>CM065593.1:225684183-226371683 GCA_033119425.1 Bufotes viridis
CAAGCTCAACCAACCAGAGCCCAATTTGGTATTTTTTCCTTTTCTCTATAACTGTCGGAGCAATTTTGGTAGCAAGGTTTGAGGCCTTAGTATATGTGATGCGTGGTGTTTGTGTTAGAATAGGGCCTATCAATTTGTCCTCTAATAGATGGTGCCAGTGTCTTTGAATTATCCCTTCTATTTTCTTATATTGGTGATGAAAGGGTAAGATTAAGCATATTGTTTCTTCCATAGTAATTTGCTGTTTGGAAGCAAAATATTCTACTCTATTCATCCTCTTTACTTTTTCTAATGCTCTGTTTATTATTTGGGCGGGGTATTATTTTTCTACAAATTGTTGGCTTAGTTCAATAGCTTTCTTCTCAAATTGTTCAGTTTCTGTACAGTTGCACTTCAATCTTCTAAATTGGCTCACTGGTATATTAATGAGCCATCTAGGTAAATAGCAGCTGGAGAAACGTAAATAACTGTTTCTAGCTACTAGTTTGTTATGTGTACTACAAATAACTTTTGATGATTCTATTCTGATATCCAGGTCCAGGAACCGTTGTTGTATCCTTTCCTATTGTGGGGGTAAATGTTAGATTCCTGTCGTTTGTGTTTATTTCTGTTAAAAAAGAACTAAGTGATGTTTCATTGTCTTGCCAGATAAAGAGAATGTCATCAATATACCGCCGCCAGAGCACCAGAGTCACCCCCAGCCTGGGCTCAACCACCTCCCTCTCTCAATCCCTGAGGAAGAGGTTGGCGTAGCTGGGGGAAAATCTGGTGCCCATGGCGGTACCAGTACGCTGAAGGTAATAAGTGTTATCAAAATTTAAAAAATTATGGGATAATATATATTGAATGGTGTCCAAGAGAAAGTCACTTTGTTCCTTTTGTAAGTAGTTATAGCCCCTAAATATTCTTCTTAGTGCTTGTAAGCCCTCTTCGTGTTCTATCACTGTATACAAAGAGCTCACGTCTAGTGTTCCCATAATGTAGTGGTCTTGCCACTCGATAGTTTCCAGTACTTCAAAAATTTGGGTAGTATCTTTTATATACAAAGGAATTTTCTTGACCAGTGGTTGTAACCACTAGTCTATAAAATTTGACAGGTTTGATGAAATACAGTCAATACCTGAGACAATCGGTCGCCCTGGTGGTGATTTAAGATCTTTATGTATCTTGGGGACGCAGTAGAAGGCAGGTATCCTTCTCTGAGTTCCCAAGATAAATTTTGACTCATTTTCATTAAAATAACCCTCTTCTAGGCCCTTTTTACATATATTTTTCAGTTCATTGTAATATTCCTCTGTCTTTTTTTAATTTTTGATGTGTCGTAGTATCATTAAGTTGTCTCAGACATTCTTCAGTATATTTTGCAGTGTCAAGTATCACAATAGCTCCTCCCTTGTCTGCAGGGCGTATTGTTAACTCTGCTGTTTGTTGCAATTGTTTGACTGCTTCCCACACTCTAAAGGTTAAATTGTTATGGCAATTTCTCCCTTTTAAATTCGTTTGAACAACTAATATACATGGTTTGGATCAGGATCCAGTTCATCTTTTCGAGATTACCACTCTCCTAATGACTTAAACTATAAAAGGGTATCACTGAACCTGCAGGCACTACCACTGAAGAAGGGGCGTATACCCCGAAACGCGTATGGTGTGTCCTGCAGAGTGCTCCAATCTATAGTCTCCGGAGACATTGCTTATCCATTTTACAATTGGAACATCTAAGGAGCCAATTTTATTCATATCCTAGTGGAGCGATCCATATCCTCGATCATCCAGCAAAGGACCTGCAATAAAACCGCCTACTCCTGTGACATCATAGTCATGTGTATGCTGACGGTCACGTGGGACGCCGTGCTAGACCGAGAGACCAGCACAGGACGCCGCACTCCGTCCGGTCAGCAATCAGAAAGTGGAACAGCGATCCAAGGAGAGCGGTAAGGTACCTGCTTAAGTGGCGCTTCTTTCTCTCTACACCACAGTGCTTCTACTACTCGAGTGGTATTAGTTATACATTGGACTATTGATCCAGCTCGCTACAGCTTTACCCATAGGGACTTACTAATCATCTTCCACCAGACTTTTGGCTACCTTTTCCACCTATCCCTAGCCCTCGGACAAGGACTGTGCCCACAACGTGATTTGTATTTCATGCGTTGTTTCTTATGCTTTTAATCAGACCAGTTTTATTTTTATTTTTTTATTTTTATTATCTTATTAAACGATTGTATTATCACGTGTACACATAGGATCGCCTTCTAGTCCATTCGATCTCTATATTATTGAGTGCCCCCCACTCCCTTTCCTTCAATATCAAAATTTACCATAATATGGTGCTCCACCATTTACACCAGGCTTACTTAATTTACTAAAACTAAGTACAATATAATGCTATTCTTTAGCAAATTAATACCAATTAGTGTACTGGTTATCAAAACATTATAATATAACGAAGAAACAATAGAAATGAATCTGTGAAAAATCCCTTATGCTCAATCAAAGAATATAGCAGTAAAAGACACCTTATAAATACGCCTATTGGCCTAATCACGGATAATAAAATCCGATCAGAGATCTTACTAATTTTTTAATGATGTGCATCTTCATTAAAGTTTCCCATAAAATTACTGTTTTAACACTATTGACCCACTCAAAATGGGATCTTAACTATATGCCAATTAGAGTGATTTATAATTACTGCAAATAAAATAAATTATACATTACCCCTGGCTTTGGGATAAAGAGCTTTTTAGAAGGGACCCAGCTTTCCAAGATTTAGATCTGCCAGTTTCTTTTGTGAGTCTCGGGTGTGTCCCTGGAAGAATTTCTTAGGGTGGAGGGAGCTTTTTCTTAGGACTGGAAGTGGTGAAGATGTTCTGTAATCTGTTCGCAGGACTTTCTTAACCTTTCCCCATTACATCAACCAAAGGAGGTACTCTTTCTGACACTTTGCTCAGACCGACTGGCGGTATTAGAAGTTTCCCTAATCCTTGAATTTATGGGGCAGATACGAATACAATGGTCCTTAGAAAGTTTAACCAGTTTGTGTATCTTAGCCATCCAAATGACTGATTAATTGCCGTCTAAGATAATTGAGTTCTTCTCTAAAATAAAATCCTGTTAGTAGAAAACCAGCTTATATAGAATATACTCTCATTGATACATACATGGCATAATATATATATACAAATGGATACAATGATACATTATCAATAACTGGATATGAATATACAAACATTATATGTATCATTAGTTAAAATACTAAAACTATATGAAATCACACATGAATATATAAGTTATACCGGTGATTATATGGAATGACACTACATACCAGTGTCTTAAGCAATAACCTCTCTTGACCCCGGTACTTAGAATAGGACCACATTTTGTTATTGCATGGTCGTGTCTTCCAAACAGTGTATGTGCGAACCATTATATTCTTTTAAAATAAACCACATCTGTTGGCAATAACTTTTAAAACAATATACGCTGCTCTCTGTATTTAGTAAAAAAATTTAACACAGACTAAACTCTGTGTGACCTCATCTTGGCCTGTTTCAGTCGCATAACAAAACTTTGGTTCAGTCTGTCTCTTAAAGGCAATAAACGTCCATTTTGACCATATCATCATCAGATATCACATAGAGTTATGAAAATGCCTGACAAATCCCCCTTCATTCCAAAATATTCCACAAAGTGTGAATATATTTGGAATGTCCAAAAGGGCTTTTCATATATTCTCTTCGTGATTCACGACGCGTAGGCTTTGTTTACAAAGTTCCAATCAGAGCTTGGCTAAAGTCTTTCTAAATACGCTCTCTTAGAAATATAACTGAGCAAACTGTTCGTTATTCTCATGACGATTTGCGTGAGTCAATAACTCAGAATATAAGTTTGCGGTAATGACAGTATCTTGTACCATGGTATACAAATCCGATAAATGTTGCTTCTGCTTTTCCATCTCCACATGAATGCTCATTAAATTACTTTTTAGTGAACTGATCTCGAGTTCCAAAGTTTTGATGGAGATAGAATTGGCAACTGTTACACCTGTAGCAATGACAGTGCCCACTACGCTAAAGATTATAGCGGCTACGATCTCAGAAACAAATCGCTTCGGTCTTTGACTCATAGAGAATTGCTCTCTGGTCAAAGTCTTCCTTGCTTGCGCCAGGATCTGGGTAATCCGTTCTTGTGAATATCCGACGTACGTCTGGTACCAGGCTTGGATCTCCGGCGACTGGATTTCGGACACGTTGAATTGCCTTTCGACGAAAACGCGTGGATCCAGGCTGACATAGACCTTCTGGGATAATATCCTTTTGTTCGTCAAGATGAACCCCGCTGTATCTTGCAGCATGATTCCAGACGAAGGACCTGGCACAGCAATCGGCTTAGCATGGAACTCCTTCCCCAAGATCAGGACGATGTAGATAATGGCAATCATCTTTGATGACATCTTATGCCTATAAAATATTGTATGACACATATGAGCACATACATTTCTCAACTTTATCCTGCAAGAAAAGAGTTACTGATACCATATACCTTTGATTGGCATAAGTTCTTTTCTTGGACAGAGTAATTTCTTATTTTAGAGGTGAGTCAGGAGATTTTAGAGGAGTTTTAGTTACAGAGGAAACATACATCAGGATGGGTTAGTATGAGTTAAAGATGTAGAATAACAGATAACACTTTTTCGTTCATACGATACCAATCCTTATTTCCGTCTTTAGCTGGAACCGTAAAGTCTCTTCACCTCTTTTCATCCAACTCCTTCAATCTCTTGAAGTCGTGCACTAGGATGACAAACATGTAGCTGATTAATGTGCACCCATTTTTCAATAATCTCATAGGGATTTTGATCTTGTAGACCACTGGAGATAATTTGTCAGTGATGACATAGGGACCTTTCCAGGAAGGTAGGAATTTTCTCTCTTTCACTTCATCCCGAGCGAAGTTATAGAGATACACCTGATCAGAAAACTGGTACTCTTTCTGAGTAGTCTTCAGATCGTAGTACGTCTTAGCACTTACTGCGGCTCTCTCTATATTCTTTTATGCAACCGCAAAAGCATGCTGAAGGTGCTTGCGTAATTCTCCACATACACTGATGCGATGTTGTAGCATTGATCAAGTTATGGTCTGTTGTCCGGTAAAGTAAATGCTGGGGTAACACCATCTTCCTTCCCGTGATCATCTCGAAGGGAGACAGCTTAGTTGCTGCGCATGGGTTGGCTCTGATGGCCATAAGCACCAAAGGCAACTTGACATCCCAGTCCTTACCAGATTCATTGACAAACTTTTTCAGGATGTTCACAATGGACTGGTTGTAACGCTCTACTCCACCACTAGAGGCTGGTTGATAAGCTATGTGTAGCTTCCTCTTTACCCCCAGGATTTCCCATATCTTTGTCATCACCTCACTGGTGAAGTGACTTCCACGATCGGATTCGATGCGCTGGGGAAGACCAAATCTAGAAAATATATGGTTGATGAGTAGAGATGCGCATACACCGGAACTGCATGTTTTACACGGCAAACATGCCACCCATTTCGTGAATAAACATGTCACAGTTAACATGTATAGATTTACTTTTGATGATGTAGTTACTGGTCCAATGAAGTCGATTTGGATGTCTGACCATGGCATGGACATCCCCCTTTTCATCAGCAGTGCCCGAAGATTGGGTCCTTGCGGTTGAAATTGAGGGCATATTAGACATCCTTGACAGTACGTTCGTACATCCTGTAACATGTGTGGCCAGTAAGCATAGTCCCTTAACAATTTATATGTTATTTTATCACCTCAATGACCTGCTGTTGGGGCATCATGGGCATGTTGTAGCATCCGACCTCTGTATGCTGCGAATACTACCCATTGTGTTATACCGTTCTTTAAGGTCCGTATCAACAATCCATGTGTACGTTCAGATCCTACATTGGTATAGAAAGAACAACCGTCAACATACATACATGGTAACGACTTACAGTATTCCTCTTCGTACAATTTATATGGGGATGATGATTGTTCCTTCAGGAAATCATTTTCTGGTGACTCACTTTTATGGTTCGCATTGGAACAATCATGGAGTTCTGCTAATCCTTGAGCAACTGGGTTTTTATTGTTTTGCTTGTAACTGATCTCCAATGGCCATCCCATCAAGGACATTGTCCAGACGGTTATCCTGCTGTTTGACAGGTTTCCATCCCTTATCCAATCACTTTGCAAATATTGCAGTTGTTGATGTGCAGTTTTCACAATGATCCTTTCGCCTTGGATAAAACTCCTAAAATACTGCAAAGCCCACACAGTTGACAGTAATGCTTTTTCACAGCTATTAAATTTTATCTCAACTGGTGACAATGACTTGCTGGCATAGGCGATGATTTTGTTTTGGTTTTCCTGTTTCTGGAAAAGAACTGCACTTATGCTTATATCAGTGAAACCTGTTGTCACAAAGAATGGTTTTCCACCTTCCGGATAAGCAAGGCATGGAGCCTGGATAAGTCTGGCCTTGAGCTCGGTTACAGCTTGCTCATGACGCTCACTCCATTAACATTTTACTCCTTTCTTTAGCAACTGCAAAAGAGGTTTTGTAATTTCTGCATAATTATCTATGAAGTTACATGAGTAGTTCATCATGCCCAGGAATGATCTCAACTCCTTGAGATTTGAGGGAGATTTTGTGTTGATCACTGCCTCCACCTTCTTCTTCTGTGGATTGATTCCATTTGGCAGTGATTTCATGGCCAAGGAAATTCACCTTGGTCCGGCACCATTGGGTTTTCTGTAAAGAAAGTTTCACACCTGCTTTCCTCAGCTGGGTTAGTACATGCCTCAACTCCTGGACGTGTTCCTCAAAAGTTGTACTTTTGATCAGGATGTCACCCACATAGGATAAGGTACCTCGTTCAGCGGCATCAGGCATTGCCTTATGCATGAATACTGCAAATTCATGGCCCACATTGATGTACCCGAAGGGCAGTCGGGTCCACGCATACTGTTGTTTGCCGAATGTAAAGGCCAGTTTGTACTGATCCTGTCCATCCACCTTGATCGTCCAATATCCTTGCACACAGTCAAAGGCAGTGAAGATTTTGGATCCCTGAATTTGTGCCAAACACTAATCAATATATGGCAGGGGCCATCCGGACATGTAGACTTGTTTGTTTAATTGCCTTAGGTCCGAGCAAAGTCGAAATTGACCGTTAGGTTTGAGGACTTCAAGTATTGGATGATTGAACGAACTGTGTACTGGACGGATGATACCCCTCTTCTCCAGCTTTTTGGCGATTTCGTAAGCCCCCAGCGGAAGTCGGTACTGTTTAACAAAAACAGGAGGTGCATTGGGATCTGTCTGGATTCTTGCAACGTGTAGGTCAGTTTCCCCACAGTCATAAGAATCCTTGGCAAACATCTCCTGGAATTCTGTAAAGAGTTCCCTTAGCTGTTGACACTCTGATTCATCGGAGCATGCGTCAGCTATGGAGAGTTTTTCTTCCACCCTTTCCTGAAATTCCTGAAGATCTCAGGCTGACTTAACTCGTAAGCTTCCTCAAGCTCAGTAGTTAAATTGTTCTGGGTGTAGCGTACCTTATCCTTTCCTTGGTGGTATGACTCAAACTCCTTTTCATGGATTTCATGGTTGAAAACCAGTGATGTTTCCTCGATGTGACACGTACCTTCCTCAGCGCTGAAAGGATAAACAGAGTGGTTATTAAATAATCCCTCAGGGCTTGAGGAAAAATTTTGCTCCACTACCCGTTCGGTCAGGTACTCATCAGGTATTAATTCGATTACATCATTTTGGAATCCAAAAGTGTAGTATTCCGAATGCATAGCTAGACCAATAACGGTGTCCTTTTGTAGGGATATGCTATGGGGAACCATGTTATACACTACCATCTGTAATGGATCCTGATGGTTAGATTTAGCGTTAGTACCCACTCTAGGAGACAACCGTGTCGGGGTGAGTGGGCTTACTACCTTTTGATCAAAATGTAAACCAATGTCTCCACTGTTTGCATGCGATATCACTGATGTCCTCTTACAGCTCCCATCTTGGGCAGAGCTCTAGTTGCTGAGTGCTGTTATATTTTTGTGTTTGTATGTATAATTGCCATAACCTACGTGCACCTGCATACAGGGAGTGCTGACTGAAACCCCCCCTTTTTGTTTTTACTTAGTATGTGTTGGAGGTGTGGCGACCTCCTTCTCAGTCGTGCACACCTGACTAGTGTTTCTGCCCTAGATGCTGGTTTTCAATCAGAGTGAGTATAAAGCTGAATGTGTACTCACATTGCCTGCTAGTAGCCATCTGGCTCCAGGAGGAGTGCACAGTGGGCTCGGCATGCATGTTGGTACCTGCATCCCTGGATCTAATGGAGGCTGTTGCAGCACCAGAAGGGGTTAATAAGTAAGGTCTATCCCAGCGTGCATGCTGGGCTCACACTCCTGGATTTTATGTGGCTGTCGTGGCCCATAACAGGTAGGACTTAGCGTTAGGAGGATTTTATGTGGCTGTCATGGCCTATAGTAGGTCAGATTTAGCGTTAGTACCCACTCTAGGAGACAACCGTGTCGGGGTGAGTGGGCTTACTACCTTTTGATCAAAATGTAAACCAATGTCTCCACTGTTTGCATGCGATATCACTGATGTCCTCTTACAGCTCCCATCTTGGGCAGAGCTCTAGTTGCTGAGTGCTGTTATATTTTTGTGTTTGTATGTATAATTGCCATAACCTACGTGCACCTGCATACAGGGAGTGCTGACTGAAACCCCCTTTTTGTTTTTACTTAGTATGTGTTGGAGGTGTGGCGACCTCCTTCTCAGTCGTGCACACCTGACTAGTGTTTCTGCCCTAGATGCTGGTTTTCAATCAGAGTGAGTATAAAGCTGAATGTGTACTCACATTGCCTGCTAGTAGCCATCTGGCTCCAGGAGGAGTGCACAGTGGGCTCGGCATGCATGTTGGTACCTGCATCCCTGGATCTAATGGAGGCTGTTGCAGCACCAGAAGGGGTTAATAAGTAAGGTCTATCCCAGCGTGCATGCTGGGCTCACACTCCCTGGATTTTATGTGGCTGTCGTGGCCCATAACAGGTAGGACTTAGCGTTAGGAGGATTTTATGTGGCTGTCATGGCCTATAGTAGGTCAGATTTAGCGTTAGTACCCACTCTAGGAGACAACCGTGTCGGGGTGAGTGGGCTTACTACCTTTTGATCAAAATGTAAACCAATGTCTCCACTGTTTGCATGCGATATCACTGATGTCCTCTTACAGCTCCCATCTTGGGCAGAGCTCTAGTTGCTGAGTGCTGTTATATTTTTGTGGTTATTTATCAGGGGAGTAGGCTTTACCTTTAGGCCGAGTTGCTGCAGTCTGTTGGATAAACAGATCAACGCGTCTGCGTTCTTTAGCTTCTGTCCCTTCTTTACTTGAATGGGTAGAATAAATGGTTTGCATTCTTCAGGGATGTCAACCTCCTCAGCAACCATAATACTCACGGCATAGGGCATCTGTTGTCCCCATCTTAAGGCTTGCTCTACATCCTGGAATCCCTCTGGGTTTCCTGGTAATCTGGTCCATAGATTATGGTTCACGAGATCAATCTGCACAGCAAATCTGTGTAGAAGGTCATTACCTATATACATCTGGTACCGTGGTTCATTCAACACAATGAAGACGTGTTCCGTTGTCTTATTTCCTATAGAAATAGATAAAATGCATCTCACAATGACATTGTGACTTTGGGAATCTCCATCTAGGTCATGAATCCATTGGTCCTGTCGAGAGGAACTTTTTATCATTTTAGGATTAGTAACCTGTTTTAGAAGTCCTAAGCTTATGTAGCTAGCTTCGGATTTCAGATCCAATTTGGCGTATTTTACCTGGGCTACATTGTTCACCTGTACGGGAATCAATAAATCGTCATTGACCTTTTCAATCCAGACCATTAATTGAGTATGTTTGGTCAGGTCCGCGACTTCCTGATTTCCCCTTGAAGAGAAATGGTTAAGACATCATCATCCAGGGTTACCTGCTCGATTCTTTACCTTTGGATGGTAATGATGTGAGCGGTACCACTGACATCCTCCCCGGGCTTACCATTTTTTAGGATCGTGACATCCGGTGATTGATTGTTCCTGAAATGAACTTCAATAGAGTTAGGCCTCTCCTCAATCACATGACAACTATGTTGTGCTTGTGCATTGCAGGAATATTCATAGGCAATGGGTACCTTCACCTGAGACCATACTGCTTCATTAATCAAGTCGACTATGGAACTCAATCTTTTTAGTAAATCGATTCCTATGATCAGCCGATCATATGGAAGATCCACAATCAATGTGGGATGTCTAATTGTCTTCTTGCCAATCTTAAATGTCAACCAGGATGTTCCTTTTACCTGTAAGGCATCTCCACCTACACTTATCAAAGAGCCATTAAATGACCTTAATCTTGGCTTCTTTGATGTTAAATCCAAAACCCGTTGGAAAAGGGTGTATGATAAAATTGTGACTTGTGATCCAGTGTCTATTAAGCCTTTGATGGGTCCGATAAGTTCATTTTGGAGATATGTATCCACAAACTATCTAGCCATACTAAAGCCATCAACCTGAAACAAATCACAGAGAAAGTTAGGATTTTTACCCATCTGCTGTCTGAGAGGTTGACCTCTCTGCAGCTCTGTGACCTCTGCATTCCTGAGTCTCCCAGGACAAGCTGGAGGAGCAGCTTTAGCCCCCCCCCCCCCTCTTCTTTGGGAAAATCTGTGTGACACCACAAGTCACAGCTGGCTCATGGCTAGGTGCTGGAACGATGAGATTACACACTGGAACAGGCATCTGGTCATAGGAATTGACATTATTAGACTGCAAGACAAATGACATATTGGACATATTGGACCTGCAGTTGCCCCTAAAAAAGATTCAGACTGTTTTCCTGGGGATATCTGGGACAACTTACTTACCATGTCATTAAGCTGGGCCACTTGATCTGCCAGCTGATCAAACCTATTTGGTTTGAATAGATTTTGGCTTTGTTGGGCACCCTGGTTATTGGTAGGTGACCTGCTCCTGGGTGAATTTGAGGTCTCCTGCCTATCTCCCCCCTGTTGTCTGGGCCTGTTATTCCAGCGCCTGTAACCCTGGGAATTGTAATAGGGCCTATATCCCTGGGGACCCCTATTGTAATAGGGATGCTAATTAGACTTCCCATTACCTGAATTATTCCCCTCTGATCCATTAGTATTTTGGGGTTTGGTCTGTTTGGGTGGTCCTACTTGCTGTCGCTGGTTCTGTTGGACAGGTCCTGTTGATTAGGGGAACTTGCGTGGCTGTGATTCAAATCCCAAGCTAGCGTTTACCTTAGCTTCAGTTGTGCTTTGCTCTGGGGACTTTTTGAATCTCCTCTCACCTGAATTATGGCCCTCACTGATAAATTTTACAGTAAGGTGGCAGCTGTCACTAACCTATCCAGGGGAGCTCGCATGTCCAGATCTCTAGCTAAGCTAAGTTTGATCTGGGTTGGCATAGCCTCATAGAACAATTGTTTGAACTCCTCAGACTCCCAGGAATTCATGGGGACTTTGATTAGGTCTGCAAACAAGTTTATTTATGTCCCGTTTTGCTGTGGTAGCGGTTCGGTATGGTACGAATTCCAGCTTAACCTCGTGCAAAACACTTTGCCAATTATGAATTCCTCTCTCCTTAAAGGAGGTAAAGTAATAACGGTATTTATCATCAAATACCCATGGAAGGAATCTAATCCGATCAGCATTAGAAAACAACTTTAAAGAATCCATGCGGGATCTTGACATAGGGGCCACTTAATATGGTGGATTTGGTGATCTCTGTAATGGAGACACCCATTTGCTTGGTTTTCCTTCCTTTGAGGGATATCTGGCTTTCATTGTGTTGTAGACCCATAACTGGGGCTCCACATTTATTTTGCATATTCCTGTTTCCCAGGAAACTTTGCACTTCGGATTGCTGTGTTGAGACTCTTAAGTGAGGCTCTGCTGTGTTTTTTGTACCTGGTCTCCCTGAGATCAGCTATTGTTGTGTTTGAGTAGTCTCCGAGGCATTGCTCCCGGTTAGCCAGAATCCTACTCCACACTGATGAGGGGCAACACCCCGAAACAGCTGTCTGTGGATGGATACCCAGCTTAGGTTTTCCCTGTCACATCCTTAAAGCTTGTAAAAAAGCGGGATCTTGACATAGGGGCCACTTAATATGGTGGATTTGGTGATCTCTGTAATGGAGACACCCCTTTGCTTGGTTTTCCTTCCTTTGAGGGATATCTGGCTTTCATTGTGTTGTAGACCCATAACTGGGGCTCCAAATTTATTTTGCATATTCCTTTAAAGAATCCATGGTGGATTCATATAATTCTAAGTGGTTTGTTATTTGGGCAGAACCCTTCTTAGAAAATTTTGACACGTTAGCATTTAAAAATTTAATTATGGTAGAGTAACTTTGATCCCTTTCTGCATATTGGGAATTTTTCTTCCTTGAGCCCACATCAGCATATGATGATCGCCTTATGGGCATACTCATGCCTGCGTGGCAAGGAATAAGACACACGCATTCCCACATCACTCTCAGATTCACATGCACTTTGACCACTCTCATCAGACACATACGGCACAGGTGATTTAACCCTAACACTTCTCTCCAAGGGAATATGTGGAGAGACACTTCTTGGGGCTTCCGTGTTGCTGGCACCTAGTAAGGCAGTCACGGTTTGAAATGCCCAACTCAACTGGGTTAACGTCTCCTGTGTGATCATGCCAACACTTTCAGGTTGCTGAGTCTTTTGGATGGTGTCTGCTTTAAAAGCATGTGATGACATGTCTGGATATCGGGGAGTAATAAATGGAAGGTGAGGAGATGTCTTAGTGTTAAAGAGATCTTCTTCAGCACTGCCTATATTATAGGCTGATTCGTCTGTCTGCTGAGTTTTAGACAGATGGAGATGGAACTTCTCTAAATCATGTTTCACCTTTTGATAAGCATCACGGCTTTGATCAAGATTGTACTGTAAATCCTTGATCTTTGCCTTTGCGCCTTCTAGGGCGTATTCTAGCCGGACTATATCAGGCTTCATCTCTTCCACAGCCTTTCGTCTCTTTCGTGAAAGAGAGTTGACCTCTAATAATGCATATACAACAGAGGACAATGCGCATAATAACATTCTGTCTTTCTCATTATTATTTTGTGCCAAATCCATAGACGTCAGGTATCTTTCAACCATGCCACCTATCATCCATACATTCCTAACTCCTTCCTTGGCTCCTGTCTGCAGCTCATTGATCCATTCATCCATCTCTCTATCAGATTTGAATCGAGAATAAAGATGTTTGATAATCTTATAGATTATCTGCTCTGGGTGAGATGCATCATCTGCCATAGCCTGGCCATTACCCTTATCGCTGCCTGTTACTCATGTACTCATGATTCTGATCACTGATCAATAATCAATAACAACAACAATTTGACTTGCCAATAAGGAGTATGGAATATTTTCACTAATTGCACAAATTAGTTATAGAAATATCTCAATCAATCTCAGCAGTGCCTCCAGATATGTCGAATATTTATTTCATATAAGATATGAAATCATATTATAAAAAATTTAATTGGCAGACATATAAACACCAGTTCTTTTATTGATGAGATCTAAAGTCAATTTGTGCAGCTAATGAAACAGGGTGCAATTAATTATATAAAATATAATTTATTACAGATAAATACAGTGAAATGGCATACAAATTAATACAAAGAAAGTTTGGATACAATATCAAAATTTACTACAATATGGCGCTCTACCATTTACACCAGGCTCACTTAATTTACTAAAACCAAGTACAATACAATGCTATTCTTTAGCAAATTAATACCAATTAGTGTACTGGAACACCAAAAAATTCATCCGGAATAAACAAAATAATCTTTATTAGTATATTCATATATATAAAATCATGATGACAACATAAAAAAGCACTTTATACCCTTGAAGAAGCCGCTCTTGGTGAAACGTGACAGCACTTTATACCCTTGAAGAAGCCGCTCTTGGTGAAACGTACGTCGGGTTGGGGACGCAGGAGATTGTTACTTGTTCACACCAGGTAGTCTGACCTTTTTGGAGATTATCTTTATTTTATTTATGTCGCACTAGGCACTTTATATTGGATCATGTGTTTCCTTATATAGGTCGATTATCTGATACTATACTCTGTTATTTGCACATCATTTGCATATTATTCTCCTGATATACCTCCGGTGATTTTTATACCACCAGCTCTAGTCTACTGCTATTTTTATGTTGTCATCATGATTTTATATATATGAATATACTAATAAAGATTATTTTGTTTATTCCGGATTAATTTTTTGGTGTTCTATTTAAGTGGGCGATCCGGTGATAGGTGCTTGCCCAGCGCCATTTTTTGGTGTGTACCAATTAGTGTACTGGTTATCAAAACATTATAATATAACGAAGAAACAATAGAAATGAATCTGTAAAAAATCCCTTATGCTCAATCAAAGAATATAGCAGTAAAAGACACCTTATAAATACGCCTATTGGCCTAATCACGGATAATAAAATCTGATCAGAGATCTCACTGTGCACGTTCATTAAAATTTCCCATAAAATTACTGTTTTAACACTATTGACCCACTCAAAATGGGGTCTTAATTATATGCCAATTAGAGCGATTTATAATTACTGCAAATAAAATAAATTATACGTTACCCCTGGCTTTGGGATAAAAAGCTTTTTAGGAGGGACCCAGCTTTCCAAGATTTAGATCTGCCAGTTTCTTTTGTGAGTCTCAGGTGTGTCCCTGGAAGAATTTCTTAGGGTGGAGGGAGCTTTTTCTTAGGACTGGAAGTGGTAAAGATGTTCTGTGATCTGTGACGTCCTGTGATGTCTCCGTGATGTGTCTTTCTGTGATGTGTCCTTCTGCTCTCCACAACTGGATCAGATATTCTAATCCTTAACTATGTCCATCCCCTCTTGGATTAGAGATTTTCAATTAGAGAAGGAGGGTGTAACTTATGGTAATCATGGAGATGATGTTATTTAATTGGCATTCTTTAGAAACGTCTGTCCATCTATCACTTGATGGCACTATTGTATCATCTATGATGTTTTTAAAATTCAAATGTTCAGGAATGCCAGATGCATACACATCTAATCTGTTCACAGGATTTTCTTAACCTTTCCCCATTACATCAACCAAAGGAGGTACTCTTTCTGACACTTTACTCAGACCGACTGGCGGTATTAGAAGTTTCCCTAATCCTTGAATTTATGGGGCAGATATGAATACAATGGTCCTTAGAAAGTTTAACCAGTTTGTGTATCTTAGCCATCCAAATGACTGATTAAGTGCCGTCTAAGATAATTGAGCTCTTCTCTAAAAGAAAATCCTCTTAGTAGAAAACCAGCTTATATAGAATATACTCTCAATGATACATACATGGCATAATATATATATATACAAATGGATACAATAATACATTATCAATAACTGGATATGAATATACAAACATTATATGTATCATTGGTTAAAATACTAAAACTATATGAAATCACACATGAATATATACGTTATACCGGTGATTATATGGAATGACACTACATACCAGTGTCTTAAGCAATAACCTCTCTTGACCCCGGTACTTAGGATAGGATCACATTTTGTTATTGCATGGTCGTGTCTTCCAAACAGTGTATGTGAGACCCATTATATTCTTTAAGATAAACACATCTGTTGGCAATAACTTTTAAAACAATATATGCTGTTCTCTGTATTCAGTATAAACTTTTACACAGACTAAACTCTGTGTGACCTCATCTTGGCCTGTTTTAGTCCATTAGCAAAACTTTGGTTCAGTCTGTCTCTTAAAGGCAATTTGACCATATCATTATCAGATATCACATACAGTTATGAAAATGCCTGACAGTTCTGTCCGCATTTTTCGTGGACCCATTGAAATGAATTTGTCCACATCCTATCTGTAAAAAATGCTCATCGGATGTTGACCAATATTATGGTCATGTGAATGGGGCCTTAGGGCATATGCACATGAACGTTGGGTGTTTGGCAGTCCACAAATTGAGGATCCGCAAAACATGGATACCGGCCATGTTCATTCCGCATTTTGCTGAACTGAATGGCTAGCCCCTAATAGAACAGCCCTATCCTAGTCCGTAATGTGGACAATAATAGGACACGTTCGATTTTTTTGTGGAATGGACATGCGGACATACTGACGGAATGCACACGGAGTAATTTCCGTTTTTTGTGGCCCTATTAAAGTAAATGGTTCCACATATGGGTTGCAAAAAAACAGAATAGACACAGACAAAAAATAAATTTGTGTGCATGAGCCTTTGGAGTGGGGTTTTTCCAGCACAGCTTTAAGCAGGCTTAAATCCAGGGCTGCCATCAGAAATGTCAGGGGTCCGTGCAGGCAAACTGTGTGCCCCCAAAATTTTTATTCACACTATTTACCAATCACCATAAATAATATGTTCACTATATTGTACGGGTTATTATGATTACAAGGATACCAAATACTGTTTTGTGATTTTGTGATATGAGTGAGTAAGGCAGCTGTTTACTGTATACATGGTCTGGGGTTTAAATCTCACTGAAAGGTGTAAAATATTCTGTACAGAAAGTTATGGTGGAAAAATAGAATTTTTACTTTTATGGTAAAAGTTTTAGTTTTATGGTAAAAGTTACAAGTTGATGACCCTGCTTGGATTTGTGATGTTCCAGCTGAGAAAGGAAGGAGAGGCAGAGACCTGATACTACAGACACTCCCTCCTGAGTCTTGTGCTGGGATGTAAACACAGAGAGCAGGTAACAGATCACAGTTATGCTGGAGGAGTCAAAATGCACTCAGAACGTCATCATCTGATACATGATGCAGTAAGGTTGGCTGCTGGTGTTATTGAATTTTTTGTGTAACTGGAAAAACCCTTTACGAGACAAGCTATGTTTTGTAAAGGATATAGCAGACAAGCAAAACTTAAATAATTATAAATAAAATAAAATAATTTCAATTAAAAGGCAATGTCCCAAGAGGACAAGGGGAGATTGATTTTGAATTTTTTCGTAGTATAGGGCCAACGTTTAACCTGTATATTTCAAAGTATGTTTGTTAAATACAAAGCCACCCTCATACTCCCAATAGATGTCCAAAATCTATTATTTATTAAGTTCAAGAAGAAAACCTCTGCTTTCGATTGTTCATTCAATATATTGAAAATTCTCCAAACATTTTAAATGTTTGCAACACATAAGGTAAATAGAGATCTACATCCTCCAAAAGCAAAACCACTCATCCGCAAAGAACCCCAAAGGAACCTCTTCATCTAATATGCTTTTTATCTGACTTGTAACAAATAGGAAACTTACAAAGAGGCACAGGGGAGTGATTCTGTTTCTGACAGAATAGAAAAAGATACATGGCACAAATGTGAACAGAGCAGTTTCCAGTTTCTTTTTTGTCCCTTGATGCATGTGTTGTGTTTTGATCACATGTAACAGAACATAAAATTATATGGATTATTTTAAATTGTGAGAAGTATGCTGGAGAGATACAGATACCAAGCACAAAAGAAGCTGAAAACGTGTAACGGGTCTTCACATTACAACACAGATTTATTTAATAAATGGCAGGACATTTTAACACCTTCAAGACAGAGCCATTTTTCACTTTCCTGACAGAGCCTATTTTTGCAAATCTGACATGTCTCAATTTGTGTGGTAATAATTTTGGAATAATTTTACTTATCCAAGCGATTTTGAGACTGTTTTGTCATGACACAATGTACTTTATGTTAAAGGTAAAATTGAGTTGATGTGTTTTCCCCTTTTTATTTAAAAAATCCAAAATTTACAGAAAATTTGGAAAAATTCGCTATTTTCTAAATTTGAATGTAAGTGGTAAATTTGGCTCGATATGTTATCTCTTTATTTATTAAACATATTTTACAAAAAGCTTGGAAAAAATGTCAATTTTCTAAATCTGAATTTCTGTGGTTTTAAGACAAATGGTGATACGTCTCAAAATAGTTATTAATTAACATTCACCATTATGTCTACTTTATTTTTGCATCATTTTGTAAATGTCATTTTTTTTTTTAGGATGTTAAGAAAGCTTAAGTTTTTAGAAACAAATGTTCACATTTTAAGGAAATATTAAAATCCACTTTTTAAAAGACCAATAGACCCAAAGTCACTTTGTTGGGCTTACTTAGTAGAAACCACCCATAAATTACCCCATTTTAGAAACTACACCCCTCAAGTTATTCGAAACTTCACAAGAATTAAGGTTTACTCTCATTTTATCGAATAAAGATAATAACCTATTACAATAGCTTTGAATAAGCTGACACATGTTCAAGCACAACCAATCAGAAACTTCACAAGAATTAAAGGAAAATGGACGCGCAATTTAAAAATTTCACTTTTTTTCAGATGTTACATTTTAATCAATTTTTTTTTCCTGTAAGGCAGAAAGGGTTAACAGCCAAACAGACCTTAATATTACCTTAATTCTGTATGGGCACATGGCATGGCTCAGAAGGAAAGGAGAGCCATATGGTTTTTGGCAGGCAGATTTTGCTGGAATGGTTTTTAGGCATCATGTTACATTTAAAGGCACACTAAGGTACCCCCTCAGTAGAATCCCCCAAAAACTACACCCCTCAAGGAATTACACTTGGCTGTAAAAAGGAAACATTTTATTTCTTCCAATAAAATGTTGCATAAGCTCCCCATTTTTCATTTTCATGTGGGGTAACAGGAGAGAAAATCATCACAAATTATGTTAAGCATTTTCTCCTGAACACGGCAGCACCCCATGTTAAGTTGTAAATTACTGTTTGGGCACAAGGCAGGGATCAGAAGAGAAGGAGCACCATATGGTTTCTGAAGGGCAGATTTTATATTCCGCCCCCCTTCTCATGCCGGATATTGAAACAACTGCTGGAATTTATGGATCGGTGGCCTGAATGCCTAACTCTGATCATGGGGGATTTTAACTGTGTTTTTGATATCGGTAAAGATAGAATTAGCCAGGATAAAATTATTAAGAAGGTGAATCATAATTCTGACTCAGCTCTTGCTAAATTCTGTATAGAAACAGGATGGGTGAATGTATGGGACATTTTGGGGGGAGGAAAGCCCGTATTTTCATGTTTTTCCAGAGGTAGTAAGTGTATGTCCAGGATCGACCACGTACTGGTGAACGGGAGTTTTCTTAGATATGTTAGGCACATTAAATATGGGTTGCGTACTTTTTCCGACCACGTTCCGGTCTCAATTAAGATTTCTCTCCCCAGAAATGGAAATGGAATAGGGTATACCCCCAGATTTAGGCTCAATCCCTATTGGCTAACAATTTTGGATACAGGGAAACAAAGCGATTCTATAGAATTAGAGATCATAAGCTTTTGGAGGAATAATCAGGGATCTGCCGATCCTTTCGTAGTCTGGGACACATTTAAAGCTGTTGTCCGCGGGATAATGATGCATAAAATATGTTATTTGAAGAGAAGTTTTGGAGAGAAGGAACGAACCTTGAGAGAATTAGCCAGTACTAGTACTGAGGCATATGTAAAACATAATTCCGAAGGTAATCGGACTTTAATGATACGGAGTACAGAGGAGTATACAGAATTCCTTCGAGGTAAAGCACAACACGCAATTTTTTTTAGTGGAAAAAATACCTTTTTTGAAAGGGGCTGGCCAGGGAAACTGCTCTCCAGAGTAATTTCCAGTCAAAAGCAGAATAGGGACATATCAGCTATTCGTTCAATAGATGGGAAAATGTTAACTAATCAAGTTGAAATAATTGAATCCTTTGTGAATCATTTTAAGGATCTATATAGGGCTAATCCTCAGAATATGACAACAATAATTCAGCAATTTTTGGATCCATTAAACTTCAGTGTCCTATCTGAACAACAAAGAGATCTTCTAGAGGCTGACTTTACTCTGCAGGAGCTTGAGGCTGCGTTAGGCTCCTGTAAAAGAAATTCCTCCCCAGGCTCGGATGGGCTACCATACGAATTATACCGCAAATATGGTTCAGTTATACTTCCCAGGTTATTGGAGGTATTTACTAATTCTGTAGAAGCCGGAGACATTCCAGACACTATGAAGGAAGCCATTATTGTCGTAATTCCAAAAAAAGGTAAAGATATAGTGGATATGGGATCTTATAGACCCATCTCCCTTCTTAATTCAGACGTAAAACTGCTTGCTAAAATGCTCACCATTAGATTAACTAAAGTGATTACTTCAGTAATACATACAGACCAGAATGGCTTCCTTCATGGTAGAAGTACCCAAAATAGTATTCATCGGGTTTTTTCTAACATCCAAGCTTCTGGTGCCCGCTCTATATTGTCGATTGACGCGTATAAAGCCTTCGACAGGGTAGAGTGGGAGTTTATGTGGGCAGTAATGGAGAAAATGAGGTTTGGACCCAAATTTATTAGGAGGATAAAATCCCTATATAGATCCCCAAGAGCTCGAGTTAACATAAACGGAAGTTTATCTTCGAGTTTTCCCATTTTGAGGGGAACACAGCAGGGTTGTCCCCTGTCTCCCCTTCTTTTTGATATATACATCGAACCCCTGGCACTGGCAATTAGACAAGATCCTAATTTGGAAGGGTTTGGAGTGGCAGGAATTCAAGATCGTATCGCTTTATATGCAGACGATGTCATAATTTTTTGAATCAAACTAACACATCACTCCCTCAAGCAGTTAAAATCATAGAAAGCTTTGGGCAGGTGTCCGGTATGAAAGTTAACTGGCAAAAGACCCATTTAATGCCCTTGGATGCGTTCCAACTCGATAGGTCAAAGGTTCCTTGCAGCCTAAAAGTAGTAACTTCTATTGATTATTTAGGAGTAACCGTTACCCCAATAATAAATGACTTCATAGAGAGGAATTTAACCCCGTTAATCTTGAAATCAAAGGGAAAGATTAATACATGGCTAAAATTGAATCTCTCCAAGGCGGATAGGATATCATTGATAAAGATAGTTCTTCTCCCTCAATACTTATACGTTCTTAACAACTCCCCTGTATGGATTAATGATAATTTTTTTTAAAAAATAGAAAGGCTATTAAATGAGCTGATCTGGGGAAGAAAGAGGGTTCGGCTGAAGCTTGATTTTCTTTACAAGGCTGTGGATAGGGGAGGGCTTGGTCTCCCCTATTTTAAAGGATACTTTATAGCCGGTATTTTGACCTTACTTAGTAGGTGGGAGACAAGTCCTCTCTGTTCCCTCCTGGTTTCAAAATCAGGTTTTGACAATATTTTTTCTTTGTTGGAATCGGACATATTCAGTTATAATCATCATGAATTCACCACTATCACAAAAATGTTTCACAAAGCTTGGATTATTATTAAAACCTGGGTAGGCGTAAAAAGTTCTTTGAAATTCACTCCTTTTTGGCACAATTCTTCCCTTCCAGGACTAAACTTGTTGAGGGGCGACAATTTTTGGAAACATATCAACATCAAATACCTGGACGAAGTGGTCCTTGATGGAGATGTAGCCCCGTTTAACAGTCTGACTAGGAAATGGGAGAATTTTAATTGGTTTAGGTTTTTTCAGCTTCGGGATGCACTTTATTCCACTAATAATTTTTTATTATTGAATATAGACTCACTGTCAATCTTGAACACATAAGTAGATAAAAAGAACGTTAATTTAAGAATGGGCTCTCTTTATAAGGTTATGGTACACAGGTATTTGTTTGGACAGCCATCGCCTGGGCAAAGAGCTTGGGAAAGGGAATGTTCTGATATTAGCACCAATGGTTGGGATAATATTTATAAAAATATGGAACACGTATCTAGGAATTATAATCACTATTTAGTTCAATTTCACATATTGCACAGGATATATGTTACTCCTTATTGGTTAAAGAAATGTAGAGGAATTGATGTCCCAAAGTGCCCTAGATGTGAGGAAGTGGAAGCCGATTTTTCTCATATGATTTGGTTATGCCCCTCCCTGGAGTCTTACTGGAGAAGAATTGCTGATTTTGCTGGGGATAGGCTGGGGGTTCAGGTGCCCCTCCAGGTGGAGGTATGGGTGTTGGGGGACTTTTCAAGTGTTAATCTAAGTCGACCCCAAAGGGTAGGACTTGCAAGAGTCGCTTTTTTGGCAAGACTCCTCATAGCGAGGAAATGGTTCTCTAAAACTCCTCCAAACTGTCTTAATTGGTTTCAACTGGTACAAAAGGTTAGCGGTTACGAAAAAATTCTATCAAAACAAAACAATACAATTGATAACTGGGCTAGGATATGGGCAATATGGGAGGTGGGATTTACCTCTTAACCAAGGGTCAGGGGAGTGAATCGCCGCAGGGTAAAGGGAGGTGTATGGGAGGGAGGGTTGGGTATCAGATTGGAACTGTAAAGTATGGAGTGGTTTTATATTTTTGTAATATGTAAAACTTAATAAAGGATTTATATTTTTCAAAAAAAAACAAACAAAGAAGGGTAGATTTTGGTGGAATGCTTTATGTGCACCATGTTGCTATTCATTAACCTCTGGAGACAAGTACAGCCATTTTCTGACAACCATACATTTTATTTTTCTCTCAACTGAGATTTTTCTATGGGTATTTTGGGGTACATACAGTTTTTTTTATTGAATTTTATTTAGCTTTTTGGGAAGCAGGATAAAAAAAAAGGCAGTAACTCTTCATTGCTTTTTGGGATTTGTTATTGCGGCAAACACTGTGCGGGAAAAATGACACATTATCTTTATTCCGCTGGTCAGTACAGTTACAGAGATACCAATTTTACATAGATTTTTTACGTTTTACCACTTTTACACAAAGCATTTTTAAAAAAAAGATCTTTTTTGTGTCACCATTTTCTGAGAGCCATATTTTTAAAATTTTTCTGCCCCTTGTGTAGGGGCCCATTTTTTTGCAGAATGTGGTGACGTTTTCACTGGTACCATTGTGGGGTACATTGTACTTTTTTGCTTGCTACTACATTTTTTGTAAGACAAAGTGACCAAAAAATGGCTATTTTGATAGCTGTGCCCCTGCCACTGATCGGGTGGGCGCAGCTCTTGCACCCACCTGATCAGCGTGCCATACCTATATGGTGGCTGTCAGGAAGTCACTCCCTGCTGCTCTGCTGCTCTGTACATGTAGGGCGGATGTCGGGAAGGGGTTAATGCAGTCCTTGACACTGGTATGGGGGATCTGTGGATGACACTGGTATGGGAATCTGTGGATGACACTGTTATGGGAGATCTGTGGATGACACTGGTATGGGGGATCTGTGGATGACACTGGTATGGGAATCTGTGGATGGCACTGTTATGGAGGATCTGTGGATGACATTGTTATGGGGGATCTGTGGATGACACTGTTATGGAGGATCTGTGGATGACACTGTTATGGGAGATCTGTGGATGACACTGTTATGGGGATCTGTGGATGACACAATGTTATGGGGGTATCTGTGGATGACACTGTTATGGGAGATCTGTGGATAACACTGTTATGGGGGATCTGTGGATGACACTGTTATGGGGATCTGTGGATGACACTGTTATGGGGATCTGTGGATGACACACTGTTATTGAGGATCTGGGGATGATGCACTGTTATGGGGATCTGTGAATGGCACTGTTATGGGGGGATCTGTGGAGGACAGACTGTTATGGGGGTCTATGGCTGACACTGTTATGGGGGATCTGTGGATGGCACACTGTTATGGAGGATATGTGGATGACACTGTTATGGGGGATCTGTGGATGACACTGTTATGGGGATCTGTGGATGACACTGTTATGGGAAATCTGTGGATGACACTGGTATGGGGATCTTTGGATGACACTGGTATGTGGAATCTGTGGATGACACTGGTATGGGGGATCTGTGGATGACACTGGTATGGGGGATCTGTGGCTGACGCTGTTAAGGGGGGATCTGTGGATGACACTGTTTTGGAGGATCTGTGGATTTCACACTGTTATAGGGGACCTGTGGATGACACAATGTTATGGGGGATCTGTGAATGACACACTGTTATAGGGGATCTGTGGATGTCACTGTTATAGGGGATCTGTGGATGACATTCAAATGAGGGATTTGTGGATGACACTGCTATGGGGGATCTGTGGATGACACTATTATAGGGATCTGTGGATGACACACAGTTATGGGGGATCTGTGGCTGACACTGTTATGGGGGATCTGTGGATGACACTATTATAGGGGATCTCTGGATGGCACTGTTATGGGGGGATCTGTGGATGACACACTGTTATGGGAGATCTGTGGATGACACTGTTATGGGGGATCTGTGGATGACACTGTTATGGGGGATCTGTGGATGACACTGTCATGGGGATCTGTGGATGACACTGTCATGGGGGATCTGTGGATGACACTGTTATAGGGGATCTCTGGATGGCACTGTTATAGGGGGGATCTGTGTATGGCACTGGTATGGGGGATCTGTGGATGGCACTGTTATGGGAGATCTATGGATGACACTGGTATGGGGGATCTGTGGATGACACTGGTATGGGAATCTGTGGATGACACTGTTATGGAGGATCTGTGGATGACACTGTAATGGGGGATCTGTGGATGACACTGTTATAGGGGGATCTCTGGATGGCAGTGTTATAGGGGGGATCTGTGTATGGCACTGGTATGGGGGATCTGTGGATGGCACTGGTATGGAGGGATCTGTGGATGGCACTGTTATATGGGGGATCTGTGGATCACACTGTTATGGGGGATCTGTGGATGACACACTGTTATTGATTATCTGTGGATGATGCACAGTTATGGGGGATCTGTGAATGGCACTGTTATGGGGGATCTGTGAAAGACAGACTGTTATGGGGGTCTATGGCTGACACTGTTATGGGAGATCTGTGGATGACACTGTTATGGGAGATCTGTGGATGACACTGTTATGGGAGATCTGTGGATGACACTGTTATGGGAGATCTGTGGATGACACTGGTATGGGAATCTGTGGATGACACTGTTATGGGAGATCTGTGGATGACACTGGTATGGGGGATCTGTGGATGACACTGGTATGGGAATCTGTGGATGACACTGGTATGAGAATCTGTAGATGACACTGGTATGGGGGATCTGTGGATGACACTGTTATGGGAGATCTGTGGATGACACTGTTATGGGAGATCTGTGGATGACACTGGTATGGGGGATCTGTGGATGACACTGGTATGGGGGATCTGTGGATGACACTGGTATGGGAATCTGTGGATGGCACTGTTATGGAGGATCTGTGGATGACACTGTTATGGGGGATCTGTGGATGACACTGTTATGGGGGATCTGTGGATGACACTGTTATGGGAGATCTGTGGATGACACTGTTATGGGGATCTGTGGATGACACAATGTTATGGGGGGATCTGTGGATGACACTTTTATGGGAGATCTGTGGATAACACTGTTATGGGGGATCTGTGGATGACACTGGTATGGGAATCTGTGGATGACACTGTTATGGGGGATCTGTGGATGACACTGGTATGGGAATCTGTAGATGACACTGGTATGGGGGATCTGTGGATGACACTGTTATGGGAGATCTGTGGATGACACTGTTGTGGGAGATCTGTGGATGACACTGGTATGGGGGATCTGTGGATGACACTGGTATGGGAATCTGTGGATGACACTGTTATGGGAGATCTGTGGATGACACTGGTATGGGGGATCTGTGGATGACACTGGTATGGGAATCTGTGGATGGCACTGTTATGGAGGATCTGTGGATGACATTGTTATGGGGGATCTGTGGATGACACTGTTATGGAGGATCTGTGGATGACACTGTTATGGGGGTATCTGTGGATGACACTGTTATGGGAGATCTGTGGATAACACTGTTATGGGGGATCTGTGGATGACACTGTTATGGGGGATCTGTGGATGACACTGTTATGGGGTATCTGTGGATGACACACTGTTATTGAGGATCTGGGGATGATGCACTGTTATGAGGGATCTGTGAATGGCACTGTTATGGGGGGGGGGATCTGTGGAGGACAGACTGTTATGGGGGTCTATGGCTGACACTGTTATGGGGGATCTGTGGATGGCACACTGTTATGGAGGATATGTGGATGACACTGTTATGGGGGTCTATGGCTGACACTGTTATGGGGGATCTGTGGATGGCACACTGTTATGGAGGATATGTGGATGACACTGTTATGGGGGATCTGTGGATGACACTGTTATGGGAAATCTGTGGATGACACTGGTATGGGGGATCTTTGGATGACACTGGTATGTGGAATCTGTGGATGACACTGGTATGGGGGATCTGTGGATGACACTGGTATGGGGGATCTGTGGCTGACGCTGTTAAGGGGGATCTGTGGATGACACTGTTTTGGAGGATCTGTGGATTTCACACTGTTATAGGGGACCTGTGGATGACACAATGTTATGGGGCATCTGTGAATGACACACTGTTATAGGGGATCTGTGGATGTCACTGTTATAGGGGATCTGTGGATGACATTCAAATGAGGAATTTGTGGATGACACTGCTATGGGGGATCTGTGGATGACACTATTATAGGGATCTGTGGATGACACTGGTATGGGAATCTGTGGATGACACTGTTATGGGGGATCTGTGGATGACACTGGTATGGGAATCTGTAGATGACACTGGTATGGGGGATCTGTGGATGACACTGTTATGGGAGATCTGTGGATGACACTGTTGTGGGAGATCTGTGGATGACACTGGTATGGGGGATCTGTGGATGACACTGGTATGGGAATCTGTGGATGACACTGTTATGGGAGATCTGTGGATGACACTGGTATGGGGGATCTGTGGATGACACTGGTATGGGAATCTGTGGATGGCACTGTTATGGAGGATCTGTGGATGACATTGTTATGGGGGATCTGTGGATGACACTGTTATGGAGGATCTGTGGATGACACTGTTATGGGAGATCTGTGGATGACACTGTTATGGGGATCTGTGGATGACACAATGTTATGGGGGTATCTGTGGATGACACTGTTATGGGAGATCTGTGGATAACACTGTTATGGGGGATCTGTGGATGACACTGTTATGGAGGATCTGTGGATGACACTGTTATGGGGGATCTGTGGATGACACACTGTTATTGAGGATCTGGGGATGATGCACTGTTATGAGGGATCTGTGAATGGCACTGTTATGGGGGATCTGTGGAGGACAGACTGTTATGGGGTCTATGGCTGACACTGTTATGGGGGATCTGTGGATGGCACACTGTTATGGAGGATATGTGGATGACACTGTTATGGGGGTCTATGGCTGACACTGTTATGGGGATCTGTGGATGGCACACTGTTATGGAGGATATGTGGATGACACTGTTATGGGGGATCTGTGGATGACACTGTTATGGGAAATCTGTGGATGACACTGGTATGGGGGATCTTTGGATGACACTGGTATGTGGAATCTGTGGATGACACTGGTATGGGGGATCTGTGGATGACACTGGTATGGGGGATCTGTGGCTGACGCTGTTAAGGGGGATCTGTGGATGACACTGTTTTGGAGGATCTGTGGATTTCACACTGTTATAGGGGACCTGTGGATGACACAATGTTATGGGGCATCTGTGAATGACACACTGTTATAGGGGATCTGTGGATGTCACTGTTATAGGGGATCTGTGGATGACATTCAAATGAGGGATTTGTGGATGACACTGCTATGGGGGATCTGTGGATGACACTATTATAGGGATCTGTGGATGACACACTGTTATGGGGGATCTGTGGCTGACACTGTTATGGGGGATCTGTGGATGACACTATTATAGGGACCTGTGGATGACACACTGTTATGGGGGGATCTGTGGATGACACACTGTTATGGGAGATCTGTGGATGACACTGTTATGGGGGATCTGTGGATGACACTGTTATGGGGGATCTGTGGATGACACTGTCATGGGGATCTGTGGATGACACTGTCATGGGGATCTGTGGATGACACACTGTTATGGGGGGATCTGTGGCTGACACTATTATGTGGTATCTGGCTGACACTGTTATGGGGGTGGGTGTGTCTGTGGCTTACACTTATTGGGGTCTGTGCCTGACAATGTTATGGGGCATCTTAAGCTATGTGTCATCCACAGATCCCCCAATAACAGTGTCGCTGTTTAGTGTGAATGTAATGGCAGCGGGGCCCAGTGCAGTCACTGTATTGCACTGGCCCCGCTTAGTGTAGTAATACTATGAATAACTGTAATAATAATAACGATCTTCACTTACTACATGGTGAGGCAGAAGGCCGGGCGGGTGGGCGGCCACGCACTGGCAGCATAACTCACTACGTCATGCGCCTGCGCCACCTGCTTCATTCATGATGTGGGCGGAGCAGGGGCGTCACTTAGTGAGTTACGCTGCCAGTGTGAGTGAAGATCGTTATTATTATTACAGTTATTCATAGTATTACTACACTGAGCGGGGCCGGTGCGGGCCCCGTTGCCATTACAATAGGATGCCACACATGTAGTGTCCATGGAGTGTTTGCCAATCGGTCTGTGCGCCGCGCATGCGCACTTGACAAGTCGGCACACACGCACGGACACCACGCACATAGGGATTTTATTAGTATAGATACTGTCCCTATATGTAAATCACCTACTCCCTATCTCCCCTCCTCAATCGCCAGTGCTGACTGCACGATCTGGCCTGCATCTCCCAGCAGCTGGTTAGTTACTCAGAATGTCAATATACCAGGAGAGCAGAGCAAATATATAAAAATATATATATATATGTATTAAGGCCAGCTGGCCTGTAATTGTGGGAGGGGCTCGTTAGTTGCTCCTAGCCTATTTAAGGAACACCCCTTACCTGGCTCCATATCGTTCGAGGTCAGCGTTGAATGAGGATCCACTTCCGGGTTCTCCCAGACGTCTTCTTGGTTTTCAGTATCCACAAGTTTTTCCGCGGCAAGTTGTGTCCAGGAATCCTGTTACAGGTCTTCCGTCCGTCCAGCTTCTCTTTACCCTGGTTATCGTCGTAGATTGCAGCCTAGGGACTCCTAACCGTAAGTTAAGACCTACCTGTCACGCCAGGATCGGTTCCCACGGCGTCCGGTACAGCACGGGTCCTCACTTTACAGTCCTTTTCCCTGTTATCCGTATGGCTAGGTTGCATCAGACAGTCTGGTCGTGCAATCATTTTGTGCACTATTCAGCATTTTTATTGTATTGGTTTAAGGGGTATTATTTCGCCTAAATCTGTTCCGTGTTTTCGGCTAAATGAGCAATCCTTTCGGTTATTTCCACCTTTGGCTTTCGTGATATGCTGTCGCACGCTTGCCCGTTCGCATGGGTCTCCATACGTGTTACATTGTTCGTTTTATTTCTATGTTTCCCTTGCCATAGGGTTTCGGTAATTTGTTTGTTCATCTATCCGCATAAATCCTTTCGTGGATTACTCTACCATTCGGTTAAACGAGTTCAATGCTTACTGGATATAGACTAAATCTTTTTCAAGGTTATCTTATTTCACAAGTTCACTATCTGTATGAATTATTTGACTCCCACATACATTTCCAGTCATGTGTTTTTCAGCCTACGTTTACAGGCCTCATATCGGGGTTCAAACTGCGACCCGCGACATATACATTAGGATACGTTTTCCTTTCCCAAACGCACTGATCTAACCAATCATACGTCCTGGCATCACATACTATCATATACACTTCACATCTTCACTTTAAAGTATCGTGTTACCCTTCCCCCTTATTGTTATTTACCCCCATCATACAACTCCTCTGTTTCTAGCCTGGCTTACATAAAAAAAAAAAAATCACTCACTATATATACGCATACTACCGGGTACGTACGCCTGCTCACGTAGTATTCTTACATACATTTCATCCCCCCTCCCCCCCTAGTTTAGAGTACTGGCAACAGGGTCACAGGCTCCCCAGTTAGGTATTTACCCCTTGGCATTGCCATCGGCTAGTGGTCCCGCGAGGCCAACACCCCGCCTCAATAAGGCAAACACCCATCGGGCCACATGTGAGCTAGTCGCCTCGCATGTTGCATAGAGAGGGCCTCACCTGTCACTCCCTTCCCCTGTTTTCTGTGTTACAGTCACCGAAAGGCCTACAACCCTGCCACTACGATGGGTGGCCTCGAATCCCCTCGCACCAACGCATAGATAGAGCCTCTCAAGCCACTTGGCAACTAGCAGGCCCTTACCTTTCACCAAACAAGTTTAATTGTTTCGCCATTTGGCTTAGCCAGCCTGCCAGTACAAACTCCGTGGTCTTCATACACTAATTAAATAGTTTTATTTTTAGTATGTCTCAAGAAGGGGTAGAGGATTTCTCCCTACCTAGCATCCCGGCTAGAGCAATTTCTCCTAAACGAGGAGGAGAGGTAACCAGTCCAGCATCAATCAGATCCTGGACGATTCCTCGTATAATTACTGAATTAAGGAGATGGCAAGGTGACGGCATGGTGTCCATGAGCAAGGTCAACTCCAGGCTGGAGATGCTTGAGTCGGTCACCACGGCCTTTACCCGAGCCGGCCACACGCCGCGGCTTCAACAGCACCGGCCGACTGGCTATTAGTTGCTACAGCCATCACCTATGAGGACCAGGAAGTTAACCCTGCTCATATGACCCCTGAGCACCTTAAAAGAGATATCCTGGAAGGTAAAGATGTCAACCTGGCTTCTCTGCTGATTGCCTCCCAGGATATCGTTGAAAATAAGACTTATGCCTATGATCATGGGCGTAGCTATAGGGGATGCAGGGGTAGCAGTCGCTACCAGGCCTAGGGATCTAGGGACACCCGCCTAAACAGGAAACTGACTATCCCCGAGTTTGTCCTAGCATTTGGTATTTACCGGGATGTCACCTCGCGATCTATCCCATTAGACGAGAGGAGTTCGATCTTTATATGCACAAGCTGGTAGACCTGGGCAACAAATATGGTGGATCAGCCTTTTATGACTACTATAGGTCTTTTTCTGCAAAAGTGTCTGGGGTCTTCTCCCAGTATGGTACAAGATCCAAATGGGGTAGGATCGATACCGTCATTTTTTGCAGACACTTTGCAGGTCTAAGAACACCGGCTTGTGCATACTGCTCCTCTACGGCGCATACGACAAATTTTTGTCCCACCACGGCGGACGAACATGCTTCCACGCAAGGAGTTAGTTCCTCTGGTGTTTCAGAGAAATTGACCAAACTGGGACGCCCGATCAAGTTTCTGGGGAAGTCCCAGATATGTAATAATTTCAATGTCGGGTCTTGTAATTATAGTGGTTGTAGATTATTGCATATCTCTGTAAAATGTTTCAGGGCACATGCCAAAACCATGTGTCCGAATAAAATGTACCCTAAGCCATACCTAACGTCTATTAATATTTCGGCATTTACAGCATTTCTGTCACATCACCTGTCTAGACAATTGGTAGATTTTCTTATCTCTGGTATAACAGAAGGCTTCCACACGGGTATCCTACACATACCATCCGGGATTCTGGAATGCCCTAATCTACAGTCTGCACAGCACAACCCTACAGCTGTTGACACTCTCATAGCCCAGGAAGTTGCTGAGGGTTTCTTATTGGGGCCTTTCCAGTCTCCTCCATTCAACAAATGGCGCACTAACCCCATTGGTATTGTCACAGGGAAATCTTCCCTTAACCAGAGACTCATTATTGACCTGTCTGCACCACACTCATCGGTTAACCCCAGTCTCAATTCCCTCATACCCTCTAAAGAATTCTCCCTACAATACACGACCGTAGATCACGCCATTACAGCCATCATACAGGCAGGGGTCGGAGCATGGCTTAGTAAGACCAATATTACTCACGCCTTTAAATTGCTTCCAATTCACCCTACCCTATGGCACCTACATGGCATCAAGTGGTCCGGGAACTACAATTTTTTCTCCCGCTCAACTTTTGGGTCCAAAAGTAGCCCTACTATTTTTGACACATTTGCCGAGGCATTGTGCTGGTTACTATTGAACATAGCCAGATGCCCTACTGTGTTACACTACCTGGACGATTTCTTACTGGTCAAGGAGAATACTTCCTCTCCCAGTAGCCTCACAGCTACTATCAATCTATTTGAGCAACTAGGTGTCCCAGTCTCCCCAAAGAAGACTGAGGGGCCAGACACGATTATCACATTCCTGGGCATTCAATTAGACTCAATTACGATGCAAGCAAGCCTGCCACACGACAAGATAGGGAACATTCTTACCTACATCAACATCAACCACTACCTCCAGCTCGGTACTTGCAACCGTAAAGAGCTACAGTCCCTGCTGGGTTCTCAAAATGTTGGCATGCGTATCATACCTCAAGGCCGTTCCTTCATATCACGACTCTTGTATCTATATCCACTCTTCCTACGCGACACACACAGGTTGTCCTTGGATACCCAAGCTATGGCAGACTTAGGTATGTGGAAGACATTTTTAACCACCTGGAATGGTAAAAGTATGTTCCTCCTTCCATTCACTGACTCATCACCTACCATTTGGTCAGATGCGGCATCTACCACAGGTTTTGCAGCAATTTTTGGGAACAAATGGCTTTGGGGCAGCTGGCCTTCAGCAGTTCAGGATGCGGACGGTTTTTCCACTACCTCAGCTCTCTTCGAGATCTATCCCATCATGGCAGCTGCTGTGGCGTGGGGTCATTTATGGGCAGACTTGTTAGTACGTTGCTACTCAGACAACCAGGCAACCTGCCACATAATCAACAAAGGTCATTCCAAATCCCTTACGATCATGAGATTTCTGAGGAAACTCACGTGGTTGGCAGCTTGTCATCATTTCTTCCTGTATTGTTTCCATGTTCCAGGTATATGTAACACAGCTGCTGACAGTTTGTCTCGTTTTAAATTTCAGGCATTCCATCAAGCACTCCCGTCAGCCGTGCTCACATCCACGCCAACTCCAACTTTCCAGCAACTAGTAATGGACTAGACGCCATTATGCATCATAGCAGAGCACTGTCCCATTTGGCACTGTCTAAAAATACGCACAAAACATACAACAGGGCCTTTACCTTATTCAAAAGATTCCTTTTGGAACATCACATCATGCAACCATTTGTCTTGACATCATTCTTGGGTTTCGCTTCTTTTTGCCACCTTAAACTTAAGATGTCATCCAACACCATTAAACTTTATTTAAAAGGCATTCAACATCATATGCTAACCCTACAACCAAACAACACAAGTTTCATGGCCTCTCGCCAGATTAAGACTATCCTTAGGGGCATTCAGAGATCTGAACCCACAATACATCAGAGAGGCTAACTATAGACAACCATATTTTCAAAGCATTGTCTAACCTGCTTGATTTAAAACTTTTTTACATCAACACGCATTCTGCCATCAAGGCAGCTATCTACATAGCTTTCTATGGATTCCTAAGGCCTAGAGAATTCACTACGACCAACACCACACAATCTACTCCTATTCTCCTCTGTTTCCACTTAACAAAACACGTGGATCAGTACATCCTGACTCTGCCTCATTCCAAGACCAGTCAGCAGGCACCAGTAGAAGTAGCATACTATCCTACGCACAATAGGTGGTGCCCCGTCAAGATTCTCGATGCATACATACAGCATCATAACTCAGTACCATCACAACCATAATTCATTTTACGAGGTTCGGTACTCACCACTACGACCTTCAGGACCTACGTCAGGTCTTTACTCACTCAGCTGGGCCTCAACCCAGCTAACTACTCGGGTCACTCCTTCCGCATAGGAGCAGCCTCCACAGCCTCCAGTGTTAACATTCCAGTTCATGTTATTAAAGCACTGGGGCGCTGGAATGAATCCCCTTACTCACGCTACATACCAAACCCAGTACAAGAATTAAGAAATGCATTCAAAGACATGTCTGGTTGATATATGTATTTGTATTGGTCGTTTGTGATAAATTTGATTATTTCATTTTTGCCCTCTTCTTTCTCAGGCCTACCTCATCGTCGGTTCCAGCACACCACAACCGACTTGCCATTTTATACCATCCAGCTGGCCTGTAATTGTGGGAGGGGCTCGTTAGTTACTCCTAGCCTATTTAGGGACACCGTTCGAGGTCAGCGTTCAATGACCATCCCACCACACCACATTATAACATTATTTTCCTTTTTCTTCTTTTCTTTTCCTTGGTAAGCCCTCTTCTTTCTCAGGGCTACCTCATCGTCGGTTCCGGCACACCACAACCGACTTGCCATTTTATACCATCCTACGTTTATTATGGTATTTTACTCTGTACTATCATGAGCCCCTAACACATATATATATATATATATATATATATAGAGAGAGAGAGAGAGAGAGAGAGAGTACAGATATTAATATCTGGAAATATATAGGGGCCAGCAGGGAAGGAAAAAAAATCAAACCCAGCTGTCTTAACAGTGAGTGCTGCTCTGTACTGTGTAGACAGACGTGCCTTAGCAACACTCATTTAGAGAGTGCTGCTTAAGGGAAATTTCAGGGCAAGTTTTCTCATATAAATGTACAAGTTATCTATATAAAGTATATTAGACAAATGTTCCCTATCATTGTCCCTACACATTAGAATAAAAATAAAAATAAGTAAATGTCAGGTAATGAAACTTAATTTGGTATTTAACTTCTTACCGACTGCCTAACGCAGGATTGCGTCCTGCGGGCGGTCGGTTTGTTCCTCCTTGACGCGCGGGAGCGTCATCTCGCGAGACGCGAGATTTCCTGTGAACGTGCGCACGCGTCGGGGAGATCGCGTCGGGGAGATTTTTAACTACAGCCTGCCAGCGCTGATCGTGCGCTGGCAGGCTGTAGAAGTTAAAAAAAATGGCATATCAGACGCTGTTTTGTTAACTGCGTCTGATATGCTTGCTGTTCGTTCCTTTGGTGGTCCCTTTTGCTTGGGACCACCAAAGTAAACTTTCGTAAGTGCGCCAATCACCACACAGACCCCCCCCATCCACCCCCCGTCACTGATTAACCCCTGATTAACCCCTGATTAACCCTCGATTAACCCCTGATCACCCCATGTCACCCCCCTGCCACCCCCCTGTCACTAATCACCCCCCCTGTAAGGCTCATTCAGACGTCCGTATGTGTTTTGCAGATCCATGGATCCGCGGATCCGCAAAACACGGACACCAGCAATGTGCTTTCCGCATTTTGCGGATCCGCACATTGCCAGAACTATATAGAAAATGCCTTTTCTTGTCCGCAATTGCGGACAAGAATAGGACATGCTCTATCTTTTGCGGAGCTGCGGCCGGATGTTTGGGGGCCGAAACCCGGAAGTTTGCGGCCGCAGCTCCGCAAATGCTGATGCGGCGAGCACATAGTGAGAATTGCGGAATAAATGCGGACATTTTTGCGGACGTGTGAATGGGGCTATACTACTTTTTTTTTTGCACATTTTTGGCAGAGATTTTTTCATCCACATTGATTGATGCGAATGAGGAAATCTATGCCGTTCATTTTTTTTTTTTTTGCACATTTTTTGGCAGAGATTCTTTCATCCACATTGATCCATGCGAATGAGGAAATCTGTGCCGTTCATTTTTTTTTTTTTTCAGTCCAGAGGCTGAACGGAAAAAAAAAATGTCATTACCCGTATGCTCAATATACGGAGAATCGCAGAAACTCCTAATGCTGGCCATACAGGTAATGATTGCGGAGACCCTCAAATGCCAGGGCAGTACAAACACCTCACATGTGACCCCATTTTAGAAAGAAGACACCCCAAGGTATTCCGTGAGATGTATAGTGAGTTCATGTAAAATTTTATTTTTTGTCACAAGTTAGTGGAATATGAGACTTTGTAAAAAAAAAAAAAATATATAAATTTCCTCTAACTTGAGCCAAAAAAATAATAATTCTGTGAACTTGCCATGCCCCTCACGGAATACCTTAAGGGTGTCTTCTTTCCACAATGGGGTCACATGTGGGGTATTTATACTGCCCTGGCATTTTAGGGGCCCTAAAGCGTGAGAATCCATATGCGTAAAAATGCCCTGTGAAATCCTAAAGGTACTCATTGGAATTTGGGCCCCTTGTGCATTTGGCTGCAAAAAGTGGCACACATGTGGTATCGCCGTACTCAGGAGAAGTAGGGCAATGTGTTTTGGGGTGTATTTTTATATATACCCATACTTTGTGTGAGAAATATCGCTGTAAACGACAACTTTTTAATTTTTTTTATACAAAGTTATCAGTTTACAGAGATATTTCTCTCACCCAGCATGGGTATGTGTAAAAATACACCCCAAAACACATTTCCCTACTTCTCCTGAGTACGGCAATACCACATGAGGGACACTTTTTTGCAGCCTGGGTGCGCAAAGGGGCCCAAATTCCAACGAGTACCTTTAGGTTTTACAGGATTGCTCATAATTTAGCCCCCCAAATGCCAGAACAGTACAAACACCCCACAAATGACCCCATTTTGGAAAGAAGACACCCCAAGGTATTCGCTGAGGGGCACATTCAGTCCATGAAAAATTGAACTTTTTGTCAAAAGTTAGCAGAAAGAGAGACTTTGTGAGAAAAAACAATAAAAAAATCAATTTCCGCTAACTTGTGCCAAATAAAAAATCTTCTATGAACTCGCCATGCCCCTCACGGAATACCTTGGGGTGTCTTCTTTCCAAAATGGGGTCACATGTGGGGTATTTATACTGCCCTGGCATTTTAGGGGCCCTAAAGCGTGAGAAGAAAAATGCGTAAAAATGCCCTCCTAAAAGGTACTCATTGGTTTTAGGGCCCCTTTGCACATCTTGGCTGCAAAACAGTGTCACACATGTGGTATCGCCGTACTCAGGAGAAGTAGGGCAATGTTTTTAGGGTGTATTTTTACATATACCCATGCTGGGTGAGAGAAATATCTCTGTAAATTGACAACTTTGTATAAAATTTTTTAAAAAGTTGTCATTTACAGAGGTATTTCTCACACCCAGCATGGGTATATGTAAAAATACACCCCAAAACACATTGCCCTACTTCTCCTGAGTACGGCGATACCATGGTGACACTTTGCAGCCAAGATGCACAAAGGAGCCCTAAAACCAATGAGTACCTTTAGGATTTCACAGGGCATTTTTACGCATTTTGGATTCTCACGCTTCAGGGCCCCTAAAATGCCAGGGCAGTATAAATACCCCACATGTGACCCCATTTTGGAAAGAATACACCCCAAGGTGATCCGTGAGGGGCATGGCAAGTTCACAGAAATTTCTTTTTTTTGGCACAAGTTAGCGGAAATTGATATTTTTTGTTTTGTTTTGTTTTTTTACAAAGTCTCATATTTCACTAACTTGTGACAAAAATATAAAATTTTACATGAACTCACCATACCCCTCACGGAATACCTTGGGGTGTCTTCTTTCTAAAATGGGGTCACTTGTGGGGTATTTATACTGCCCTGGCATTTTAGGGGCCCCTAAAGCGTGAGAAGAAGGCTGGAATCCAAATGTGTAAAAATGCCCTGTGGAATCCTAAAGGTACTCATTGGAATTTGGGAGCCTTTGCGCATCTTGGCTGCAAAAAAGTGTCACACATGTGGTATCGCCGTACTCAGGAGAATTAGGGCAATGTGTTTTGGGGTGTATTTTTACATATACCCCTGCTGGGTGTGAGAAATATCTCTGTAAATGACTTTTTATTTTTTTTTATACAAAGTTATCAGTTTACAGAGATATTTCTCTCACCCAACATGGGTATATGTAAAAATACACCCCAAAACACATTGCCCTACTTCTCCTGAGTAAGGCTATACCACCTGAGTGACACTTTTTTGCAGCCTGGGTGCGCAAAGGGGCCCAAATTCCAACGAGTACCTTTAGCTTTTACATGGCTGCTCACAATTTAGCCCCGCCCAAAATGCCAGAACAGTAAACACACCCCACAAATGACCCCATTTCGGAAAGTAGACACCCCAAGGTATTCACTGAGGGGCATAGTGAGTCCGTGGGAGATTTTTTTTTTTTTCTGCCAGAAGTTAGCAGAAATGGAAACTTTAATATTTTTATTTTTTTCCTCAGAAAGTGTCATTTTCCGCTAACTTGTGAAAAAAAATGAAATGATACATGAACTCACCATGCCCCTCCACGAATACTTTGGGGTGTCTTCTTTCTAAAATGGTGTCATTTGGGGGGTATTTATACTTTCCTGGCATTCTAGCACCTGAAGAAACATGACAGGTGCTCAGAAAGTCAGAGCTGCTTCAAAATGCCGAAATTCACTTTTTTGCACCATAGTTTGTAAACGCTATAACTTTTACCCAAACCAATAAATATACACTTATTGGAATTTTTTTTTATCAAAGTCATGTAGAACAATAAATTTTGTGAAAAATTTATATAGAAATTTCGTTTTTAAAAAAAAAAATTACAACAGAAAGTGAAAAATGTCATTTTTTGGCAAAAATTTCGGTGATTTTTGATTAATAGCAAAAAAAGTAAAAATGTCAGCAGCAATGAAATACCACCAAATGAAAGCTCTATTAGTGAGAAGAAAAGGAGGTAAAATTCATTTGGGTGGTAAGTTGCATGACGGAGCAATAAACGGTGAAAGTAGTGTAGTGCAGAATTGTAAAAAGTGGCCTGGTCATTAAGGGTGTTTAAGCTAGGGGTGTAAGGAAAATGAAGGAAACTCCAGCATCTAGTTCACGAGTATCTTCTCTTTATTAGCAGTGTTGATGATACAGCGGCAATAAAATGTATCTTCTCACATCCTCAAACAGTCAACGCGTTTCGAAAAAGTTCTTATTCATGACTGATACACTGACCAGGCCACTGAATCTTCTTATAAAGCTTGCTGCCAGACCTCCCCCTTCATCCACAGGTGATTAGGTACAGGTGTGGCTCAAGCAAAGAAGTGGCCCTGGGCAGTGTGACCGCCCATATTTTATTTCATATAGACAAACAGAGCAAAAAGAGATGAAAACATATTCTAAAGGAAAAACTTGCATTAAAACATAGGTTGACTTTTATCACCAATTAGTTCAAGTCAACATTATAATATCTTAATCCATCTCTCGTGTATAGTCCTAAAAACACTGGATATGATGTAAATAAAAACCGCAGTGTCTGAGTAGGAACTAAAACACAATCACCCTGGTAATGACATAAAAAATATATATATAGCAGTGCTAAAAATCTATAGCATGGCTCTTGCTAGTTCTCAGTATATATACATTAATTCTCTTCTTAAATTCAAGCCCGCAGGATATCTGGTTTTCAATCTTAGAATCCAAAAAGCTTCTCGCTGTGATATAACTTTTTTATGGTTACCTCCTCTTGGTGGAAGTATAACCCGTTCAATTGCATAAGCAGAAAAATGCTGTAGACTTCTATCATGCACATTGATAAAATGTCTAGCAGCATTGGAGACATTCAGATATGTGCTATTTGTGACATAATTCAAATGCTCCAATAATCGAGACTTAAATTTCCGGATTGTGCATCCAACATATAGAAGTCTACATTCTACACATTCAATAATGTAAACCACACCTGTGGTGTTGCAATTAATATAGGTTTTTATTGGAAATTGGTTAATATTCTCTGAATCCCGAAAAGTTTTACGCGGAGTCACAAAACCGCAAGCTCTGCAGGGATGGCTACCGCAACGTGTGAATCCAGTATATCTTAACCATGTTGGTTCAGATTTTGTTGTATGTTCTGGGGTGAAAAGAGAGGGGGACAGTGAGGCCGCAAGAGACAAAGGTCGTCTTGAGACCACCCTGTGCCCCTCTCTCAACAGCCCATACATAGTCTGATCCTCAAACAGCAGAGAGATGCACTTGGAAATGACTTGCCGTATCTGGTAAAACTGATTGCTATAGGTCAAGACCACTGTTGGTAACTGTTTGTTGTCTGGATTCTTATGATTATTTCTTTTCCCAAACAACAAATCACTTCTGTTTTTCTTTCGTGCGATATTTTGTGCACGTTGGATCATCCACATAGGATAATGTCTTGCAGTAAGGCGTGTTGTAATGGTCTGTACTTCCTCACAAAATGACTTATCATCGCTGCAATTCCGTCTGGCACGTATGAATTCTCCTACAGGTATGGCCTTAATTGTGTGTATGGGATGATGACTATCCGCTCTAAGTATAGAGTTTCCCGTTACTTGTTTGCGGTATGTTTTAGTTTGTATGTTTTGACCTGCCTTCCCGTTAGGGTTAGGTCCAGAAAGTCAATGCTATCAGTATTGTGTGAACATAAGAAGCCTAAATTATAGGGATTGTCATTAAGATAAGCTTCAAATGAAGGTAAGGCAGGTACATCGCTGGCCCAGATGATGAGCATATCATCGATGTACCTGCCGTACCATTCAATGGCTTCCAAGAAGGGATTGTCTGTACTATATATGAAGCGCTCCTCCCAATAAGACATGGTAATGTTTGCTAGGGATGGGGAGAATTTGGCTCCCATTGAAACTCCTCGAATTTGTAGGAAGTACAGACCATTAAAACAGAAATAATTATGTACCAGCAAAAACTCTGTCACCTTTAATATATAATCAATAAAATCCTGATTGTGGTGACTGTATTTGTGTAAATGGAATTCCAATGCAAGGAGTGCAACATTATGTGGGATTGAAGGATAGAGGCTGACAACATCAGCCACCATCCACGTATAATTTGAGCACCACTTTTTTGAAAAAACTTCGTAATACATCACCAGTGTCCTTTATGTATCCCGGGGTTCGTTTGACCAGAGGCTGTAAAATGGAATCTAGCCACTGACTCAGCCTCTCAGTCAAAGAACCTATACCGGATACTATAGGGCGGAGTGGGGGTGGGCTGACAGATTTGTGAATCTTGGGCAGAGCATGTATTATAGGAGTGATGGGCGTCTCCACATTCAAATAAGAATACTCCTTATGTGAGAAATATCCTAGATCTCTACCCTCACACAGAATCTCAAGATATTCTCTCTTGTATATTTCTATAGGATTCGAGTCCAGCTTAGTGTATGTGGAGGAGTCCATCACAATATCCATCATGCAGCCCTCATAAACACTTTTGTCCAGCACCACCACCGCTCCGCCTTTATCTGCCATCTTAATAACAATATTGTGCATATCCTTCAACTCACTAAGTGCTGTTCTTTGTTTTTTCGATAAGTTATTTTTATTATAATTTTTTTGCACATTAATTAAAGACAATTCTTTCTCTATCACCTCTTGAAAAATATCCATACCGCTCGTGCGGGATTTGATAGGATAAAACTGTGGATTGGTGACACAGAATTTCTGTGTCTGCAAATCCACAGCTTCACTACTCTGATCCGACTGTAATTCTGTAAGGATCATAAGAGAGGTTTGTTCTTTGAAGGATAAGCCGGAAAACACATTGTCAATATGAGAAGCAGGTAAGGGGTCCGGTTCTGAGACGTTTTCCACTCCCATGAAATGTTTCTTTACTGTAAGATTTCTCATAAATTTATTAATATCCAGGAGAGTGGAAAACATGTCAAAATCGGTAGAGGGAACAAAATTCAAACCCAATGACAAAACTTCATATTGATGCTTGCTTAACATTACCGCAGATAAATTGATAACATCAAAAGTGTTATTGTGCTCAGATTTGTGTATTATTTCCTTTGGTGGCGAGTTGCCATGGTATGAGCTTTTTTCTTTGTTAGAATGCTTCCTTCCCCCCCGTCTGAATCGTTTTTTGTCATACCATCACTGGCGGGGTGATTTTTTTGCTTTTTATAATAGGACGACTGGACATTCGTAGTGATTTCTCTGGATTCAATCCTGGATTGGTTCAGTGTCTGAGTCTCTGGATTGGTATCCGAATGTTCTGCATCTGTGGACTCAAAACTGACTGAAGACATTTTCCTGTTATTTTTATTTCTATGACGTTTTCCCTGGTGTTTTTTCAAAATTGGTTTTGGTGTCTGAAAGGGGTTCTCCCTTCTTCCCCATTCATACACCTGGTTATGTTCGTAGTCGTACATATCTCGCTGGAATTTTTTGTGCTTGATTTCCATGATGTTTTGTTCCAGTATCTGTATGGAACTAACATTATTTTCAAACAGTTCCTTGTATTTGGGAAAAGATTCATACTGTGTTAATTGACTTTTACATTGTTCAATCTCTGATTGTAACGTGACTAGTTTTTCAGCTTCATAGTCAACAATTAATGACATAAGTTTTATTGAACAGTCACTGAGCAGTCCATTCCATGAATCCACAAACTTGTCAGAAAAAACAGTGGTCGGGATTTTTTTAAATTCTCAGTCCCCGTGGGATCATATGTTTTTCTAAATATTTCATCAAAGTAGTGTGGTCCCACCAAAGTCTCATCTCTTGTGTCATCATTTTGTGCAATTGCATCATATTGCTCTCCATAGAGGAACCGGTTTGTAATGATGAATCACATGTCGAGAAAACTTGATCCGCTTTTGTTTTGCGGTCAGGCATGAGTGCATGAGCCATGGATAAAACAGGATGTGTATCGAAGCTAGGGGGGCTGAAGTGGTTAAGGATGCAGCAATTTTTTTGTTTTTTTGTAACAAAGATTGCCTGACAGTTTTACAGACAATAATGTTTTGGTATAGTAAGTATAATAAAATTTAAGGAAAATTTTACCAGTAAGGCCAAATTTACACAACTATAGTGCCGACATGCCCGTGTTGCGGACCACAAACTGCAGGTCCAGTAAACAGGGCCACAGGCCATTCGAACTCCTATCTTTTGTCACATCTTGAGGAACAAAGACCCATTGAAGTCAATGGGCCTGCACCATCATGCAGAGTTCACACGGCCAGTGCTCATATTTTGCAGACCCGCTATTTGCGGTCCACAACACGGCACATGCGGCACCACGGTAATGTGAATGTACTCTAAGACTGGGACTACACTGCTATCTCGGTCATGCCACCTGTCACTGATTTTTTTTTTTTTGTGGTTGTTGTGGCAACTTGAGAGTGGCGCTGCACCGCATTCAGTTCAATGGCTGCACTGCCAAATAATGATTATTGGTCTCACGACTTGTCTCAGGCAAGATCGACATATAGTCCCAGTCTGAAGAACACAAAAATAAAGCCTTTCTTTTCCAATAAAAGTGGTTTTATTTTGTAAAATGTTAATACCCCTGCTCCACACACATATACAGATGCAGCCGAGCTAAATTTGATGGTTAAACCGTTAAGTAAAAAAATAGCACTAAAAGTTAACTCTTTCAATGTATTTCAATTGCTTTTGTCAAAGGATGGCACGAGATAACACTGTGACGTGTTATCAGAGTTATCAGAGTCGATTTTAGCTCGGCTACATCTGTATTATCACAGCAATTGTCACAGCCGGTATAATAAAGTTAAAGACTAACTGAACTTTAGGGTATGGGCAGGAGCAGCAATATGTGCTGACCGCAGCATATATGATGTATTGTAATGCATTGCAGATGGGATCAGACCCCCAAAAGTTGAAGTCCCAGAGTGGGGCTTCTCATCGCTTCTCACGATCACCGTTGTCACATTTGTATCAACAATATTAATAATTATAATAATAACAATGTACCTCGATAAGTTATATTTTTATCATATATGTTTCGATATGCACTGGAGTAAAATATGTACAGGGGTTCTTTTTTTTTTTTTTTTTCCCCCATCTTTTTGGGAATATTTTTACGTGCTGTTAAACTTTCCACATAAAGGGATTTGCATATGATGTTGTGAAATTAGTGGGGCACTGAGGGCAGTGTGGTTCCATCATCCAAAATGGCGTTATGTGTACTTCCGGTTCCGGTTTTTCCGACCCGGGAGGCATTTGGCAAAATACACGCCAGGATATACGATATGGTGTCTAATTTACTATAACTGTGGCGATATGGGTTTTTGATAATATATGACATCTCTTAAATTGAGTGGTGTACATTGCCCTCCAGTATCCAAAATGGCGATGGGGGTATTTCCGGTTTCGTAACTCGGATCCGGACATATCCGAGAGATATGAGACTCCAAATGTCTAATTTAGGCCATTGGTTTTGATGTGGACCACTCACAAAGAAGCATACAATGCTGGTCTATATACCTTTTATATTCCTATATGCATACTGAAAAATGATCAGGTTTACTGGAGTTGCCCTGCCCCAAAATGGCGACTATTGCACTTCCGGTTCCTGGCCTCTCGGTAATAAATCAGTAATACAAATATGTACTGTTTTTCAATGTTTCTATGGTGTATGAGATGTATGACTTGGGGATTCTTACGATGTTAGATCACTAGTATATTATATATGTATAATGTAAGTAGCCTATGCCGAAATCTCGCGATGGTCGCGACATATTGACGCGCACCAATCGGAGACGATGGGAGGCGTGGCCATGCCCTTTATATACCCGCGATGTTTAATGTGTCACATGCCCCTGTGAAAAAGCAGGAAGCGAAACGCGTTGGGGTTGTGAGGACGGCGTTCACCCCTACTTGGTTTGTATCTCTCCTTATGTGCACTTTTTGCCTTTTATGTAGTAATTCCAGTATGATTCTGTCGGCTTGGCTTTCCATCTGTTATATACTATACAGCTTTCCATTCGTGGGGAGCTTAGACTTATATGCTGGTTTCTGACCCTCCACCTTGTACCCGGTTATTTGTTCGGTTAGAATACTTTCTGACGAACATGACCCTTTAGGGATACCTGTAGGATTGGGGGTGATCATGATACCAGCATAACTGATTTTGGATGATGCCTTTTTTTGTAACCAATTTTGGTTTTATGTGGGAGAGATCCTCACCAGTAGGGGGGACACGCCCCTTCACTGTTTAGATAGTCTTCGTCCTATTCTATGTATTTGATGTTTCTTATCAATTTTTAATGACATACTAATAAAGATTTATTTTATTACACTTTTTCGTATGGCCTAATCTTGTTGGGGTGGCATAGGTATATAGGGCGGTCATACGGCACTTAAATTGCCCAGTTTCTTTGGAGGAGCGAAAAAAAAAAAATGGAAAAACAGAGGGCCAGATTTATCATTACACTTACATCTTACTCCACTTTTACATATGCCCTAAGTCACTTTTGGCTAGTCAGATTTATTAATGGTCCTTTAATACTGTGATAAATGTGGTTTGACGGTAGCAGTTTATCCTTCGGTAAGCGGCTTTACAAAAGTCGCACATTTTTACAAAAAAGTTGCATGTTCTATTAAAAAGTCACATAAGATAAGCATGGCCCCCCCCCTCCCCCCCCGGAGTTTAAATGGTCGCAATAGTAAATCTGTCTAGAGATTCATTTACATGAGAAAACACGCCCACTTTCACAAAACTGGAGAGCTTAGTGCAGAGCTTGAAAAAGTGACCAAAAAAAGGGGCAATTTTACCGATTGCGCATTTTTTTGCAACTTTTTAACTCCATTTAAGTGACTTTAGCTAATGATAAATCTGGCCCAAAGTTTTAATAATAAAAAATAAAGTGTCAAGTAAGAAAAAACTCCCCTTTCTCCTGATTTTGTAATAAAAAAAAAGAACAAACACACATATTAGGTATCGCCGCATGCGTAACAACCGGCTCTATAAATATATCACATAATCTACACCGTCAGATAAACACCGTAAAAAAAAAAATATATAAAAAAACTATGCCAAAAAAGTAATTTTTGTCAACTTACATCACAAAAAATGCAACACCAAGCGATCAAAAAGTCGTATGCACCCCAAAATGGTATTAATCAAACCATCACCTCATCCCGCAAAAAATGAGACCCCAATTAAGACAATCACCTAAAAAATTAAAAAAAACTATTGCTCTCAGAATATGGAGACACATCATTTTTTTCCCAAAAATGCTTTTATTGTGTAAAACTTAAATAACTAAGAAAAAAGTATACATATTAGGTATTGCCATGTCTGTTACGACCTGCTCTATAAAAATATCACATGACCTACCCCCACAGGTGAATGCTGTAAAAAAAAAAACTGCACCAAAACTACCAATTTTTTGGTCACCTTGCCCCATAAAGTGTATAGAATCAAAAAATCATATATACACAAAAACGGTACCAATAAAAACATCAACTCTTCCTGCAAAAAACGAGCACCGGCATAAGACAATCGGCAGAAAGATGAAAAAATATATAGCATTGAGAAAATGGAGACACAAAAAACATAATTATTTTTCAAAAATGCTTTATTATATAAAACTGAAACAAACAAAGAAAGTAGACATATTTGATATTGTCGCATCCGTAACAACCTGATGTATAAAAATAGCACATTATCTAACCGGTCAGATGAAGATTGTAAAAAACAAAAAGAAAACTATACCAGAACAGCCATTTTTTTTGTTACCTTTCCTCACAAAAAATGTAATATAGAGCGATCAAAAATCATATATACCCCAAAATAATACCAATAAAACTGTCACCTTATCCCGTAGTTTACAGAATGGGGTCACTTTATGGGTGTCTCTACTGTAGGGGTGCATCAGGGGGACATGGTGTCTAAAAACCAGTCCAGCAAAATCCGCCTTCCAAAAAGTATATGTCGCTCCTTTTCTTCTGCGCCCTGCTGTGTGCACTTACATCAGTTTACCACCACATGTGGGGTGTTTCTGTAAACTACAGAATCAGGGTAATAGATATTGAGTTTTGTTTGTCTGCTAACCCTTGATGTGTTACAGAAAAAAATGGATAATGGATTAAAACTGCCAAAAAAGTGAAATTTAGAAATTTCATCTCCATTTTCCTTTAATTCTTGTGGAACACCTAAAGGGTTAACAAAGTTTGTAAAATCAGTTTTGAATAACTTGAGGGGTGTAGTTTTTATGGATGGTTTCTACTATGTAAGCCTTACAAAGTGACTTTAGAACTAAACTGGTCCTTAAAAAGTGGGTTTTGGAAATTTTCTTAAAAATGTGAAGAATTGCTTCTAAAATTCTAAGCCTTCTAACGTGCTAAAAAAGAAAATAACATTTACAAAATGGTGCCAACATAAAGTAGACATATGGAGAATGTTAAGTAATAAATATTTTGAGGTATCACTTTTTGATAAATTTTGGATTTTTTCATATAAAAAAGGTGAAACATATTGACTCAAACCTATGACTGTCATGAAGTACAATGTTTTGGAGATACTGGACGTGCCTATGGTTTAGTGGAGATGGCGCACAATAGGGTAGTAGGTACACACTAGGTATTTACAGTAACGTAATTAATGTGCTCACCTTAAGTGGTTACGCTAGTATATGCGCAACGCTATTGCAGGCTTATTCAGGCAAGATTCAGTGCTCGGGTGTGCTGCCGCAGGTATTGGGTTCCTCAGAAGAGATGTCCAGTCCCTCCGGAAGATTGCTTGAAAAAGAGAAAGGAAAAACCTACTTTGGCGCTTCAACCGCACTTCAAGCCGTCATGTGGAATAAAAGTATGTCTTTATTGTAAAAAAAAATGTAGTGCACTAAAAATAACAATGCATTTCGGGGCATAACAGGTCCCCCTCGTCAGGTTTAAAAAGTGGAAAACACGCATGGAAAACACACCCCTGGGCGGGGACAGAAGTGAAGGACCACCCCCAGGGGTGTGTCTAGATGTATAGTTATAGATGTAGGGTAAAACTCATATTACCAGAAAAGTGTATAAAACATATAGGGGACACATTCTGTGGGGCTACACATATATTTAATTTATGCCAAATATAGTATCGCATAGAATATGATGATTAGATGCGGCGGAGAAGTGTAAAACAGTGCTGAATGGGAAGGTCACGTGATGGTAACAGGTCACGTCTTCCCTGGTGGGCAGAGCGGAAGGTCCTTCAGACAAAGGGAGATGTGCAGGAAAAAAGGATTGGACACCGCAATAGGGCGTCTCTACGGGGGTTAAACTATACGGGTCATGTGGAAGGAATAGAACCACGTGAGCCGTTGTCAGGGGGACTCGATGCTGGTGAAGCAATGGGAAAGCGGGGAAGGGATGTCAGAGTATGCGCAATATGTGCTGTAGAGATAAAACTACCCCAATAGGAAGATGTGTGGTATAGTACCTATGAAATAAAAAGTTTATGGAATAAAAAATTGCTGTAGGTGAGATGCGCTGGATGTATGGCTGTAGGGTATGTCATAAGGATGTAGAAGTGAATGGGATAAAAGAAGGATGTGTACTGGAGGGGGATTGTAAAAGCTGCATGTTATGTAAAGGATAATAAAGCATGCAAAGTATGGTGGAAATGATTGGATGGGAGCACGCTGAAAGATAAGGTACCTTCACACTTGCGGCATGCCGCAAGTACCCGTGTGCTGCCGTGCTGCCGCTCTGTCCCCATTGACTATAATGGGGCGGGGGTGGAGCTAAGACACAGCACGGAAGTGCAAGGCAGTGCTGCGCTGTAGCCCCACCCCCATTATAGTCAATGGGGTAGAGGTAAAAATAGGGTATGGATAAAAGGTGGCATATGGTGTGGATAAAAGGTAAGTGATAACTGGACAGATGGACAAAAAATATAAAAATGAATATGAGAAATTGAAAAAGAGCTACGGCCGTGCTGCGCCGTAGCCCCGCCCCCGCCCCTATTATAGTCAATGGGGACGGAGCGGCAGCACACGGGAACTTGCGGCATGGTGGATCCGGCGGGCTGTTCACCCGCCGGAACAGCCTGCCGGATAGCCGTGCCGCAAGTGTGAAAGTACCCATAAAAATGAGAATTAAAAGAAGGTAAAGGGTAGAGATAAACAACAGGGTATGAATAACAGGTGGCATATGGTGTGGATAAAAGATAAGTGATGACTGGACAGATGGATAAAAAAGATAAAAATGAATATGAGAAATTGAAAAAGTGGATAAACGGATAAAATTGGCAAGGAAATAGGTGAGAAGGTGAATCTAAGGATAAAAGGCGAAAAAATGTAGAACTAAAAAAGAAATAAGCTAGAAAAGCTGAAAGATAAATATAATGTGTCCTCTATATGTTTTATACACTTTTCTGGTGATATGAGTTTTACCCTACATCTATACCTGGGGGCGATTCTTCACTTCTGTCCCTGCCCAGGGGTGCATTTTCCATGCATTTTTGGCGTTTTTTTAATGTATATATTGTGTCCAACCACTCTGTATGTCCATTGTACTTTTTAAACCTGATGAAGGGGACCTGTGATGCCCCGAAACGCGTTGTTACTTTTATTGCACTCCATTTTTTTACAATAAAGAAGTACTTTTATTCCACATGACGGCTTGAAGTGCGGTTGAAGTACAATGTGTCACAAGAAAACAATCTCAGAATGGCTTGGATAAGTAAAAGTGTTCCAAAGTTATTACCACATAAAGTGACTTGTCAGATTTGCAAAAAATGGCCTGGGCAGGAGGGTGAAAACTGGCCCTGGGTAGAAGGGGTTAAATGTTAATAACAAATTTTAATAAATTCATATATTGATTTATACAACGTGGATTTCTGCATTGCACATTTAAGATTCGAGTCGGAAAAAAAGTGACATCCCTTCTTGAAACAGAATCCACATGAAATCCATGCAGAAACTAGCACTATGGCAACCTGCAAATCTGCTCCAGAAATTTAAGGGTCAACCTTGGGTTTCTGCCACAGATTCCACTGCAAATCAGTTGGATTTCAACCATTTGAAACTATCCCTCAAGTTTTGAATAGGATATATGAGAAATAGGATGTCTATTTTGCTACTTCTTGCACAGATAATTAAAGCTTTCCTTCTAACCTAATTTTCACTTTATTTCCTATGTCTTAGAGCTCTTCAAATCTCCTTATCTTCATTAGGGTAATTCTATGTGGGATTAATGCAGGATTATTACCTTCTCACAGACTTTAATACATTTAACAAGCAGCTCAGTCTGGGAATATAATGCATTTGATGAAGAATGAGATAATGTATGTCAAATGATAATAGGCAAAGGAGGTTTGAAAATGTTCAGTCACATGCAACAAGTTAATTTTCAGAACATTATTAGAAATATTGTTTTTACAAGATTAAAGTAAGATTTGCAATGAAGAAGACATATACATTTATGTAGGTTTTAGGGTCTCATTTTATGTGCTGTTCTACAGCATCTAATATATAAAGCTGAGTGTATGTATATATGAATGTGTGTATGTATGTACGTATGTCTGCTAAAGGAATCAGTACCGTCGCATTTACAATCCTGAAATTTGGCACACAGGTACATCAGGTGTCCGGAAAGGTTTTAGACCGTTTCTCAGCTCTCTAGCACGTACCGTTCCTGAGATATTTCCCAAAAAATGGAAATATGTCACCATCACATGACCTACATTAGCCAATAGAAGTCTGCAGGTCTTTCTCCTCATATCCCAACTGCCATACACACGGTCACATGACTCTTATCAGCCAATAGAACCTCGCAGGCCCTTAGTCTCCACATACACACAGGTTTACACCAGGTTTCCACAAAAACCCAGCCATTTTTCTTCACTGCTGCAGGTCAGCTTTAAAGGGGCAGGGCGCTGTGGATGACACTGTTAAGGGAGCGGAGTGCTGTGGAGGTCACAGTTAAGGGGCGGTCCTCTATGGAGGTCAGTGTTAAGGGGCAGATTTCTATAGAGTCCATTGTTAAGAGGGCGGGGTGTTGTGGAAATCACTGTTAAGGAGATGGGTACTGTGGAGGTCATTAAAAAAGGGGTAGCTGCTGTGGAGGTCACAGTTAACCGCTTCAGCCCCCCTAGCTTAAACACCCTTAATGACCAGGCCACTTTTTACAATTCTGCACTACACTACTTTCACCGTTTATTGCTCCGTCATGCAACTTACCACCCAAATGAATTTTACCTCCTTTTCTTCTCACTAATAGAGCTTTCATTTGGTGCTATTTCATTGCTGCTGACATTTTTACTTTTTTTGCTATTAATCAAAAATGACCGAAATTTTTGCAAAAAAATGACATTTTTCACTTTCTGTTGTAAATTTTTTTTAAAAAAACTACATTTCTATATAAATTTTTCTCTAAATTTATTGTTCTACATGTCTTTGATAAAAAAATCCAATAAGTGTATATTTATTGGTTTGGGTAAAAGTTATAGCGTTTACAAACTATGGTGCAAAAAGTGAATTTCGGCATTTTGAAGCAGCTCTGACTTTCTGAGCACCTGTCATGTTTCTTCAGGTGCTAGAATGTCAGGAAAGTATAAATACCCCCAAATCACACCATTTTAGATAGAAGACACCCCAAAGTATTCACGGAGGGGCTTGGTGAGTTCATGTATCATTTCATTTTTTTCACAAGTTAGCGGAAAATGACACTTTCTGAGAAAAAAAAAAAAAAAAGTTTCAATTTCTGATAACTTCTGGCAAAAAAAAAAAAATCTCAGACGGACTCACTATGCCCCTCAGTGAATACCTTGGGGTGTCTACTTTCCGAAATGGGGTCATTTGTAGGGTGTGTTTACTGTTCTGGCATTTTGGGCGGGGCTAAATTGTGAGCCGCCATGTAAAACCTAAAGGTACTCATTGGAATTTGGGCCTTTGCGCTCAGGCTGCAAAAAGTGTCACTCATGTGGTATCGCCGTACTCAGGAGAAGTAGGGCAATGTGTTTTGGGGTGTATTTTTACATACACCCATGTTGAGTGAGAGAAATATCTCTGTAAATTGTCAACTTTGTATAAAATTTTTTAAAAGTTGTCATTTACAGAGATATTTTTCACACAAAGTATGGGTATATATAAAAATACACCCCAAAACACATTGCCCTACTTCTCCTGAGCACGGCGATACCACATGTGTGCCACTTTTTGCAGCTTGGGTGCGCAAAGGCCCTAAACCAATGATTACCTTTAGGATTTCACAGGGCATTTTTACGCATTTGGATTCCAGACTTCTTCTCACGCTTTAGGGCCCCCTAAAATGCCAGGGCAGTAAAAATACCCCACATGTGACCCCATTTTGGAAAGAAGACACCCCAAGGTATTCTGTGAGGGGTATGGTGAGTTCATGTAAAATTTTATTTTTGTCACAAGTTAGTGGAATATGAGACTTTGTAAAAAAAAAAAAAAAAAAAAAAAACAATTTCCGCTGACTTGTGCCAAAAATAAAAATTCTGTGGACTCACTCATGCCCCTCACAGAATACCTAGGGGTGTCTTCTTTCCAAAATGGGGTCACATGTGGGGTATTTATACTCACCTGGCATTTTAGGGGCCCCTAAAGTGTGAGAATCCAAATGCGTAAAAATGTCCTGTGAAATCCTAAAGGTACTCATTGGTTTTAGGGCCCCTTGCGCACTAGGCTGCAAAAGTGGCACTCATGTGGTATCGCCGTACTCAGGAGAAGTAGGGCAATGTGGTTTGGGGTGTATTTTTACATATACCCATGCTGCGTGTGAGAAATATCGCTGTAAACGACAACTTTTTAAATTTTTTATTCAAAGTTGTCAATTTACAGAGATATTTCTCTCACCCAGTATGGGTATATGTAAAAATACACCCCAAAACACATTGCCCTACTTCTCCTGAGTACGCCGATACCACATGTGTGACACTTTTTGCAGCCAAGATGCTAAGGGGCCCTAATTCCAATGAGTACCTTTTAGGAGGGCATTTTTACGCATTTTTCTTCTCACGCTTAGGGGTCCCTAAAATGCCAGGACAGTATAAATACCCACATGTGACCCCATTTTGGAAAGAAGACACCCCAAGGTATTCCATGAGGGGCATGGCGAGTTCATAGAAGATTTTTTTGGCACAAGTTAGTGGAAATTGATTTTTATTGTTTTTCTCACAAAGTCTCCGTTTCCGCTAACTTTTGACAAAAAGTTTAATTTTTCATGGACTCATTATGCCCCTCAGCGAATACCTTGGGGTGTCTTCTTTCCAAATGGGGTCACATGTGGGGTATTTATACGGCCCTGGCATTTTAGGGGCCCTAAAGCGTGAGAAGAAAATGCGTAAAAATGCCCTCCTAAAAGGTACTCGTTGGAATTTGGGCCCTTTACGCATCTTGGCTGCAAAAAGTGTCACACATGTGGTATCGCCGCAGGAAGTAGGGGCAATGTGTTTGAGTGTATTTTTACATATACCCATGCTGAGTAGAGAAATATCTCTGTAAATTGACAACTTTGAATAAAATTTTTAAAAAGTTGTCGTTTACAGCGATATTTCTCACACCCAGCATGGGTATATAAAAATACACCCCAAAACACATTGCCCTACTTCTCCTGAGTACGGCGATACACATGAGTGACACTTTTGCAGCCAAGATCGCAAAGGCCCTAAACCAATGAGTACCTTTAGGATTCAGGGCATTTTTACGATTTATTCTCACGCTTAGTCCCTAGGATGCCAGGCAATAGCCCTCAGCGATGTGACCATTTGGGGTGACACAATCTCAAAGGTATTCCACAGGGCATGGCGAGTTCACAGAAGATTGTGCGGGTACTAGTTAGCGGCCCCAATTGATTTTTTATTGTTTTGGCCCACAAAGTCTCCGTTTCGCTAACTTTGACAAAATGCGTAAAATGCCCCTCATAGGTACTCGTTATGCCCCTCAGCGAATACCTTGGGTGTCTTGGCTGCCAAAAATGGGGTCACACGTGGGGTATTTATATCGGCCCTGATTTAGCCCTAAAGCGTGAGGAGAGGGTCGCAGCTGTTCTTCCTAAAGGTACGTCACATTTGGCTGTAAAGTACACATGTCTATAGAGAGATATCTTCTGTAAATCTGACAACTTTGAATAAAATTTTTAAAAAGTTGTCGTTTACAGCGATATTTCTCACACCCAGCATGGGTATATATAAAAATACACCCCAAAACACATTGCCCTACTTCTCCTGAGTACGGCGATACCACATGAGTGACACTTTTTGCAGCCAAGATGCGCAAAGAGGCCCTAAAACCAATGAGTACCTTTAGGATTTCACAGGGCATTTTTACGCATTTGGATTCTCACGCTTTAGGACCGCTAAAATGCCAGGGCAGTATAAATACCCACAAGTGACCCCATTGTGGATAGAAGACACCCCAAGGTATTCTGTGAGGGGCATGGTGAGTTCACAGAAAAAAATTTGGAACAAGTTAGCGGAAATTGTTTTTTTTTTGTTTTTTTTACAGTCTCATATTCCACTAACTTGTGACAAAAATAATATTTTCCATGAACTCACCATACCCCTCACGGAATACCTTGGGGTGTCTTCTTTCTAAAATGGGGTCACATGTGGGGTTTTTGTACTGCCCTGGCATTTTAGGGGTCTTCGCAATCATTACACGTATGGCCAGCATTAGGAGTTTCTGCGATTCTCCGTATATTGAGCAGACGGGTAATGAGATTTTTTTCCGTTCAGCCTCTGCGCTGAAAAAAAAATGAACGGCACAGATTTTTTCATTCGCATCGATCAATGTGGGATGAAAAATCTCTGCCAAAATCAGTGACTGCGGTGCGGTGGGTTGGGCGCTAGCTACCTAACAAGTAGCTAGCTAACTGGCGGTAAAAGGGGCCCTTATGCCCCATTCACACGTCCGAAATTCTGTTTGCGGAACGGAATTGCGGACCCATTCATTTCTATGGGGACAGACTTTGTCCCGCTCGGATCCGGAATTACGGATCTGCGCTTCCGGTCTGCACTTCCGTTTCTGCAAAAATATAGAACATGTCCTATTCTTGTCCGCAACTGCGGACAAGAAAAGCATTTTCTATATAGTTCTGGCAATGTGCGGATCTGCAAAATGCGGAAAGCACATTGCCGGTGTCCGTGTTTTGAGGATCCGCGGATCGGATCCGCGGATCGGATCCGCGATGGATCCGCGGATCCGTGAATCCACGGATCCGCAAAACACATATGGACGCCTGAATGGAGCCTTACAAGGGGTGTGATCAATGACAGGGGGTGATCAGGGGGTCTAGATGGGGTGATCAAGGGGTTAATAGGTGAGGGGGGTGGGGGGTTAGTGTAGTGTTTGGTGCAACTTTACTGTAGTTACCTGGTCCTCTGGTGGTCGATCCCAGTAAATGGGACCACCAGAGGACCAGGTAGCAGCTATATCAGACGCTGTTCATAAACAGCGCCTGATATAGCAGTTTGATGCGATTTTATTCGCATCTACAGCCTGCCAGCGATGATCCATCGCTGGCAGGCTGTAGCCGACTGCTGTGCCAGCGCTCCCTGTGAACGCGCAGCGCACGCGCGCGCGTTCACAGGAAATCTCGGCTCTCACGAGATGACGCGCCGACGCGTCAACTCAGAGCTACAGGGCCGCCCGCAGGACGCATCCCTGCGTTAGGCGGTCCTGTAGCGGTTAAAGGGGCAGGCCGCTGTGGAGGTCACTGTTAAGGGGGCCGGATGCTGTGGAGGTCACGGTTAAAGTGGAGGGTGTTGTGGAGGTCTCAGTTAAGGGGCAGGACACAGTGGAGGTCACAGTTAAGAGGACGGTCCACTATAGAAGTCAGTGTTATGGAGCGGGGTGCTTTAGAAGTCACTGTTGAGGGGGCAGGGTGTTGTGGAGGTCACATTTTAAGGGAACAGAGCTCTGTGGAGGTCACTTTTAAGGGGGTGGGTTATTGTGGAAATCACTGTTAACTAAAAGGGGTACTGTGGAGGTCACAAATAAAGGGCCGGCCTCTGTGGAGGTCAATGTTAAAGAGGTGGCCGCTGTGGAGGTCACTGTTAAAGGGGAGGGCGCTGTGGATGTTACTGTTAAGGGGGCAGGCCGCCATGGAGGTCACAGTTAAAGGGGTGGGCACTGTGGAGGTCACTGTTAAGGGAGGAGGGGACTGTGGAGGCCACTATTAAAGGGGCAGCGGGGTACTGTGAGGTCACTGTTAGGGCAGCAGGTATTGTGAGGTCACTGTTAAGGGAGCGTGGTACAGTGGAGGCCACTGTTAAGGGAGTAGGGTACTGTGGCAGTCACTGTTAAAGGGGCAGTCGCTGTGGAGGTCTCTGTTAAGGGGGCTGGGAATAGTGGAGGTCACAGTTAAGGGGACTGTGACCTATGGTCAGTGTTAAGGGGAGGGAGCTGTAGAGGTCACTGTCAAGGGGGCGGGCCCCTGTGGAGGTCACTGTCAAGGGATGAGGTACTATGGATTTTATACATTCCTTGAAGGAAAGAAAGGCAACGTACATGTCATTACCACAGGACTACTGGCTGGGAAGCCAACAGTCTACTGTATTGAACAGTTTAACCATTTGCCGCCACGCTAACTCCGATGGGCGTCAGCGCGGCGGCTCTCTGAGGTCTCACTCACGCCTATTGGCCAGAACTATATAGATAATGCCTTTTCTTGTCCACAATTGCGGACAAGAATAGGATATGTTCTATATTTTTGCGGAACGGAAGTGCAGACCCGGAAGCGCGGATCCGTAATTCCGGATCCGAGCGGGACAAAGTCTGTCCCCATAGAAATTAATGGGTCAGCAATTCCATTCCGCAAACAGAATTGCGGACGTGTGAATGGGGCATAACGGTCCCTTATCACCGCCAGTTAGCTAGCTACTTGTTAGGTAGTTAGCGCCCAGCCCACCGCACCGCAGTCACTGATTTTGGCAGAGATTTTTTCATCCACGATGATCGATGCGAATGAAAAAATCTGTGCCGTTCATTTTTTTTCTCTTTTCAGCCCAGAGGCTGAACAGAAAAAAAAAAATCTCATTACCCGTATTCTCAATATAAGGAGAATCGCAGAAACTCCTAATGCTGGCCATATGTGTAATGATTGCGGAGACCCTCAAATGCCAGGGCAGTACAAATACCCCACAATGTGACCACATTTTGGAAAGAAGACACCCCAAGGTATTCCGTCAGGGGTATGGTCAAGGTCATGTAACATTTTATTTTTGTCACAAGTTAGTGGAATATGAGACTTTGTAAAAATATATATATATATATTTATATAAGTCTCATATTCCGCTAACTTGTGACAAAAATAATTTTTACTGTGAACTCACCATACCCCTCACAGAATACCTTGGGGTGTCTTCTTTCTAAAATGGGGTCACATGTGGGGTATTTATACTGTCCTGGCATTTTAGGGGCCCCTAAAGTGTGAGAAGAAGTCTGGAATCCAAATGCGTAAAAATGCCCTGTGAAATCCTAAAGGTACTCATTGGAATTAGGGCCCCTTTGCGCACCCAGGCTGCAAATAAGTGTCACTCATGTGGTATCGTCGTACTCAGGAGAAGTAGGGCAATGTGTTTTGGGGTGTATTTTTATATATACCCATACTTTGTGTGAGAAATATCTCTGTAAACCACAACTTTTTAAATTTTTATATACAAAGTTGACAATTTACAGAGATATTTCTCTCACCCAGCATGGGTATATGTAAAAATGCACCCCAAAACACATTGCCCTACTTATCCTGAGTACGGCGATACCACATGTGTGACTTTTTTTGCAGCCTGGGTGCGCAAAGGGGCCCAAATTCCAACGAGTACCTTAAGGTTTTACATGGCTGCTCACAATTTAGCCCCGCCCAAAATGCCAGAACAGTAAACACACCCCAAAAATGACCCCATTTCGGAAAGTAGACACCCCAAGGTATTCACTGTGGGCCATAGTGAGTCCGTCTGAGATTTTTTTTTTTTTTGCCAGAAGTTAGCAGAAATGGAAACTTTATAAATTTTTTTTTTTCCTCAGAGTGTCATTTTCCGCTAACTTGTGAAAAAAAATGAAATGATACACGAACTCACCATGCCCCTCCGCGAATACTTTGGGGTGTCTTCTTTCTAAAATGGTGTGATTTGGGGGGTATTTATACTATCCTGGCATTCTAGCACCTGAAGAAACATGACAGGTGCTCAGAAAGTCAGAGCTGCTTCAAAATGCGGAAAATCACTTTTTTGCACCATAGTTTGTAAACGCTATAACTTTTACCCAAACCAATAAATATACACTTATTAGAATTTTTTTTTCAAAGACATGTAGAACAATAAATTTTGTGAAAATTTTATATAGAAATGTAGTTTTTTTTAAAAAAAATTACAACAGAAAGTGAAAAATGTCATTTTTTTGCAAATATGTAGTTACATTTTTATTAATAGCAAAAAAAGTAAAAATGTCAGCAACAATGAAATACCACCAAATGAAAGCTCTATTAGTGAGAAGAAAAGGAGGTAAAATTCATTTGGGTGGTAAGTTGTATGAACGAGCAATAAACTGTGAAAGTAGTGTAGTGCGGATTTGTAAAAAAGGGCCTGGTCACTAGGGGGGTATAAACCTGTGGTCTTCAAGTGGCAAAAGACAAACACAATAAAAACAACAAAGTATTATTAATTTTTTTTAATCAAGTGGCTGGAAAGTAGCAGCAGGCATAAACATCAGGAACAGGAACTTTACCAGTTAAAAAATACAAACCACATTATTTGGTTGTTTTAGAACAAAAACAAAGCTTATCTATATGAACCAAAAACAAAGTCTGTAAAACCTAGAAATGGTTTATATTAATCTTGAAATATAGTTATAGGCTTAGCAAATGCAAATCAATTCAATGTAGAGTTCTAAGGAAGAGAATTGCCTCTGCCAGATCCTCTTTCATAGAGGCTCTTAAGTCAGACTTTATTATTTTTAGACACTCGACACTGACTTGGGTGGGGGGCATTGCAGTAACAATTCTGGCCACATCACTAACAATCTCTGGATAAACAAGGATGGCTTCTTCAACAGTAAGTTTTGATGAGCGATCATACTTTTCAACTTCTTTTAGTGCTTTATAAAACTCCTGTTGGAATTTTTTTATTTGGACATTTACTGGTTCTCTAACGCTTATGCGACGTCGCTTTTTTTTTAGCAACTTCCATTTTGTCTAAGAAGGAATCAAAGTCTAATTATTCGTTTGAAGAAGATGATCCTGAGTTACTGCAAAACACATATTTACTTAATCCCTTATCAGTGAGAGGCTAGGTTAACCATGGGCATTGCGTTCCCCGTAACATCAGAACACAACACAATGGAAAGTATAAGTATTGCCGCTCCTAATTGTGCATTGCGGGCCATATAGTGAAGCATATGAAAAGCATGCTTCTTCACAGTCACTTAATGCGTTCGTTTTGCGGTTATGTGAGGCACTGCATGCATTGGCCTTTATTCTTACAGTAGAGAAGTCATTAATTATAACTTTTTGTGAACTGGGACATTTAAACTTGCTTTTTTTTTTTTTATTCCGATTTAAATTTAGTAGGAGTCGGAGTCGGTTCATTTTTTGCTGACTCCGACTCCAGGTACCCAAAATTGCCTCCGACTCCGACTCCTCGAATCTGACTCCACAGCCCTGAAAAAAAAATTTTTAGCACAATTTTTATTTTATTTTTTTGACAGTGTTCACCTGATGGGTTAGGTCATGTGATATTTTTATAGAGCCGGTCGATATGGACGCGGCGATAACTAATATGTATGTTGAGTGGACACCTGGAAGTTCGGGTTCGCCGAGTTCAGCCGAACTTTCCCGCAAAGTTCGGGACCCGGACTTGACCCCAAACCCGAATCCCATTGAAGTCAATGGGGACCCGAACTTTGGTGCACAAAAATGGCTCTAAAAGAGTCATGGAAAGGGCTAGAGGGCTGCACAAGGCAGCAAAATGTGGGTAAGAGCATGACAAGTGCCCTGCAAACAAATGTGGATAGGGAAATTACTTAAAATAAATAAAAATTTAAAATAATAATCTTGAACTAGGAGTAGTGTTGAGTGCGAATATTCAAATAGCGAATTTTAATCGCGAATATCGCAACTTCGAGAATTAGCGAAAATTTCTAATATAGTGATATATATTCATAAAAACGAATATTTGTTAATTTTTTTTTTATCTGAACCCATTACCTGCCTGCTTCTTGCTTGTGGGCCAATGTGAGAAGGCTGCAATATCTAGTGAATTAGAATATTCTTCATTATTTAATATAGTTTATGTTATACGAAAAATCATTAATCGAATTGCGTAAGGGCGTGAATTCATAAATTATGAATATAGCGCTATATTCTACATATTCAACAATTCTAACAAGCCAACCCGATAGGAAAGTTGCTTAAAGGGATTCTGTCACCACCTATAAGTCCTATGAGCTAAACATATGCTCATGTCCAGGGTAGCATTCTGATTTCTAAGGTGGCCTTATAAAAGCTATTTGTGGCTTTATTCTGCGAAAAAACAGGTTTTACTAAACTGTCAATCATTGAATCAAGGTGCCCAAGGGGAGGTCTGTGGATGCATGGTGCCTGGCCGCACCCATCGCTGTTGGTGCCCAGCGCCGAATAAAGCCACAAAAAGCTTTCATAAGGCCACCTTAGAAATCAGAATGCTACCCTGGACATGAGGATATGTTTAGCTCACAGGGCTTATAGGTGGTGACAGAATCCCTTTAACGCCGTTACGCGATTCTATTAACGCGCATATTTAATTGACGATTTTTTCTCTTTAACCACTTAAGCCCCCCTAGCTTAAACACCCTTAATGACCAGGCCACTTTTTACAATTCTGCACTACACTACTTTCACCGTTTATTGCTCGGCCATACAACTTACCACCCAAATGAATTTTACCTCCTTTTCTTCTCACTAATAGAGCTTTAATTTGGTGCTATTTCATTGCTGCTGACATTTTTACTTTTTTTGCTATTAATCAAAAATTACCGAAATTTTTGCAAAAAAATGACATTTTTCACTTTCTGTTTGAAAATTTGTCAAATAAAACTACATTTCTCAACAAATTTTTCTCAAAATTTATTGTTCTACATGTCTTTGATAAAAAAAAAATGCAATAAGTGTATATTTATTGGTTTGGGTAAAAGTTATAGCGTTTACAAACTATGGTGCAAAAAGTGAATTTCCGCACTTTGACTTTCTGAGCACCTGTCCTGTTTCCTGACGTACTACAATGCCCAGACAGTAGAAACACCCCATAAATGACCCCATTTCGGAAAGTAGACACCCTAAGGTATTCACTGAGGGGCATAGTAAGTTCATGGAAGTTTTTATTTTTGTCACAAGTTAGCGGAAATGTTTTTTTTTTTTTCAAAAATTTCATTTTCCGCAAACTTGTGACAAAAATAAAAACTTCCATGAACTCACTATGCCCATCAGCGAATACCTTAGGGTGTCTACTTTCCGAAATGGGGTCACTTGTGGGGTATTTTTACTGCCCTGGCATTTTAGGGGCCCCTAAAGCGTGAGAATCCAAATGTGTAAAAATGCCCTGTGAAATCCTAAAGGTACTCATTGGAATTAGGGCCCTTTGCGCATCTTGGCTGCAAAAGTGGCACACATGTGGTATCGCTGTACTCAGGAGAAGTAGGGCAATGTGTTTTGGGGTGTATTTTTACATATACCCATGCTGGGTGAGAGAAATATCACTGTAAATTGACAACTTTGTATAAATTTGTTTAAAAAGTTGTCGTTTACAGCGGTATTTATCACACAAAGTATGGGTATATATAAAAATACACCCCAAAAGTCATTGCCCTACTTCTCCTGAGTACGGTGATACCACATGAGTGACACTTTTTTGCAGCCAAGATGCGCAAAGGGGCCCTAAAACCAATGAGTACCTTTAGGATTTCACTGGGCAATTTTACGCATTTGGATTCCAAACCCCTTCTTATGATTTAGGGGCCCCTAAAATGCCGGGACAATAAAAATACCCCACAAGTGACCCCATTGTGGAAAGTAGACACCCTAAGGTATTCGTTGATGGGCATAGTGAATTCATGGAAGTTTTAAATTTTTGTCACAAGTTAGTGGAAATGTTTTTTTTTTTTCTTACAAAGTCTCATATTCCACTAACTTGTGACAAAAAATAAAATTTTACATGGACTCACTATGCCCCTCACAGAACACCTTGGGGTGTCTACTTTCTAAAATGGGGTCACTTGTGGGGTATTTTTACTGCCCTGGCATTTTAGGGGCCCCTAAAGCATGAGAAGCGGTTTGGAATCCAAATGAGTAGAAATGTCCTGTGAAATCCTAAAGGTACTCATTGGATTTAGGGCCCCTTTGCGCATCTTGGCTGCAAAAAAGTGCCACACATGTGGTATCGCCGTACTCGGCAGAAGTAGGGCAATGTGTTTTGGGGTGTATTTTTACATATACCCATACTGGGTGTGAAAATATCTCTGTAAATGACAACTTTTCCATTTTTTTATACAAAGTTGTCAATTTACAGAGATATTTCTCTCACCCAGCATGGGTATATGTAAAAATACACCCCAAAACACATTGCCCTACTCTCCTGAGTACGGCGATACCACATGTGTGCCACTTTTTGCAGCCAAGACGTGCAAAGGGCCCTAAATCCAATGAGTACCTTTAGGATTTCACAGGGCATTTTTACGCATTTGGATTCCAAACTCCTTCTCACGCTTTAGGGGCCCCTAAAATGCCGGGACAATAAAAATAACCCACAAGTGACCCCATTCTGGAAAGTAGACACCCTAAGGTATTCGCTGATGGGCATAGTGAATTCATGGAAGTTTTTATTTTTGTCACAAGTTAGCGGAAATGTTTTTTTTTCTTTTTTCTTACAAAGTCTCATATTCCACTAACTTGTGACAAAAAATAAAATTTTACATGAACTCACTTTGCCCCTCACAGAACACCTTGGGGTGTCTACTTTCTAAAATGGGGTCACTTGTGGGGTATTTTTACTGCCCTGGCATTTTAGGGGCCCCTAAAGCATGAGAAGCGGTTTGGAATCCAAATGAGTAGAAATGTCCTGTGAAATCCTAAAGGTACTCATTGGAATTAGGGCCCCTTTGCGCATCTTGGCTGCAAAAAAGTGCCACACATGTGGTATCGCCGTACTCACTTTTTTGCAGCCAAGATGCACAAAGGGACCCCAATTCCAATGAGTACCTTTCAGGAGGGCATTTTTACGCATTTTTCTTCTCACGCTTTAGGGCCCCTAAAATGCCAGGGCAGTATAAATACCCCACATGTGACCCCATTTTAGAAAGAAGACACCCCAAGGTATTCTGTGAGGGGCATGGTGAGTTCATACAAGATTTTTTTTTTTGGCACAAGTTAGCGGAATTTGATTTTTTTAGTTTTTTCACACAAAGTCTCCCTTTCCGCTAACTTGTGACAAAAAATTCAATCTTTCATGGACTCAATATGCCCCTCAGCGAATACCTTGGGGTGTCTTCTTTCCAAAATGGGGTCACATGTGAGGTTTTTGTACTGCTCTGGCATTTGAGGGTCTCCGCAATCATTACATGTATGGCCAGCATTAGGAGTTTCTGCTATTCTCCTTATATGGAGCATACAGGTAATGAGATTTTTTCGTTCAGCCTCTGGGCTGAAAGAAAAAATGAACGGCACAGATTTCCTCATTCGCATCGATCGATGTGGATGAAAAAATCTCTGCCAAAAAATATGCAAAAAAATAGAGGGGCCTGGCGATTGCCAGGACATAGGAGCTCCGCCCAAACATCCATACCCACTTCAGCTCCTATGTCCTGGCAAACGTGATTTCTCCATTCACATCGATCAATCGATCGGTGTGGAGGAAGACATCTTTGCCAGATTTTTGATACAAAGTGTTTGCCAAAGCATATGAACTCCAACACCTCTCCTCAGCTCACATGCCAGGGCAAACGTACCTGTCCTGCAGAGGAGAAATCTCGTCTTGCAGCGCCGCATACACCGACTTCACGTGTCTTCTGACAGCAGCGCAATGCTTCTCTCAGAATTCACATCAGTGCTGCGGCGTTTTCATCGGTTGGTCCGTTGATCTACCTGGAAAATAAAGGGTGGTTAGGGAAAAAAAAAAAGAAAAACAGGCAACAGGCACATAACTTGAACGTTGCAAACTTTATAAAACATGAATAAAACCTGAACATGAAAAAAAACGGAACTTTTAAAACCTGAACTAACTCAAGATTTTTTTTCTTGCTACCTGTTTAATTTTTTTCTTTTTTAACCATTTCACTCTTTATTTTCCTAGCAGAAACCTCTCCTTTCCCATGGGACAATGTGTAAAGTGTAAATCACACAGAGATGGTGAGAAGTACACTATACACGTTATCCCAAGTGAAAGGAGAGGTTTCTACCGTTTCACACTTCTGCAGTAGCACAGCAGCACAGCAGCACCGTCCCCTATGTGTTAGGGTCTCTCAAAACCTAGTATCCTGAGAGACCCTTGAGCCTGATTGTAAAAACTACCTGTGTCCTGCAATCCCTAGGTCCCTAAATGTACCTGAGTGTGGTACTTCCGGAAACACTCCCCTAGGCATAGGGCAGGGTGGTCAGGACAGTCAGGACAGAAATAACGGGTGTCACGCCTTATTCCACTCCTGCTACAGACACGACATCTTTTTCGGGGTGGCGGTTGGGTTGAGGTACCAGGCACAACGCTAGGGAAGTGCCGCTCATGTAGACGGCTAACTACACTGGTGGATGGGGCCACGGAACCTCCTGGATACAGGAGTTCGAAATGATCTCTTCCTGAAATTTGAGGAAGGATCCTGTTCTCCCAGCCTTACTGTAGAGAACGTAACTATTATAGGCAGCCAATTGAAATAAATATACAGACATCTTCTTATACCAGCGTCTGGTGCGTCGGGAAATCAAATACGGGGCCAACATCTGGTCGTTGAAGTCCACCCTCCCATGTGGAGGTTATAGTCGTGAACCGAGAGGGGCTTTTCAACGACACTGGTTGCCCGTTCAATTTGGACTGTCGTGTCTGCGTGAATGGAGGAGAGCATGTAAACGTCACGCTTGTCTCTCCATTTCACCGCGAGCAGTTCTTCGTTACACAATGCAGCCCTCTGCCCCCTTGCAAGTCTGGTGGTAATGAGCCGTTGGGGGAAGCCCCGGCGACTAGGTCGCGCGGTGCCACAGCAGCCAATCTGTTCTAGGAACAAATGCTTGAAGAGGGCCACACTTGTGTAAAAGTTGTCCACGTAAAGATGGTACCCCTTGCCGAATAAGGGTGACACCAAGTCCCAGCCTATCTTCCCACTGCTCCCCAGGTAGTCAGGGCTACCGACCGGCTCCAGGGTCTGATCTTTTCCCTCATAGATCCGAAATTTGTGCGTATAGCCTGTGGCCCTTTCACAGAGCTTATACAATTTGACCCCATACCGGGCGCGCTTGCTTGGGATGTACTGCTTGAAGCCAAGGCGCCCGGTAAAATGTATTAGGGACTCGTCTACGCAGATGTTTTGTGCAGGGGTATACAAATCTGCAAATTTCAGGTTGAAATGGTCTATGAGGGGCCGAATTTTGTGGAGCCGGTCAAAAGCTGGGTGGCCTCTGGGACGGGAGGTGGTGTTGTCACTAAAGTGCAGGGAACGCAGGATGGTCTCAAAACGTGTCCTGGACATGGCAGCAGAGTACATGGGCATGTGATGAATTGGGTTCGTGGACCAATATGACCGCAATTCATGTTTTTTTTGTAATGCCCATGTTGAGGAGAAGGCCCAGAAAAGTTCTAAGTTCGGAAACTTGGACTGGTTTCCACCGGAAAGGCTGGGCATAGAAGCTTCCTGGGTTGTCGGCATACCGATTTGTTTCTGCCACGACTAAGTCATAGAGCCCGCAGTGAAAAACAGCTCAAAAAACCCCAGCGCCGATCCTATCTGAGCTGTTTCCACCCGAACTCCTGACTGGGCGGTGAAAGGGGGAACTACTGGTGCGGCTGAAGTTGGGGGCTTCCAATCAGGATTTGCCAGCACCTCAGGGACTCTAGGGGCTCTACGGGCCTGTCTTTGCGGTGGCTGCGACGGGGAAACTACTGCACGTGCCACCGTACCAGCTTCAACTGCCCTTCTGGTGCTCGCCACTTCACCATGTTGTACGGCAGTGCTGGTACTAGGTCCAGGACGGGCTGCGCTGCTGGTGTATGCCTCACCACGTAATCCGGCAGCGCCAGCCCCACTCTGCTGCCCTTGAAGCGGATCCTGCGCAACCTGCGGTCTAGCAACACGGGGCCGGGTACGCCTGGTTCTATCCGATGAAAAGGACCCAGCACATGGCACAGATCCCTTATAAAAGCCATATATTTGTAAATATGACTTATATCGCCTATTTCCATAGGCGATTTTGAAAATCACCAGCCTGCCAGCGCTGATCATTGGCTGGCAGGCTGGTGACGAACTTGTCCTGAGCCCGGCGGTGCGTTCCATTTGCGTTCCACCGGGCTCAGGAGCGCGTCAAGGAGGAATGAACCGACCGCCCGCAGGACGCAATCCTGCGTGAGGCGGTCGGAAAGAGGTTAATTGACTCATTACTGATTTAGAATATTCTTCATTATTTAATATAGTTTATGTTATGCAAAAAAATCGGTAATTAAATATGACCATTAATCGAATCGCGTAAGAGCGTTAAACAACTTTCCTACAGTTCGGGTTTGTTCAACCCTACTAATATGTCTTTTTTTCCCTATTTTTCCCTATTTTTTTACTTGAAACTTTTAATTTTTTTGTAAAACTTTTTTTTTTACTTCTTTTTTCCCTTTATTTTTTGTTCCACTCTGGGACTTTAACTGGGGGGTCTGATCCCCTTTACAATGCATCACAATACTTCTGTATTATAAAGCATTGAATGTAATACACTTACAGCTTCCTGCCTGTGAGATCTAGGGGGCTGTCACGGAAGGCAGCCACGATGCCTAAGGAAGCAGCAGCACGGGGACCCGATGGCAGCTCCAATCCCCACAAGGACATTGCACATGCCGCGGTCAGCGCTGACCGCGGCACATCAAGGGTTAATGCGCTGGCATCGGTGTTTTTACCGATGCTGGCACATACAGCAGAAGTCCAGTTATTAGTGACTGCCGAACCCCTGCCGCGGATCGGGCAGGCGCAGCTCCTGCACCCGCCCGATCAGCACGTCGTACATGAACGGCGCTGGGCGTTAAGTCACGTCTGGTTGCGCCATACATGTACGGCGCTGGGCGTTAAGGGAATATAACCAGGATACCGCTTTAATTTTTCCCACACAGCTTCTGCATTTTGGCCTAGTTTTTGTTAATAAATAGCATGGTGTAATTTGACATGTTTTGTTGTTCACTTGAGGTTGTATTTACTGTATTTTTCGCCCTATAAGACGCACCTAGGAGGACAATAAGAAAAAAATATTTGTCATTAGACCTCAGGTCAGACCACCAATCGGACACCCAATGTTAATAAGACCCCAACAAGACCTCACATCAGACCCCCCAATCAGATCTCAGCTCAGACCCCAATGTGAATGACCACGAATCAGACCTCAGATAAGAGCCCCATGCCTCTCATCAGCCCCCATATGCCTCACATTAGCCCCCAGAAGCTTTTCATCAGCCCCAATATACCTCACATCAGCCCCTATTGCCTCATATCAGCCCCCAGCAGCCCCCATCGCCTCATATTAGCCCTCAGTAGTCCCCATTGCCTCTCATATTAACCCCCAGTAGCCCCCATTGTCTCTCATGGTAACCCCCATTGCCTCATATCAGCCCCCAGCAGCCCCTATTGCCTCATGTTTAATAAAATAAAAACTGATCTCTCCTGCTCCAGTCACCGCAGCTCCTCTGCTCCAGTTCTCTTCTTCCTCCTCCTACATCGGCTGTGCTGTGATCTGTCGCGCACAGCTGACAGCCGAGGACCAGGAAGCGGGGAGTACAGAGGGGTTCTCTGGCACTAATGAAAGCGCTCATTAGTATTCGCCCCATAAGATGCAGGGGCATTTTTCCCCAATTTTGGGGGGAAATAAATAAATAATAATTTATGTCCACTTGACCTAATAGTGGACCTGTTTAAAGAAACTCTGGACCTGTTTAAAGAAACTCTAAATGGACAATAGAAAAATTTTAAGTTAGTAAAAAAAAGCGCCCCTTTCCCATAATCAAACCATTTAAAATTGTAAAAAAGTAGAAGAAAAAGAAATAGACATATTAGGGATCGCTGCATCTGTAACGACCTACTGTATAATAAATATCACAGGTTAACACTATAAAAAAAAATAGAAACTGTGCCCTTTTTTAGTCACCTTGCCTCATAAAAAGTGTAATGTACCACATAATGGTACCAATGAAAAGTTAACTCATCCTGCTAAAAATTAACCCACATGCAGGGCCATGGGCAAAAAAATAAATAAAATGGCTCTCAGAAAATGGTGTCAAACATTTTTTTTGAAATTTTTAATAATGCTTTCATTGTATACTGTAAAACTATGAAATTAAAAAAATCGATATATTAGGTATTGCTGCTACCCTGTCAGGTGAATGCCATAAAAAAACAAAAAACTGTGCCATTTTTGGTCACCTTGCCTCACAAAAAACGTAATCTCTCTCTTTCTGGCTTTAAGGTTAAAGGGGTTAGCCACCCTAAGTATCAGAAATCCTAATTCCCCCAGATAATGGCCAAAACTGTGAAGTATTTATATCATGTGACATGTACTGGCTATATATAATTTTTCTAACCTGTTCACCATGACGCTCTTCCCTGGAGGAGCCCCCTCAGACCTGTCACGCCTTTTCATAAGTATATAAACATTTATACATTATTATTGTTATAACGTGTATTTATGGCCATTTATGTTCACCCTTCTGTATGAACCTTCATTGTGTAAAAGAAAAAAAATATGGGTTCAAGGAAAGATTCTTCCTGGCAGATGTGGGCCTATCTGAGGGAGTAATTTTACATCATCACTAGGCTATGGGCCGAGATAAGGTTCTTCCTGGCACTCGTCTGTCATCTCTTTATAATGAGATTTATTAATGAGACAAACATATAATGTCTGTTCAAATAGTAGATTGTATTTAGTTTTGACACAAGTTAATCGATATATCACATATGGCTTGTTTTACGCTTCATATATTGGTTTCATTTTGTTACATGTTATAATCATATACTAACGTATATATATCCTGTGTGTGTATCACCAGAAGCGTGTATTCCTGAGGTATGTAACATGCTCAGTTGGATTTTTGTTAATGAGAAGTTGCTCAGAAAAGTTGTGTTATTTTCGTAAGATAAGGCACCTGTGAAATCCAAAACCCACATACTGTACGGAGCAGGAGCTCTGTACAGTATTAGAATGTATTGGCTCTGATTTGCCAAAGTGATTGCTTCGCGAAGTCTCGAGAGACTTCACGCAATAACTTCATAAATTAATTTGTACTATAAAAAAAAAACAGTTCCTGAACTCGAAGAGGTACCTTGGACCCGAACCCGATTTCGGGAAATGGTTTTTGAGAGTACAAATTAATTTATGAAGTTATTGCGCAAAGTCTCGCGAGACTTTGCGAAGCAGTAACTTCGGGTCATCGGAGCTAATACATAAGGCACCTGTGAAATCCAAAACCCACACATTTGTTGTCTACATTTTAACTTTATGACATGAGAATAGTTATACTAGTTTCTGGGAATCTAGGTTTTTATTAGTTTCAAGTGTCAGGGGGTATGCCTCCCTTTTTGATGTATGTCCCAGGTGGTGGATGTTTACCACTTAACATGAAGTCACATTATATAAATTTAACTCTTAAAAGCTTCACATTTATAGATTATACTCAACACTATATGATCCTATTTTTCCCAGCGTACTTGTCAAATCAATTCAAAGAAACACTAAAGCACCACTGTCCCAATAAAATACATTATTTATTAATATCTTTTAAAATCTCTTACAAACATAATTAATTCAGATATAAAATTGAGGTGAAAAACCAATACAAAAAGCGCTCCGTCAACTTAATCAATACCAATGCATCGCCGTACTATTACCTAGCCTAGAAACATCATATTTTCTATTGGAGTCTATCAATACAAATCACAAATGGAAGTGCTAGTGCATGCCTTTCAAATCAGGCGGTAATCACAGTGGACCCGCGCCTCTCACGCGTTTGCGTAAGCCGTCAGAGGGTGCGCGGGTCCACTGTGATTTACCGCCCGGATTTTGAAAGGTATGCACTGGCACTTTTCCATTTGTGATTTGTATTGGATAGACTCCAATAGGAAAATATGATGTTTCTATGGGGCTAGGTGCAATAGTACGGGCGATGCAATTGGTATTGGATTAAGTTGGACGGAGCGCTTTTTGTATTGGTTTTTCACCTCAATTTTATATCTGAATTAATTATGTTTGTAAGAGATTTTAAAAGATATTAATAAATAATGTATTTTATTGGGACAGTGGTGCTTTAGTGTTTCTTTACATTTATAGATTACACAACATTGCCACCTAGGTATCAGCAGGTAACACTACACGTTCACCACAAAGCATTTTGGGTAATGTATAATCTCACAGTACAATTACCATATGTGCACACCCTCTGGTTTGGTTGGAAGACTGTTATCTAAAGGGGTGAATTTTTTTGATAAGTCTGTGAATATTAATCATAGACGGGATGAGAGAGGGATTCCAAAAGAAAGAAAAAAAAAGTTCTACAAACAAAGGACTAAGGGTCCATTCACACGTCCGCAATTCTGTTCCGCATTTTGCGGAACGGAATTGCAGACCCATTAATTTCAATGGGGACAGACGATGTCCCGCCCGGGTCCGCAATTGCGGATCCGCACTTCCGGGTCCGCAATCGCGTACAAGAAAAGGCATTTTCTATGTAGTGCCGGCGATGTGCGGTCCGCAAATTGCGGAACGCACATCGCCGATGTCCGTGTTACGGACGTGTGAATGGACCCTACACCAGAACGTTGCTAAGTTTTGGATTTTATCCTGGATCACGGGGAACCCTTTGGAGAGCTGACCGTCCCTCTGGAGCCCTACTCACCTTTTGACCCTTGGTAACGTATATCTTGTTTATTGCTTGTGGTAGTGATAAGTTACTTAGCCCGATATATAGTCAAAGATCCCCAATTGTGGATCCGTATTGATAAGGCTCCTGGTCAAGTTTGATCATTCTCTTAGCAAAGATGCATATTGCTAAATGAGGATCAGACACTGTTACCTAGTCCCTTGGGAACTTTGATATTTCCTAGCCTGATACTGAGCTGGTGAATTAAAGGTGATAGGAAGGGGTTGATACCCCTACTCTTCTTTAATTTGGATTGTTGCATATCATTGCATTGATTGGCGATATTCAGTATTGATTGAAAGTATTGGTATTATATTTCATTGTCTATCATTGTACAGGTTGTATTATTGATTTTGTATTTAGCACTTATGTATAATAAACTCACATATATTTTTGCATAGACGATGATATCTTGTTTTCTTTTTAGTTGCACAAAATAATTAAGGTTCTCGCCAACGAGCTGAGAGGTTATTATGTCGCCCTCTCCTCAGTAGGATCAATAACTTTGATATTTTTTTCTTTGATCCTTTATTTTGTTTTTGTATATACAGTTGTGTTCAAAATTATTCAACCCCCAATGCTGTAAAGGGTTTTAGGGAATTTAGTGTACATTTGTAATTGTGTTCAGAATGAAATCTTACAAGGACTTTTTAAAGAACCAAATGCAACTAAAATGACATCAATTGTTTTTGTAATACAGTATAAGGCTACATTCACACGACCGTATGGGTTTTGCGGTCCACAAATTGCGGACCAGCAAAACACAGATACCGGCCGTGTGAATGTAGCCGGCCCTATGATAGAAATGCCTATACTTGTCCGTGATCGCGGACAAGTATAGGACATGCTCTACCTTTTTTGAAATGAGTTGATCCGCACCCGTTACGCAAAATTTCGGAACGGATGCGGAGCCATTCATACGGTCGTGTGAATGTAGCCTTAAATGTTTATTTGTGATTTCTTCATTGACACAATTATTCAACCCCTTAAAGACTACCACTCTTAAGAACAGAGGTTTATTCAAGTGTTTTCGATCAGGTATTGAAAACGCCTGTGGATGTCAAGGAGCAGCAATCAAGCATAATGAGCACCAATTAGGCAGATTTAAAATGACTGTGATACTCAGCTCCTTCTAGACATTTACTGGTGTGTTTACAAACATGGTGAAGTCAAGAGAATGGTCCAGGAAGACAAGAGAAGAGGTGATTTCTCTTCACAGGAGGGGCAATGGCTATAAGAAGATTGCAAAGATGTTAAACATACCAAGAGACACCATAGGAAGTATCATTCGCAAATTCAAGGCAAAGGGCACTGTTGAAACGCTACCTGGTCGTGGCAGAAAGAAGATGCTGACTTTGACTGCTGTGCGCTACCTGAAGCGCAAAGTGGAGAAAAGTCCCTGTGTGACTGCTGAGGAACTGAAAAAAGATTTTTCAGATGCGGGTAATAAAGTTTCAGCTCAGACAATAAGGCGCACACTGCGTATTGAAGGCCTCCATGCCTGAACTCCCAGGCGCACCCCCTTGCTGTCTCCAAAGAATAAGAAGAGTCGACTGCAGTATGCCAAAAGTCATGTGGACAAACCACAAAAGTTTTGGGATAGTGTTCTGTGGACTGATGAAACAAAATTAGAACTGTTTGGGCCCATGGATCAACGCTATGTTTGGAGGAGGAAGAACAAGGCCTATGAAGAAAAGAACACCTTGCCTACTGTGAAGCATGGCGGGGGTCAATCATGCTTTGGGGCTGTTTTGCTTCTACAGGTACAGGGAAGCTTCAGCGTGTGCAAGGTACCATGAATTCTCTTCAGTACCAGGAGATATTGGATGAAAATGTGATGCAGTCCGTCACAAACCTGAGGCTTGGGAGACATTGGACCTTTCAACAGGACAATGATCCCAAGCATACCTAGAGAATGGTTACAGATTAAAGGCTGGAACATTTTGAAGTGGCCATCGCAGTCACCAGACTTAAATCCGATTGAGAACCTCTGCTGGGACTTAAAGAAAGCAGTTGCAGCGCGCAAGCCTAAGAATGTGACTAAACTGGAGGCTTTTGCCCATGAAGAATGGGCGAAAATACCCGTAGATCGCTGCAAGATACTTGTGTCAAGCTATGCTTCACGTTTAAAAGCTGTTATAACTGAAAAAGGATGTTGTACTAAGTACTGAGATTGAATGTCACTTGGGGGTTGAATAAAACTGATAATGATGTGAGCACAGAAAAGACATTTGTGGTTATTTCATTATAAATGTTATGTTATATTTGTCTGACTTACAAGTGCCTCTTTGATTTAAGTGTAAACAAGATGACTGAAATGATCAAAATCAATGTCAAACTGGCCAAAACACTCAATTTCAGTGGGGGTTGAATAATTTTGTACACAACTGTAAAGCATTTTGCACTTTATATCCGCGACAGACCGGCTGTGTGGGAGGAGCAGCTGTAAAGTGAAAGTAAAAATCCCAGCATGTTCAGAGGAGCAGTCACATGACATCCCCGTCCACCTGTGTTTCCATTGAGACAAGTGCCCCTCAGACTTCTGTTACAGACATAGCAATAGAAAGAATGCCGCAGTCCCAGCAGTAAAGAGAGGTCACTACCCGTCTCACACAGGAATGTGCTAATATATCACATATATGGTTCGGGGTGGGGGGGGTACCCTGTTCATAAATTTGCTGTGGGGCCCAGTCATTCATAAGAGGTACCTTGGACCCGAACCCGATTTCGGGAAATGGTTTTTGAGAGTACAAATTAATTTATGAAGTTATTGCGCGAAGTCTCGCGAGACTTTGCGAAGCAGTAACTTCGGGTCATTGGAGCCAATACATTCTAATACTATACGAAGCTCCTGCTCCGTATAGTATTAGAACTAAGTTTTATGCGAAAAGACTTCGGATGTGTCATCCGAAGTCGATTCGGTCATCCCTATTTACAATGTTTATCTGACAGGTCAGCTCATGTACTATTTTTATAGAGCAGGTTGTTACGGACGCAACAATAACAAAAAAAAATTTTTTTTTTTTTAGTGTCTCAATATTCTGAAAGCCATAGTTTTTTTTATTTTTTGGGCGACTGTCTTATGTAGGGTCTAACTTTTTGGTGGATGAGATGACGATTTGACTGTACTGATTGTACTATTTTAGGGTGCATATGACTTTATGATTGCTTGGTATTACACTTTTTCTGATGTAAGGTGACAAAAAAATTGCTTTTTTGACACAGTTTTTATTTTAGTGTCTCTATATTCTGAGAGCCATAGTTTTTTTTATTCTTGGGGAAATTGCCTTTAGTAAGGTCTCATTTTTTGCAGGATGAGATGACGGTTTGATTGGTTCTTTTCTGGGGAGCGTATGACTTTTTGATCACTTGGTATTACACTTTTTGTGATGTAAGGTGACAAAAAATGGCTTTTTTGACACTTTTTTGTGGTGTTCATCTGAGGGGTTAGGTCATGTGATATTTTTATACAGCAGGTCGTTACGGACGTGGCAATACATAATATGTGTACTTTTTTTATTTACTTAAGTTTTACACAATAAAAGCATTTTTGAAAAACAACAACAACAAAAATCACATTTTAGTGTCTCCATATTCTGAGAGCCATAGATTTTTTTATTTTTTGGGCAATTGTGTTAGGTAGGGTCTCTTTTTTTGCGGAATGAGATGACGGTTTATTAGGTACTATTTTGGGGTGTGTATGACTATTTGATCGCTTGGTATTACACTTTTTGTGATGTAAGGTGACAAATAATGGCTTTTATGACACAGTTTTTATTTTATTTATTTTTTTGGTGTCCACCTGAGGGTTTATATTTTTACAGCAGGTTGTTATGGACGCGGCAATACATAATATATATACTTTTTAATTTTATTTTTCACTTTTAACACAATAAAAGCATTTTTGAAACAAAAAATAATCATGTTTTCAGGATGAGGTGACTGTTTGATTGGTACTATTTTGGGGGGCATACACCTTTTTGATCGCTTGGTGTTGCACTTTTTGTGATGTAAGGTGACAAAAAAATTATTGTTTTAGGACAGTTTTTATTTTATTTTTTCCACGGTGAGGGGGTGGATCATGTGATATTTTTATAGAGCCGGTAGTTACGGACGCAGCAATTACCAATATGTTTGGTTTCCTTTTTATTCAATTTTTTTTTTAATTTGTGTGTTTTATTTTGGAAATTTTTAAATTTTTTACTTGAAACTTTATTTTTTTTATTATGAAAACCACTTTTTTTTTAATCTTTTTTTTTGTTCCCACTCTGGGACTTCAACTTCTGGGGTCTGATTCCCTCTGCAATGTATTACAATCTGTATTGTAATGCATTGGCTGTCAGCTTTTATGCTGACAGCCTGCCTGTGAGACCCAGCCTAAGGGGTCTGTGGGTCTCACAGGCATCCGTAGAAGGCAAGCCCCAATGCCTATGGAAGGCATCGGGCTGCCTTCTCTGCCATCGGATCCCCGTCTCTGCAGCGTGGGGAACTGATGGAGATGCAGAAACCCTCTGCATGCTGCGGTTAGCTTTAACCACGGCATAGAAGAGGTTAATAGGCCGGCATCAGTGTTTTCACCGATGCTGTAGTATACAGCAGGGGCCCGTCTGTCAGTGACTGCAGGGTCCGTGCCGCTGATCGGGTGAGTGCAGCTCCTGCACCCGCCTGATCAGCCTGCTGTACATGTACGGCGCTGGTCCTTAAGTCACGTCCACCAGCACCTTACATGTACTGTGACATTGTCTTGTTCCAGTAGAGTTCACAAAACTACACCCAAGGCTGTGCTATCTGTTAATTGTTATATATTACAGTTGTTGTACTCTTTAAAACTTAATAAAAAGACACTATAAAAAAAAACATTGTTTGGGCAATATGCCTACGGAATCAAGGGGTGCTTGTTTGAATGTGTTTCTTAAAAGGGCTAGAACTCAGATTTTATCCATCAGTCATATTTGTTTTCTTAGGCCGGTATTATTGTCGGACTCAGTTGAGATGAGTCCTAAGAAATAAACTAGGGATTTTCCTGAATATGATGTTAATACGCTTTTAGGGGGTTACACTGAAAATACATAAACATACACCAGTCAGTAGTTATACTGATATGACCTTGTTAATATTGCATAGAGCCTACATTATGCTTTATATAAAAATAAAAAAAGATGCCCCCTTCCTCCTCTTTCTCTAAATGTAATACTCCCAATACAAATATTTTCCACCATTTATGGAACTGCCCTCAAATTCAGTCTTTGGGTGGCAGTGCAATCTTATATACGAAACACCTATAATGTTGATTTTAACATTATCTTCAGTAGGCAATCTTATCAGATAAACAAGTTTTTCTTTCTAGACAGGATAAGGTTATGTTACACATTTGGGCGGCGGCTACTAGGAAGAGTATGCTACACAGATGGCTTGATCCAGAGATTCCCTCTATTTCTTTTATTCACTCTAAAATCATTTAATATCTATTTAAAATGGATTGGATTTATACTTTGACAAAGACAAATTGACCAAACGATTCTTTGAAAAGTGGCCCTTATTTATGAACACTCTCGACATGTCAAATCCAAACTTATCCCACAGTTTTAACAAACATCATGGTTCCTTAATTGACGCACACCTCTGAGTATCTGTCAATAGATGATTGCTCCCGTGAGGAGGTTGTTTGGTGATACTGGTGCACATGGGAATGGGAGGGGGGAGGGGGGCAGTCGGCATGGGTTCTTTTCTTTTTGTTGTTGTTCATCCTTATGATTGAAGATGAGACTGATTTTATTACTCTACTGTTTTAAAACTTTAATAAACTGATTAAAAAATAAAGTGTAATATCAAACGATCAGAAATTCACGTGTACCCCAAAATGGTACCAATGAAAAAGCCACCTTATCCAGGAAAAAACGAGCTCCCACACAAGACCATCGTCAGAAAAAATATATATATATATGGCTCTCAGAAAATGGCATTGCAAAAACATGATTTTGTTTTCAAAAATGCTTTGATGTCAGGACGGGAGAGGACGTGATGACGTGAGCAAGTAGAGTCGCTCTCTCCCTCCTCCCTCCCCCTGCTCCGGTTTCTTTTTTTTGCTCTCATCTCCTCACCTAATCCTAATCCCTGTCCTCTAGGTTTGTCAACTGATTAATAACCTCTTATTGTTTATTATTTTATTGTTAATAAAGACCAAACCGTGATCTGAGGGGAAAAAAAAGAGGAGGGAAAGAGTTAAAGGGGCAAAGGAAAAAAATTGGAAAAAAAAATATAATAATATATAAGAAATATAAAAGGAAAGAAAAAGGAAGGAAGGAAGGGGGGAAAAAGGGAAAAAAAAACAAGGGGTGGGTGAGGAGAAAGAGCGAAGAGTCTAAGTTAAGAAAGAAAAAAAGGACAAAAAGGAAGGAAGAATGGGAAAGAGGATAAAGAGAAAAGAAAAAATAGAGAAGAGGAAAGAAAAGGGGACGAGAGGGAAAAAAATAAATAAAGTGAAAATAAACAGGAAAATGGCCCCCAAACAGAACAGGCGATCAACGGACTTGACCTCGCTTAAGCCAGGACAGAAACCATTAGAGTCTCCTAAAATTGACCAATTTTTGAGATCACCAAACCTAAGCACCAGGGCTGGACAAAATGAAAGGCAGGATATAAACATAAGAAAAAACACTCCTGAACCCAGATCGGAGGAGTCGCCTGAGGAAGCCCCTCAGATTGGAGATGGGGAGATGCCTGCGGGAAATTCCTTTCCATTAGAGGAGATTCTATCAATTGTTAAAAACAATGGAAAAGCAATACAAGATATTGCTGTTCAATTGGGGTCAGTACAGTCAGATGTGCTTATTATAAAAGACGATCTGATAAGGATTTGTGATAGAATTAAGGAATTAGAAAACACAGTGAGCAACTTAGAGCAAGAAGTAAAAGTACTAAAGGCTGAAAACATCACAGTTAAACAGATTATAACTATCTAAAAAAAAAATGTGGACCTGGAGGATAGGTCAAGAAGATCTACAGTCATGGCCAAAAGTTTTGAGAATTACATAAATATTGGAAATTGGAAAAGTTGCTGCTTAAGTTTTTATAATAGCAATTTGCAAATACTCCAGAATGTTATGTTATGAAGAGTGATCAGATGAATTGCATAGTCTTTCTTTGCCATGAAAATTAACTTAATCCCAAAAACACCTTTCCACTGCATTTCATTGCTGTCATTAAACGACCCGCTTAGATCATTTCAGTAATCGTCTTGTTAACTCAGGTGAGAATGTTGACGAGCACAAGGCTGGAGATCATTATGTCAGGCTGATTGGGTTAAAGTGGCAGACTTGACATGTTAAAGGGAGGGTGATGCTTGAAATCATTGTTCTTCCATTGTTAACCATGGTGACCTGCAAAGAAATGTGATAACTAAGTGGCTCGGGGACCAAAACATTGACATTTTGGGTCCATGGCCTGGAAACTCCCCAGATCTTAATCCCAATTAATCCCAATCCTCAAGAGGCGGGTGGACAAACAAAACCCCACTAATTCTGACAAACTCCAAGAAGTTATTATGAAAGAATGGGTTGCTATCAGTCAGGAATTGGCCTAGAAGTTGACTGAGAGCATGCCCAGTCGAATTGCAGAGGTCCTGAAAAAGAAGGGCCAACACTACAAATGTCATGTAATTATCGATAAAAGCCTTTGAAACGTATGAAGTGTGTGTAATTATATTTCACTACATCACAGAAACAACTGAAACAAAGATCTAAAAGCAGTTTAGCAGCAAACATTGTAAAAAAGAATATTTGTGTCATTCTCAAAACTTTTGGCCATTTTGGGATGGTGAGGGGGGTGGTATCAGTGGGGAGGATGGGTTGCAATGTGTCATCTTTTGAGGTGGGGAGCGGAGCGAAGCTTGAAGAATTTAGCACCTAGGCACTTTAGGGTTAAGTAATGATGATAAAAATACTTTGGAATGTTCGGGGTCTTGGGGAGAAGCTAAAAAGGCAGGCGGTTTTGGATTTGATACGGAGACACTTACCGTATTTTTCGCATTATAAGACGCACTTTTTTCCCCCCAAAAGTGGGGGAAAAATGGCCGTGCGTCTTATAAAACGAATGTTGCACTGAAACTGATGTATCGCCGGCCGCTACGCGCAGCAGCGGCCGGCGATACATTAGTTACAGTGCGGGAGGGAGGAGGGGCTGGGGGCGGCATTTACTATACTAATGGCAGCGGGGCCCGGTGCAGTTACTGTGCCCTATTGCACAGGGCCCTGCTCACTGTATTAACTTAAAGTAGCCAGTAAAACCGGTACATATACCGGTAATAGTCTTACACTTACAAAGGGCATGCAAGAGGCGGCGGCAGGAGGCAGGAGGCCGGGGCGGGCAGGCAGGCGCGCGGGCACGTGACATAGTGAGTGACGCTTTAAGTGCCCGCCCGCCTGCCTGCCCGCCCGGCCTCCTGCCTCCTGCCGCGCTCCTGCATGCCCTTCGTAAGTGTAAGACTATTACCGGTATATGTACCGGTTTTACTGGCTACTTTAAGTTAATACAGTGAGCGGGCCCGGTGCAATAGGGTACAGTAACTGCACCGGACCCGCTGCCATTACAAAGTCGTATTAAATGCTGGCCCCCTCCAGTTAACAGAGACACTGTTATGGGAGATCTGTGGATGACACATAGCATAAGATGCTATGTGTCATCCACAAATCCCCCTAGCAGTGTCATGCCATCCCCAGATGCCCCCATAACAGTGACATCCACAGCTCCCCATAACAGTGTCACCCACAGTCCCCCATAACAGTGTCACCCACAGTCCCCCCATAACAGTGCTAGCCACAGATCCCCCATTACAGTGTCAGCCACAGTCCCCCATAACAGTGTCACCCACAGTCCCCCATAACAGTGCCAGCCACAGATCCCCCATTACAGTGTCAGCCACAGATTCCCCCATAACAGTGCCACCCACAGATCCCCCATAACAGTGTCATCCACAGATCCCCCATTAGTGTCAGCCACAGATTCCCCCATAACAGTGCCAGCCACAGATTCCCCCATAACAGTGCCAGCCACAGATTTCCCCATAACAGTGCCATCCACAGATCCCCCATAACAGTGCCATCCACAGATCCCCCATAACAGTGTCCTCCAAAGATCCCCCATAACAGTGCCATCCACAGATCCCCCATAACAATGCCATCCACAGATGCCTATAACAGTGTCATCCACAGACCATCATTAGGTCAAAACTCACCAAAAGCACACCTTTTGATTCAAAATCTTTTTTTTCTTATTTTCCTCCTCAAAAACCTAGGTGCGTCTTATAATCAGGTGCGTCTTATAGGGCGAAAAATACGGTACTCGCTATTCTTAACCTGGTAGAAACCCACTTTACCCAGGACACGATCCCCCGACTTGGGGGGAGGTGTGCTACACAGGTTTTTCACTCCACGTATACTAGCCACTCTAGAGGAGTCACAGTATTAATTCATAAACATTTACATTTTTTATGCTTGGCATCCTATATTTATAAGCAGGGGAGATATGTTTTTCTTCATGGTAGGCTTGATGGGAAGTTATGTATTTTGGCTTTTATTTATATCCCCCCTCCCTTCTCGATGCAAGTATTGAATTACTTGATGGCCTTTGTGGATCAGTGGCCTGACTGTTTGGTCATAGTCAACGGGGACTTCAACTGTGTGATGAATCCAGAGGTTGACAGGATTTCTATGGGAGGGAATAGATATCCCTCAGCCCAGGAGTCCCCGCTGGCTCAGTTTTGCCAGGAGGTGGGCATTGTGGATGTTTAGGAATACCTATTCAAAGGAAAAAGAGCCTATTCCTGTGTTAGTAACTCGGGAAGCTCTATGTCTAGAATTGATCTGGCCCTGATAAACAAAGGTTATCTGAACTGTATTAAACAGGTGAAATACGAGGCCAGATCCATCTCAGACCATGTTCCTTTTTCAATAGAGCTATGTATGGTCAGTAATGATTTTAGAGTAAAACCCCCATTTAGATTGAATCCCCATTGGCCATAATTGATAATCCTAACAGGATAGAAAGTGAGATTACTTATTTTTGGGATAGAAATTATGACTTAGCTAAATCTTATTATGTCTTATTATGTCTGGGATGCTCTTTTAAAGCATTTATGAGAGGGATCCTTATTAGTACAAAGTACAAATTTGAGTAAACGCTATGCTATAAAGGAGAGGGAGCTAGAGGAAGCAGCCAGTTCCGGAATGGCTAGATATGCGAAGGTAAAAACAGAGGAAGGTAGGGAGGCTATGCAGAGGACAAGTCAGGCTTTTTCTGACTTTCTTCTGGATAAAGATCAACATGGGTTATTCTTTTGAGGACAGAAATATGTATCTGAGGCAGGACGCCCTGGGAAGATGCTGGCTAGGGTAATAGCTAGCCAGGATCCAAAGAAAAAGATTTGCAGTATCCGCGCGCCAGATGTAACTATTCTTGAAGAACAGGAGGGGATAATAGAAATATTTATAAAGTATTTCTGTGAATTATATAAATCAGAGAGTGTCCTCTCAGAGGTTGTGATTGACTCGTATTTGGATTCCATTTCCCTTCCAATTCTTACAGACACTCAAAAAGAATGTCTGGAGATGGATTTATGTCTTCAAGAGATAGAGGATGCAATCAAGGCCTGTTCAGGTAATTCCTCTCCTGGATTGGATGGACTCCCATATGAGTTTTATCGTAAATATAGGGAGGTTGTCCTTCCCCATCTGTGGAGAATATTCTCTGACTCAATAGAGGGGGGAGCCCTTCCAGAAACAATGACAGAGGCTGTGATTACAGTAATATTAAAGAAGGGTAAAGACCCTAGTGATTTGGGGTCGTATAGACCTATCTCTCTCCTCAATACAGATGTCAAGCTTTTTTCCAAAATCCTAGCTATGAGGCTATCTAAGGTTATGACATCAATTATACATCCAGACCAAAACGGCTTTATTCCTAATAAAGGGACTCATTATAATCTACATCGTCTTTTCTCTAATCTACAGATGTCTGGAGGGGCCTTGCGATCTATCTTGTCTATAGATGCATCTAAGGCCTTTGATGAGTTGAATGGGGGTTCCTATGGAGAGTGCTTTACAGGATTGACTTTGGCCCTAAGTTTATCAATGTGATTAAACTTTTTTATAGATCTCCCATCGCAAGACTCAATATAAATAATCATCTTACAAGAAGTTTCCCTATGACTAGAGGCACTCGTCAGGGATGTCCACTCTCTCCCCTTTTATTTGACATCTATATTGAGCCCCTTGCCGCTAGGGTTAGACAAGACCCTAGGATTTTAGGGTTTGGGGTATTAGGAACGGAAGATCGTATTTCCTAATGTGCAGACAATATTTTATTTTATGTCCAACAGACACAAAATTCAAACGGTAAACTCCTTTGGTGAAGTCTTAGGTCTGGCTGTAAATTGGGATAAAACCACGCTTATGCCATTAGATAGTATGACTACGCCCTTAGATAAACTTGCACTCCCCAATGAGAGCCCTTTGAACATTTTGAAAATTTCCGAATCCTTGAGTATCTGGGTATTACAATCTCCCCTAGTGTTGAAGATTTTATTCCTCTTAACTTGATTCCACTGATAAATAAGTTAAAATCAAAAATAACAATATGGCTTCGCTTGCTTTTTTCGAAAGCTGATAGAATATCTCTAGTCAAGATGGTGATTCTTCCCCAGTTATTTTATGTTATTAGGAATTCTCCAGTATGGATTGGGGATAGGTTCTTTAAATTAATTGAAAGAATTATTAATGATTTACTTTGGGGGAGGAAATGTCTAAGACTCTAATTAGACCATTGGTATAAGCTGTTGGAGAGGTAAGGGCTTAATCTCCCCTGCTTCAGCGGCTATTTTTTAGCCGCACAGTTTTGTTTTCTCCGCTAGTGGAAGGACAGTCCACTCTGCAGGTATTTAGTGAATATTTCTCCATATGATAATTTTTTCACTTTATTGGAGTCTGGCCAATTGACTGACTCCGATAAGGGATTTAGATCTGCCAGGAATCTATTTATGAAGTCGTGGTACTCTATTAGACTTTGGTTTGGAGCAAAGGGCTCACTGGGATGCACTCCTTTGTGGTATAATCAGCACTTGCAAATTTTAGATGAAATGGGTAGGGATCAGTATTGGCAAAAAAGTAATATTTTGTATATGACACAGGTAGTAGGTAATGGGGATCATGGTTGCAGTACTTATAGTTAAGATCGGCACTTTTGAGCATTAAAAATAAAATTCGGCTTGAAATACATACCTCTACACAATTCAATGATTGGATAGGGAATCTGGGCCAAAAGATGAAGATTTCTCAGCTTTATAAAATTTGTATAAATTCTTACTTAATTTTAGCACGATTTGGAGATATTCGCTCCCCCAGCCAGAGGGCTTGGCAAAATAATTGCCCAACGATTCATCTAGATGACCGGGAGAATGTAACTCTGGATTTAAAACTGGTTTCACATAATCTTAATCACATTTTGGTACAGTTTAAAATTCTACATAGTCTACATTACACCTTTTAATAGAGGTGGTATGAGGTGCAATGCTCCTGAGGCGGATTATTTGCATATGTTTGGTCCTGTGCAGAGCTGAAACAATATTGGTGTGCTATTCATAAATATATTGAGGGAAAATTGAAAGTCACGGATTCCTTTTCACTGCTGAATGCTGGGTATTGGGTGACCTTGCCAAGGTGGGCTGTCAGTAATATAAAAAAAATCTTTTGATTAAGATAATGTTCTTGTCGAGACTTCTGATAGCATGATCTTGGTTTTTGTGACATGTCCCCAGTATGAGTATATGGTTAAATCTAGTGAATACCAATAAGAGATATGAATATACCTTGTATAAGCAAAGAAATACCGAAATAAAATGTAGTAGAATCTGGGGAGATTGGATTTCCTAGAGCTTTCTCCGCTCTCCATCCTTCCCCACTCCTCCTCAGTCTTGTAATGGAGGGGCGGTGGTGAAGAGAGAACGCATCGTAGAGGGGATGGGGGGGCTTAGGGTGAAAGAGATGTTAATAATTATGTTTTGTAGACATTTTCGTGAATATTTGAATCTTAATAAAATTTGTCAATAGAAAAAAAAATGATTGGACTAAAAGTGGTAAAACATGAAAAAATTATATAAAATTGCTATCCCTGTAATTGTACTAACCAGCAGAATAAAGATAACGTCATTTTTCCTGCATGTTGCACACCTCAATAACAAAGACCAAAAAAACTTTTATTCTGCTTCCCAAAAAGCAAAATAAAAAGTGACCAAAAAGTAGTATGTACCCCATATTAGAGCCAATGATGATGGTAACTCATCCTACAAAAAATAAGCCCTCACAGCTCCATCGAGAGAAAAATAAAAATATGGTTCTCAGAAAATGGCTGCACTGGTACTCCAGAGGCTGTTCAAATAGCAGCATGGAGCCTGTAAACCAATCCATCAAAATCGGGCTGCAGGAGCAAAAAGGTGGTCTTTCTCTTCTGAACCCTACAGTGCATCCAAACAGCAGTTTACATACACATTTATGGCATTTCAGTACCCTACTGGGTAGTTACCATCATCATTGTTCTACTGAACCCACCTAACAATTTAAAACTTGTGGTGCTTCTCAGATGGCACGAGGTGGACACAACATATTGGGCACTGAAGTGCCATATCTATGGAGAACTTGCATTTTTATTTTGCATGGTTCCCTTCTCAATAATTTCTACAAAACACCCGTGGGGTCAAAATGTCAATTTTAATAAATATCTTGAGGGGTGAAGTTTCCGATACAGGATCAGTTCTTGGGGGTTCTATTTATTGTTCAATACCAGAGCCTCTACAGTTGTCTGTGTAAATCATCATATTGGGCCTCAAATGTGCATAGTGCTCATTTACTCCTGAACCCTGTTGTATGTCCAGGCAAAAGATTAGGGCCACATGTAGAGTGTTTATAAAACAAGCAAACACAGCATAAGGCCTCATGCACACGGTCGTTGTTTTGGTCCGCGTCCGACCCGCATATTTTGTGGGTCGGGCGCGGACCCATTCACTTCAATGGGGCCGCAAAAGATGCGGACAGCACTCCGTGTGTTGTCCGCATCCGTTGCTCTGTTCCGTGGCCCCGCAAAAAAAATAGAGCATGTCCTACTCTTGTCCGTTTTGTGGACAAGAATAGGCATTTCTACAATGGGCCGCGTTCTGTTCCGCAATTTCGCAGAGCAGCTTCCGTGTTTTGCGGACCGCAAAACACATACGGTCATGTGCATGAGGCCTAATAAGAAGAAAGCTGACTTTTCACACTGACACACAATGGGCACAACGTATTAGGCACTGAAATGGCATATCTGTGTAAAAATTGCAATTTTCACTACACCCCTTGGTAAATTCTCTGAGAGGTGTGTTTTCTAAAATGGGGTCACCTTGGGGGTGTCTTTTTTATATTTCGCCTTAGAGCCTCTGCACTTGTTGGCCATTGTTGTAAAAATCACCAAACTAGGCCTCAAACTCATATGGTCAGTACGGTGGCTCAGTGGTTAGCACTGGTGCCTTGCAGCACTGAGGTCCTAGGATTGAATCTGACCAAGGACAAGATTTGTATGGTCTCCCCATGTTTGGGAACTTGTTGTGATCCCCATTGGAGATGATAATGTCTATAAAGCGCTATATGTGAATAAAATAAATAAAAAATATATATATATGGGGGAGATTTATAAAACTGGTTTAAACTGACTTAGTTGCCCATAGCAATCAGATTCCATGTTTAATTTTCCCTAGCTACATTAGGTTACGACCATATATGGGGTGCTGCCATATTCAGGATAAAATGAATAAAACATTTTGAGGATCATTTTTTCCGTTCTGAAAATAAAAATTTGGGCCTAAAGCTAAATTTTCTTGTAAAATGTGTAATTTTTCATTTTCAAGGCCAATTGTTTAGAAATTCTATGAAATGCCTGTTGGGTCAGGGTGCTGCACCCTTAGAAAAATTCCTTGGGGAGTGCACTTTCCAAAATGGGGTAATTTTTTGGTGGATTCCACTGTAGGGGTACCTCAGGGCATCTTCAAATGTGAGGCCGGATTTTTTTTTCAGCTGCGGCCTGCGCCTCTCACGCCAGTTCGTGCCAGCCCAACTTAATTAGCCGCCCAATTTCTTACTGCAACTTCAACTTTCAAGTGAGTGTGTGAGTGAATATCCAAAAAGTTAATAGCGAAGACCTGACTCTGACCCTAGACCAAGTTCCTTCCAACTTTTAGCACAAGCTACTGGGCTGTCTGCAGTGGACAGAGGTCAGCCAGCAGGGATACCATGACCGGTCTGTGGGCTATACAGCCCCATCTACAGCATCTATTGATTTCATGACTTGCTGTAGATGGGGCTGTATAGCCCACAGACCGGTCATGGTATCCCTGCTGGCTGACCTCTGTCCACTGCAGAGAGCCCCTGTTCCTCCAATGATAATGTGAAGAATGTACAAATAGTAAAGAACAACACAGAGATTGTCGCTGCCACTATTATAGTTCTCCCTCTCCCACGGGGGAGCCGCTGCTAGGTATTAGGCTATTTTCACACTTTCCGCAGGACGGATCCGACAGGCTGTTCACCCTGTCGGATCTGTCCTGCCGCTATTTCGCTGTGCCCCCGGACTGCCGCACCTAAAGAGGACACCGGACTAAAACTACGACATGTCCGACTTTTTGGTCCGGCATCCCTCTCCGTGCACTGCCGCGTGGCACCGTAATCCCTACCCCATTATAGTCAATGGGGATGGAGCGGCAGTCCTGGGGCACGGGCGAAATAGCGGCAGGATGGATCCGACAGGGTGAACAGCCTGTCAGATCCATCCTGCAGCAAGTGTGAAACTAGCAAGTTTGCTACTCTAACTCACCAAGGTGTACAACCATATACAAGATCAGATTTAAAAAAGCCAGACTGGGATACCGGCACTGGTTGGAGAACTAGTATAGAATAGTCTTAACAATAAATGGTGCGCTTAGATGCGATTAATTATTATGTAGAAGATCTTTTACCTGTCCACAAAAGGAACTGATAGAAAGTACTTCTAATCGCTTCAGTGTCGGAGGCCGTTGTCCTCAATGCTTCTTGCTCAACATTCAAACACACGTGTCGCCCCGGCCGGCAGCAAACGCTGTGCGAGGGAACTTGCAGGTACAGCAACTAAGTACCTGCAAGTTCGTTCTACCTACATCAAGTTCTACGTACAACACTGTACCTCTGACGCGCGTGTTTGAAAGTTGAGCAAGAAGCATTGAGGACAACAGCCTCCGACACTGAAGTGACTAGAAGTACTTTCTATCAATTCCTTTTGTGGACAGGTAAAAGATCTTCTACATAATAATCAATCGCATCTACAGTAAGAGCACCATTTATTGTTAAGACTATTCCATACTAGTTCTCCAATCACAGCGGGTATTTTGTGCGGGACAAATTGTGCTTTCTAATGCCACCATTAATTATGGCATAAAATGTGTAGTAGGCCTGCACAATATATCGCGAAAGCAATCGTTATCGCAATTAATCGCCGTATCGCAATCGCAATTTGCTGACTCAAAAATGCTGCAATTATATTACTGTATTTTTCGCTTTATAAGACACACTTTTTTCCCCCCAAAAGTGGGGGGGGGAATGGTAGTGCGTCTTATAAAGCGATGGTTGACTTTCTTCGTGACACTGACACTGTATCTGCGGCCGCTATGCTGCACAGCGCGGCCAGCGATACATCAGTTACAGTGCGGGGAGGAGGAGGGCTGGAGGAAAGTCGTTATTTTAATGAACACATCTTCTTATATCTATTTTATTTATCTGTTCTGTGCAGCGCTATTAAGAAAATGGCAAGTTCTGTATTTTGTACTTTTGCAGTAATGCAAATATGTATTTTATTTTGAAAAACACTGCGCATTTCAGTTCTTTAATTCAGCATAACTACATTTCACATCATCAATCATCTGTGTGTGCTTTTATCTTGAAAATCCAAGCAGATAGACCTCTAGCACAATTCCCTTAAAATATCGCATCGCATATCGTTATCGTAATTTTTAGGGCCCTAATCGCAATCGCACAAAATTCCCATATCGTGCAGCCCTAATGTGTAGGAAGCATTAAAAAAATTCCAAATGGGGTGGAAATGGAAAAACTAAGCAATTCCTCCACTGTTTTACGGGTTTGGTTCCCACAGAGTTTGATTTATGGCAAAACTGACCCATGCACTTCATTCTTTGGGTCAGTACGATAAAAACAAGACATATGTATATGTTTTTTATGTCAAAAGAGTGTAAAAATAAATGTAAACTTTAATTAAAAAAAAAACATTTTTTTACATCACCATATTCTGACCCCCAAAACTTTATGTCTACTGAGCTGTTTAGGGGCTCATTTTTGGTGGAACAATCTGACCTTTTTATTGATGCCATTTTGGAGTGTATATGACTTTTTGATCACATTTTATTATATTTTTTTGGGCAAGAGAAGTAATGGAAAAATGGCAAATTGGCCTTTTTGACCCTTTTTTCCATTATGCCATTGACCATATTGAAATTTTTTTGTTGTATTTTAATTGGATGGGCGTATTCGGTCGCTGCGAAATCTGCAGTATCTGTGGAACAGCGCAACGGTTTTTAATGTTGTATCGCTAATCAGTGTCCTGTTTTGTTTTTCTAAATCTGGTCACCCTGTATATGGTAGATGTATATGGAGCTGGTATATGGGGGCGGGGCATTACACTGAGCGTTTCTCAATTTTGAAGGTTTTAGGTGACATTTAAAAATGTATCAGCATGAGTCTGGTTCAGTGAAGCGGAAGGAGAAGAAAGAGAACAGGAAGAAGAAAAACTTAGAAACAGAAATGTGTTGTTAAAGTTTTTCAAGAAGCAGAAATCAACAAATGAAGCTGCCACTGCAGAGTCTGTTGAGCAGTCTGAAAAAGAAGTTCTTGTTGAACCAGAAGAGGAGACTGCTTCCTACAGCACATCTTTTGTAACTAACACTGAAGATCATACTGACACATACCCACAAGAAGAAGATGAAACTCAGACTGAGCACATTTCTGACCTTGTGGAAAATGAAGAAGAGCCTGATTGGAAGGATCTAGCAGTTTGGCCAGATGTGTTGACGGACAAACACAGAGAAAGTATTGTGATTTGTGGTTTAGATAAAGAACAACAACTACAGGAAATGATAAAAGGTATGGACAAGGATTGTGAAGAACGTTCATTCAGTGAGTTTTTACTGTATGCAAAATCGTTAAATGGACGTGAGAAAATAGTGCGGGACTGGCTATGGTGGAGCACCAGCAAGCACGTTTTATACTGTGTGACTTGCATTACATTCTGTTCTGACCGTGGCAAACCTACTATTTTACTTTGCCGGAAAGAGGGATTTAATCCGTCAAAAAACAAGTGGCATTTTCTGTACAATCGATTGCCAGAACATGAGAATTCCATCAATCACAAGCAACACTATTGGAGTTGGAGGAAGCTTCAAATGTCTATTGCAGGCCATGGTTTGGACTCCCAATTGCAGAAAAGTTTGGACAATGAAACCAAAAAATGTTCTGCTTTATTGCAACGACTTCTGGATGTTACGTTATTTCTGGCTTGCACAACCGGAATTTCCTTGGTGTACTGGAATTGATAGCACACTATGATCCAATGCTACATGAACATTTGGAAAAAGTATAGAGAAGCCAAGAAAGTGAAAGAAAAGTTCATGCTCATTATCTATCTTGGGCAACCCAAAATGAGTTTATAAACATATGTTCAGGACACCATTCTGTCTGAAAGGAGGAATGCAATTTATTTCTCTCTGATATATGATGCCACACCAGATATTTCACATACAGAACAAAATGTAATTGTTCTATGGTATGTGCATAGAAATTCAGACTGAAAATTGGGTTATTCTTAAAAAGGTTTACTGAGTTTTTTGATTTTCAACTAAAGACCGGTGAAGAGATAGCAGAAAAGCTGTTATTGAGACTGGCTGAGCATGGAATAAATCTTGATGATTGTAGAGGTCAAGGATTTGACAATGGTGCAAATATGTTGGGAAAAAACAAAGGAGTTAGAGCATACATACAAAAGAAGTTTCCAAAAGCTGTATTTTGTCCTTGTGCTGCTGCTGCCCTGATGTGATTACGTTTTTTGGATGTGTCAATCGTTTATATGTACTGTTTAGTGGAAGTCAACAAAGGTGAAAAATATTTAAGTATGAAATTGGAAGTTCACTGCATGCCTTGAGTGACACAAAATGGAGTGCTAGAGTGGAAGCTGTTCGCCCAGTTGCTTTAAGACTTCCAGGCATCATTGAAGCTCTAGAAAAAGTAATTTCATCTCAAAGACTTTCAAGTGAGGCTCATTCTGAAGCGATGGGACTGAAAGATTATTTTTTATCTTTTAAAGGCTATGATACTTGCAACATTCTGGTTAAAAGTGCTGCAGAGTTTTGAAGAGAGAAAGAAGATTCTCCCATCCAGATCTATTTCAATGGATATCGGAAGAGAAAATAGGAAATCCCTTTCCCTGGAAATGCAGGCACTCCATGATAGGTGGACAGATCTACTTTCTGAGGCCAAACTTGTGGCAGACAAAATGGAGATACCTAATATCCTGAAAGCACCAAGGCAGCTGAATAGGTCAATAAAGCAGCAGCCAGATTTATGTATTGAACCAGAAGAAGCTGAAATGGAATTCAAGATCAATGGAAAAGGTTTGCTGCCTGTTTACTCCCATTTTGAAATTAAGAACTCTTTCAGATGCGGAATTGGTAAGCTCCACAGAAAACCTGATCTCTTACTACTCTGACGATCTCTCAAGCTCTCTAGTAAGCGAACTTCAGCATCTTCGCAATGTACAGTTGTGTTCAAAATTATTCAACCCCCAATGCTATAAAGAGTTTTAGGGAATTTAGTGTACATTTGTAATTGTGTTCAGAATGAACTCTTACAAGGACTTTTTAAAGAACCAAATGCAACTAAATGACATCAATTGTTTTGGTAATACAGTATTAAATGTTTTTTTTGTGATTTCTTCATTGACACAATTATTCAACCCCTTAAAGACTACCACTCTTAAGAACAGAGGTTCATTCAAGTGTTTTCGATCAGGTATTGAAAACACCTATTGGATGTCAAGGAGCAGCAATCAAGCATAATAAGCACCAATTAGGCAGATGTAAAGTGACTGTGATACTCAGCTCCTTCTAGACATTTACTGGTGTGTTTACAAACATGGTGAAGTCAAGAGAATGGTCCAGGAAGACAAGAGAAGAGGTGATTAATCTTCACAGGAAGGGCAATGGCTATAAGAAGATTGCAAAGATGTTAAACATACCAAGAGACACCATAGGAAGCATCATTCGCAAATTCAAGGCAAAGGGCACTGTTGAAACGCTACCTGGTCGTGGCAGAAAGAAGATGCTGACTTTGACTGCTGTGCGCTACCTGAAGCGCAAAGTGGAGAAAAGTCCCAGTGTGACTGCTGAGGAACTGAAAAGACATTTGTCAGATGCGGGTACTGAAGTTTCAGCTCAGACAATAAGGCGCACACTGCGTAATGAAGGCCTCCATGCCAGAACTCCCAGGCACACCCCCTTGCTGTCTCCAAAGAATAAGAAGAGTCGACTGCAGTATGCCAAAAGTCATGTGGACAAACCACAAAAGTTTTGGGATAGTGTTCTGTGGACTGATGAAACAAAATTAGAACTGTTTGGGCCCATGGATCAACGCTATGTTTGGAGGAGGAAGAACAAGGCCTATGAAGAAAAGAACACCTTGCCTACTGTGAAGCATGGCGGGGGGTCAATCATGCTTTGGGGCTGTTTTGCTTCTACAGGTACAGGGAAGCTTCAGCGTGTGCAAGGTACCATGAATTCTCTTCAGTACCAGGAGATATTGGATGAAAATGTGATGCAGTCCGTCACAAACCTGAGGCTTGGGAGACGTTGGACCTTTCAACAGGACAATGATCCCAAGCATACCTCCAAGTCCACTAGAGCGTGGTTGCAGATTAAAGGCTGGAACATTTTGAAGTGGCCATCGCAGTCACCAGACTTAAATCCGATTGAGAACCTCTGGTGGGACTTAAAGAAAGGAGTTGGAGCGCGCAAACCTAAGAATGTGACTGAACTGGAGGCTTTTGCCCATGAAGAATGGGCGAAGATACCCGTAGATCGCTGCAAGACACTTGTGTCAAGCTATGCTTCACGGTTAAAAGCTGTTATAACTGGAAAAGGATGTTGTACTAAGTACTAAGATTGAATGTCACTTGGCGGTTGAATAAAACTGATAATGATGTGAGCACAGAAAAGACATTTGTGGTTATTTCATTATAAATGTTATGTTATATTTGTCTGACTTACAAGTGCCTCTTTGATTTTATTGTAAACAAGATGACTGAAATGATCAAAATCAATGTCAAACTGGCCAAAACACTCAATTTCAGTGGGGGTTGAATAATTTTGAACACAACTGTATATGATGCCACATTTGCAAGAGACAGCTCCTCTTGACTTGCTGAACTCCATACATAAATTACAGCTTCATGGAATATTTGGATAAATATGTATTGCTCTCAGAATTTTCACCACAATTCCACTCTCTGTTGCTGAAGGAAAGAGAGCATTTAGCAATCTTTCTTTAATTAAAAACGATCTGCAGTCAACAATGAGTGAGCAACGTCTGAATAGTCTTGAACTTCTCTCCATTGAGCATGAGCTTGCACTTAAACTGAGTTTTAAGGATTTGATTGAAGACTTTGCAAGCCTAAAACTGAGGAGATGGTCAACTCACCATAGTTAAATATTTAAGTAATTTATTGTATTTATATTTTTAGATACTGTGTAAAATGTTTTGTTTGTGGTTATATTAACCACTTGCCGCCACGCTAACGCCGATGGGCGTCAGCGCGGCGGCTCTCTCAGGTCTCAGTCACGCCTATCGGCGTCATCTCGTGAGACCTGAGATTTCACATGAACGCGCGCGCAGCGTGCGCGCGCGTTCACGTGATCGGAGACGGGACAACTGAAACTACAGCCTGCCAGCGCTGATCATGCGCTGGCAGGCTGTAGATGCGGAAAAAAACGCATTTAAATCGCATATCAGACGCTGTTTTGTAAACAGCGTCTGATATGCCTGCTGTCTGCTCGTCTGGTGGTCCCTTTGTTTGGGACCACCAGAGGAAACAAAGGTAAAGTGCACCAATCACTACACACACACCCCCCCCCCACCCCTGATCACCCATGTCACCCCCCTGATCACCAATGTCACCCCCCCTGATCACCCCGTCACCCCCCCCCCTGTCACTAATCACCCCCCTACAGGCTCATTCGGACGTCCGTATGTGTTTTGCGGATCCATGAATCTGCGGATCCATGGATCTACGGATTCGCAAAATACGGACACCGGCAATGTGCTTTCCGCATTTTGCAGATCCGCACAGAACTATATAGAAAATGCTTTTCTTGTCCGCAGTTGCGGACAAGAATAGGACATGTTCTATATTTTTGCGGAACGGAAGTGCAGACTCGAAGCGCGGATCCGTAATTCCGGATCCGAGCGGGACAAAGTCTGTCCCCATAGAAATGAATGGGTCCGCAATTCCGCTCCGCAAACAGAATTGCGGACGTGTGAATGGGGCATAAGGGTCCCTTATCACCGCCAGTTAGCTAGCTACTTGTTAGGTAGCTAGCGCCCAGCCCACCGCACCGCAGTCACTGATTTTGGCAGAGATTTTTCATCCACATTGATCGATGCGAATGAAAAATCTGCGCCGTTCATTTTTTTTTTTTTTCAGCCCAGAGGCTGAACGGAAAAAATCTCATTACCCGTATGCTCAATATAAGGAGAATCGCAGAAACTCCTAATGCTGGCCATACGTGTAATGATTGCGGAGACCCTCAAATGCCAGGACAGTATAAATACCTCACATGTGACCCCATTTTAGAAAGAAGACACCCCAAGGTATTCCGTGAGGGGTATGGTGAGTTCATGCAAAATTTTATTTTTGTCACAAGTTAGTGGAATATGAGACTTTGTAAAAAAATATATATATATCAATTTCCGCTAACTTGTGCCAAATTTTTTTTTTCTGTGAACTCGCCATGCCCCTCACGGAATACCTTGGGGTGTCTTCTTCCAAAATGGGGTCACATGTGGGTATTTATACTGACCTGGCATTTTAGGGGTCCTAAAGCGTGAGAATCCAAATGCGTAAAATGGCCTGTGAAATCCTAAAGGTACTCATTGGTTTTAGGGCCCCTTTGCGCATCTTGGCTGCAAAAAGTGTCACACATGTGGTATCGCCGTACTCAGGAGAAGTAGGGCAATGTGTTTGGGGTGTATTTTTACATATACCCATACTTTGTGTGAGAAATATCGCTGTAAACGACAACTTTTTAATTTTTTTATACAAAGTTGTCAATTTACAGAGATATTACTCTCACCCAACATGGGTATATGTAAAAATACACCCCAAAACACATTGCCCTACTTCTCCTGAGTACGGAGATACCACATGAGTGACACTTTTTGCAGCCTGAGTGCAAAGAGGCCCAAATTCCAACGAGTACCTTTAGCTTTTACATGGCTGCTCACAATTTAGCCCCGCCCAAAATGCCAGAACAGTACAAACACCCCACAAATGACCCCATTTTGGAAAGAAGACACCCCAAGGTATTCGCTGAGGGGTATGGTGAGTCCATGAAAATTTAACTTTTTGTCAAAAGTTAGCGGAAAGGGAGACTTTGCGAGAAAAACAATAAAAATCAATTTCCGCTAACTTGTGCCAAAAAAATCTTCTGTGAACTCGCCATGCCCCTCACGGAATACCTTGGGGTGTCTTCTTTCCAAAATGGGGTCACATGTGGGGTATTTCTACTGCCCTGGCATTTTAGGGCCCTAAAGCGTGAGAAGAAAAATGCGTAAAAATGCCCTCCTAAAGGTACTCATTAGAATTAGGCCCCTTTGCGCATCCAGGCAGCAAAAGTGTCACTCATGTGGTATCGCCGCACTCAGGAGAGTAGGCAATGTTTGGGGTGTATTTTTACATATACCCATGCTGGGTGAGAGAAATATCTCTGTAAACTGACAACTTTGTATAAATTTGTTTTAAAAGTTGTCATTTACAGAGATATTTCTCTCACCCAGCATGGGTATATGTAAAAATACACCCCAAAACACATTGCCCTACTTCTCCTGAGTACGGCGATACCACATGAGTGACACTTTTTGCAGCCAAGATGCGCAAAGGGGCCCTAATTCCAATGAGTACCTTTAGGATTTCACAGGGCATTTTTCCGCATTTTTCTTCTCACGCTTTAGGGCCCCTAAAATGCCAGGGCAGTAGAAATACCCCACAAGTGACCCCATTTTGGAAAGAAGACACCCCAAGGTATTCCGTGAGGGTCATGGCGAGTTCACAGAATTTTTTTTTTTGGCACAAGTTAGCGGAAATTGATATTTTTTTTTTTATTTTTTTTTTTTTTACAAAGTCTCATATTCCACTAACTTGTGACAAAAATAAAATTTTACATGAACTCACCATACCCCTCACGGAATACCTTAGGGTGTCTTCTTTCTAAAATGGGGTCACATGTGGGGTATTTATACTGCCCTGGCATTTTAGGGGCCCCTAAAGCGTGAGAAGAAGTCTGGAATCCAAATGCGTAAAAATGGCCTGTGAAATCCTAAAGGTACTCATTGGTTTAGGGCCCTTGCGCTCCAGGCTGCAAAAAGTGTCACTCATGTGGTATCGCCGTACTCAGGAGAAGTAGGGCAATGTGTTTTGGGGTGTATTTTTATATATACCCATACTTTGTGTGAGAAATATCTCTGTAAACGACAACTTTTTAAATTTTTTTACACAAAGTTGACAATTTACAGAGATATTTCTCTCACCCAGCATGGGTATATGTAAAAATACACCCCAAAACACATTGCCCTACTTCTCCTGAGTACGGCGATACCACATGAGTGACACTTTTTGCAGCTAAGATGCGCAAGGGGCCCAAATTCCAACGAGTACCTTTAGGTTTTACATGGCTGCTCACAATTTAGCCCCGCCCAAAATGCCAGAGCAGTAAACACACCCCACAAATTACCCCATTTCGGAAAGTAGACACCCCAAGGTATTCACTGAGGGGCATAGTGAGTCCGTCTGAGATTTTTTTTTTTGCCAGAAGTTAGCAGAAATGGAAACTTTATTATTATTTTTTTTCCTCAGAAAGTGTAATTTTCCGCTAACTTGTGAAAAAAAATGAAATGATACATGAACTCACCATGCCCCTCCGCGAATACTTTGGGGTGTCTTCTATCTAAAATGGTGTCATTTGGGGGGTATTTATACTTTCCTGACATTCTAGCACCTGAAGAAACATGACAGGTGCTCAGAAAGTCAGAGCTGCTTCAAAATGCAGAAATTCACTTTTTTGCACCATAGTTTGTAAACGCTATAACTTTTACCCAAACCAATAAATATACACTTATTGGATTTTTTTTTATCAAAGACATGTAGAACAACAAATTTTGTGAAAAATTTATATAGAAATGTAGTTTTTTTTTAAAAATTTTACAACAGAAAGTGAAAAATGTAATTTTTTTGCAAAAATGTCGTTACATTTTCATTAATAGCAAAAAAAGTAAAAATGTCAGCAGCAATGAAATACCACCAAATGAAAGCTCTATTAGTGAGAAGAAAAGGAGGTAAAATTCATTTGGGTGGTAAGTTGTATGACCGAGCAATAAACGGTGAAAGTAGTGTAGTGCGGATTTGTAAAAAAGGGCCTGGTCACTAGGGGGGTGTAAACCTGTGGTCTTCAAGTGGTTAATACAATTTGAAAGTTCCCAAGCATTAAACTAAAAGGCTCGTTTTTCTTGTCCTAGATGATGGGGAAGATGGCTAGGGGAGGCATGGAAAAAAAGCGGTAGTTAGTGTAAGGTCCTTCTCAAAAGAGTACATTGTGTATTGTAGGAGTTTTGTTTTTTTCTTAGATGATTTGTTAGAGGAGATATAACAAAGGGTGTTTTTTCTTAAATCTGCCAGGGGAAGATTGCTAGGGCAGATTAGAAAAGGTAGTGTAGTTAGTGTAGGGTCCTGGTCAAAAGAGTCCACCTCGTCGTGGTAGCAGGCTTAAATTTTTTTAGTCAAAATATAATTCCTTACTGAAATCACAGAGTATCACTTTTTACTATCTTTGTAGTTGTAAAAAAAATAATGAAATTGGGGGTGGGTCCTTGGGGGTGGAGGGGGTCTGGGAGGCCACGGAGGGGTGGGGCCCAGGCCTTGAGCTGTGCAAGGGGCCCCAAAATTTCTAATGGCAGCCCTGGTGGCAATCATTAACTTACGTGCAGGAACGGATTTGGCCGCCATGCAAAAAATGCAATTGCATTCTTTGCAATTGCTTTTGAGATCAGGAGGAGTCCCCTGCTAGCGAGGCGCCCGAGCAGCCGCACCATTTGTATCTGCAGACGCAGATACAGTTAAATACAATGTGGAAGCAGAGAGCCTTGAGATCCCTGCTCCACCATTCACCTTGGTGCAGGTACAATGAAGGGATGCCATCATGCCTGATGCTCCTAGCCACCAGACACACTGGAACAGATCTGCAGACAGAGATCTGCTCCGTTTTTTTGTGGGAACATGGGCTAGGTGAAAATTTATTTTGGAGACTCTAAAAAGGGGCAGCATAAGGGGTATTATACCATGCATTGTGTCACAAGTCCCCAAAATGACCCCCTTCCCGCATATGGACATTACTGCACATGCAGATTTGATATATATTACCGCAATTGGGCATAGAGCTACGTCTGAACTGTTAACTGGGGCTGTGATAACATAAAGTGTCACAGCTCCAGAGTATCCACTGTCACAGTCAATCAGAGCGTATTTCAGTGTAACAAAGCTGGTTACAGGCTTTGATCTCCTCAGTGAAGATCAGAACCTGTAACCATATCCACTGCTGCCTTATCTGTATTGCCTGGTGCCTCCTCTGTGTCTGTTGCTGCCTCTAGTGTGGCCCCTGCTTCGTCCAATGTCCTTCTGCTGCCTTCCATGTTCCCCTGGTCTGACAGGTAATGCCTCCGATCTGCCTGCAGCCAGGTACTTTTATCGGGCCCTGCAATTCGTTTGTAGGGTCCCAATGGTTGCTATGGCAGCTGGAGTCCTTACTAGAGGCAAGGTCTGATCAGATGAAAGGTTAATGTAAAACTGACATTACAATACCCTGAAATGATTATAGATGACCATTGTAGGGTATAGTACAAGTCATCAGGCCACTCTGGATCTTCAAAAACCCAAGTGTGACTTGGTAAAAAAAGTAAACAACACAATGCAGAAGATCTCAGGGATCAAATGAAACTTATGGTATCAGCCCTGACTGTTACTCAGACTGCTGTCGAAAAAATATATATCAAAGGAGCAACACATATTCTAAAACGTAACTTTTACTAGTCACTAAGTATAAAAATTAAGTAAGAAGCCCCACATAAACAAGGCACAACACACAAATGATCCGTCTGAACATGGGGCACAAAAATGGTGGTACGTAAGAAAAGTGAACACCCGGATACTGAGGCTTCAATGTCTGAACAAGGCACCTGTGACTCTTTGGACCGGAGGCCATATACCCCGACCCTTGGGCATCACTGAGTGTTCCCTCCAGGAGGTTGCTGCCATACGCTACTCCTTGATATCAGGATAACCATGTACACTATTGCCTCGTTTCCACTGAGCGGATCGGTTCGGGTCGGCAGAGTTTGGAAGATTTATAATGGTCCGGTCTATTTAGGTGAGCGTTTCCACTACACCTCGGGACACCGGGTCCATACGTGGCGCGGCGTGGTGTTTATGTTGCGCTTACGTTTGACGTAATGCAGGCCACCAATCAGGAGAATGTATTGTATGACGCAAGTAGCTCCTCCCTAATCGAACCGTTCCAGTTTTCTATGGCCCTACATCTGAAGCAGGACCCTGAATGGTGCGGTACGGTTCGCTTGTATGGATCGCTTTCATAGTGGAAACACCCAAAATAGCGAACCGTACCGTACCTACCCGAACCGATCCGCTCAGTGGAAACGAGGCATATGTGTATCCTTTTCTACCTTTATGGTCACAACTTTATGTGTGACCAGTGGTCATGTTTGTATGCTAAAAGTTTTATATGTCCTTTGGCCCCTTTTTTGACTGTTTGAGCCAGGGCTGTGGAGTCGGTAGATAAATTGTCCGACTCCGACTCCTCAGATTTTGAAACTTCCGACTCCGACTCCTCTGTATTTAATATGCAAATACGAAGCTGTTCCACCAAGTTCTTCTAATCTCCTCTAGCACAGAGAGGTAGTTGAGCAGAAGCTGCTGCCTTCTCCTTTGTGCGCTGATCTTCTGCTGAAGATAGAGCAGTGGGAGGATCCAGGAAGGGGCAGGGGAAGGGGCATTTATTTTAAAACATGATTTTCCTAGTAGAATACCATAGTCATGTTTAAAATTTAAGCTAACAATCTGAGTTTACATGTTTTATAGCCTTAGCTGAATGATAGCAGTTTTTCAAATGGTTTACAGCTTCAGTCTTGAACTATTGACTATCCATTCCCTTCACTTATACAAGTGTCTCCAGTCCTTAATCAGTTATCAGTGAGAGGCTAGGATAACCATGGGTTCCCTGTAACAGCAGACCACAAGACAATGGAAAGTGTAAGTATTGCCGCTCCTTAAAGGGACACTGACAGGCTGATTTTCCAGCTAAAGATATATATATACTGGTATTCATCAGAGAATTAGGAATAAAACTATACTAATGTTACCCCCAGTTAAGCTGTACTTGTGTTTAAAAAACATTTTAATCTGTATGCAAATTCACTATCTTTGTGCCCAATGGGGCAGCGTCTCCTGCGACTTTGTGCCCAGCCGCGCCCAGTACAGCTTCCCAGCGCTGTTCCCCTCGTTATTATTCACTGCACTGGCCTTTTTTTCAGGCTAGCCGAGCGCTGAATTCCTGCGCAGGCGCACGTGTAGAGTGCTGGCAGCAGCCTCGATCTGGCTATGCTGAGGCTGTGCCAGCTTTCTCTCTTCCTCCTCGCTACCTAGTCCTGTCTAGTGCTGCCAGTACTCTACATGTGCGCCTGCCCCTTGGGCACAAAGGTAGAAAATTTGCATATTGATTAAAACGTTTTTAAACACAAGTAAACCTCAACTGGGGGTAACAGTCGTCTAGTTGTATTCCTAATCCTCTGATGAATACCAGCAGATATATCAGCCTGTCAGTGTCCCTTTAACTGCATAGTAAAGCATATGAAAAGCATGCTTCTTCACGGTCACTTAACGTCTTTGTTTAGCGGTAACGTGACGCACTGCATGCATTGGCCTTTATTCTTACAGTAGAGAAGTAATTAATTATAACTTTATCTGAATTGGGACATTTAAACTTGCTTTTTTTTTATTCCAATTTTTTTTTATTCCAATTTAAATCTAGTAGGAGTCGGAGTCGGTCCATTTTTTGCCGACTCCGACTCCAGGTACCCAAAATTGCCTCCGACTCCTCGACTCCGACTCCACAGCCCTGGTTTGAGCCGGGGACTCTTTCTCTTTTGTGTATGCAAGGTGGCTTTGCGTCCCTTGATGAGTCTTAGATCCCCTTGTATACTGGTGCAGCCTTTCTGGGGACGCCTTCTTTTTTGCACCCTGGGAGACTTAGTCCTCCCTGCCTGTATGCTGGCTGACTGCACCCTGATATCCATATTGCGAGAGTGGAATCTTGTTTAAAAGACCTATTTAGGGTCAGGAGCCTAGGGTCAGGTTCCAGCACGTGGTCACCCCTTGCGGGGTTTTTTGGACCCCGTGATTTCTTGTCACATAGGGCACAATAGGCCAAGTAGGGCTATAACAGGGCTCCTACATCAGGTCTTTTTGTTCTTTTCCTATGTACCACCATTTTTGTGCCCCATGTGCAGACGGATCATTTGTGTGTTGTGTCTTGTTTATGTGGGGCTTCTTAATTTTTATACTTAGTGACTAGTAAAAGTTACTTTTTAGAATATGTGTTGCTCCTTTGATATATATTGTAAAAAAAGTAAAAGAATTAAAAAAGAAAAAAAAAAACGAATAAATTTGAAAAAACAAGACAAAAACCACTACACATAATTGGTATCGCTATGTCTGTAACGACCTGATCTATAAAAGGATTATGTTACTTATCCTACACAGTGAATGCCGTAAAAAAAATAAAAAGCAATGACAGAATTGCTTTTTTGTCACCTCCCAAAAAATGAAATAAAAAGAGATCAAAAAGTCATATCTATCCCAAAATAGTACCAATAAAAACTAGTCTGTCCCGCAAAAAACAAGCCCCCACATGGCTACATTGACGGAAAAATAAAAAAGTTATAGGTCTTATATATGGCAATGTAAAATAAAAGTTTTTTTTTTTTTAAGTGATTTTTTTGAGGTAAAACATGAAAAAAAAAACTATATAAATTTAGTATTGCTATAATCATATCAACACATAACTCACAGAAAAAAGATGCACCACAAGGATAAGCAACTGACAAAACTGGCTAATCCCTCACTCTGGTGTTAAAAGCTGAGAGATTCGCCAATATTTCCAATCAGGAACATATCGGAGCCACTTCAAGCACCACGTCACGGTCTCTCAGCATGGCATGGGGTCCTACCACTAGACTACCTATGGTGTGTGAACAAGATCTGAAAAAGTATTAGGCAGCCTACAGCCCCCTCCCACTCACCTGCATTGCAGGACCAACAATGCAATGGGGAACAATATATTGGAAATATTGGCGACTCTCTCAGCTTTTAACATCCGTGTGAGGGATTAGCCAGTGTTGTCAGTTGCTTATCCTTGTGGTGCATCTTTTTTCAGTGAGTTATGTGATTATATATTTTCATCCGCACATGTTTTATTTTGTGTAGGATGTTTGTGTGGTGCTTGTGGTTCGCGCCGGTATCCTCCATCCATTGTATGCAATTTTTGTTGGGGATAGCCGTTCGCTGCGAACCACATGGGGAGGAACTGTCCCTCCATTTAGAAACACGCCACAGTGTTTGGAGCAGTCCCACCCATTTAGGCCACGTTTATTTCTGTGATTCCTATAATGATATCAACCCACAGAATAAAGTTATATCAAATATACCACAGAGAACGCCATAAAAAATTCAAAAAACACTGACAGAATTCCGATTTTTGCACACTTCACCTTTCAAAAAATGAAATAAACAGCGATCATGGCTCCAATACAAAATTCAGTCTGTCCCGCAAAAAACAAGCCCTTATGGCTACATTGAGTAAAGGAATAAAATACTCCTCGGGAGACAGCGCCTGAAAAGTAAACTATTCTAAGAAGACCTATAAGCAAGTAGAGAGAACCAAAGGCTAACAAGAGGTCCGACTAAAAGTCGGATCAAGAAATATCCTAAAACTTAGGAACTTTTAAAAACTAGACATTAGACTTTAAACCAGTCATTATTATAAAAGAAATCCCTCAGTACCACTGCTGGGACCCGCACCTACGAGAATGAAGCGGAGAGCACTGTGGCTGGAGGACCCCGGATTTCCCGGGGTCCGTCCACCACTAAGCGCTGCTCCTATAGAAGTGAATGGGAGCGCACCACGCATGCGCGGCCCATGCTCCAATTAATTTCTATGGGGACGGAAATAGCCGAGCCAGAGCTCAGCTATTTTCGGTGGCCCCAGAGAAATGAATGGAGGGCGGCTGTGCATGCGCAGTGCGCCCTCCGTTCATATTGCTTACATGCAGGCAGCCAGCCATGCACGGACCCAAAGGGCAGCCAGCCAGGCGTGGACTCAAGGGCAGGCAGACAGCCAGCCAGGCATGGACTTAAGGGCAGGCAGACAACCAGGCATGGACTCAAGGGCAGGCAGACAACCAGGCGTGGACTCAAGGGCAGGCAGACAACCAGGCGTGGACTCAAGGGCAGGCAGACAACCAGGCGTGGACTCAAGGGCAGGCAGACAGCCAGCCAGGCGGGGACTCAAGGGCAGGCAGACAGCCAGCCAGGCGTGGACTCAAGGGCAGGCAGACAGCCAGCCAGGCGTGGACTCAAGGGCAGGCAGACAGCCAGCCAGGCGTGGACTCAAGGGCAGGCAGACAGCCAGCCAGGCGTGGACTCAAGGGCAGGCAGACAGCCAGCCAGCCAGGCGTGGACTCAAGGCCAGGCAGACAGCCAGCCAGCCAGGCGTGGACTCAAGGCCAGGCAGACAGCCAGCCAGCCAGCCAGGCGTGGACTCAAGGCCAGGCAGACAGCCAGCCAGCCAGCCAGGCGTGGACTCAAGGGCAGGCAGACAGCCAGCCAGGCGGGGACTCAAGGGCAGGCAGACAGCCAGCCAGGCGGGGACTCAAGGGCAGGCAGACAGCCAGCCAGGCGGGGACTCAAGGGCAGGCAGACAGCCAGCCAGGCGGGGACTCAAGGGCAGGCAGACAGCCAGCCAGGCGGGGACTCAAGGGCAGGCAGACAGCCAGCCAGGCGGGGACTCAAGGGCAGGCAGACAGCCAGAATATGGCGATGAAAAGAAAAAAAATAAAATCATTTTTTCAAGTTTTATTTATTTTTCAGTAATAAAAACAAGAAAAACTATACATATGTGGGATTCCCATAACTGTACTGCCAGGGGAAATGAAGCGCACGTCAGTTTTACAGCATAGTGAACGCCATAAAAACAAAACCCGTAAAACTGTGGCGGAATTGGGTTTTTATTTTTCAAATTCCATCCCATTTGTAGTTTTTTTTCCCTGCTTCCCACTACACTGTATGCAACATTAAGAGGTGCCATTAGAAAGAACTTGCCCCACAAAAAACAAGCCCTTGTATGGCTATGTGAATGAAGAAAAATAAACAGTTATTCCTCCTGGAAGGTAGGGAGCGAAAAACGAAAACGCACCGGAAAATCGCTGTCAGGAAGAGGTTAAAATTAACCCTACTGTGACGCCATGTGTCCCCCCTACTGGCTGCTCAGATGGCCTTCAAGAACCAGGTATGGGGAGTCATACCACTGAGGGGACACATAAATGGCCACCATGTCCACCTCTGCTTATGCGTACCACCAGCTTAAAAGCTCCTAGCAGCAACTGATACGACCAACAGTACCAGCAGTGGGGAGCGCCAGTCAGATATACCGCCATGTGTTTCCCCTCCCTGAAGTTTAGCAACTGCGCGGATACTCCACTGTGCGTCAGGCGCCGTCATTTCCGCAGAGACCATATGCAGTTGAATACACTGGAGCTCGTGCTCCCTCTAATCCCTGTGTAATCGCTCGTGTTTAGCGCGTCATCGGCCAACCGCCAATCACGTCGCTGCTTACTTCTTCTAGACGTTTCTTGGATAACAGAAGGGTAGCGTCTAAACCCCATGCGCCGTAAGGACCCTGTGACGTCACGGGTTCAGACTGCAGGAGATTGGTGTGGCGCGGTGCGGAAGTGACGTCATAGTCATTTCCGGATGGTTTAGCTGGACGGAGGCGGTGTAGTGCAGGTAGAGTTGATTATGAACTGTGTGCGTGTGTTATGGTTGCGTTGATTACAGTAAGACGAGTTCACTCCCATTGCAGGCTGGTATGTAGTGCAATGCTCCAGCCTGGAGGGGCATTTCATGTTGTTGGTATACACTCCCCCCCTGATATGCTAACAACATCCACAGGGCAGATCGTGATATTTAGACATATTACATTTCAGGCAGTTCTGTCTCCTTTGTTCATGTACTCCAGGGTATATGGACCCATCTCATATCAAGACTGTCCCCTCACTTGTCATAACAGTCCTGAGGTATCTACTTGATAAGCAGAACCAAGCAAAAAGCACCTTCCTTGTTGTAAATGCCAATAAAGGGGTTTTCCATGTGTTTTATACTGATGGGTTATCATCAGTATGTGATTGGTGGAATCATACCCCAGGCAGTCCCGCCAGTAAGCTCCTCTTAGTGCCGTAGCCTCTTCCTAGGCCAGTGACGCCTCTGAAGACATTTGGCGCGTCTCCAGGCAGTCCGTGTACCAGAAATTCCAATCTACACCGGTGATGAGCTAGTATAGATGTGAACTATCATTGATGCCAGTTTGTGGTGATAGCGAACCTATCGGGCTGCAGGAGACCATGCCATGTAGACACGTCCACTTTTGAAAAGTGTCAAGAGATGTGCAAAACCACGATTACGGCATGCGCTATAACTTATTTGTTTTACGCCATAATAGAGATGAAAAGCATTTGATAAATGTCCCTGTACGACTTTAAAGGGGTTGTCCGGTTTTGAATATAGATGACGTATCCTCAGGATCGGTCATCAATATCAGTTTGGTGGCGGTTCGACTCCCAGTACCCCCGCTGATCAGCTGTTTGAAGAGACCGCAGCACTCGTATAAGCCCTGCATTTTCTTCGCTGTTCACAATTGGCATTACGTTGGCAAGCAGTGTAATTACAGCTCCTCCTTCCTATTCACTGGACAGAGTGTCACTACAACTGCTCACGTCTGCAGTGTCGACAGCATCGTATGAGCCCTGCTTTCTTGGTAGCTGATTGGCAGGGATTCAACTCTCAGCCAATCTGATACTAATGACCTATCCTGAGGGTACGTAATCAGTACTGGAAACCAGAAACCCCTTGTTTTCACTGTGTGTGCTGCCAGTTTTGAACACAGATACCACTTGCACATGAAAAGTCACTTGTGTGCATGAGCCCTTACTAGAAATTAGAAAACTAAAATACTGCTAGATGTTCAAAATCGTAATTTTATTGTGGCATTGAGGCGATACGTCTTACTATTCATTATTTAACTAAATGTTTTTCTCCACAGAAGTCTACAGCTGGTGATCGATGTTTTGTTTCTTAAACTACAACTGAGAAAATGCAGGTTTGGAAAATGTGTGATGTCTTTTGAACCTGTAGAATGTCTGGGATGAGATATTATATTTTGGAAGGCTTAGGGCTTTTCCTATATTAAGGACATTTCCTTAGATCGGAGGGGGCCCAACCACTGGCACCCCTGCTGATCAGCTGTTTGAAGAGAACGCTGCACTCATACAAGCGCTGCCTTCTCTTCACTATTTACCTGCTCGTTGTCAACATTGCAGTGGTGAGCAGGTGTAATTACAGATCCTCCGTCTCATTAACTTCGATGGGACAGCTTCCTCCTATTCACTTGAACGGAAGGAGCCGTTCCGTTGAAGAGAATGAGGACGGCGGAGCTGTAATTGCACCTGTTCACCGATGCAATGTTGACAGCGAGCAGGTGAACAGTGAAGAGAATGCAGTGCTCGTATGAGTGCAGCGTTTTCTTCAAACAGCTGATCAGCGGGGGTGCCAGCAGTTGGACCCCACCAGATCCGATGTTGATGACCTATCCTGAGGAAAGGTCATCAGTATTACAAAAGCAGAGTATCCCTTTAATATAAATAACTATGATGTTTAGCATCGACCACTTGTTGCCGTATACCAAATACAGCGTCGTATTGCAGCTCAATACCATTCACTTGTTACTAAGCTGCTGAAAGGCCATGTCACCAATGGTTGCGATGTCACAGGCCAATTAAAAAACTACAGTGCCAGGGGTTGGATCCCCACTGGTCATCAATATTTAAAGTTTTTTCTCAGATAATTAAAAATCTTGTATAATTATTTAAAATACACAGTGATGTTATAATTACCCCTTTTCTCCAGTACAGTTTTCTCTTTCGCCTATGCCAGCACCCCTACAGAGACCCCCTCCACCTCCTCAGAACAGGAACCAGAACCACTTTTTAAAAGAGGGATCATCCCCTCTACCTCCAGTTCTGTTTCCTGTCCTAAGGCGCTGGAGGGAATAGGATCTGTTGGAGTAAGACTAAGATGGAGCTGCTGGGGCCCCGGCTATTGTTATAGTGTGAAGAGGGCTACCCTGTGCAGCATAAGACTCCTTTAGGAGCCGCTGCAGAAGTCTGGGCTCCCTTCTCTCTCCCTACCCCTTTCGTTCTCCTTCCTGGGGAGTTTTTGGCCGTACTGGGCTCCAGCAAACCTCTGCAGCCGTGTTCGCATGTTCGGCTGCCGGCCAACATGCTGGATTCCTTTACTTCTGGGTTGCGGCTTTGGGAGGAAGCTGAAGCTGCAGACCGGAAGGGGAGGGAGCCGGCTTGCGCACGCCGAGGAGAAAAGCCCAGCCAGCTCACTGACTTGCCGAGTGGAGTAGGTTGGCAGTTTTTCCTCCATTCTGGCTTGGTTTGCTATGAGATATGGCGTAGGCTCAGCGAGCTGAAACCTCCAATAGTAGATCGGTACCAGGGTGGGGTAAGAGGGGTTATACCGCAGAATGTTTATTTTTTATTTTTATAATAGTGCTCATGGCATCATGTTTTGTGCTTAGGTGTCTAAGGAGTCTTCCAGGAAGAACTCCAGAGCAAAAGAAAAAGGATGTTCTGTGTGTAAAAAGAAGCTACCTTCTGCCTGGGCAAAACCCCTATGTCAAGTGTGTATCAGCAAGTTAATGGAGGGGGAGGCTCCATCTTTAATGGGCAGAATTAGCTAAGGATTCCCCCTCCAGTGGCAGTGATATACTTTCTAGTTTGGAAGAAGGAGAATGGGTGTCATCAGATGAGTCTTCTTAGGACGAGGCCGCAGGGAAACCACTGTTTCTCCCTAGTCAAGGCGGTTAGAGCTACCATGGGGTTAGATGATCAGAAGCCACATCAATCCATCCAGGACTCTATGTTTGAAGGTTTAGGTCCCAAGAAAAGAATGGTGTTGAACGTGCATAAAAACAGTCAAGCGGTGATTGCCAGAGAGTGGAAAAAACATGATAGGAAGTTTTTTGTTCCTTCTTCTGTGAAGCGGAAGTATCCGTTTGATTAAATGATCTCCCTTCCTTGGGATAGGGCCCCAAAGCTTGATGCTCCGGTGGCAAAAATGTCCAGAAAAGCCGCACTCTCCTTTGAAGATATGGGTTCACTTAAGGACCCGATGGACAAGAGAGTAGAGTTTTATTTAAAAAAGAACTGGGAAGCCTCTGCTGCGGCTTTTAAACCTGCTATTGCCGCTACATCTGTTGCTAGCTCCCTAAAAATGTGAATGGGGCAGTTATAGGCTCATATTTAGGGTCCTTTCTTGTCCACAGCATGCTCTTTTCTCTTGCGGAGCTGCGAAGAGCACATACGTGTAAATGGACCCTAAGGGGGGTACCCCTAGGGAACAGTTACTTTCCTCCTTCCCTACTATAAATAATGCCTTAGATTTCTTAGCCGACACTTCTGCAGACTCTTTAAGATTTTCCGCTAGGGCTTCCGCCTTATCTAACTCTGCTCGTAGGGCAATTTGGTTAAGAGGCTGGAATGGGGATGCTAGTTCCAAGGCAAAGCTTTGTGCTACTCCTTGCCAGGGTGAGTTTTTGTTTGGGCCGATCCTTGACGATTTACTAGAAAAGGCCTCGGACAAGAAAAGAGGCTTTCTCTCTGTTAGTCAACCCTCCAGGAGGTCTTTCCGTCCCAGATTTAATAAAGAGAGATTTAAAGGGAAGGAAAGAGCAAAGCAGTTTATAGGTGCCGGTAGGAAAAATAAGGGATTTTTTTTTTCCGTGTCAGATGCCTCAAAAAAGCAGTCCCAATGACTCCAGGGCTCCTGTCAGAGGCAGTCTGTCTCTTTTTTTCTCTTCAATGGCAGAATATCTCCAGCAGCCTGTGGATAAATTCTGTGATAGGGGAGGGCCTAAAGCTAAAATTTCAGAGTTTTCCAGTAGGGAGATTTGTAATTACAGATTACCGTTCAGATCCCACAAAGCAGTCGGCCATCATCTCACAGGTTTTTTCCCTAATAGAGAAAAAGGTCTTGGTAAGAGTTCCAGAGCAGGAAGTGACAAGGGGATTTTATTTGACCCTTTTTCTTGTCAAAAAACCAAATGGCTAGTTTCGGACAATAATAAACTTAGTGTTTGAACCGGTATCTGCTGTGCGAGAGATTTCGTATGGAGTCCATCAGGTCAGCTGTGAACAATCTTTTCCCGGACTGGCCATCGTAGACCTGAGGGATGTGTACTATCATGTCCCTATCTATCCCAGCCACCCAATGTTTCTGAGGGTAGCAGTCCAGTTAGAGAGAGACGTTCTGCATCTTTAGTTCCAGGCCTTACCCTTTGTGCTCTCACAGGCTCTGAGGGTCTTCACGAATATTGTTTCAGAGATGATGGCCCACGTGAGGGAGAAGGATATCGTCATTATACCATACCTGGACGATTTTCTTCTAGTGGCCTGGTCAAGTCAGATTCTTCGGGGACAGATTGCCTGGTTGAGGGAGGTTCTAGAGAAACTGGGATGGGAGATAAACCTAGAAAAATCCAGTTTATGCCCGAGCCAGAGATGCAGATTCCTAGGAATGATTTTGGACTCCAGTTCCCAGAGGTGCCTGTTACTACTTCAAAAAGCTTTACTTATCAGATCAGGGGTTCAGCTACTACACTTGCGTCCGTCAGTCACCCTAAGGCCTCTTTCACACGAGCGTGTCCGAATTAGGTCCAGATGCGTTGCGGATGCGCTCAGTGAAAACTCTGCGATTTCACAGGCAAAGCCGATCAGTTTTGCCTGCGATTGCGTTCCGTTGTTCATTTTTTTTCTGCACGGGTGCAATGCGTTTTGATGCATTTTTCATGCGCGTGATAAAAAACTGAAGGTTTACAAACAACATCTCCTAGCAACCATCAGTGAAAAACGCCACACACCCGCACTTGCTTGCGGATGCAATGCATTTTTCACGCTGCCCCATTCACTTCTATGGTTCTAGTATATGCTGCAATTTTCACGCAATGCACACAGGCTCATTGAAATGAATGGGTCAGGATTCAGTGCGGGTGCTATGCGTTTACATCACGCATTGCACCTGCGCGGAAAACTCGCCCGTGTGAAAGGGGTCTAAGAGAGGCTATGTCAGTGCTGGGTCTCATAACAGCCGCTATTCCGGGAGTAGAATAGGCCCAGTATCATTCAAGTGTTCTTCAGATTCTGCGGGATTGGGACAGATGTCTCCTCTCTCTGGATGCAGAGATTACGCTATCACCCCTGAGTTCCTTGGGATGGTGGATGGATCTGCAAAATTTAAAAAAAGGGGTTCCCTGGATCAGGGAGGCGGTTTTCCTCTTGACCACAGATGCGAGCCCATCCTGTTGAAGGGGTACTGGGACACCAATTTTCTATCCCAGTCTCACAATTTTAAGGAATTGAATGCAATCAAGATAGCCTTAGTACAGAGTCTCCCGGCTATCGGGGCAGAAACTTGATAGTCTACTCGGACAACACGACAGCAATGGTCTATATCAGGGGTCCTAAACAGGGGGCCAGTTCACTGTACCTCAGACCGTTGGAGGGCCGGCCTATAGTTTAACTATGAGCAAATTCCTATGCACACTGCACATATCTTATTTAGAAGTGAAAAATCAAAAAGGTAACAAATACAATATAAATAAAATGAAGAACTTGTAAAGTTAAATCAACAGACTTACCAGTATTTCAATGGGAACTGTGGGCCTGCTTTTGGTTAATGAGATGGTCAGTGTCCGGTTCCATATTTGTCACTGCTAGTGACTAGTTTGTGTTTGTGTATCAGGTATGTATTGTGTGTTTCTGAATGTATGTACGGAATTCGTTGTGTCAATCTGTGTTTGTATGTGTAAGGGCTGCAAGATGTGTTTCTGTGTCTGTAAGGGGTGCATTATGTGTTTGTGTGATGGATGTCAATCCCCCCTCACCTCCCTTGTCACTTTCATTTCTCAGACCCCTCCCTCCCTTGTCACTCTCATTTCTCACGCCCCCCCCCTCCCTTCCTTGTCACTCTCATTTCTCAAGACCCTCCCTTGTCACTCATTTCTCAGGACCCCTCCCTCCCTTGTCACTCTTATTTCTCAGCCCCCCTCCCTCACTTGTCACTCTCATTTCTCAGCCCCTCCTCCCTCCCTTGTCACACTCATTTCTCAGCCCTCCCCCTCCCTTGTCACTCTAATTCCCCCTCCCTTGTCACTCTCATTCCCCCTCCCTTGTCACTCTCATTCCCCCTCCCTTGTCACTCTCATTCCCCCTCCCTTGTCACTCTCATTCCCCTCTCCCTTGTCACTCTCATTTCCCCCTCCCTTGTCACTCTCATTTCCCCCTCCCTTGTCACTTCTCATGTCACCCCTCCCTCTTGTCACTCTTTCATTCCCCCTCCCTTGTCACTCTTTCTCATTCCCCCTCCCTTGTCACTCTCATTCCCCCCTCCCTTGTCACTCTCATTCTCACCCCCTCCCTTGTCACTCTTTTCACCCCCTCCTTGTCACTCCTCATTCACCCTCCCTTGTCACTCTCTATTCCCCCTCCCTTGTCACTCTCATTCCCCTCCTTGTCACTCCTATTCCCCTCCCTTGTCACTCTCATTCCCCCTCCCTTGTCACTCTCTATTCCCCCTCCCTTGTCACTCTCATTCCCCTCCCTTGTCACTCTCATTCCCCCTCCCTTGTCACTCTCATTCCCCCTCCCTTGTCACTCTTCTCACCCCCTCCCTTGTCACTCTTTCTCACCCCCTCCCTTGTCACTCTTTCTCACCCCCTCCCTTGTCACTCTTCTCACCCCTCCTTGTCACTCTCTTCCCCTCCCTTGTCACTCTCATTCCCCCCCTTGTCACTCTTGTCACTCCTTGTCTCATTCCCCTCCCTTGTCACTCTCATCTCCCCCTCCCTTGTCACTCTCATTCCCCCTCCCTTGTCACTCTCATTCCCCCTCCCTTGTCACTCTTTCTGTCACTCTCCCCCTCCCTTGTCACTCTTTCTCACCCCCTCCCTTGTCACTCTTTCTCACCCCCTCCCTTGTCACTCTTTCTCACCCCCTCCCTTGTCACTCTTTCTCACCCCCTCCTTGTCACTCTTTCTCACCCCCTCCCTTGTCACTCTTTCTCACCCCCTCCCTTGTCACTCTTTCTCACCCCCTCCCTTGTCACTCTTTCTCACCCCCTCCCTTGTCACTCTTTCTCACCCCCCTCCCTTGTCACTCTTTCTCACCCCCTCCCTTGTCACTCTTTCTCACCCCCTCCCTTGTCACTCTTTCTCACCCCCTCCCTTGTCACTCTTTCTCACCCCTCCCTTGTCACTCTTTCTCACCCCCTCGTCACTCTCTCCCCTCCTTGTCACTCTCCCCCTCCCCTTGTCACTCTCTCACCCCCTCCCTTGTCACTCTCTCTCCCCCTCCCTTGTCACTCTCTCCTGTCCCCCCTCCCTTGTCACTCTCCCCCCTCCCTTGTCACTCTCCCCCTCCCTTGTCACTCTCCCCCCTCCCTTACTGTCACTCTCTTTCTAAGTACCCCTCTCTCATCACCTTGTCACACTCATTTCCCCACCCCCTCTCTTGTCACATTGTTATACTCATTTCCCCCACCCCCCTCTCTTGTCACATTGTTATACTCATCCCCCTACTCCCCTAGTGTAGCGTGGCCGAGCTCTGTGAGGTCCGCGGTACAGGAGCATTTGTTTCCTGTACCTGGCCGGACTGATAGGAAGTGCACACTAAGTGAGGAAAGTACAAAAGTTCCTGTACCGCGGACCAGACAGAGCTCGGCCACGCTACACTGTCAGTCCCTCTCTTCGTCCGCCACAGCCCCCTCGCGTCTCCACTGGGAGGTGGTGGCGGCGCCCTGCTGAGCCGTGAGAAACGGCAAAAACACCCGCCGGCTGGATCAGTGTCCTCGGCGGGCCGCATGTGGCCTGCGGGCCGTAGTTTGAGGACCCCTGGCCTATATCAATCGGCAGGGAGGTACAAGGGCTCAGGGCCTCATGTCTCTGACTCATTAGATTTTCAGTCTAGCAGAAGATTCTCTATTATCTCTTTCTGCAGCACATCTCAAACAATCTGAAAGCAGACTTTCTCAGTCATCATCTATACCAGGGAGAGTGGTTCCTAGATCTGGGGGTATTCAATCAGGTTGCAGCACTGTTGGGGATTCCGGAGTGTGGGGAGTCGCTCTGGTAGACAGCGGTGCGGGTGCAGTTTAGAGGCAAAACAAGGAGTCCAGATTGTGCAACAAACAGTGTTTTATTCACACTTGCACACCATAAATGGAAAAACAGTCTCTTTGGTGACAGTTCACACACTACGGAAATAACGTGGCAAAACAAAAACAGGCCAACACAGGGTCCAGTCACCTGGGTGGTTTAGGTGCGGGTTCACACCTAGCAGTCGGCCCAGCCGCAGGCGATTCCACCTTCAGGTTGCAGGAAAACACCACCTTGCTGAGCTCCGTCCTCCAGCACAGAGAACCTCACAGTCCTGTTAGCAGGCTCCAGGATAATCACCACCCAGACACAGCTGCTGGCTGTGTTTTATATCCAGCCCAAAACCAGGACTGGACCGTGGGGAGTAGGCACCCACCCTACACTTTACCTACTCCCAGTAAGAGCCGGCCCGGATTAGCTTTGCAGCCAAACTAAGTAACAAAGTCTAGCAGCATAAGCTGCTGCAGACAAAAACCCCGGCTCTCACCTCACCGAGGCCAGCAACCTCGGTGACACGTACCTGCCATCGCATATGATACCTTGCACCCTCTTACACCCCCCTTTGTTCAACCCTGAGGGGTGAACACACGTGAGGCAGTGGACGCGGACAGGGCATCTGCGTTGCCCTGCAAGCGGCCTGCCCTGTGTTCCACGGAGAATTTGAAATTTTGAAGCGATAGGAACCACCTGGTGACCCGAGCATTCCTCTCCTTGGCCTGACTCATCCATTTGAGGGGGAATGGTCGGTCACCAGACGGAACCTCCTCCCTAACAGGTAGTAGCGGAGACTTTCGAGTGCCCACTTGATAGCCAGGCACTCCCTCTCCACTATACTATATCTGGACTCGGCGGAGCTGAGCTTACGGCTCAGGAAGACAACGGGATGTTCTTCCCCGTTGACCTCCTGCGACAGTACCGCACCGAGGCCTACCTCCGAGGCGTCGGTCTGTACGACAAACTCCTTGTTGAAGTCGGGTGTCACCAAAACCGGGGACCCACACAGGCCCGACTTCAACGCGGAGAAAGCCTCCTCCGCCTTCTCACTCCAGCTAACCCTCCCAGACTTTCGCCCCTTCAACAGGTCTGTCAATGGCGCTGCTATTGTGGCAAAGTGGGGCACAAACCTCATGTAGTATCCTACAATCCCCAGGAACGACTTTACCTGTCTGGTGGTGACCGGTCGGGGCCAGTTACGAATGGCCTCTACCTTAGTTACCTGAGGTTTGATGACTCCCCGCCCAATAACATATCCCAGATATTTTGTCTCCTCTAACCCTATGGAGCACTTCTTTGGGTTAGCGGTCAGTCCGGCTTTCCTCAGGGCATCCACTACCGCCTGCACCTTGGGTAAATGGCTTTCCCAGTCGGTGCTGTGGATGACTACATCATCTAAGTAGGCCGAGGCGTACCGACGATGTGGTCGCAGCACTATGTCCATTAACCTTTGGAAAGTGGCGGGGCGCCATGCAGGCCAAAGGGTAACACCTTGTAGTGATACAGGCCCTGCGGGGTAACAAATGCGGTTTTTCCTTAGCCGACTCCGTTAAGGGTACCTGCCAGTACCCTTTAGTGAGGTCCAGCACAGAAAAATAACGGGCTTGTCCTAAACTTTCAACATGCTCGTCTACTCGGGGCATGGGATACGCGTCAAACTTGGATACTTCATTTAACTTGCGAAAGTCGTTGCAGAACCGCAACGTCCCATCCGGCTTGGGTATTAGGACTATGGGACTGGCCCACTCACTTTTCGACTCCTCAATGACATCGAGCTTCAACATTAACTGCACTTCCTCCGCGATGGCCCGCCGCCGAGCCTCGGGTACCCGGTATGGTTTTAACCGGACCTTGGCCTGAGGCTCAGTGACGATGTCATGTCGGATGAGAGACGTGCGGCCAGGAGGTCCGAGAACACATCCGTGTTCCGACTGAGGAACTCCCTGACTTCCTGAACTTGTTTGGAAGACAGGCTGTCTGCAATTTTACCGTGGTTACGGCTTCACAGGCCTCGAACTGTGGGGCTGGACCCTTTTCACCTAGAAGCCCTGGCCGGGGCTGTGGTCGTCGGCCGCGTCCCTATCTTTCCACGGCTTAAGTAAATTCACGTGGTACACCTGCTCCGGCTTGCGCCGCCTGGCTGGTGTACCTTGTAATTCACTTCCCTACCTTCTCGATCACCTCATAGCGGCCCTGCCACCTAGCTAGGAATTTGCTGTCAAGGGTGGGTACCAGAACCAAAACCCGATCTCCCGGATTGAAGTCCCGTACCCGAGCCTGACGATTGTACACCCTACTCTGGGCTTGTTGCGCTGCCTCCATATGCTCCCGGACCAAGGGCAACACCCTTTCCATCCGTTCCTGCATCTGGGCGACATACTCAATGACACTTTTGTGGGGGACAGGCTGTTGTTCCCATGCTTCCTTGGCGATATCCAACAGGCCCCGAGGGTGTCTGCCATAAAGCAGTTCGAAGGGCGAGAACCCAGTAGAGGCCTGGGGCACCTCTCGCACTGCGAACATGAGATAGGGCAGAAGCAGATCCCAGTCCTTCCCATCTCTAGACAACACCCTCTTTAACATATTTTTTAGAGTTTGGTTAAACCTCTCCACAAGACCGTCTGTTTGCGGATGGTAAACGGACGTCCGTAACTGCTTTATACGCAACAATTTACACAGTTCCCTCATTACTTTGGACATAAAAGGGGTCCCTTGGTCTGTCAGAACCTCTTTTGGCAGGCCCACACGGGAAAACATCTCCATTAACTCTTTGGCAATGAGCTTAGCTGAGGTATGTCGCAGAGGCACCGCCTCCGGATACCGAGTGGCATAGTCGAGAACTACCAGAATGTGTTGGTGGCCCCTGGCAGACTTTGGTACAGGCCCAATTAAATCCATAGCGATTCGCTCAAACGGTACTTCAATGATTGGCAGAGGTACCAGAGGACTACGGAAATGTGGCTGGGGGCTAGTTATCTGACAGGTCGGACAGGACTTACAATAATTCTCTACCTCCTTGAACACACTGGGCCAATAAAATCGCTGCAGTATGCGGTCCTGGGTTTTCTGCCACCCCAGGTGTCCCCCAAGAACATGTTGGTGGGCAAGCTCCATGACAAGCTTGCGATACGCTGTGGGCACCACCAACTGTTCAACAGGTTCGCCTCGGATTTGGTTCACCCGATACAACATATCCTGCAGAACAATAAATCGTGGGAACATTAATTCAGCCCCTGGTTTCTGGGGTTTCCCATCAATTTCCAGCACATTCTCCCAGGCCCTGGTTAGGGTTTGGTCCCGGTGTTGTGCGGTCCCAAAATTTTCCCCGGAGACATTGAGGTCTGCCAACTCAGGTCCCGGTGGCAAGTCCTCCGTGTCTCCCACCATTACACTCAGTGGGGTTGTCTCCCCTCTACCGCTGGAGCAGTGGTCACCCCTACCGCCGGCCCTTCAGACTCGGGCTCCCAGGGTTCTGGCCTTCCAGTGGTATCAGGCCACTCCACTAGGGTCACCCCTGTCTCGGGTCCCTCAGATACCTTTATTACCGGCCACAGCGCCGGAAAACCGGGAAGTCCCTCCCAAGTATCAGTTCGTGTGGGAGTTTAGTAGCGACAGCCACCTCGTGGGTCCACCTACCAGCCGCGGTGGACAAAGTCACTAGTGCAGTGGGGTAGTCTTTCAGGTCTCCATGGATGCACAGGACCCCGACTTTACGGCCAGTATACTCCGCAGGCCGTACAAGGGCAGCCCTTACCAGGGAGACTAAATTCCCGGAGTCCAGCAGAGCCACCGCCAGAGAGTCTCCCACCTCTACCTGACACAGGTGGTTATGGTCCTGCACCTCACGGGTGCCAGTTGCGCACAGCTTCCGTGCATACAGGGAGTGACGACCCCCGTAGTTCATATCCATCGGCTCATCCCGATGCGGACAGTCGGCCCTGATGTGGCCTGGCTCCTGACACCTCCAGCATACCACGGGAGGCGGACTCGCAGGGGGTATATACTAGGGCTGCACGATATGGGAATCTTGTGCGATTGCGATTAGGGCCCTAAAAATTGCGATAACGATATGCGATGCGATATTTTAACATATTTGTGCTAGAGGTCTATCTGCTTGGATTTTTAAGGTAAAAGCACACACAGATGACTGATAATGTGAAATGTAGTTATGCTGAACTCAAGAACTGAAATGCACAGTGTTTTTCAAAATAAAATACATATTTGCATTACTGCAAAAGTACAAAATACAAAACTTGCCATTTTCCTAATATCCCTGCACAGAACAGATAGATAAAATAGATATAAGAACATGTGTTCATTAAAATAACGACTTTCCACCAGCCCCTCCTCCCTCCCGGCACTGTAACTGATGTATCGCTGGCCGCGCTGTACAGCATAACGGCCGGAGATACAGTGTCAGTGTCACATAGAAAGTCAACCATCGCTTTATAAGACGCACTACCATTTCCCCCCCCCCACTTTTGAGGGGAAAAAAGTGTGTCTTATAAAGCGAAAAATACGGTAATATAATTGCAGCATTTTTGGGTCAGCAAATTGCGATTGCGATATGGCGATTAATTGCGATAACGATTGCTTTCGCGATATATTGTGCAGGCCTAGTATATACCGTGCAGGCCGCTCTGTCGCCGGACGTCGGAACTGGGGCAGAGGCCTCCGGGGTTTGACTGACCCCTTCCCCGCAAGAGTCCCCTGCAGGTTTCTGGTGGCCTCGTAGCGCTCCACCAGGTCGACCATCTCCAGGGCATTGGTGGGCGATACCTGGCCGATCCAGTGCTGGAGGGGATAAGGCAGGGCCCTCCAAAAGATGTCCGCCAACAGTCGATCCAGCATGGCAGTGGGACTTAGTAGATCGGGCTGCAGCCACTTTTGCAGCCTGTGCAGCAGATCGTAGTACTGCGGCCTAGCGGGTTCAGTCGTTTTAAAGTCCCACTGGTGGACTCTTTGGGCGCGGACCAGCACGTTCACGCCCAGTCTGGCGAGGATCTCTCCTTTCACGGTGTCATAATCTGCCGCTTGATCGTCCGACAAGTCGAAAAACACCTGCTGGGGTCCGAAAGCCAGGAAAGGAGCGACCACCTCAGCCCACTGGTCACGGGGTAACTTTTCCCTCACGGCGACCTTCTCAAAAACCGCCAGGTACGTCTCAACGTCGTCTGCGGGGGTCATTTTTGGGATCGCCGCACGGACCGCTTTCTGGGCATCATGGACGTGGTGGGACGCTCCTGCCGCCTGTAACGCCATCACATGTTGTAGCAGTAGTTGGTTGGTCTCCCGCTGCTGCACGTTAGCCTCTATGAGAGCCTTCACAGCAGCCTCCATGTTGCCAGAAACTCCTGCTTGCAGCTTTGCTGGCTTAATATATTCCATGCACTTTAGAAAAACAAAACTTCGGCGTTCACGCCAGCCTCACTGCGCATGCCCGCATCCTCCACCAAATGTTTGGAGTCGCTCTGGTAGACAGCGGTGCGGGTGCAGTTTAGAGGCAAAACAAGGAGTCCAGATTGTGCAACAAACAGTGTTTTATTCACACTTGCACACCATAAATGAAAAACAGTCTCTTTGGTGACAGTTCACACACAACGGAAATAACGTGGCAAAACAAAAACAGGCCAACACAGGGTCCAGTCACCTGGGTGGTTTAGGTGCGGGTTCACACCTAGCAGTCGGCCCAGCCGCAGGCGATTCCACCTTCAGGTTGCAGGAAAACACCACCTTGCTGAGCTCCGTCCTCCAGCACAGAGAACCTCACAGTCCTGTTAGCAGGCTCCAGGATAATCACCACCCAGACACAGCTGCTGGCTGTGTTTTATATCCAGCTCAAAACCAGGACTGGACCGTGGGGAGTAGGCACCCACCCTACACTTTACCTACTCCCAGTAAGAGCCGGCCCGGATTAGCTTTGCAGCCAAACTAAGTAACAAAGTCTCTAGCAGCATAAGCTGCTGCAGACAAAAACCCCGGCTCTCACCTCACCGAGGCCAGCAACCTCGGTGACACGTACCTGCCATCGCATATGATACCTTGCACCCTCTTACAGGAGATAGATCTCTTTGCCATGGGTCAGACAGAAAGCTAGAGGTCTTCTTTTTCCTATCTCCGGGGGAGCATCTGAGAGCAGAGTACGCATTGGCCCAATCATGGCATCAGGGCCTTCTTTATGCCCCCCACCCTAAAGTTCTTACCAAGGGTTCTCAGGACAATCAGAGAGGAGGCTGCCACGGTGATAGTTATAGCTCCTTTTTAGCCGAGACAGGTGTAGTTTTCCTGGCTCTGCAAGATGTCAATAGCGACCCCATGGGTGCTTCCAGAGTCTCAGGGTCCAATCTTTCACCCAGTGCCTGGTTGTTGAGAGGGAGATTTTAAAGAAAAGAGGTCTCTCTGGGCATGTAGTTAACACTCTGTTGGCCACTTGGAAGAAGGTCACTTCTGATATCTATCTGAGAGTTTGGAGGGCCTTTTTCAGATTTGCCAAAAAATCTGTGGATGTGCTAGAAGTTCCTGACATCCCGCAGTATCCAAGTTATCTCCGGTCTGTAAAACTAGAGTTCCTCCTTGGGATTTAAATTTGGTCCTCTCACTTCAGACCCCTTCCAGCCTATTGATAAGATCTCTCCAAAGATGCTCTCCCTTAAGCTTGCTTTCCTTCTGGCCATTACTTCGGCTAGAAGGGTTAGTGAGATCTCTGCTCTCTCGATTGACCCTTCCTACTTTGTAATCTTGGAAGATCGGGTGGTTATTTCTCCTTTTTTACCAAAAGTCTCTTCACTTTTTCACCGTTCTCAGGAGATAGGGTTACCTTTCTTCTCTGCTTCCCCTAAAAATAAAAAGGAATCCAAATTCCATTGATTAGATGTTAGGAGGTGTATTTTGCAATATCTACAGGTCACTCAGCCTTGGAGGTCCTCCTGACGTCTGCTGCTTTTATTTCAGGGAGCTACCATGTTTCCCCAAAAATAAGCCCTATCCCGATAATAAGCCCTAGCGCTATTTTGCAGGATTTTTGGAGTAGGATTAAAATATAAGCCCTACTCCAAAAATAAGCCCTAGCCGTATTTTATTTTTTATAAAGGGAAGGTGTAGGAAATGCGCGGGCTGCGGCAGCTCAGGAGCTCTCACTAATTGCTCCTGAGCTGCCATGAAACTGTGGGCGGGCAGGCAGCGCAGGCTTCAGTGAATTGGCCTTCAGTGAAGCGCCGCCAGCCTGCGCATACATTGCGGCACTACGCAGCACCTGACGGGTGGGCTGGCAAAACTCTGCCGGCAGCCCGCTCTTCCCTTCCATATCACTTTGGGTGTGCTTACTTACATGAAGGAGGCAGCAGGAAGAGCTCCTCTCTGCTGCCTGGAGGAGCTCCCTACATCTCTCCCACACTGTATTTGCTCTCCCTGGTACCATAGATTGCTGCCTAGGTCCCTTGGGTAAGGACGGTTTAGGGGCAATATACGGTACCAAAATGAAAAATGTGTGGAAAATATGACTATAACACCCCCCCCCCCCCAATTCCATAGGAATGCACGCATATGCACTTCATCTTCTATAGAGCAAAATTGTAAGGCGCCTACTCCAGGCTACTCTTCGCATACTTTTTTTTTTAGGCACTATAGACTTCAGAATCCTTCCAATGAAGGTCTTACTTTTGGCGGTAAGGTGCTTCAGGCTGTGGTCCCACCCTAGATAGGTTTTCTTGCCTATTCTCCAGGGGTGCTGTCATAGGAGAAAGAGAAATATTGAATTACACTTACCGGTAATCGGTTTTCTTTGCACCCATGACAGCACCTGATTAATTCCCATCCCGAAATTTTTGAGAAAGGCTCTATAGCTGAGCCGAAACGTCGCATTGTATTTACCACATGGGTGAATAAATTTCTACACGGTTTGTACTTTGGAGTGCTGTCCGTTTTTCTCTTTTTATATATATAAATATATATATATATATATATATATATATATATATATATATATATATATATATATATATATATATATATATATATATATATACAAATGTACAATGTTTAGGTTGTTAAGGTATTATGTTTCTTAGTTCTTGAAAAAAGTACTGGAGGTAGAGGGGATGATCCCTCTTTTAAAAGGCGGTTCTGGTTCCAGTCCTAAGGAGGTAGAGGCGGTCTCTCCAGGGGTGCTGTCATAGGCTCAAAGAAAACCGATTACCGGTAAGTGTAATCGAATATTTCTGTGCTGCCAGTTCAGTCCTATGGACTGGAGAAAGAGGTACCGGTAAATATAGCATAATAGACAGACATTTCTACAATAGTGCATGGTGTACACGGCTGGTATCAGTGTCTTGCGAACCGTGAAACAGAGACTGTCGAGGCCTTACTGTAATTTTTTACCTTTAAAATAATTTAACTTTTTATTTTCCAGAACAACTATAAAGGCAACCCGGATCAAGCAGCTTCAAATCCAAATGGGAAAGCAAAATTCTCATGCGATGTAAGTACTGATGTGATTGTCTTTATATTGTGTGTGTGTGTGTATACCTAAATGATTTATCAGGTCTAATGGAAACCGGTTATTTCTATTACAGTACATGTATGTACACTATCCAGGCAGGTCACGCTGCAGTGGGGGGCTTCTTGCTTAATCATAAATAAAACTGTCTTGAAGGCAGTGTTTAATTATCCTTCAGCAGATGTATTTTTTCTTCTGAAAAAGTAGATAAAGCGGTAACATGACTACAAGGATTTAGTGATTCAGGGGCACCAAACATAATTAATTCAAGATAGCAGATAATCCCAGGGCCGGTGCAAGGATTTTTGCCGGCACCTGCCTGTGACCCATCGCTGCGATCCGCGGCAATTAACCCCTCAGGTGCCGCACCTGAGGGGTTAATTGCCTCTAATCGCAGTGCTGGGTCACAGGCAGGTGCCGGCAGCCTGTGTCTTCTGCCTGCATTTATATATGAAACGGTACTAGGCATTGCTGGCCAGTGCTCCCGCCCCCCCCCCCCAGTCCCCTGTATTAAAACATTGGTGGCCAGTGTGACTCCCCTGTCCCCCCCTTCCTTCCCCCAGTAATAAAAGCATTGGTGGCAGTGGCCACAGGGTCCCCTCACCTCCTCCTCATTGGTGGCAGTGGCAGTGATCGGAGCCACAGCAGTGTAATGCTGGGGCTCCGATCGGTTACCATGGTAACCAGGACGCTTCTGAAGTCCTGGCTGCCATAGTCTGCTCCCTGCTGCTGTGTGCACAGAGCACACGGCAGCAGGGAGAGGGTGAGATCCTATTCACCCTGATAGAGCTGTATCAGGGTGAATAGGATGAAAATGATTCCAGGTTCTAGCCCCTAAGGGGTTAATAAATAAACTGTAAAAGAAAAAAAAAGTTTCCCAATTTTACATATAAAATATAAACAATAAATAAAATATTACATATCGCCGCGTCTCAAAAGTCCAAACTATAAAAAAATCCACTTTTATGCAGTGAACGCCGTAAAAAAAAAAAAAATGCACGATTCGCCATTTTCTTTTAGTCGCCGTAAAAAAGTAGGATAGGACTGTTGTATTATGAGCCGGCGGTTCCATAAAATGTGGAATGCACGCAGATTTTTTTGGCGTTTTTTTTTTTTTCCGCGTGGTATCGAATGGTATCGAGTATCGCAATACTTTTTTATGGTATCGATACCGAATCAAAATTTTGGTACCGAAACAACTCTAATTGAGAGTGCATGCCCCCTGAGCTGCCAGCTTGAAATAAGTAAACAGAGCAATTGGGGCATTGAAAGGGGAGGTCTGTTCTATGTGAGGTACAGGGCTGGTTTTAGCTTTGTTAGAAAGAGGGTGACATGTATTATATGTCTGATTTTCATTTTTACATTAATTATTGGGTAATGATTTGTCACTTTGTGTTAATAACTTTAGAAACTTTTACTTATCCAAGTCATTCTGAGACTGTATTCTCTTGATACATTGTGTTTCTTCTTAGTCGTAAATTTGAGTTGATATGTTTTACCAAAATTTACAAGACATTTAAAAAAAAAATAATTTTCTCTGCTTCTAAGACAAAATAATTATCATTCCCAATATGTCTACTTCATGTTGGCATCCTTTTGTAAATTACATTTAATTAGGGAGTGCAATTTGTAAAGGCAAATTTTTAAACTAAGGGGGTCATTTATTAAGCTGAAATACCCCTATATTAGGCGTATTTCAGGCGCAGATTGCGGTGCAACGGCTAGTTGCGCTTCAATCTGCGACTTTTCCCCGCTCACGACAGGTCTAAAAAAGTGGGTGTGGCGGGGAAGGGAACAGGCTGGCAGGCCTGTCTCATTAACTATTTTCTATGCCTGTTTAAGGCGTAGAACAGGCATGTCCAAACTGCGGCCCTCCAGCTGTTGCAAAACTACAAACTCCCAGCATGTCCTAATAGCTGTAGGCTATCCAGGCATGCTGGGAGTTGTAGTTTTGCAACAGTTGGAGGGCCGCAGTTTGGACATGCCTGGCGTAGAAAAATGTCTAAATGTAAGACCTCTAGAAGCAGTGCTAGTACGTTGCTTCCGGGAAGGGGTTAAAGAGGCGGTAGCGCTTGCACAAGCACCACCTCCTCTTCAAACAGCTTCAAATTATCTGCTAATCTTAAAGGTTCACATACTTTTGCCACTCAGTCATTTATTTATTGAGGAAAATGATCTAGTATTACATGTAGAAGTCAAATTTTTTTGACTTATTTTATTTCATTATCTTTATCTACTTTTATGACTTCTGTGAAAATCTTATGTAGTTTTAGGTCATATTTATGCAGAAATATAGAAAATTCTTCCAGATTCACGAGTACTTGAAGGAGATGTGAACAGCCCCTTATTAACCCCTTCCTGACATGGCGGTTTTGCGTTTTGTTTTTCACAGTCTGCCTTCCTTTAGCTATAACTTTATTTTCCTGTTCACATAGCCAGACGCGAGCTTGTTTTTTGCAGGACAAGCTGTACTTTCACTTTCTAACTGCGCCATGTAATATTGCATACAATGTAGTGGGAACTTGAAAAAAAAAATTGCAAATGGGATGAAATTGGGGTAAACAAATCACAATTCTGCCAAAGTTTTATGGGTTTCATTTTTACTATGCGGTAAAGCTGACCTGTTCCCTTTATTCTCCAGGAAACTACAGTAACAGTGATACCACATTTGTGTAGTTTTTGCTAAAAATAAGAACTTTGGAAAAAATATTTTTGTTATAATTTATTTTTTTCACAATTGACCCCGGTATCTGAGGGCTTAAATATCTGTGATCAACATTGGGGATGTGCACATGACATATACCATATATGCAGTCCTCAGCAGTAGTCTCTAACTTCAGCCACCACCATGGTCGTTATGCCCCTTGGTTGGCTGTCTCTTTAGATGTCTAAGGCTGCTGTGTGGTCTTTTCTGCACACCTTCAACAAAGCCAAGTGCATACTTCTGCATCCTTGGATGCTACTTTGGGATACAAAGTACAACAGGCCGCAGTAACCAAGGTGCATCCGGCAGTGTGGTCTTTTTTCATAGTTTTTCCTATTCTCATGTACTGCTTTCGAACATCCCATGGTCCCTCAAATGACACAAGCAAGAAAAGTAGATTTTTTGTGTTACTCACCTGTAAAATCTCTTTTTCATTGAGTTTGATGTGGGACACAGCTCCCACCTAGTTCTAGGCTGTTGTTGGTTGTTCTCTAGATGAGTAACTTTTTTGTTCCCGCTAGGTTCAGACCCATCTTAAAGGGGTTATCTGAAATGCGGCTGCCATACATTCAGCACGTGACCCCAAACTAGGATTACAACCTGCAGCGCACGTGTGAGTCTGAATCTCTCACTAAAGCGCTAGCGAGCAACTCAGACACGTGCATGTGCTGCAGGTTGTAATTCCAGGCTGGGATCACATACCGAACATACAGCGGCGGCATCTTCGTTAACCCCTGGGCTTTTAATAGTGATGACCTATCCTCGCGATAGGTCGTCAATATTAGACTGGCGGGGGTCTGACACCTGTCACCCCCGACGATCAGTGTGCATGTACCGTCTCTCTTCCTGCTCTGCTCCTGATTTGCCATAGACATGGCAGCAGCAGGAAGAGAGACAGGAGACAGAACATGCACGCTGCACCATTTAAATGCATGATGCATGATAGACAAGCTCACCCAGTCCTTCAGTGTTCGTAGGATTTTATCTTATTACCAATATGCTTCCTGTATTTCACTTTATTTTATTAATGTAAACCTTTATTGCTATTTGTTCAAACTAATGAAACTTTTTTTGTCCCCCTTGTCTGGCTCTGCAGGACTGCAGCTTTTCCTGTAATTCCCTGCAAAATTTTAGAATACATCTGCAAATTGTACATCACAAGTCAAGTGAAAGCATTCAGGTACGACAGTTTCTATGGCATATTTAATTTCACACATAAAATGTTGACTTTTCTTTATTTGTGCATTGTTCAAATGCAGAATACTAAAGGGGGCTATACTAGATTGTCAGCTGAGCCCACCAATTACGGTGGCACTGGCTGACCATTTATTGTTTAAGGGGGTTTAAAAGTGTTTTCTCTATCATGCCACATGTAATAGTTGAGTTTATCAACTCAAGATAAAAAAACAAATCTGCACCTTAAAGGGGTTCTGCACTTTGTTTAAACTGACAATCTATCCTGTGGATGGATCATCAGCATCTGATCGGCGGTGGTCCGACACCCGGGACCCCCGGCCGATCAGCTGTTTGAGAAGGCAGTTGCGCTCCAGGAGAGCCGAGGCCTTCTCACTGTTTACTGCCGGCCCAGTGACGTCACGACTAGTATCAGCTGGCCTGGGCGGGGCTAAGCTCTGTTAACTTCAATGGAGCTTAGCCCCGCACCAGCGCCGCTGCCTTCTCAAACAGATGATCGGCGGGGGTCCCGGGTGTCGGACCCCTGCCGATCAGATATTGATGATCTATCCAGAGGATAGATCATCAGTTTAAACAAAGTGCAGAACCCCTTTAACCATATAAAACAATAAAAAGTGACTGGTGTTTAAAAGATTTAAAGGGGTTTTCTGAGATTTTTGAACTGATCAACTCTCCTGGATAGGTCATCAGTATATAATAGGTGGGTGCCTAGGCCATGTGAGTTCACGTCCGTTGGTCACATGGTGTAGACGCTGCTCAGCACCATTGAAGTGAATGGGGCTAAGCTGTAATACCAAGCACAGCCGCTATGAAATGGGTGGCACTGTACTTGGAGAGCAGAGAGAAGGCCGTATCGCCACTTCGAGCTCCGGTGCCTTCTCAAACAGTTGATCAGTAGGGGTTCGGGGTGTCTGACCCCCACCAATCAGATGCTGATGACCTATACAGGGGTTAAAAATTTCTTTTAAACTCCAGTTGCTTTTTAATGTTTTACCCATTAAGCTGGAGATTTGTTATTTTGTCTTATGTTGATTAACCCTTTCACGCATTTGGACGTACAGTCACGTCCAATCTGCTTACCGAGGCAGTGACACTATAAAGTGTCGCAGCCCCGGAGTCTCCGCTCTCCCGGAGCAGACTCACTAACTCTGCAGACTAATCAGGGCTCTTCATTGAGAAAAATTATGGTTTCAGGCTGTGATCACAGCCTGAAATCTGGCATGATCCCCCCCCCCCCCCCAAATCGCCCCCAGATGCCTCCTTCTGTGATGTCCTCGGTGCCAGCTCTGATGGCAGGGGCTCAGGAACGTAACTTACAGCTGACTTCGGTTGCTACGGCCGAAATCGGTGCTGCATCCTTAGTGTAAGTGTAGCACTGACTATACAGTGCATTGCAATAGATGACTTTTGCAATGCACTGTATAGTCATCAGGCCCACTGGATCTTCAAGATCCAGGTGGGTCTTGAGAAATAAAATAAAAAAAATAAATAAAAATAAAATAACTATTTTCTCATATCCGTTCATTTGTGTCATTAAAAAGTTAAATAAATAAAAAACTATACACAATTGTATCGCCGCGTCCGTAACGACTTGATCTATAAAAGCATCATATTACTGATCCTGCGCGGTGAAGGCCGTAAAACATAATATAGAAAAAAATGACAGAATTGCTGTTTTTGTCACCTCACGTCCACAAAAAAATAACATAAGACATATGTACCCCAAAATTATACCAATAAAAACTTCAGCCCATCACGCAAAAAACAAGCCCTCAGACAGCTACATTGCTAAAAAAAACATAAATGTTATGGACTTTAGTGTATGGCGATGCAAAATAACACAAAAGTGATTTTATGCTGAAAAAGTTGTAAAACCTAAGAAACTACATAAATTTGGTATCGCCATAACCGTATCAACCCACAGAATTAAATGATCATATAATATTTACCACAAGAGGAACCCCATAAAAAAAACACTGACAGAATTGCCATTTTTGCCCAATTCACCTCCGCAAAAAATGGTATAAAAAGTGAGAAAAAAGACCTATGTACCCCAATAAAAACTTAAGCCCGTCCTGCAAAAAAACAAGTCCCCACACAGCTACATTGGTGAAAAAATACAAATGTTATGGGCCCTAAACTAATTTCAACAAGTTACATGTTAGAAAATCCTGATGACACTTTTACCCTTCTGAATGCTGCCGTGCCCCCAAACAGCAACTTATGACCACGTATGAGGTGTTGCCGTATTCAGGAAAAAAATGTATAACTAATTTTGGGGTGCATTTTCTCCTGTTGCCCCTTGTGCAAATGAAAAATTTGCGGCTTAAGCAACTTTATATTTGAAATAAAAGTAAATTTTTCATTTTCACAGCCATGTGTTTCTAAATTCTATGAAACGCTTGTTGGGTCAAAGCATTCATTTCACCACTTAATTTATTCCTTGAGGGGGGTAGTTTCCAAAATGGGGTCACTCTTTAGGGTTTTCCTTCTAGGAGTACCTCAGGGTCTATTCAAATGTGAAAAGGCACCTGAAAACCATTCCAGCAAAATCTGACGTCCATTAACAATACGGCGCTCCTTTCCCTCTTCACCCGGCCGTGTGCCCATAAAGCAGTTTGCGACCACATATGGGGTGTTTCTGTAAACTGCAGAATCAGGGTAAAAAATATTGAGGTTTCTATGGCTTTTAACCATTGCTGTGTTACAGGAAAATTGGATTTAAATGGATAATGCCTAAAAAAAATAAAAAATTTCCCCTCCATTTTGCTTCAATTCTTGTGGAACACCTAAAGGGTTAATAAAGTTTGTAAAATCCGTTTGGAATAACTTGAGGGGTGTAATTTTTGGGTCATTTATGGGTGGTTTTTACTGTGTAAGCCTCACATAGTGACTTCATAACTGAAATGGTCCTTAAAAAGTGGTGTTTGGAATATTTCTTAAATTTCAAAATGTGCTTCTAAACTTCTAAAAGTCTTCTAACTTCCTAAAAAAATAAAATGACAATTGCAAAATGATGCCAACATAAAGTAGACATATGGGGAGTGTAAAGTGATAACTATTTCATGAGGCATCACTATCGGTCTTAAAAGCAAAGAAATTCTAATTTTGGAAATAGTGAATTTTTCCCAAATTTCTGCACATTTTGGATTTCTTTATGCATAAAGGTTAAAACGTATCAACTCAAATTCACCATTAACATGAAGTATGATTTGTCACAGGAAAACATTCTCAGAATGGCTTGGATAAGTAAAAGCGTTCTAAAGTTGTTACCACATAAAGTGACACATGTCAGATTTGAAAAATGGGGCTCCGGCATTTGGTCCAAACTGTCGCTTGAAGGGGTAAAAAACAAAAAAACTAAACACAATTACATTTGGCATGAAGTCTAGATTAAGGTGGTCATACACCTTACATAAATGTTGGCTGAACCAATGGATTATGGTGAGGCAAACTGATATATAATGTGTACTGTGATATTATTGGGGAGGGGGGGGGGATTCGGGCCTGTTGAATTTCAACATGCCCGATCCTTTTGTTCTTGTGGGAGATGTGCCTTGCAGATCTGAACTCCCCTTTTCCTCTTGAGATAATAAGCATGTGTGTGAGGGTTAGTCAGCATGAATAATTCTCAGCTGAAACAGTTGTATAATATGTATGGCCAGTTTTAAAGGGGTTGTGCAAGAATGAAGGGAAAGGGGCGTTTGCCAGATCACCATCATGACAAATAGTCACATGGCACGAGGGGATTCGGTCACCGCCACAGCCAGAGATTGGCTGCAGGCGACGTCAAACTGAACGATAACAGAGGGAACCCAGCGGAGAATCTCAGGCCTGGAAGTAGCAGGGATCCAGCACACAGAAGCAGGTAAGTGAGTAAGCTTCTCTTTACAGGTCCGGCCAAGTTGGGGGGGTTTGCTAAAAACCCCTCCATTCTTGCACATCCCCTGAGGTTTTATGATAAGTTTTCCATTTTTCCTTTTTTAATTAGAGTTTACATCTTAAGGGCAGACACAGCAGGCTGGCATAATTGTGTGCCAAATAGACTGCTGTTTATATGAAAATGTGGCAGTGTTTTTTGTTACCCTTGTTTCTTAGTTTGGCCTTGTTTTTATCATGGCTCAGTGGCGTACAATGGGCTATGGTAACCAGGCATTCTGCCGATGCTGTACTTGATTTATGGCTAGGCGTACGCTTTGTCAGAAGTTAGGCCTAGCATCCAGCAGTCCGTGTCCCTGAACTGGCAAGAGGATAAATGTGGCAGGGCGACCATGCTCCCTTTTTGGGACAGTGACAAAGCCAGCAGTGTAACTGCACTCGTGCAAAAATGTTTGCACAAGTGCCGTTGAAAAAGTTGCAGGCGTGCAGTTTGGAAGTTTTTTTACACCACTAAAAGTGGCATATTTTAATGATAAGTTCGGCTCCATGAATTAATCGCATTGTGTCCCAGGATCTGCTGATGCTAAGAGAATTCGCCAGGATGGCATAAATCGCTGCAACAGTGGGAATGAAGTAACTTAGGCCTCCTTTTGAAACTGGAGAGCCTGTGTTATTTAAAGGGGTTGCCCCATTATAGCAACTTTGCACTTATCCCCTTATACTGTGGACAAGAATGGGGGCCCCACCCCGGTTGCTCTGGTAGAATGACTCTGCAGACCCACATGTGCACCACTACTTTATCTAACTGTATGAAGCTACTGGAGATAGCCTAGTACTTGTACTTAGCTGTCTCCAGCAGTCTCATAGACTGGAATGCAGTGCATATGTGTGTCTGCTACTTTGTTCAAACTGAAAAACTTGGGCCCATGTTCTAGTGATTTTGGGGACCACAGAGGTCGGACCTACGGTGATCAGACACTTATCCCCTTGTCCCGTGGATAGGGGATACACTGTTGTAACCCATTAAAGGTTGTCCCAGTATGCCAGAGCAATACTGTATCACTTTGGCAAAGTCTTTTCCTTGGCTGAAAAAGGCACAATGCGCTTGTTTGCTGGACTATTGCAGTGGTTCAGCTTGCCTACAAATTATGATGTCATTCCTTCGTCTATCCACCTTCCTATTTTTGTGGGAACTCTAAGGACCCTTTCCATGGCCTCTACTTGAAGAATCTTCTGTGCAAATTTCTAGTTAATTTGTGTTTATAATGTCAGAGATTACTGAGAAGAAAGAGGTGCAAATGAGCTCTTAACAAGCTCTGCAGTCGGTGTTCGACCCCTTAAGGAGGACTTGAGACACGACTACTGAGAAACATTAGAGAGCTTAAACTGGATGGTAGTAGGATGCTAGGATGAGAAGGCTTTACATTAGAAGAAGACTTGCTACAACCTTGAAAGCCATGAAACAAAAGATTTTGTCATTCAACAACTAACCGTTCTGGGCAGTGGACTAGTTGCGTGTACTCATTATGATTAAAGATTGGTCCTTTTAATTAAAAAAAAGTAACGATTAAAGCTGCTTTACCTTCGGACAAAAGCAATAAAGTAATGAAATACGTTTTCCAAAGCACATGTATATGGACAGTTGAACAAAACAAAGTCTATTGTTACTGGAATTGTAGGCCCTGTGAATGAAGGTCTCCCTTTAAATTGGACAACTTATGTATACTAACTGTATTTCATAAAATTTGACCATTGTAAATTTCCTTAAATTTTGGATTAAGAAGACAAGATAACAGCTGGATTGCTTCTTGGTTTCAAGGTTGATGGTTTCTGCATACAACAGGCTATACTTGAAGAAATACATACATACCTGCATAGAAGATATACCGAAGAGGAATTTGTTCACAGTTTCATTTTTCATGCATTAACTGGCCTACCTACATGTAAACGTATGTGTGAGGGGGCCTCATGTCCAGTGTATGATGTGCGTTATTTTATGTGTCCTGCAGGAGTTCAGAGGGAGCGGGGTGTGAGGCTTTTGTGTCTCCCTGGGGGCTTCACTGGCTGAACATTTTGCTGAGCAGTCCAGTGATAAGACCCCAAATGTGTTGAAGGCGGGAGGACAAATGGACTTTTCACCTTTTACTTATGGACATAGAAGGATGGTTGAGGGCTTGTAGTTTTTCACGCCCCCTACTTGCCCAAAGCGAATTATGAAAAACTAACTAGAGGAAGTGGAGGTTCCTGTCTGTACTGGAATGGTCAGGATCTATGTTGAAGCCAGAAAGTGAGGCCATTGGTGAAGATCCCCTGGTTGGGACAAAGGCTTGGGGTCATCCGTGTAATATTGGACTATAAATAAAAGAGTTGAACTCCATCTGGCTGTTGTAAGAAGACCCACAGACGTCCCCCTGTTTGTACTGTTAAAGAATATTGCAGACCCATATATTTATGTGAAAGCTTATCATGGTATATTGATTTTGCCAAGATATATACTTGTTCCATCGTTAACAGTAAATACTTGAATTTAGACCCTGAAACCACTATCACATTATAATGTTGAGTAATCACTTTATAAAGTAGTCCCTGAATACAGCATTATTTTAAAAATGAACCTATGTAGTGCTTTCTGTATGCTAATTAGGGTAGAATAATCCTAAGATGTCTGGTCTTGAAAACCTCACTTCCAAATTGATTGACATCCCTTGCCTCCTCTAAGGGTACTTTCACACTTGAGTTTTTCTTTTCCGGCATAGAGTTTCGACTTAGGGGCTCAATACCGGAAAAGAACTGATCAGTTTTATCCCCATGCATTCTTAATGGAGAGAAATCTGTTCAGGATGCATCAGGATGTCGTCAGTTCAGTCTTTTTGATATTTCAGGACGGAGATAATACTGCAGCATGCAGAGGTTTTAGCTCCGGACAAAATTCCAGAATCCCGGATCCAGCATTTTTTCCCATTGGAATGTATTAGTTCCGGATCCGGCATTCAAAATTACCGCAATGCCGGATCCGTCCTTCCTGTCTGCACATGCGCAGACTGGTAAAAATGTGAAAAAAATATATAACGGATCCGTCGCTCCGCATGACAAGTGGAAAGACGGATCTGTTCTTGCAATGCATTTGTAAGACGGATCCGTCTTCAAATGCTTTCCGTTTGCATGTGGATTTCCAGCGACTTAACTGGTTGCAGGATCATTTTGCCGCGAGTGTGAAAGTACCCTAAGTCTCTGATATACTGTTGCATTGTGCTCACTGCACATGCAGAGTCGATCTATAGTAATGTACTGAATCCAGCTTTAACCCTTAGGATAGCGGAGTTTTTTTTCCTTTTCGAGTTTTCATTTTTCTTCCCCATTTTTTTTGAGCCATTACTTTTTTTTTATTTCCGTTCACATAGCTGTATGAGGGCTTATTTTTTGCAGGAAATTTCTACTTTCTAATGCCACCATTAATTATGGCATACAATTTAGTGGGAAGCAGTAAATAAATTCCAAATGGAGTGGAATTGAAAAAAAACGCAATTCCTCCACCATTTTATGGGTTTTGTTCCCACGGCGTTTGTTTGCTGCAGAACTGACCCATGCCCATTATTCTCTGGGTCAGCATGGTTACAACGATGTCCCATATGTATAGTTTTTTTTTATGTCTAAATAGTGTAAAACAAAATGTTTTCTTTTTTTTACATCAACATATTCTGCCCCTCACAACTTTTTTTTATAGTTCTATCTACTGAGCTGTGTGGGGGCTCATTTTTAGCGGAACAATCTTTGGTTTTTATTGATACCATTTTGGTATCACTTTTTGATCACATTTTATTAAAAAAAAAATTTTGGGGTGAAAAAATGTCAAGTTGGCCATTTTGACCCTTTTTGCCGTTACGCTATTTGCCGTATTGGAAAAATATTTTTATATTTTAATAGTATGGGTGTCTTCGGTTGCGATGATACCCATGATGTTTATATTTTTTGTTATTTAGGTATTTAATTTTTTATTATTCGAAAAGGGGGGTTATTTAAACTTTTTTATATTTAAGTTTTTATATATAATTTTTTTTTTTTTTACTTTTTTTTTTTTTTTTACTTTTTTGCAATGATTGTGAAGCTCGTATTTGAGCGTACAGATTCCATTTTTTTATTTTTAACCAGCATGGATTTTTAAAATGCATTTATTACTGATTATTGCTCATTTCCTATGTTGGCCTGGTGGCCAAAATAAGAATTGCAGCTTAAATGCCCTCAGCCTCTTCAGCGAAGCTGAGCGCATTAAAATCAATTACCGGCATCCTCATTGGCCACATAGGATGCCGTTAACAAGCCCAAAGGTTTTTGACCCTTTAGATGCCATGATCTTACTTGATCACCGCATCTAAAGGCTTTAATTGCTGCAATTGGAATTATTGCCGGTCGCAGTAATTAGCCCGGGTCTCTGATGTTTGAAACAGCAGAGATCTGCCGGCCATGACGCCCACTACATGTGCTTGCGGGCGCAATTTTTGCCTATTGCTCCAGCGCTGTACATGTATTAAATATTATCTGGTATTAATATTGTTCACATTAATTTATTACCTGTTATATGCATTTAGAAAAAAGTTTGGAAATGTTAATCATAAATGTAGTTCATGTTCTATCAAGCTAAGGCCCATTTCACGCCTGCCGGATCCGTACTACTGTTTGCACACGTGTGCTGCCGGAAGTCAGCCCAGCCCCATTCACTATAAGGCTTCTTTCACACAAGCGTGACGGATTGGCTCTGGATGCGTTCAGTGAAACTCGCACCATTTTGCAAGCAAGATTGCGTTCAGTTTTTACCGCGCGGGCGCGATGCGTTTTGATGCATTTTTCACACGCATGAAAAAACTGAAGGTTTACAAACAACATCTCTTAGCAACCATCAGTGAAAAACACATTACATCTGGACTTGCTTGCGGATGCAATGCCTTTTTTCGGCGAAGCCCCATTCACTTCTATGGGGCCAGAGCTGCGTGAAAAACGCAGAATATAGAACATGCTGCGTTTTTCACAAAACGTAGAACTGGAAAAAAAAAACGCTCATGTACACGGACCCATTAAAATGAATCAGGATTCAGTGCGGGTGCTATGCGTTCATTTCATGCATCGCACCTGTGCGGGAAGACTCGCTTGTGTGAAAGAGGCCTAATGGGTAGCGGAGGAGATCCAGCCGCAGCACGGCAAATATGCCAAGAGGCCATCTGGACAAATAACTCTGCTGTTTTTGTCCGGCCGCCCCTCGGCAAATGTTCCGTACTGCAGCCGGATTTCCGGCTGGTGCCCATTCTAGTGAATGGGGCTGTGCGGACTTTCGGCAGCAAACTTGTGCAAATGGTAGTACAGATCCGGCAGGCTGTTCCCCTGCTGGAAAAGCTTAATGTCAGTGTGAAACTGGTCCCAAGAGTGATAAGCAGGGGTTCTAGTAGTGATAGAAAATCAGTTCTCATCTCTCCGATTTTCTCTCTTGTCCCTTAGGCAAGGGCTAGACGGCGACACAAGTTGCGACCAGGATCACTGAGTAGTGGTGATCCCAAAGAAATCCACCGTGTTCATTCATTTCTATAGGATAGTTGCTACTCAGTCATCCTGACCACGACAGCTGCCGCGTTACCAGTGTCGCCATGTAGCCCTAGCCTTATACTAGGTGTCTTCATTCTGCTTCAAGGCCCTTTACAATGCCTGAAACTGTGCTGCACATGTTCAGTAGTAAGTTCCTCCTCTAAAGACCCGAGGAGGAAGTTCACTACTGGGCAGGTCTGCAGTCATCTCAGAACAGCTACAAGTAAAATCAATTAGATGCTTCAGTGCTTCCATATGTTAGGTATAATGTGTTGGGCTATTTTCACACAATGGATTTAGAAAATGCATGAAAAAATTAGCATTGAATCTGTGCTGATTTACCTGTGATTTTTGGTTTGGAAGACAGGACAGGATCAGAAGCAGTTAAGCACTGCCAAGCTATCGGATGCAGTTAGAGCACTGCTAGTCTAAACATGGAACAGAGTGGATCAAGACACAGAACAGGTAGAGAAGATCAGGCAATGCATGGACAAGGATAAAACAATGCCATAGAACAGGTACAGAAGATCCGACTAGGCAATAACATCAACAACACATAACCAGGTGACATCACACAGAAGGGCAGATGACAAAACCCCATGGGTCAGCAGCAAGGGGCTACACCCAGAAAGGAACAAGACAGACTGACCCCAAGCCCCACAGCTCACTGGTAGAAATAGCTGCAATAAGGAGGGCACCTGATAAGGCACACCCAGGAACAGATCAGGGAATGTTAACAATACCAGAACCAGGAGTATTAGAATCATAGAAACACACAATCACAAGTGGATCGGAATCACACTGGATCGGAATCTATGCTGATTTTCTTATTGAAATGAATGTCAAGCTGAAAAAAACAAAAACCACACGGGAAAGCAGCACGGTTCACACACAAGGCCGCAGCCAGGAACCACAGCGATATGGACATGGGGAGTACACACATTCACAGGCATAGTTCACACAAGACACCACAGCCAGCACGCAGCCCCAAGCAACTAGCATACACAGGTGTCAGTCTGCAGCCAGTACGCGAGAGAGCATGCAGCCAGCCTGCACGACCACAACTATCACAGTGAACCGCACTGTGACAGCTCGCCTTAACTCCGGTGAGCACTTTGGTTTCTTCACAGATTACCAAACACAGCTCCGTACATTGTATAGTGGCTGTGCTTGATATTGCATTTCAGCCCCATTTACTTGAATGGAACTGAACTTCGTCTAGGCCACATGACTGATGTACAGTGACGTCACTTGCTGAGGAAGAGGCTTAGCACTCAAACAGTTGATCAGCGGGTATCCTGGGAGTCTGACCCACGCAGATCTGATATCAATATTACATTCCTGGATAACCCCTTTAAAGGCTATGTACACCCTCTGCGAAAATTTTATTTTTATGATTTCATTTTACTCATTATAGGCTTAAAATTATTTTTCAATTGGTCTTTGTCATAAATGGTTAACTTCTGCCTAACTGATTTTGTTTTGTGCCAGTCATTTAATAACCCTTATCTATAAATTTCTAATAGCTCAAAAACATTTATTTAAAGGCTGTGTACACTTTTGGGACAATTTTTTGGGGCTCATTTGGTGCTAAAATCATTTGTTCAATTGGTCTTTATTTATATTGAGCTGTTCAGTCACGAAGGGTTAACTGTTTTGCTTGCTGTGTGTATTCTACTTTCACTTTGTGCTGGTCATCTAATAACCCTTATCTGTAAACTACTAAGAGTCATAAACACTTACTTTAAGCCACATTGTTATCAGTAAGATAAGAATTAAGCTTTGATTAGTATTTAAAATGTCAGAGATCAGAGATAAGGAGCCTGTTAGCTCCCTGACTGAGGAAAATAGAGAAAATTCAAATATCTCTATTCTCTAATCACTCTAAGGATTCCATATTTTTTTTAATAAAGACCAATTTAAAAAATGTTTAGCTCATAATGAGTACAATGCAATAATTAAAAAAAAAAAAAGTTGTAAATGCCCTTTAAGCCACAATCTTATCATTAAGCTAAAGAATTGAGCTCCAATGAGAGCTCCAATCAGAGATGAGGAGCCGTCAGCTGAGCTGCGGGGAGCATAATACTGGAGAATCTCAAGGCTGTACAGAGAAAGGGGCTCACATTTTTAATAAGGACCCATTTAAAATATGATTTTTAGCTCAAAATGAGTACAGTTCAATAATAATAAAAAAAATTGCCCCCAAAGGTGTCCATAGCCTTTAAGGGCAGAGAGACACTGAAAACAACAACTCCTGCTATGGAAGATCTAGCATTTAAAAGACCAGCAAGGAATGCTACATTTCCTGCATAGTGGCTGCTGCAGATGAAACATATGGCGAAGTGCAACTTATCCCGGAGATAATAGCAATCATTTCTGAATCTGGAGCCACAGCTTTATTTTAAAAAGGCATTGCCTTTTAGAGGGCGAATCTTCTAAATACAGATGACCTTGGTGAAATGCTGCTGGTTTTTCACAATACTGCAGAACTGGACTCCACCTATAACAGTTGCCTTTCTTCCCCAAGGACTTACAGTAGGGCAAATTGCCAACTGGAAAGTAACTGGATGGCCACAAGAAAAATATATGAAGCACTTAATGACGTTGGCATGCAACAAGTACACGGATATGACTCATCAATAGATGACTGGAACTGAATAATGGTGGCAACGGATGAAGCAGATAGAAGTCTGGCAATGGAATAGGCTGGAGATATAATGGGATTTAAATATAGAGCGGTGAACGACAGCAAAAATAAAGAGCTGCAGAACTGACCCTGCTGTGCAGTATAACCCAGCAAGATGGCCCGGACAAATCAAACACTAACGTAGGGTACACGGACACAATACCAATAGACTAGACTTTGACTATGTAATTAAGAAACTGTGAACAAATGCACAGATCTTTCACTATACCCAGAAACACTGAAGATTTAAATGGAAGGCTAATCAATCAATAATGCCTCCCTAAATTAATCAGGCTAAGCAAGTCAATAAAAGTGAACCAGCTTCAGGTGTATAACAGTTGCATAGCAAATACAGCAATCAGGGTTCATAAAGAGGCGAGGATGAGACAGCAAGGAACTTTCTGTTGCTTATTACATTTTATTATTCGTTATTAAACTGAAGGATATTTCTAAATTAAACTATTTGATAGTAAAAAATAAACATCTGTTAATAAAATGGGGAAAGCCCACGAGCAATCTTTCCTTTCTCAGTTGCAGAGAAATTGTTTTGGTGCAGCTTTCCCCGACAACGAGACAAAACCTTTATAAGACAACTAATATTTGGTCATATAATGTAGATATTTTATTACTAATTTATGTACAGACAATGGTCTGCTCCAAGAACAGAGCTGAGGTATTTAATGCAGTAATAGTGAAAGTAGTGGTCTCCTTGGCCCAATAAAGTAAATAGGTAGGGCCATTTAATACTATATGGGGAGACTGGCAGCCTGAATCCTATGGAAACTCCATGTGTGTTTGATGGGGATACCCCTAGAGTGGACTTATGAACTGGAATATACAGCAAAGTAAGTGTGTGTGTATAGGGTTAGTCATCATATAATTTAGGAAATATTAATTAAGGTACATAGTTGGTGCTACCGACCTGGACTTTTACAAGTGGCATCCAGTAATTCTTGCGTCTTGAGGAAATCTGGGCGCTGCCTTGTTCATAGTGATTGATTTACTGACATGTCCTTATTGTTGGTGTGCTTGTGGCATTGCATTATGTAGGTACAAACGTTTAGTCCACAAAACACCACCTTGCCTGTCGGGCAGGGGCGTAACTATAGGGGAAGCAGGGGAAGCGGCTGCTTTGGGGCCCTGACCCAAAAGAGGCCCATCCAAGAGGAGGAGAAGTACTAAAAGATTTTGTCAGGGCCCCTCAACATTATTACACAATGAAATTATACAGAAAAAAAAAAAAAAAGAAATTATATACAGTGGCAGTATAGACAGTGTAGAAAACGGATGGAACAGCTGCCGGGCCTGGTCTGAGAGAGCGATCTTTACTAGCCACAGGAAAGGGGGCGGCATGAAAGGAAGGGGTTGTGAAAAAATTACTGGGGGAGGGGGCCCCATTCCAAAATTTGCTGTGGGGCCCAGTCATTTCTGGTTACGCCACTGCTGTCGGGTCAATGATTAAAAGCACTGTGACATTACTTAAAACATTAAACAGGTTTCTTTTCTTTCCAAGGACTGTGCAGAAATATATCAGTATAGCTGTTAACTTGTATATGACTGCCTCTAATGAACCGTCTGCAGCAATTGCCTCATCGGGGTACAACGTCTCTGGGTAGCCCTGCTTCTTTTCACTTCTCCACAATTCAACAGAGGATTCCTTTCCACATGGGGATAACTGGATCCTAAAGGCTTTAACTTGCTATTCTTTCAGTGGAAAAAGTTTGTTTTCCCAAGTAATTGTGAACTTGTTTTTTTCATAAGGTTAATTGTTTTTTTTCTTTTGTTTTGGGACTGATTTGCTTCTTCACTTTAAAGGCTTTGGGCACAGTACATAAAGCAGGTAAGTGTATTTTAAGTCTGACATGGATCCTTACTTCTATGCATTTGCTAGGGAGACTGTGAGCTTCTGTGCAATGCTATTGTCTACATGTTTCTGACAATAACTCTGGAGTGGCAAGCTGAATAAATAATTCTCTGTACAATTCACCATCACGTTAAACATTTAGATTGGGTTCAAGTACAGTTGTTTCCTTTACCCTCGGGAGAAATCCACTTGTCACTACTTTCAGAAATAATGTCGGGGAATTATGGCTACAATTCTTAGGGTATATTCACACAGCAGAAAATACATATCAGAAAAATCCAGTGTGTTTGCAGTGGAATCCACATCTGAAATCTGAGGTTGACGCTTGGGTATATGCTGCGAATTTGTAGCTTTGAATGCTGCAAATGACCTCTATTCATTGGGGCTGATCCCTGTGCGGACACCCAGCCCAGTTTCCCAGTAAAGAACAGTTCTTTGCTTTGTGAAGACAGAGCTAATTCCCTTTGAAGAACAATGGGAGGCAGAATAAACAGATTTTACTGAGAATATCACACCAAACCTCCCATGTGAATGTGCCTTTAGCATATATTTTAAAACATATCTATTTCTTTTTTCCATGCAAAACTTTGTATCATCTTGGAGGAAAGTCCCATTCCAGAAATCTGTAGCTAACTTTTTCCTGCGGGCTCTCTCCGTAAATGTTGAGAATCCTCCTCAGGATTCCCATCCTATTGAGGTTTTCTGGGCTTTTCTAAAACCTGGCTGAGATAATGGAATAAAATAAACTCTACTCCCACGTTTAAAACCCACCTCCTACCAGCAGTGGTGAATTCAATCAATCATATAGATGACCTCTCACATCCAGTCACTGACCTCAGTGGCCGCATGCTCATTTGTGGCACATGACAATTGAGGTTAGTAATTGACTGCACTAGTCGAATGAATGACCTACGTGATGTCGTTGTAGGACCTGCGGGTACCGGAGGAGGATTGAATGTATACTCATCCATTCAGTCCAGCATCTCCAGTCCTTGTTGGTCCTGCAGGGAAAACGTTCACGTATGTCATAATTGCTGCAGCCACTGTTTGTACATGTGCACAAGACCTCTGTGGCCAGCGATTGGCTGCTGTAGTCTTTTGAATGGTGTACATGACATCACTGCAAGTCCAGCGGGTGGTTTAGTAAATTATATTTTTATTATAACTTTGCCTACTCTAAAGCTATGTGAAGAAAAACTGAAGAATTATACTCTACATCTCACAAGCATCGGTGAAAAATGCATTGCATCTGGATGCCTTCCATTTTTCACAAATGCCCCATTCACTTCTATGGAGCCAGGGCTGCGTGAAAAATGTACATTATAGAACATGCTGCCATTTATTTCCTGAACGCAGTGAAATTAATGGGTTAGGATTCAGTCTAGATGCTATGCATTCGCTACATGGGAAAGAGCTACTTGTGGGAAAGAGCCCTTATGCTGAAGATTGCCCCCAAGAATCTCACCTTTTGCAAAGCATGGGGGGAAATGTGCTTCAAATCCATTCATTTTTACGGGGCTGGGAAAAATGTGGGCAGCAGCACACTGATCTGCCCTATTCTTGTCTTTTATGTGGACAAGAATAGGTATTTTCTCAATGGGGCTGGTGCAAAATACAGGATGTACACATACCATGTCCATATTATGTGGATCCGCAATTTGCGGACCACAAAACTGATAGTCGTGTGAATGCTCCCTAACTAGAAGGTAGTAGGATAAAGGTGTACTAAAGTGTGACTGTCATATTTTTTTTGCTAATGTGTAGGGTTAGGGAACATTTTTCTAATATACTTTTATTTAGGGAAAACCTTTATTTATAGTAGAAAACTAGGGCGGAAATGTCCCTTAGCAGCCATCCTTTTCAGAGCCGTTGCTAAGGGACGTACGTCTGCGCTGACTAGTAAGACTGGCTGGAAGCTGGCGGGCCTCTGCATGCTCTGCTCCTTCATATAGTGGGGCCAAAAAAGTGATAACTAATGTAAGCATATATAAATAAATATACATTTTTTCCTTCCTGCTTACTGACCAGCATGGCCAGTGCTGTCAGTGAGCTCTCCCCCTATACTCCCGCCAAGAGCGATGCCTGTGTGAGCGGTAAGTGCTCACAACAGGCAATGCAGGGAGGCAGAGGGACAATCCTCTACGGTATATAGGGACAGCTATAGTATATTACATGTCCCTATGTACAGTAGCGCTTTACGGACAGAAGACTGCAAAACGGGCTACGATCATGTCAATGTAAAACTCAGTTACATAGCACTAACACATTCTGCAGCACTTTACAGGCATCAAGCTGTCCCCAATGAGGCCCACAATCCAAGTTCCCCATCGGTATGTCTTGGGGGTGTGGGAGGAAACCCACACTAACACGGGGAGAACATACAAACTCCATGCAAATGGTCTTAGTCGGATCTAAGATCTAGGACCCCATGGCTGTAGGGCACCAGTGCTGACCACTGATCCACTGTCCAGCCCTAACACAACACCATGTGAGCATAAGGATGATAACTGAATGCAGAACTATTACATCTTGCAATTCCGAAGTACTATGGATGGGGCACCGTGTATATAAAGAAACTGGGGAAAAATGACTAAAGGCTAATTAAAGGACGTCTTTTAGCAGATTTGTGCCTATAAAACTGGTTGACCTGTTGTGATGACATTTTCACTGCATGGCCCTGTCAATCAGAGGGGAGAGGGTGCGACAGTGGCATAGAGAGCAGAGCCTCTAGGGGTAACAGCGACTCCCCCGCTGCTCCTAGAGGCTCATATGCACATATTAAAACATATTTTTTCTCAGCACTGCGGGCACATTGGACCATAGGTACAAATCTACTGACAGGTGCCTTTTAAGCCTTGCCTCTGGAGAATGTGCAACTGCTATAACCGAGTGCTTTTTAGAAACAAGGAAATTGTATTTGGATATCTTCAACATCAAAATATGTTGATTGGCCCGAAAACAATAACAAAAGAAAAGGTTCCATGCTATGGCGGTTACATTTTTGTTCTATTAGTGCATGTTTTTAATTTACGGTACACATTTATGGAATTTACATTATGTGGGGTCATCAGCGCCGATTGACTTTGAGGTCAGTGGACAGATTTGGCAGCTGTCCATTGGCTAGCCCTTGGGAATCTAGATTAGGGTACATTCACACTACCGTATAAGTGGATCTGCGGTGCGGTGCACATGGCCACCGCTATATAGAGAATGCATATTCTTGTCCGCATCCGTTGTTCCGTTCTGCAGCCCCGCAAAATATATCGAGCACGTCCTATTCTTGTCTGCGGTTGCGGACAAGAATATGCAGTCTCTATATAGCGGTGGCCATGTGCAGTCTGCAAAATGCGGAACGCACACAGCCAGTATCCGTGTTTTGCGAATCCCCAATTTGCGGACCGCAAAACGCTTACGGTCGTGTGAATGCACCCTTATAGTGGCATTGTCCAGCAGTCAGAAGATTACTGTATAACAGCTTTATAGGTGCTGTTGGCAGTCTTCTGTCTGTTTGGCTACCTGACAATGCTTTCAGTTTTTAGTGGTTGCAGGTGGGCAGTTGGGGTTGTTTTCCCCTCATTCTTGCTGCAGGGTTAAACGCCTTGTTTGATATGGCTGTGAATGAAGAATCCAAGGAGCAGAAGTGAGTAACTTCATGTTACATTATCAAACTTGTTGATGGTCCTGTTCCCAAACTGCTCGCAGAAACTCTGGGACTCTCATGTGTGTGTCTTGATTCTTTTTCTTTTTTATACTCTGGGAAAAACCAACGTAAGGGGAGAGTTTTTTTTTTCTTAGAGCTAGTTCACTTGGAAGTTAAATAATTTCCCACAGTAGGCCCTTTTGAAAATGCAATGACTTGATTGCTATGGACAACAGCTCCACTTTTCTTGTGCACTAGTTGCCATGAGCGTTTGGGCATTTTGCATTTGTAGACGGGACAATTTTCCCAGTTTTGACACATACAAATAAAACCTAAATTCTTAAAAAACAAAAATAAAAAAAATCATACTAACCCCATATACCTATATATATTCTAAAACTAGAATTGGCCATTATTTTTTTTTTTCCCCTGTTCCACCACATTTTCAAAATGCAACTCTGCACTTTACAGCGGCATGGAAAAGTTTGGGCTCCCCTGGTCAAAAAGATGAAATGATCACCAAAAGGCATACAGTTAAAGATGACACATTCCCTTTGTATTTTAAGCAAAAACAATTTTTTTTTTTATATTTTACTTTTTCAAAATGGCAAAAAAGGAAAAGTACACAAAGCAAAACTTTGGGCACCCTGCATGGTTAGTACCCCTTTGGCAAGTATCGCATCTTATAAACACTTTTTGTAGCCAGCCAAGAGCCAAGATTCTTCCTTGCAAAAGTCTTCCAGTTCTGTGAGATTCCTGGGTCGTCTCGCATGCACTGCTCTTTTAAGGTTTATCCACAGATTTTCAATAATGTTCACATCAGGGGACTTTGAGGGCCATGGTAAAACCTTCAGCAGACTTTTTCATGCCACAGTATATACATAGACACCTTTATGAACCTTTGTGTCATTAAAAGTTGGTATCAGTGGGTAAAAGTGAGACCCAAGCAGAAATGTATATACACCGTTCCTCCTAAAAATCAACGTCCAATATGTGCAGAGTTCATACATACCACTTAGGCCCAAAGTTATATTCACATATCGTCATAAATTCACCAGAACTAGAAAGAACAAAAATCTGGTTTCAAGTGAGAAATTTTAAAAAAGTAACAATCTGTAAAAAACAGACAACCTGATGATTGCAGTTGCCTTTATGGACTATTGACGCGTTATTCCACTTCACTTAGGCTAGTTTCATACTGGCGTTTACTTGGTGTGTACAGCGTTATTTGTCGGCATATTTGTCGTGCTACGGACAGATCTATGTTGCCCCCCATTATAGTGAATTGGGCCGGGCGGACTGCCAGCAGCGCATGGGTTTACACTGTTCCCCTGCCGGAATAAGATAAACGTCAGTGTGAAAGTAGCCTAAATGGAGTTTTCCAGGCTCCTGATATTGGTGACCTATCCTTAGGATATGTCATTAGTGTCTGTTGGCTGAGGGTCTTACACCCCGTATCCCCACCGATCAGTTGTTCCCTGGAGCCTTCAGTGCTGGAACTAGCATTTTTAATGAAATAGGATGCACAACTCCGTTCAAAGTGTGGTAGTTGTGCTGGCTAAATGGGGCCTCCTGCCTTCCAGGAGCCATACATTTATTTTTCAGTTCACATGTAAAAGGGCTTGTTTTTTGTGGGACAAGTTGTAATTTTTAATGGCACCGTTTACTACTGCATAGGATATAGTGTGAAGCTGGAAAAAAAAGCTCTTCTGCCACAGTTTTATGGGTTTTGTTTTTACAGTCTTCCCTATACGGTAAAAATGACCTGTTACCTTCATTCCCTAGGTCAGTAAGATTAGGGTGATACCATAATTTAGCTAGTGTTTTGGGGGTTTTAACAATGGAAAAAAATTAAACCACCATAACTTTTTTATAGTTATTTTTACGGAGCTGGTGAGCTTTTTTTTTTTTTTATGAGGGACGATCTGTAGTTTTTATTGGTACCATTTTGGAGTGTGTACAACTTTTTGATCACTTTTTTTATATAAAAAAAAATTGTCACGTGAAGTGATGAAAAAAATTGAAAATCTGCCATTTTGATTTTTTCCGGTTTTGAGGTATGGGATAAATATATTAGTAGTATGGGCGTTTTTGTATTGATTTGTTCTAGGGAAAGGTGATTTGAATTATTTTTTTTATATTTCAAACTTTTTTTTTACTTAAGTCAACCTAGGTGACTATAATATGCAATCATTACAGTAAATTGGATCTTGTATTCTAATTCTATGCATTATAGAATACTGAATTCAGTATATTTCAGTACAGTGCTGCCACCTACAGGCCTGCCTTGGTATATACTAGTGATGGCCTGTACCTGTTTTGCTGGTGAGGGGGTTCAATCTTTAATTAGGGTGAATTACCTATCATGAGAATAGGTCATCAATATTAGTAGCCTGGAAAACTCCTTTAAGGCCTCATGCACACGACCGTATGTATTTTGCGGTCCACAAAAAACGGAATGGAACAGAACAGCTGGCCCCTAATAAAACAGTCCTAATGCTGACAATAGGACATGTTCTATTTTTTTGCGGAACAGAAATACGGACATACGGAAACGGAATGCACACTGAGTAACTTCTGTTTATTTTGCAGACCAATTGAAATGGTTCCGTATATGGTCCGCAAAAAAACGGAACGGACACAGAACTAAAATATGTTCGTGTGCATGAGGCCTAACTTTGTGACAAACAGGAATTATTTAAAAAAAAAACAAAAAACATTTGAATCTAAAATTGTCTCCAAGCAGAAATTTACACACAAAAGCAATGCAAATGTAAAATATTAAAGAGGTTGTCTCATCTCGCCGTTACTAAGGCAAGATGAGACACAGCCCCGAGCACCTTACGGCCGGAAGGCTCTGTTTATACTGGCGCCATGGAGTCTGTACAACTTTCTTGACTGATTTCAACATAGATTCCATTTTCTTTTAATGGCTTACTTGGGCTTCCTTTAATTTCTGTGTTTTAATATATTTTAACAAGGGAGAATTAGTTAAATGCCTGTCAGCGTAACCCTCCTACTGCTCTGTTATGGTAAATGCTCTAATATTAAAGGGGCTTTTTGGGAGTTCAGTAAGTTTCTGATCAGTAGGGGTCGTATCCCCTTCATTTACACAAGTACAGAGACTTGTCCATACAGGCGACTGCAGCTCTGCTTCAGGAGAATTACGGCCCCAAAATTCTGGATTATACCATTAGCGTATAGGTCAAAAAAGGCCCCTTTAAATTAAACTTGTATCATCCTCTAGAACGTAATGTTGTACGTTAAAGGAAAACGCCTTTAATCAGAATTCTCTTGTAATGCCAATGTCTGTGTTGATGCCTAATTTCTTTTTTGTTATTTTTAAGTTCCAGAAAAGCCAAAATGTAGTGTGGTACTGGAAGCTCAGCCAGGTATGAAAATCTACAAATTGTTTTTTTCTTTAACAGCTCTACATTGCAGCCCTGTTCCAAGAGAATCTCAACCCTTTCATTCTGTGCCAGAGGATAGGTCATCTGTGCAGGGGGGAAATTACCCTAAATTATTATAATACTGATGGCCAGTTCTAAGGCTTCACCATAAGCGAATAAGTCACAAATGGCCTCTTTACGTTAAACTTGTGGCATTCTCTAGACTGTATTGTAGTACTTCAAAAGAAAGTGCCGTTAGTTGGATTTCTCTAGTAATATCATTATCTGCATTGATGCATAATTTCTTTCTTTTTAGTTATGTATGTTCAAGGAAAACCGAAAGGTAGCGAAGACGTGAAAGCCCAGCCAGGTATGAAAATCGGTATATTGTTTTTCCTTTAAAAGCTGTACAGTGACGTGTCTATACAGGCGACTACAGCTCTGTTCCAGGAGAAATGCAGCCCCTTCATTCTGTGCAGTTGGCGAAGGATATCCCTAAGTGAATAAAACACTGATGGCCAGTTATAACACTACGCCATTTGCGGATAAGTCCCAGATGACCCCTTTAAGTTAAACTAGAATTCTCTGAAATGTAGTGTTGCACCTTTACTCAGAATTCTTTTAATGACAATATCTGTGTTGGTGCATAATTTCTTTTTTTGTTATTTTTATGTTCAAGCAATACCGAAATTAAACCAGATGGTGCAAGCTCAGCCAGGTATGTTGTTTTTTTCTTTAAAAGCTTTAGGAGAATTGCAAATCTTTCATTCTTTGCCAGAAGATAAGTAATCTGCGCATTTGGGGGTGGGGGATAGATCTCTCTGAATGAATAAAACACTGATGGCCAGTTCTAAAGGCCCAATTACACTGCTCAATTAAGTAGATGATTGTTGGGAAGGAAGCGTTCTTTTCCCGAAATCGCCTGCTCATCAGTGACATGCAGAGATCTCCTCCACAGTATGGGGGGGGGGGGGGGGAGTGATCGCTAATGCCATTGCTCGCGGGGGATCAGAATCTTGCATTAGCGCTGGAAACTGAAGGCCTGAATTGACCTGCGGTTTGCAGCGATCGGCAATGTGGGGGGGGGGGGGGCACCCAAACCCCCAGCGCATTGTCACAGGGTGCCTGCTGAATGATATAAGCAGGCACCCAGTTCCGATCACTGCCAGCCGTGCGGCAGTGATCGGAACTACACATGATGTACCGGTACGTCATGTGTCCTTGAGGATTCGGGAAACATGCCGTACCGGTACGTCATGTGTCCTGAATGAGTTAAGTCCTAAATGACCCCTTTAAGTTAAACTTGTAGCATTCTCTACACTGTAGTACGTTATAGGAAAGTGCTTTTAGTCAGAATTCTCTAGCAGTTTTCTACTAATCTGTGTTGGTGCATAATTTATGAAAAAAATTTTTTCTTAGTGCTATATGTTCAAGCAAAACCGAAAGGAATCGAAGAAGTGAAAGCTCAGCCAGGTATGAAAATCTGTGTATCGTTTTTTCTTTAAAACCTCTTCAGTGACATGTCCAAATAGGCAACTGCATCTTTGTTCCAGGAGATTTGCAGCCCCTTTATTCTGTTCAGTGGGGGAAGGATCTCCAAGAATGATTAAACACTCATAGCCAGTTCTAAGGCTACGTTGTTAGTGTCCCAAATGAGCTCCTTGAAGGAAATGTGTCACCAAAAATGTTATCTGCCAGTTAAAACCAGATGGTAACACTTATCCAATTTTTCTAATCTATTTTTATTTTCTGATTGCAGATTTTTTTATTCTCTTCTCTGAACATTATTATGGGGCAGCCGTCTTGCCTGAGCTGTTCTTAACAAGATTTCTAAAGCATAAAAAAAATTGCTTTACGGCAGCCCCATAGACACAATTAGAGTTGAGCGAACCTGGCTTTTGGCAGGTTTGAGTTTGGGGTTTAAGTCAATTACGTAATGGATTCCGTTCTCACAGAATCCATAACGTAATTCAATGCCGGCATGCCAAACAGAATGCCTTTAGAGGCATTCTGTTTTGCATGCCGTCATAATACAAGTGTATGGCCAGCAGAATGGAACCCTCAGGGCTGGTCATACAGTCGTATTATGCGGCATGCCGGCATTGAATTACGTGATTGATTCCGTGAGTACGAAATCCATTACGTAATTGACTTAAACCCAGAGCCTGAACTCTAGACACAATGGTCTGAAGGGGAGCTCATTGACTTCGATGGGAGAGTTTTCTAGGCAAGCTCTGTGAAGGAAAAAATAGATAACCTTTGACAATCACCTATTGTGAATGAAGGATCATGTCTTATCTATACACAGAGATGATATCATTACAGGCAGGATTAGAATGGTAGATAACTGCAGTAAAGTGATCTTTATAGACCAAGAAGTGGTGCCAATTATTAGGCTTAGTGGCTAGTACAAAAATTTCAGAAATGGTAAGTTTTTGTTTAAATATAGTTATTGATATAAAAATGTGATCTTAAGAATAGGTCATTTTCTGATTACACATTTCCTTTAAAGGCTATGTACACCTTCGGAGATAATTTTTTTATGATTGCATGTTACTCATTTTGGCTAAAAAAAAATTTCAAGTGGCCTTTTATTAAAAATATTAATGGTTTTTCTCGCTGTGCGACTGGTACTTTCACTTTTACTTTGTGCTGGTCATCTAATAAACCTTTCTTTAAACTACAGAGAGGTCATAAACACTTATTTAAGCCACATTCTTATCAGTAAGATAAGAACTGAGCTATAAAAGGGTGTGAATGAGGTCAGAGAGAAGAGATAAGGAGCCTGTCAGCTCCCTGTCTGACAGAAAAGACAGAAAATCCGAAGGATTCTACTAGAGCACATCAGCTCTGTTCAGAAAAAAGGACCTCCCCCTTCAGTCTCCGACTTGCCTTCTCAAGCACATGGACACAGCGGATCTCTTATCTCACCTTTATCTTTACAAAAAAAATGCAGTTTCCCAGCGCTGAGAAATCAGATGTCACATAGACCTCTGTTCTGTATCTGGCCGTCCTGAAGGGTCACGTGCAGGACGGATTTGTAAGAGCAGCCATTATAGCGTCCTCACTGATTGTCCCCTAGCCTAAATGAGGCATTATAAATAATTAATGGCATTTAAAAGTTTTTTTGTAATATGTATTTTCATTGTTACATTTCCCGGAGAACCCCTTTAAGCTACCAGCTTGATATAAATCTAGCCGAGCAATGAATGGGGAGATCTCTGGATCCATGTGAGGTGCTGGGCTGGTTCTAGCTTCGTTAGAAAGACGTTGTCATTTCCTATATGATGTCTGATTAACCTTTTTATTTTTTTACATTAGTCATGGGATAACCCCTGTAAAGGAAAGAGCCTTTAGTCATGATTCTCTATTATTGTCAATATCTGTGTTGATGCATCATTTCTTTTTTTTCTTTTTTTTGTTCAAGGAAACCCAAAATTGAGAGAGCTGAAAGCTCAGTCAATAATGAAAAACTATATATTGTTTTTTCTTTAAATGCTCTACAAAGATGTGTCCATACAGGCGACTGCAGCTCTGTTCCAGGAGAACCGCAACCCCTTTATCATGTGCAGTGGGAAAGTTCTCCCTGAATTAACAAAATACTAATGGCCAGTTCTAAGTAGGGATGTCCCGATACCGGCATTTTCACGAGTACTTGTACTCGTGAAAATGCTGCCGATACCGGAAGTTCCGGTCCGGCAGCTCCTATACACTATTGAAGTAAACCTAACCTTTATTAATGTGGCCGGAATTACTAACTATTGATGCGCAGTCTCCCTCAGGTTAGGCTCTCAGTCCCTCCATGCTCCTCCTGCCCCGCCTGCCTTCTTCATTCATAAAAGTGGGCGGAGCGAGCAGGCGGGACATGAGGCGCATGGAGGAACTGAGAGCTCAAGCTGCCCGATTCCTCCAAGCACCTCACGTCCCTCCTGCGCGCTCCGCCCACTTTATGACTGTAGAAGGCACGCGGGGCAGGAGGAGCATGGAGGGACTGAGCGCCTAAACTGAGGGAGACTGCGCATTAATAGTTAGTAATTCCGGCCACATTAAAAGAGATTAAGTTTACGTCAATAGTGTATAGGAGCTGCGGGGCCGGTGTATGAAAGAGTCAAGCTACACCGGCCCCTGCGAGTGTAAACTGCCCCCCCACACACACTATGATGGCACTTATGGGGGTCTGCGGATGACACTAATGGGGGATCTGTGGATGACACGTATATAGCATAATATGCTATATATGTGTCATCCACATACCCCCCTGACAGTGACATCCACATAGCCCCCTGACAGTGTCATCCAGAGATCCCCCATTAGTGTCATCCAGAGATCCCCCATTAGTGTCATCCAGAAACCCCCCCCCCCCCCATTAGTGTCATCCAGAGAGCCCCCCCCATTAGTGTCATCCAGAGATCCCCCCCCCCATTAGTGTCATCCACAGATCCCCCATAACATTGTCATCCACAGATCCCCCGTAACATTGTCATCCACAGATCCCCCGTAACAGCGTCATCCACAGATCCCCCGTAACAGCGTCATCCACAGATCCCCCGTAACAGCGTCATCCACAGATCCCCCGTAACAGCGTCATCCACAGATCCCCCGTAACAGCGTCATCCACAGATCCCCCGTAACAGCGTCATCCACAGATCCCCCATAACAGTGTGTCCTCCACAGATCCCCCATAACAGTGTGTCCTCCACAGATCCCCCATAACAGTGTGTCCTCCACAGATCCCCCATAACAGTGTGTCCTCCACAGATCCCCCATAACAGTGTGTCCTCCACAGATCCCCCATAACAGTGTGTCCTCCACAGATCCCCCATAACAGTGTGTCCTCCACAGATCCCCCATAACAGTGTGTCCTCCACAGATCCCCCATAACAGTGTGTCCTCCACAGATCCCCCATAACAGTGTGTCCTCCACAGATCCCCCATAACAGTGTGTCCTCCACAGATCCCCCATAACAGTGTGTCCTCCACAGATCCCCCATAACAGTGTGTCCTCCACAGATCCCCCATAACAGTGTGTCCTCCACAGATCCCCCATAACAGTGTGTCCTCCACAGATCCCCCATAACAGTGTGTCCTCCACAGATCCCCCATAACAGTGTGTCCTCCACAGATCCCCATAACAGTGTGTCCTCCACAGATCCCCCATAACAGTGTGTCCTCCACAGATCCCCATAACAGTGTGTCCTCCACAGATCCCCATAACAGTGTGTCCTCCACAGATCCCCCATAACAGTGTGTCCTCCACAGATCCTCCATAACAGTGTGTCCTCCACAGATCCCCCATAACAGTGTGTCCTCCACAGATCCCCCATAACAGTGTGTCCTCCACAGATCCCCATAACAGTGTGTCCTCCACAGATCCCCCATAACAGTGTGTCCTCCACAGATCCCCCATAACAGTGTGTCCTCCACAGATCCCCTATAACAGTGTGTCCTCCACAGATCCCCCATAACAGTGTGTCCTCCACAGATCCCTCCATAACAGTGTGTCCTCCACAGATCCTCCCATAACAGTGTGTCCTCCACAGATCCCCCATAACAGTGTGTCCTCCACAGATCCCCCCATAACAGTGTGTCCTCCACAGATCCCCCCATAACAGTGTGTCCTCCACAGATCCCCCCATAACAGTGTGTCCTCCACAGATCCCCCATAACAGTGTGTCCTCCACAGATCCCCCATAACAGTGTGTCCTCCACAGATCCCCCCATAACAGTGTGTCCTCCACAGATCCCCCATAACAGTGTGTCCTCCACAGATCCCCCCATAACAGTGTGTCCTCCACAGATCCCCCCATAACAGTGTGTCCTCCACAGATCCCCCATAACAGTGTGTCCTCCACAGATCCCCCATAACAGTGCGTCCTCCACAGATCCCCCATAACAGTGCGTCATCCACAGATCCCCCATAACAGCGTCATCCACAGATCCCCCATTACAGCGTCATCCACAGATCCCCCATAACAGCGTCATCCACAGATAACCCCATAACAGATCCCCCTGGTGGCACATTGGTTGGAAAACACTATTATATTCCCATTTATTAATTTATTAACACTTGTACAAAGGAAAAGAAAAGTCGTTGTCCATAGCAACCAAATTCCAGCTTTAATTTTTTTCATTGCTGTCAGCAACTGCGCCGCTGTTTATTCGAGGTATCGGTAATTGGTATCGGTGAGTACTTAAATAAAAGTATCGGTACTCGTACTCTGTCTTAAAAAAATGGTATCGGGACATCCCTAGTTCTAAGGCTACGTCATTAGCGTTTAAATCCCAAATTACCCTTTACGTTAAACTTGAACCATTCTCTGAAGGTAGTGTTGTACATTAAAGGAAAATGCGTTTAGTTAGATTTCTCTAGTAATGCCAATTTCTGTGTTAGTGCATAATGTTTACATTTTTTTTTTTTTTTAGTTTTGTATGTTCAAGGAAAACCGAAAGGAAGCATAGAAGTGAAAGCTCAACCAGGTATGAAAATTTGTATATTGTTTGTTCTTTAACCCCTTAATGCATAATGCCATACATGTACGACATTATGCACCCGCAATTGTATAGACCTTGCAGCTGCGGTGAGCCCTCTCCATACGTGGCGGGTGCTGGCTGTATCATACAGCAGTCACCCCTCAGATGCAGCGTTCATGGCCGATTGCTGCATCTCTAGAGTCCGGCCTCTTTCACACTTGCGTTTGCACGCCGGATCCGGCACAACGCAAGTGAACTGAAAGCATTTAAAGACTGATCAGTCTTCAAAATGCTTTCAGTGTTACTATGGCAGCCAGGACGCTACTAGCGTCCTGGTTGCCATAGTAGCAGTGGGGAGCGGGGGAGCGGCATACTTACATTTCGTGCGGCTCCCGGGGCGCTCCTGAATGACGTCAGAGCGCCCCACGCGCATGGATCACGTGATCTATGCACTGGGGCGCCCTGATGTCATCCTGAGGCGTCCCGGGAGCCGCACGGAATGTAAGCATGCCGCTCCCTACTTACTATGGCAACCAGGACTTTAGCGTCCTGGCTGCCATTGTAACCATTGACAAAAAGCTAAACGTCGGATCCGGCAATGCGCGGAAACGACGTTTAGCTAAAGGCCGGATCCAGACTAATGCCCTTCAATGGGCATTAATTCCGGATCCGGCGTTACGGCATGTCTTCCGGATTTTTGGACGGAGACAAATCCGCAGCATGCTGCGCTTTTGTCAACGTCCAAAAAACGTTGACATACTGAACGGAAGACATCCTGATGCATCCTGAACGGATTTCTCTCCATTCAGGATGCATGGGGATAATCCTGATCAGTAGCTTTCCGTCCTAGAGACCCGAGGACTGATCTCTAGGACGGAAAGCTAAAACGCTAGTGTGAAAGAGGCCTCAGGCAGAAGGATGCCTTCTGATCGGAGCCCATGCAGTGAAATCCAAGAGTTCCAATCGGTTACCATGGCAGCATGGACGCCTCTGAAGCTTACCAGGCCTGCCATGCTAAGCTCCCTACTAAACTATGCATGAGGCACAACTCAGCAGTAAAGGATTACAAGTGAAAGATCCCAGGTTCTGGCCCCCTAACGGGGCTAATAGTTATTATGTAGAAAGTGAAAAAAAAACACCAAATATTAAAAGTTTAAATCACCCCCCCCCCCTTTATCAATGTTACATATAAAAATATATAAACAATAAAAAATAAACATATTCTGAACAACAATATAAAACAAATTCCTGCGGGCTGAAAACTGTAATGGAAAACATTTTGAAAACACTTCATTTTTTAGTCACCTTGGAGGCCCCCCTAAAAAATTGAATAATAGTGTTAAAAAAGTCACACATAGCACGCTATGTGAACGGAAAAATAAAAAAGTTATAGCTATTGGAACGTGGGTAGGAAAAATAAAAAATTAAAATATGCCGTGTCTTTAAAGGGTTAAAAGCTCTTATAACATTATGCTGTTAGCGTTTAAGTCCCATATGACCCCTTTTAGTTAAACGTCTAGCATTCTCCCCAATGTTGTATGTTAGGCTACTTTCACACTTGCAGCATATCTATCTGGCAGGCTGTTCTGGCGGGTGAACAACTTGCCGGATCCGCCATGCTGCAAGTACCCGTGCACTGCCGTGCTGCCGCTCCGTCCCCATTGACTATAATGGGGTGGGGGGCGGAGCTACGGCGCAGCACGTCTGTGCACGGAAGAGATCGCCGGACTAAAAAGTCGGACCTGCAGTACAGCCTGCCAGATAGCCATGCCGCAAGTGTGAAAGTAGCCTTAAAGGAAAGTTAGTCAGAATTCTCTTGGAATGTCAATGTCTGTGTTGGTTCAAAATTTCTTTTGTGTTCTTTTTATGTTTAAGCAAAAACAAAATGGAGCGGGGTAGTGGCAGCTCAGCCAGGTATGAAAATCTACCTATTTTGATTTCTTTAAAAGCTCTATAGTGATGTGTCCATACAGGGTATTTTTTTCCCCAGGAAAATTGCTGCCCCTTCAGAGCTCATTCAAATGACCTTATGTATTTGGCAGCCCACAAACTGCTGATCTGCAAAATACGGATATTGATTAGTTATAGCTATTGGAACGTGGGTAGGAAAAATCAAAAATGAAAAAAGGCCGTGTCTTTAAAGGGTTAAAAGCTCCTATAACATTATGCTGTTAGCGTTTAAGTCCCATAAGACCCCTTTAAGTTAAACTTGTAGCATTCTCTACAATGTTTTATGTTAAAGAAAAGTTAGTCAGAATTCTCTTGTAATGTCAATGTCTGTGTTGGTTCAAAATTTCTTTTGTGTTCTTTTTATGTTTAAGAAAAACCGAAATGGAGCGGAGTAGTGCCAGCTCAGCCAGGTATGAAAATCTATATATTTAGTTTTCTTTAAAAGCTCTATAGTGATGTGTCCATACAGGATATTGCAGCTCTTTTCTAGGAAAATGCCTCTTCTGAGCTCATTCAAATGACCTTATGTAGTCCGCAAACTGGTGATCTGCAAAATACGGATATCGGCCATGTGCATGCAGTATTTTCTTTATAGAACTGCCTGTTCCTGTTGCACATGCGCTTGCCAGCTAAAGACATCTGTGTTGATCCTGTGTGCATATGTGCCCGCATTGCTGAGGAAAAACAATGTTTTAATTTATGCAGATGAGGTTCTAGGAGCAACGGGGGTGTTGCTGTTGCACCTAGAGACTCTGCTTTCTTCAACTGTAGCGCCCTCTGCACCTTGACGGGCCAGGCAGTATAAATGCGCCTATAGGCTCATTTGCATATATTTAATCGTACTTTCTCGCCCATTTTCCTTGGGGGACACAGAAGACCTTGGGTATAGCTCAGCTCCCTAGGAGGCGTGACGCTAAGTAGAAACCCCTCCTCCAGCAGCTATACCCTCAGCCTGGAGAGAGAGACTGACAGTTTTTGCTTAGTGTCCAAGGAGGCAAGACCCACTCTGCAGGGCTGTTTTCTTCTTGTCATTTTTACTTTTTTCAGATTTTTATTTTTTGTTTTTCTTCTAGAACATCTGGGACAACAGAGACGCACTAGACCTCTCTGCTTCTCCCGGGGTTGAGCTGGGCAAGTGCCGACAAACCGCACTGCTGCCTTTCCCTTAGAAGGCAAGGTGGACCAGGGCAGCCTAGTGCCCTGCATCCCGCCAGCGCAAGGGTTGCCCGCACGCCAAGTCCCTCTTCCAGCATCCCGCCACTATGGTGCCGGTAGCTGAAGGGGCGACCCTGCTGGAATGGACCGAGGGTGAAGACGGCTGATGGTGAGAGGAGGCTGATCCAGCCCTACGCCCCCCACCCTCCCCTACCACTGGTTTCTTATCCTCCCTGGATGCCCTTCAAGATGTCGGTCGGGTACGTTCCCCCTCCCATCCCGTGTGCTGCCTTCCATATAGCCCTGCTAGACCTACGCTTAAGGATCACAGGGGCTGACATCCAGATCCATGCCCCCCCTCCCTCCCTCCCTCCCTCCCTCTCTCTTTCTCTCTGGGCCCTATCTCCATCAACAGAGATTTTGCACAGGCAGCGGTCCTCTGCATGCCCCTCAGCAGCAGCACTCCCCACTTCGGGAGGGGAGTTCACAGTTCATGGTGACACTGGCTTTTCCTATGTGCATCTTCTGTGCACCATGCTGTTTGGGGCCTGCCTCCGGTATCCGTCAGGGCCGCCCCTCGCCAGCAGCATCCACCGCTGCGTTTTCTGCATACCTGTGCCCCGCAGTGAGAGCCTGGAGGCCCGCTCCCCGACACCTCCGTGCCGCATGGGCCCTCAGCTTGCACGCCGCCTGGCTCCGGCCCGCCTCCCTTCTACTTCTGGTGTGCAGAATAGGCGCACCGAGGCTGGTACGTACCAGTGGGCACCTTCTGCATGCCGCTCCAAGTCCCTGCAGGACCCGGCTGACCGTTTCTCATTGAGGTCGGCCGGGCGCCGCTAATTTAGGCCCCGGCTTTTGCAGCCTAGTAGGCCGCATCTTCCATCCCTTCTGGGGGGGGCGGGAACTTCTTCCAGGCGCGAATTCTTCCTACCTGGAGGTTCCTCCTCCCCCATGGGACCGTTACTCCGCCCCCAGGCTAAATTAGTGTTAACCCCTTGGTGCCAGTCCCCTCTGGGGCCTGCACCCATATGGGGGAAACCCAGCAAATCCGGGCTTCCTTTTGGATATATTTAAAGGGATCCCCCCCTTGCTGCCTCTCTGAGGCTGTGTTTAAAAAAATAAAATAAATGAATATATATATATATATTGTGGGGAGTCGCTCTGGTAGATAGCAGTGCGGGTGCAGTATAGAGGCAAAACGGAGTCCAGAAAGTGTAGCAAACAGTGTTTACTTGTAGCAAATACACAGCAAACAGTCACTTGGTGTTAATTCACACCCATCAGAAAACGTGCAGCAAAACGAAATAGTCAAAAACAGGTTCCAGTCACCTCGGAGGCTTTAGGTGCAGGTTCGCACCTGGCTGTCAGTCCAGCCGCAAGGCGATCGACCTCCGGCTTCCAGGCCGTCTGCACTCCTCCTTGCTTGGGGTCTTGCTTCCAGCCCAGAGAACTCCACACAGCACAGCATGGATCAGCACTCCCAAACTCAAGTGATTCCACAGCCTAACAGCAGCTCCAGGACAATCACACTCAGCTGCTGAGGAGGCTGCCTTTTAAAGGCCCGGATAAAGTCCGGCCTGGACCGTGGGGAATAGGCACCCACCCAACTCTTTGCCTACTCCCAGTAAGAGCCGGCCCGGATTGGCTTTGCAGCCAAACTAAAAACAAGGTGTCAAACAGCACTAGCTGCTGCTGACACACGAAAACCCGGCTCTTACCTCACCGAGGCCAGGAACCTCGGTGACACGTACCTGCCATCGACCACGGTACCTTGCACCCTCTTACAATATATATAGAAAAAGGACAGTACTCCACTGAGATGAAGTGAATTATTTATTTACCCATATGGTGCAAAAAAAACCGCTAATAAGTGCTGTCCTTTTTCTATTTTTATATGTGACACCATATGGGTAAATAAATAATTCACCTCATCTCAGTGGAGTGCTGGCCTTTTTCTATTTTTATATGTGGATTTTGGCTTGGTCCTTGGACATTGCACCCACAACTTTATATTAATGTTAATGCGGTGCCGCCATTTTTTTTCCTATCTATATATATATATATATATATATATATATATATATATATATATATATAAATAAAATAACAACCGCATACCCCCTTCCTTGGGGTAGCATGTCGCACCCCCCAGATGTGGTGTTGGTCCTGTGCATGACTCTCCTGCCAGTGACACATTACACCCCCTCCACAGGCAGAATGTCGCACCCGCCCTGAGTATGGTGACGGCCATGTGCATGATGCCCCAAATCCCCCTGCTTTCAATAGGCGGAATTCTGCACTCTCACTGGATACTGTGCGGGCCATGTGCGTGACCCCCTTTCCATAGACTGTACACTGCCCTCTCACTGGATACGGTGCTGGCCATGTGCATGTCCCCCTTGTATAGGCGGAATACTGCGCACTCACTTGGTACGTTACTGGCAATGTGCATGACCCCCTGCACTCTCACTGGATAAGGTGCTGGCCATGTGCATGACCCCCTTGTATAGGCGAAATACTGCGCACTCACTGGATACGTTGCTGGCCATGTGCATGACCCCCTTGTATAGGCGGAATACTGCACTCTCACTGGATATGGTGCTGGCCACGTGCATCTCCCCCTTTTCATGGTGGAGCAGTTGCGCTTTCGCGGTTTCAGGTACTGGTCACGGGCTCGGCCCCTGCATTGGTGGATTATTGCTCTCGCCGCTGCGAGGCTACCCTTGTGTGTCCTACCCTTACAGACTGTATGGGCTTTGGGCATATACCCCCCCTGGGTTCTGTCGTGACCTCCTCCTATTCGGCAATGGTCTAATATGTGTGCATGGGCACACTGTGCGGGTATGGCTTCCATATGCCCCCCATATGCCCCCCTTCCTTCAGTGACCTTCTTCCTCCGGGGTGGATGCTGGCCGTATGCTTCCACCCTTCTCTGCAGAGGTTTCTCTGCTTCCGCCTGATCCGGACTTGGCTGCTGCCTCGCCGCCTGCATCGCGCTGGGAGATACACATTCCCTGTTTCGGAAGGCAGTGCGCTTCCGCTTGTTACAGTACCCTCCATGTGGTTGGCCCTCCACTTGTGGACCGTTTGTGACCTATCCAGGAGCGGTGTGTTGTTTTATTGCGGGTCCCATGGTACGCCAGCGGTCACATGGACGAGAGGGCTGTCTGCAGTAGGGTTGTTTCGGGTATCGAACTTTCGATACCCAATCGATACTTTTCTCTGGTATCGCACTCGATACCAGGAAAAGTTTTTTATCGATACTGGGCTGCGCTACTGCATAGCCCAGTATAGGAGAGCGTGGCTGCGCTGCTCTCAGCGCGGCCATGTTCTCCTCGGCAGCACAGGGAGAAGGAGGCGGTCTCTCCCTCCCCCTGTGCTGCCGCTGCAACCAATAGAGGGAGAGGGGGCGGAGGAGGGGCGGGCGCACTGGCCAGCAATGCCAAGTACAGTTTCATATATAACTGCAGGCAGAAGACACAGGCTGCCGGCACCTGCCTGTGACCCAGCACTGCAATCAGAGGCAATTAACCCCTCAGGTGCGGCACCTGAGGGGTTAATAGCCTCTGATCGCAGCGCTCGGTCACAGGCAGGTGCCGGCAGCCTGTGTCTTCTGCTTGCAGTTATATATGAACGTTATTAGGCTGGCCAGTGCTCTGCGCCCCCTAGTATTAAAACATTGGTGGGCAGTGTGCCCCCCTTCCCCCCAGTAATAAAATCATTGGTGGCAGTGGCCACAGGGTCCCCTCACCTCCTCCTCATTGGTGGCAGTGGCAGTGATCGGAGCCCCAGCAGTGTAATGCTGGGGCTCCGATCAGTTACCATGGTAACCAGGACGCTTCTGAAGTCCTGGCTGCCTTGGTCTGCTCCCTGCTGCTGTGTGCACTGTGCACAGGGCAGCAGGGAGAGGGTGAGATCCTATTCACCCTGATAGAGCTGTATTAGGGGAATAGGATGAGAATATCCCAGGTTCTAGCCCCTAAGGGGAAATAGTTAATAAATAAACTGTAAAAAAAAAAAAAAGTTAAAGTACACCAAAATATTAATTATAAATCACCCCCTTTCCCAATTTTACATATAAAATATATAAACAATACATAAATAAAATATTACATATCGCCACGTCTCAAAAGTCCAAACTATTAAAAAATCCACTTTTATGCGGTGAACGCCGTAAAAGAAAAAAAAAGAAAAAGAAAAAATGCACGATTCGCCATTTTCTTTTCGTCGCCTTGTCCCCACAAAAAAGTAGGATAGGACTGTTGTATTATGAGCCGGCGGTTTCATAAAATGTGGAATGCACGAGGATTTTTTTGGCGTTTTTTATTTTTTTCGCGTGGTATCGAGTATCATAGTAACATAGTAACATAGTATATAATATAAGGCCGAAAAAAGACATTTGTCCATCCAGTTCGACCTGTTTCCTGCAAGTTGATCCAGAGGAAGGCAAAAAACCCCTGTGAGGTAGAGCCAATTTTCCCCACTTAAGGGGAAAAAATTCCTTCCCGACTCCAATCAGGCAGTGAGAATAACTCCCTGGATCAACGACCCATCTTTAGTAGCTATAGCCTGAAATATTATTACGCTCCAGAAATACATCCAGGCCCCTCTTGAATTCCTTTATTGTACTCACCATCACCACCTCCTCAGGCAGAGAGTTCCATAGTCTTACTGCTCTTACCGTGAAGAACCCTTTTCTATGTTTGTGTACAAACCTTCTTTCCTCCAGACGCAGAGGATGTCCCCTCGTCACAGTCACAGTCCCCTCGTCACAGTCCACAGTATCGCAATACTTTTTTATGGTATCGATACCGAATCAAAATTTTGGTACCGAAACAACTCTAGTCTGCAGCGCCTTCGACTTCTAGGGGGGCTCTTGCAGAACTACGGTTCCCTCTCCTGCTACCATTACCTCCTTCGGATGTAGTGTGCCATGAGTCCTTCCTCTGGGTGCTCTCTGCACTTTGTGCCATTCTACTGCCAGGTTCGGGCCGCTTTTCTTTTTTCAACTTCTCTGGGTGCTTAGGTTTGGCCAGGTCTGGGGACCTCCACCTTGAGTTCTTTCAGGGTATCGCCTTTTGTGGGAAGTGAGCCAGAGACACACAGAGTAGCTGCCCTACTCTGATTATCCTGTTACCCACCCCTCCCTTTCGGTTGGAGGGGTTATGCCAGCGTCCGCCTCGACTGCTTCTTCTCGCTGGCTCCGTTTTGGCTCCCGCTCAGGGCATATCTCTCCTATGGGCTTCTGCCCGGCCAGGTTTCAGAGGCTGTTCCTTCTCAGCTCTCTCCTTGGGGAGCGTATGGTTGTGGCCTGGGAAGGCTCCGGAGTTCCTGTTGCAACCTCGGACCGTTTCCCTCGTCCACACTTACGGTACTGGCCGTGTGCCTACTTACTGTGCCTACCGCGTCTGTCCTCCCACTTGGGTGACAGTTTGCCTCTTTTCGTTGTAGGCAGAGGTTCTGCTGTACCTTGCCTTCTCGGTCGGTTGACCCCCAGCCTTGGCTCCGGGTCTCTACGGTTTGTAACTGTAGTGCTTCCGGCACTTACCGCTCTACTCCTTGCCATGTCGGCCCTTGACTAGTAGGCCGTAACTTCTCTGTCCCTGTACTGGTAATCCGTTCGTTCGGATCTGGGGTAGTAATTGTGTCCTCAATTATACCTCATCCGTCTCGAGGCTCGTTATTCTCAGCCTTACCTGCCGTTGGCTCCGCAACTACTGCAAATGGACTTTAGCCTGTCTTTTCCTGGCCTCTGTCGGACGCTGGACGGACCCCTTCGGTTCTTTCCGTCTGATCTTTTGCTCCCCCATCCTGGGTGGCCTCGGGACGACGTTGCTCTGGGGCTGATGGGTCCAGTCCTGCTGGACTCTTCCGCCTCTGCTACTGGTCTGCGCCTGATCGCGCTAGTTTTTGCTCCCGGACGTTCTTTGCCCGGGCTCTGTTCTCGGACTTGGAGATCTTACCTGCGGTTCTGGGGGCAGCTGGCGTTCCCCCACTCCAGCTTTCTCTCCCCAAGGTTATGTTTTTTTCTCCAGTCCGGCCTGGACCTGGGACTGTGGCTCTGTTCCCTGCAGGGTCCAGTGTTGGCTCTGTCCATCCTCTTTCAGCGTCCTCTGGGCCCTCTTGGGCCTGTCAAGACCTTCATCCACGGGGTGGCTCCTTGGTTCCTCTGTACCGTCTTCCGGTACCGCTCTGGACGCTCAATACTGTGCTTTTGGTGTTCCCCCTTCGAGCCGTTACAGAAGGTCTCTCTACGCCTTCTGTCTTGTAGGTTGGGCTTCCTTGTGTCCTACCTGTCTCTCCGACGGGTGTCTGTCTTCCAGCTTTTTCCGGTTCCGGGCTTTTTTCGGTCCTTCCTCAAGGCAAGGCTGTTTTCCTTCCTGTCCCTTCCCTCCCTCTGACAGTAATTTCTGCCTTTCATCTCCACGAGGCCATCGTCTTCCCCTCCCCTTCCCACCCCTGGGAACGGACACTGCGCTGCTCGGACGTTGTTCAGGCCTTGGGGGTTTTTCCTTGGAGATCACCAGCTCCTTCGGCGCTAGGACTCTCATTTTGATCCGGAAGGTCCGTGGAAGGGGTTGCAGGCCTCCAAGGTGGCTTCGACCGCTTCATCAACTTGGCCATTGCTGAGGTTGCCTCGCCAGGGGTAAGGTTCCGCCTTTCGGTGTCACCGCTCGTTCCGCCAGAGCGGTCGGTGCCGCTTGGGCAAGGCCACCGGTCTTCTATGTATGTCTTTGCCATGTTCCATGGGGTGCATTCTCGTGCATTAAAGGCTGTTGCCTTGGGCCGCCTAGTTTTGCAGGCGGCAGTTCCTTGCTGCCTACGGGTGCTTTGGCTTGGTGCTGTGGTCCCTCCCTTCTTGGACTGCTCTCGGACGTCCCAAGGTCTCCTGTGTCCCCCAAGGAAAATGGCCGAGAAAACGAGATTTTTGTATAACTTACCAGTAAAATCTCTTTCTCACTCTTCCTTGGGGGACACAGCACCCACCCATTCATTTGGTTTTTCTACACTGTTACGGACTTGGTTTACCCCGTTGGGTAGTTGGCAGGTGGTTCCACTTGTTGGTCATTGCCTTTTCTCACTACTTGGACACGCAACTGGCAGTCTCTCTCTCCAGGCTGAGGGTATAGCTGCTGGAGGAGGGGCCTAACAGTTTGTACTTAGTGTCACGCCTCCTAGGGAGCTGAGCTATACCCAAGGTCTTCTGTGTCCCACAAGGAAGAGCGAGAAAGATTTTACTGGTAAGTTATACAAAAATCTCATTTTTTCTCATTAGTGTGAGCACATATGAATATTTCCTCAATATCAAATCGGCAGGGGCCCGACTACCTGCACCCCCACCATCAGCTGTTTTAAGAGACGGCAGCGCTTGTATGAGTGCTCCCTTCTCTGCTCTGTTTACCTGCTCGCCACAGCAATTGAAGTGGTGATCAGGTGTAATTACAAGTATGGCATCCCCATTCACCTCTATAGGACGGCTCCTTTCTATTCACTTAGACTGAGGCGTCCCATAGAAGTGAATAGGAACACCATATGTGTAATTACACCTGCTCACCCTGCAATTGCTGCTAATAGCAAGTAAACAGAGCAGAGAAGGGAGCTAATCGGTGGGGGTGCCGGGAGTCGGACTCTTGCCGATCTGATACTTTTTCAAAGTATTTTGTTTTGTTTTTTTAAGTGATTAAACAAAATAAAAACTATATTTGGTAGTTTGGTATTACCATAATCTTATTGAGCTGCAGAATAAGGATGTCATGTCATTATTGGCACACTGTGAATGCCATGATGTCAAAATCCTTGGCAGAATTGTATTTTGTTTTTTTTTCACATTTTCCAATACAAAACATGGTAAATTAAATCGTGGCATTAAAAATGCATCTTGTCCCCCAAAAAATTAGCCCCCTTATGGCTATGTGAACAGAAAAAAAAAAGTTATACCTATTGGAACCTAGGTAGGAAAAATTAAAATAGGCCGTGTCTTTAAAGGATTAAAAGCTCTTATAACATTATGCTGTTAGCGTTTAAGTCCCATATGACCCCTTTAAGTTAAACTTGTAGCATTCTCTACAATGTTTTATGTTAAAGGAAAGTTGATCAAAATTCTCTTGTAATGTCAATGTCTGTGTTGGTTCAACATTTCTTTTGTGTTCTTTTTATGTTTAAGCAAAAACAAAATGGAGCGGAGTAGTGCCAGCTCAGCCAGGTATGAAAATCTATATATTTTGCTTTCTTTAAAAGCTCTATAGTGATGTGTCCATACAGGATATTGCAGCTCTTTTCCAGGAAAATTGCTGCTCCTTCAGAGCTCATTCAAACGACCTTATGTAGTCCGCAAACTGCTGATCTGCAAAATACGGATATCGGTTAGTTATAGCTATTGGAACGTGGGTAGGAAAAATCAAAAATGCTAAAATGAAAAAAGGCTGTCTTTAAAGGGTTAAAAGCTCTTATAACATTATGCTGTTAACGTATAAGTCCCATATGACCCTTTTAAGTTAAACTTGTAGCATTCTCTACAATGTTGTATGTTAAAGGAAAGTAAGTCAGAATTCTCTTGTAATGTCAATGTCTGTGTTGGTTCAAAATTTCTTTTTTGTTATTTTTATGTTTAAGAAAAACCGAAATGGAGCGGAGTAGTGGCAGCTCAGCCAGGTATGAAAATCTATATATTTTGTTTTCTTTAACCCCTTAGTGCTATTTGACATTTATACTCGTCATGAAACATTGCTATTTGGCGCTCTATGACGAGTGTACACGTCATGACATTAAACTGTGCCAGGGATCTCCGCTAACTGGCCCGGGACCAATGAGGGCGGTCCCGGGCCAGCGATCGCTCTGATTGGCTAGTCTGTACAGACTTAGCCAATCGGAGGATCCTAATGCCATCTAACAGGTTCAGATCACCGCTGCCTCAATGTGCCCCCTCCTCATTTTATGGATGGCTGAGCAGGCAGGCGAGCGATCCTTCGCCCCCCTCTCTCGTTTTCAAGGATGGCCAGAGTGGTTTCGCAGAGTGTCAGCACACAGCTGACACTTTGCTTCAACCAGCTTAAACTGATGTAAGCCGTTTAACCCCTTCCATGCCACGGTCCATGGGGACTGCTGTATGAAAGGGAGGGGTTAACAGAGAGGGAGCTCTCTCCCTCTCCTATCGGGCGCTGCTGTGACGTTGCGGCCACTCGATACTTGACGGGATCACAGAGGGAGGGGGCCCCTCCCTCCCCCATCAGCCTCTGCTCTGTTGTGGCAGTGGCTGATGGATACCATGGCAACCGAACGTTTTCACAGGCTTCCGGCTTGCTATGGTATAGCTAAGCCGGATTAGGCTTTTGCTAAAGGCAGCAGCCTTAACAGGCTAGGTGTAAAGTGACAATACACTACAGTACACTATGTAGTTATATAGGCATCAGACCCACTGAATCTTCAAGAACCAATTGGGTCTGGGTCAAAAAAAATAAAAAAAAGTTAAAAATAAAAAAAATTAATTTCTTCTTATAGCCGCACATTTATCACTGATTAAAATAATTTAAAAAAATAATACACTACACATGTTTGATATCACTGCATCTGTAACGACCCAATCTATGAAAGGGTCATGTTACTTTCCCCACACGGTGAATGGCATAATAAAAAAGAAAGAAAAACTATGATGAAATTGAAATTTTGCCCACCTCACTACCCATAAAAGATAATAAAAGTGATCAAAAAAGTCGTATGTATGCCAAAATGGTACCAATCAAACTGTCACCTCATCCCGCAAAAAATGAGCCCCTACATGAGACAATCGCCCAAAACATTTAAAAAAATGTGTCTCAGACTATGGGGACACTAAAACATGTTTTTTTCCCCTCTAAAATGCGGTTATTGTGTTAAAGTAAAATAAATTAAAAAAAGTGTACATATTAGGTATTGCCGCGTCTGTAAGAACCTGCTCTATAAAAATATCACATGACCTAACTCCTCAGGTGAACACTAAAAAAAAATAATAAAAACGGTGTAAAAAAATGCGATTTTTTTTTTTTTTTTTTTTTTTTTTGTCACCTTACATCACAAAAAGTGTAATACCAAGTGATCAAAAAGGCATATGCCCCCCAAAATAGTACCAATCAAACCGCCATCTCATCCTGCAAAAAATTAGACCCTTCCTAAGACAATCGGCCAAAAATTTAAAATCTATCACTCTCAGACAATGGAAACACTAAAATGATTTTTTTTTTTGCTTCAAAGCTGCTATTATGGTGCTAAAGTGAAATAAATAAAAAAAAGTAGACATGGTATAGCCGCATCCGTAGGAACCTGCTGTATAAAAATATTACATGACCTAACCCCTCAGATGAACACCATAAAAAAAACTGTGCTAAAAAAGCAATTTTTTTGTCACCTTACATCACAAAGGGATAATACCAAGTGTAATACCAAGCGATCAAAAAGTCATATGCACCCGAAAATAGTACCCATCAAACCGTCATCTCAAAAAAAAAATAAAAAAAATGAGCCCCTACATAAGACAGTCGCCCAAAAACTATGGCTTTCAGAATAAGGAGAAACAAAAAAATCATTATTTGGTATTGTCACTCCCGTAATAACCTGCTCTATAAAACTACTACATGATCTAACCTGTCAGATGAACATTGTAAATAACAAAAAATAAAAATGGTGCCAAAACAGCTATATTTTTTTACCTTGCCTAACAAAAAGTGTAATATACAGCTACCAAAAATCATATGTACCCTAAAATAGTACCAACAAAACTGCCACCTTATCCCGTAGTTTCCAAAATAGGATAATTTTTTTGGCGTTTCTACTGTAGGGGTGCATCAGGGGATCTTCAAATGTGACATGGCAACTTAAAATTATCCCAAAATTATGCCCTTCAAAAACCATATGGCGTTCCTTTCCTTTTGCGCCTTACTGTGTGCCCGTACAGCAGTTTACGACCACATGTGGGGTGTTTCTGTAAACTACAGAATCGGGGCAATAAATATTGAGTTTTGTTTGGCTGTTAACCCTTGCTTTATTAGCAGAAAAAAATGATTAAAATGAAAAATCTGCCAAAAAAGAGAAATTCTAAAATGTAATCTCCATTTTCCACTAATTCTTGTGGAACACCTAAAGGGTTAACAAAGTTTCTAAAATCAGTTTTGAATACCTTGAGTGGTGTAATTTCTAAAATGGGGTCACTTTTGGGTGGTTTCTATTATGTGAGCTTCACAAAGTGACTTCAGACCTGAACCGATCCTTAAAAATTGGGTTTTGGAAATTTTCTTAAAAATTTTAAGATTTGCTTCAAAGTCTTCTAAAGTCCCAAAAAATGAAAATTTAATTTACAAAATGACCCAAACTTGAAGTAGACATATGGTATATGTAAAGTAGTAACTATTTTAGGAGGTATCACTATCTGTTTTAAAAGCAGAGAAATAGAAATTTCGAAAATTGCAAATTTTTCAATTTTTTTTTGTAAATTTTGTAATTTATTTATAAATTAAAATGAAATCTTTTGACTCAAAATTACCACTGTGGTGAAGTACAATATGTGACGAGAAAACATTCTGGGAATGGCTTGGATAAGTAAAAGCGTTTTAAAGTTATCACCACATAAAGGGACACATGCCAAAAAATGGCGTGGTCCTTAAGGTGAAAAATGGCTGTGTGATGAAGGGGTTAAAAGCTCTATAGTGATGTGTCCATACAGGGTATTGCAGCTCTTTTCCAGGAAAATTGCTACCCCTTCAGAGCTCATTCAAATGACCTTATGTATTTGGCAGTCTGCAAACTGCTGATCTGCCAAATACGGATATTGATTAGTAATAGCTAATGGAACGTGGGTAGGAAAAATCAAAAATGCTAAAATGAAAATAGGCCATGTCTTTAAAGGGTTAAAAGCTCCTATAACATTATGCTGTTAGCGTTTAAGTCCCATAAGACCCCTTTAAGTTAAACTTGTAGCATTCTCTACAATGTTTTATGTTAAAGAAAAGTTAGTCAGAATTCTCTTGTAATGTCAATGTCTGTGTTGGTTCAAAATTTCTTTTGTGTTCTTTTTATGTTTAAGAAAAACCGAAATGGAGCAGAGTAGTGCCAGCTCAGCCAGGTATGAAAATCTATATATTTAGTTTTCTTTAAAAGCTCTATAGTGATGTGTCCATACAGGATATTGCAGCTCTTTTTCAGGAAAATTGCTGCTCCTTCAGAGCTCATTCAAATGACCTTATGTAGTCCGCAAACTGCTGATCTGCAAAATACTGATATCGGCCATGTGCATGCAGTATTTTCTTTAAAGAACGGCCTGTTCCTGTTGCACGTGCGCTTGCCAGCTAAAGACATCTGTGTTGATCCTGTGTGCATATGTGCCCGCATTGCTGAGGAAAAACAATGTTTTAATTTATGCACATGAGGTTCTAGGAGCAATGGGGGGGGGGTTGCTGTTGCACCTAGAGACTCTGCTCTCTTCAACTGTAGCGCCCTCTGCACCTTGACAGGGCCAGGCAGTATAAATGCACCAATAGGCTCATTTGCATACATTATTTTAAACTCGTTTTATTGAAAAGTAAAATCAGAGCATGTTACATACTGATCGGAGTACACTGCAATAAGATACACAGAAACAATAAGATACACAGTCCACATATCATGGAGATTGCAGTCAGCACAACCCAATACGCAGGTGCACGTTGCTATGGTGAAATACACATACAAACGTAAAAACAAAGGTGCAATGGCACACTGCAGCTAGAGCTCCGTCCTGCCACTATGCTGGATGTTAGATGAGGCATTAGTTTATATTTTGGCCAAATTATGTAAGCCACCCACCACTTCACGGTTGCCTCTCGAGTTTTGGCCAAAATATAAACTAATGCCTCATCTAACATCCAGCAAAGTGGCAGGACGGAGCTCTAGCTGCAGTGTGCCATTGCACCTTTGTTTTTACGTTTGTAAGTCCACATATCATAGCATAGCAATACACAACGTGGTCATACATAGCGAAAATACATTAGAGATGCATACCACAGTCAACGCATACATAACAGACGTCGCCCCGGAGGAAGAGATGGTTACAGTGTTCCAGAATTAGAGGCAGAGATACATAGGTGATCCTAAAGCACAGATTGTAAATGAGCTGAGGTAACAGTAAGGGGGAAGGCACACCATGGACCCCAAATTTTTTAAAATTTTTGAGGACATCCCCTGCGTGAAAAAAATGATCTTCATGAGAGGAATAGTGGCATTTACTAGAGTTTTCCATTGGCCAACCGATGGAGGTCTGTCCGCCATCTATCAGAGCACAATTGCCTTCCTGGCAAGGAAGAGAGTTTCCCTCAGAAAGGAGAGTACATAATGTGATCTGGAGTCGTCCTCAACTATCCCTAAGAGGCAAGCCTTGGGGCAGACCTCCATGGTACCTGGCACCATAGTGGACAGGACATCCACCACTGCTCTCCAAAATGACTGGATATAGCTGCAGTCCCAGATGAGATGCCAGAAGTCTGCACCTAACTGCGCGCACCTGTGGCAACCCGTATGGGGTATCCTTCCTATTTTAAAAAGTTGTGTTGGAGTGAGGTAGCATCTATGTAAGATAAAAAGTTGTATCAATCTATTAGTAAGAGAGGGGGACACAGCTACTGGCCCATCCAAGGCCTCACTCCATTCTTCTGTTGTGAGAGTGGGAATATTTCCCCTCCATCTGCCTTCAGAGCCCAGTGGAGAAGACGAGAGTCTAAGGTTAAGCAGATGGGTGTAGAGTACGGATATAAGCCCCCCTGGGTCCTAAAAACCCAGATGAGCGGGTAGACAGAAACCGACCGCTTGAGGGTTCTCAACTGGGCCTGGAGTGCATGCCTCAACTGTAGGTATCTGAAAAAGGGAGGACGTACAATCCCGAACTTCGTCTGCAGCTCAGAAAAGGAGTACAGGATACCATTTGCACATAGATCTTTCAAATGTCGCACACCATACTCTTTCCAGACTCTCTCTCCCTCACATCCCAACAGGTGGGGAAGTAGAGGGTTATTCCATAGTGGGACATCATCCGGTAGATCCTTATATTGCTGCATTTTTGCCGCCCTCCAAACCTGGTGCGCAAGCCTATGGGCCTTTAGAAGTGGTTCCGACACGGAAGAGAGACCCTCCAGAACCGGCCAGAGGTTGAAGAGTTGCAAGCATGTTTGAAGATAGTATTCAGAGTTGGGGAGAACATCCTGGGTCACCATACTAGAGTGTCGCCACACTAGAGTGTAGCCTATCAAAAAACTCAGAGTGATTGGTATACAGAAACACAAATGGGGGGTCAGTCAGCACGTCCCTGTCTGCAGGTGCACGTTACTGTGGCACATATATATACAAACAAATTTTTTTTAACAGCACTCTGCAACCAGAACTCTGCCCTGCCTCTATGACAGAAGCTGTGAGAGGTAGTTAGTGTACATTTTGATCAAATGGTAATAAGCCACTCGCCACGACAAGGCCCCCTCGTGAGTGGTCCTAACGCTAAATCCTACCTGTTATGGGCCATGACAGCCACATAAAACCCAGGGAGTGCGGGCCCAGCATGCATGCCGGGATCAGCCGTACTTATTAACTCTTTCTGGTGCTATAAAAGCTTCCATTAGATCCAGGGACGCAGGTACCAACAGGTAGGATTTAGCGTCAGGAATAGTGCCTGCTAGTAACCATCTGGTTCCAGGAGGAGTACACAGTGGGCTCAGCATGCATGTTGGTACCTGCGTCCCTGGATCTAATGGAGGCTGTTATAGCAACTTGGCAGGTACTCGGTGACCCCTCTCCACTATGTATGCTGCAGAGAAGGGCGCGTTGGGGAACACCGTCTTAAACCACCCCTCCAGAAAGGCCGCAGGGTCTGTTCCTTCTGCGCGTTCCGGCATTCCGATGATGCGCACGTTATTGCGCCTCGCGCGGTTCTCCAGGTCGTCACATTTTTGCCGCCACATTTCCACTGATGCCTCCACTGCAGCGAGTCTCGCAGGTATGGGGCTGGTCAGATCTTCCAGGTCTAATATGCGTGCTTCGGTGATTCTGAACTTCTCTCTCAGTTGCTGTACATCATGGCGCAGGAGGCCTAGATCCACGCGTACCTCCTCTATCTTCCCTGTAAGGGAGGCCTGGCACCCGGTAATGGCTGCCAGCAGTTGCTGATGTGAGGTTTGCAGGGTGAGTTCTGGCTCAGCCTCGGAGTCTGGATGTGGCTGCTGTGACGCTTGTCCCCTTGTGCTGGGAACTCGTGTTGGCGAGGATGCCACAGCGCCATGTTGGGATTCTTGCCTGGCATATTCTTTAAGGCGCTCTGCAGCCATCTGAGCTTTGCTGGCGCTCATGGTTAAGTTCCTCAACTCTTGGGAGCCTAGGGGCACCTGTCAGGTGGTAGCACAGCAAGTTTAGAAGTCAGGAAGGCTCGGGATTCTGAATGGGAGCCGGAGCTGCTCTCAAATGCGTCTAGCCATGACAGCAGTTGGCCACGCCCATCTCATTTGCATATATTTAATCATCCCTTTTCTCATCAGTGTGGGCACATATGAATATTTCATCAATATCAAATCGGCAGGGGCCCGACTCCTGGCACCCACACCATCAGCTGTTTTAAGAGACGGCAGCGCTTGTATGAGTGCTCCCTTCTCTGCTCTGTTTACCTGCTCGCCACAGCAATTGAAGTGGCGATCAGGTGTAATTACAAGTATGGCATCCCCATTCACCTCTATAGGACGGCTCCTTTCTATTCACTTAGACTGAGGCATCCCATAGAAGTGAATAGGAACACCATATGTGTAATTACTCCTGCTCACCCTGCAATTGCTGCTAATAGCAAGTAAACAGAGCAGAGAAGGGAGCTAATCGGTGGGGGTGCCGGGAGTCGGACTCTTGCCGATCTGATACTTTTTCAAAGTATTTTGTTTTGTGTTTTTAAGTAATTAAACAAAATTACAAGTATATACAAGTTTGGGATCACCATAATCGTATTGAGCTGCAGAATAAGGATGTCATGTCATTATTAGCACACTGTAAATGCCATGATGTCAAAATCCTTGGCGTAATTGTGTTTTTTTGTTTTGTTTTTTTTTGTTCAATTTTACCCTAAAAATGATTTTTTCACATTTTCCAATACAAGGCATGGTAAATTAAATCGTGGCATTAAAAATGCATCTTGTCCCCCAAAAAATTAGCCCCCTTATGGCTATGTGAACGGAAAAATAAAAAGTTATACCTATTGGAACGTGGGTAGGAAAAATCAAAAATGAAAATAGGCCGTGTCTTTAAAGGGTTAAAAGCTCTTATAACATTATGCTGTTAACGTTTAAGTCCCATATGACCCTTTTAAGTTAAACTTGTAGCATTCTCTACAGTGTTTTATGTTAAAGGAAAGTTAGTCAGAATTCTCTTGTAATGTCAATGTCTGTGTTGGTTCAACTTTTCTTATGTGTTCTTTTTATGTTTAAGAAAAACCGAAATGGAGCGGAGTAGTGCCAGCTCAGCCAGGTATGAAAATCTATATATTTAGTTTTCTTTAAAAGCTCTATAGTGATGTGTCCATACAGGATATTGCAGCTCTTTTCCAGGAAAATTGCTGCTCCTTCAGAGCTCATTATAATAACCTTATATAGTCCGCAAACTGCTGATCTGCAAAATACGGATATCGGCTGTGTGCATGCAGTATTTTCTTTATAGAACTGCCTGTTCCTGTTGCACATGCGCTTGCCAGCTAAAGACATCTGTGTTGATCCTGTGTGCATATGTGCCCGCATTGCTGAGGAAAAACAATGTTTTAATTTATGCACATGAGGTTCTAGGAGCAACGGCGGCGTTGCTGTTGCACCTAGAGACTCTGCTCTCTTCAACTGTAGCGCCCTCTGCACCTTGACAGGGCCAGGCAGTATAAATGCGCCTATAGACTCATTTGCATATATTTAATCATCCTTTTTCTCATCAGTTTGGGCACATATGAATATTTCATCAATATTAAATCGGCAGGGGCCCGACTCCCGGCACCCCCACCATCAGCTGTTTTAAGAGACAGCAGCGCTTGTATGAGTGCTCCCTTCTCTGCTCTGTTTACCTGCTCGCCACAGCAATTGAAGTGGTGATCAGGTGTAATTACAAGTATGGCATCCCCATTCACCTCTATAAGACGGCTCCTTTCTATTCACTTAGACTGAGCCGTCCCATAGAAGTGAATAGGAACACCATACGTGTAATTACACCTGCTCACCCTGCAATTGTTGCTAATAGCATGTAAACAGAGCAGAGAAGGGAGCTGATCGGTGGGGGAGTCGGATTCCTGCCGATCTGATATTGAGGACCTATCCTGATGATAGTTCATCAATGGTAAAAAGCGGACAACCCCTTTAAGCTTAATGCCCAGTGGGAAAACTGCAGGCTTTTATGGTTTTTGTTTAAATATAGATATTGACATGGAAATTTAAAAATATCATTAAAAATTCTTTAAAAATATGTTAAACATAAAAACGTGATTTAAACAATTGGTCATTTTCTAATGACACATTCCCTTTAAGTCCCATATGACCCCTTTATGTAAAACTAGTAGCATTCTTACAATCGGGTGTTGTACGTTAAAGGAAAGTGTTTTTAGTCCGAATTCTCTAGTAACCTAAATATATCTGTGTTGGAGCATAATTAAAATTTTTGTTATATTTATGTTCAAGAAAAACCGAAAGGGGGAGCGATGGAAACTCAGCCAGGTATGAAAATCTGCATGTTGTGTTCTCTCTAAAAGTTCTAATAGTTAAATAAGCTTTCTGGGACCTCAGTGAGTGCCTTATCAGTGAGGAGTCATTTACCTCTGGTGTCCCCACAGTCGAGTAGGGTTAAAGGGGTTAGGTGGGAAAAGATACTGCTCTCCAACTGATCAGCTGTTAGCAGAGACTGGGTGTTCAGTGAGCGCATCAGTCATGTGACCTAGTTGCAGCTCAACCCAATTCAATTAAATGGAGCTTCTCCAATACCAAGCACAACTGCTATGCAGCGTACAGCGCTCTGCTTGGTAAGGTACCCGGAGGCCACAGCACACACCAGAGCTCTGGTAAGCGTCACGGCCCCCTGGAACGGCTCATCAACAGGGGTGTCGGGACTGGGACCCCTGCCAATGTGATAATGATAAACTATTCTGTGGATGGGTTATCATTATCATTTCACATTTCCCATTTTTAAGAGCGTTGCATATCCTTTATTACACAGGTACAGTGATTTGTCTATACAAGCGTCTGCAGCTTTGTTCCAGGAGAGTTGCAGCCCCTTTATTCTGTGCAGGGGGGGGGGGGGGGCCATCTCCCTGAGCTATCAACACTGGTGACCTGCTTTAAGGCCACCTCCTTAGCATTTAAAGGGGTCCTCATTAGGAAAATGAAAATTCTTAAATATTACTTTATTATACATATATACTCAAATACCTTTTATTATCTGTAATGGCTCATTTTGTCTAGGATGCAATCATCGGGAGAAATAAATTGGCCGCTGTCCTATTAGTACACACAAAACCTGTCCTAATCACACAGGAGGACAAGTTACTTCACAACACTGAGCTAAAGAGCTGCCTCATCCTCCTCTGTGCTCTGCTTGTCAGGAATTATGATCCTGAATATAGATAAGATCTTCAGCCGAATCTCTGCGGGAATGGAGTTCATGAAGAGACATGAAGTACATAGAGGAGGTGGGGATGTGAATAATAAGCAGCAGCTCTTGTATGCAGTCTCCTTTACCATATCACCACAGTCTGCCCACTCCGTCCTCTCTGTACTTCATGTCTCCTCATGAACTCTATTGCTACAGAGATTCAGCTGAGGATCATATTAAACTGTATTCAGGATCATAATCCCTGACAAGCAGAGAAGAGGAGGATGAGGCAGCTCTTTATCTCAGTGTTGTAAAGTAACTTGTCCTACTGTGGGATTAGGACAGGTTTTGTGTAGACTAGTTAGACGGCGGCCATTTTATTTCTCCTGATGATTGCTCCCTAGACAAAATGAGCCATTATAATTAATGAAAAGTATTTTTGAATATATTTATAATAAAGTAATTAAGTATTTTTATTTTCTTAATTCCCAGAGAACCCCTTTAAGTTCCAAACGACCTCTTAAAGTTAAATTAGTAGCATCCTCTGGAATGTAGTGTTGTACTCTAAATGTAAGGAAAGTTCCATTAGTCAGAAATCTCTAATAATGTCAATATCTATCTTGGGGCATAATTCCTTTTTTTTTTTTTTTTTTTTTATGTTCAAGAAAAACCAAAAGAAAAAGCAGTAGTGAAACCACAGCCAGGTATGAGAATGTGTATATTGTTTTTTTTTTTTTGTAAAAGCTTTACAGTGATGTGATCATGCAAGTGACTACATCTCTGTTCCAGGAGTATTGCAGCCCCCTCATTCTATGCAGTAGGGGGGGTATCTCCCTGAATGATCAACAATGATGTCCTGTTCTAAGGCTATGCCATTACCATTTAAGTCCAAAATAACCACTTTATGTTAAACTAACAACATTTGCTATTGTATAGTGTTCGTTAAATTTAAGGAAAGTGCCTTTACTCAGAATTCTCTATTAATGTCAATTTCTGTGTTGGTTCATAATTTCTTTTTTGTTATTTCTATGTTGAAGAAAAACTGAAAGGGAGACTATTAGTGAGAGCTCTGCCAGGTATGAAAGTCTTTATATTGTTTTCTCTCTAAAACCTCTAATGTTAAAGGGGCTTACTGGGACTTCAGTTAGTGTCTTCTTATCAGGGGCTCATTTACCTCTGGTATCCCCACAGGCCAGCAGCATTAAAGGGTTTGGCCCATCTGGGACATTGATGGTGTATTGCTAGAATATGCTATCCATGTCGGATAGGTGGGGGTCTGTGTACTCGCTCCTATCTCCAGGACAGGGACCTGAATTGTATAGAGAGAAGCCGCACACACATGGCCACTCTTTGTTCAGTACTATGGGAATCCAAAAAATAGAAAATTTCCGGCAGTATTCACCGCTATGGGACTTCTAAAACAGTCTAGTGTGCTCAGCTGTTTTCAGAAGTCTCATGACAATAAATGGAGCGCACGCCAGCATGTGCGTCATGCTCTCCTTTACTTCGGCTACCCCGTTCTGGAAATAGAAGCAGGTCTCAGAGATGGGACCCGTATCTATCTGACATTGATGGTAAATTGTAGCAAAATACCATTAAGCCCCAGATGGGCGAATGCCTTTAAGAGCATTGCACCCCCTTCAATTCTGCGGTGTGTGTTTTTAATGTAAATTTGATGATTTGAGAATAAATAGGCTTAAGCAGGCTAAGTGAATAAATATATTTACTAAGTGTAATTAAGTATATATATAAACAGACAATTCTCATACAGAATAGTAAAGGTAAATAATAATTAGGTGCCCTACAATACAATGCGACTCCTGTTGCCATGTCGTAGCACATGGCCAACACCCCATAATGATACAAGAAAGAGATGTTGATCTTACAGCATCCTGTCTGGATGATGTTCTCAGTTGAGTTCCAATTATCTGTCTTTATGCAAAAAGGTTTATACTTTTCAGCCCTTACTCCTAAGGATGTCCAGTGTGCTGCATGCATGTCTCTGAGATAATCACTCATAAATGTGGCCTTCTCAGCACCATGGGGGTTTGTATATGTCTAAGTATCCCTAACTCACTACATTACAAATAATATAAAAGATAATATAATTAAAGGGAACAGAACCAATATTTAATAAAGTATGTAAAATACCCTTAACAACACTGTTTTTTTCATCTTCAAGAAAAAGCAAATGTGATGGCAAAAGCACTGCCAGGTATGAAAATCTTTCTATCGTTCCCTCTTGGTTTTTTTATACATAATATTATGGTTGAGTTTTCAAGTGGTAACATTTTGCCTCCTGTTATGCAAACGGATTGTGTATCCATGCTTCTTCTTGTAGCTGTGATATTAATGGGGTTGTCCTATTATAGACACATCCCCTATCCGCAATATAGGAAGTAAGTGTCTAATTGGCAGTAGTCCAACTGATAAGATCCCCGGCGTACACAAGAATTGAGGCCCTGTGTTACCCGGTTTGAATGGAGTGCCTCACTGGTCATGTATGCACACTACTGTTCCATTCAGCTGTATGGAAATGCCAGAGATAGCCACGTACAAGCACTCGGCAATCTTTGGCAGTGACTGCCTTTCCATTTAAATGGTGGAACATGAGGCCCTGCCGATCAGTTAGACCCCTGCCATTCAGGCACTTATTTTCTATCCTATACTTTTAATGGCTTTTGTAAGTGCTTGTGATGGGCAGACGCTTTTTTGCATGAAAATGATGTTCCTAAAATGCCATAGAGAAAATATGTGCACTGTTTTTTGCATTGAGCTACCCTCTCTATGCACACAGTAACCCTTATACCTGGTTTTCAGCCCCTTCTACACTCTCAATTCTGGCTGTGTGGTATTTGCTCTCTCCTTCTTCTACAGTCTCTGGGTTTGCACAATCTAAACCATGCAATGTCAGACAGCTCCTTACAGGTTTATGTAGAACCCACTCTCCCTGGAAACCAGGTTCTACATAGACCTGCATGGGACCAGGCAAGTGAGCTTTGATAAATCTCTCCTATAATGGCTCAGATTTTGTAAGTGTGATGTGTCTTTATTATTGAGTAACCTGTTAGTAGCAGTTGGACAAAGTACTGGTGACCCTCTGCAGCGGCTTTACTTACTAGCATTACAGACAAGGCTCCTGCGCCATACCTCTGGTCTGTGCTGCTGATATTGAACTCAAAGCCTCTGGGTCACTAGTGCTGCAGTTATTAGGGCAGCCCAGTTCCTTCTGCACCTCCTCCCCTGGAATTATCTGCACCGCACCCCTGTCCACACGTGCTCTTCTACATCAGCTTACAGAGGCACATACATTCCTCCCTGCACTTGCTGTACTGCACTAGCATCAACTGTAAAAAGCTCTGCCATCTGGTGAAAAAGTGAAATGTGGGAGTCAGAGCAGTCAATAAGTGCTATTCTACAATGCCTCCTTGCCTGCCAGCTGTATTATAAGGCAGTTAGAAGGCTGCCTGTGCCAGCCTCGGCTACTTACTCCCTGAAATCCTTCCCTGGTCAAATTTCCTATTCTGCACAATTCTTCTTCTTTCTAATCTTTCCCTTCTCCCTGACAATAAAATAGAAGCTTGATTGTGACTGTACACTGTCCCTAAGATCGTTTTCTGCCAGAGACCGCTATCCACAGCCCAACACAGAATGGCGTAAAGCTAGGGCACCTCCCTGCTTGATGCCCCACTGATTGGCTCATCCAGGCTGTCTGTCAGCCTGTGAGGCAATCAGGAGAAGCCTGGTTTAGGTAAGGCCACGACTTGGGCTAGGTTGGATTGTTAAAGGAAGGGAAAGGTCGGGGAAATGGTGTTGCAAGCAGAAAGATATAGTTGCAATAAAAAGGCTTTGTAGAAAGCAACTGTAAACCCCTGAGGATATTTCCAATGTTTAAGTTAACCTAGTAATATTCTCTAGAATGTATTGTACGTTCAAGTGCTTTTAATCAGAATTCTCTGTTAATGTCAATATCTGTGTTGGTGCATAATTTTATTTTTGTTATTTTTATGTTCAAGAAAAACCGAAATGGAAAGCGGTAGTGGAAGATCAGCCAGGTATGAAAATCTTTATATCGTTTTCTCTTTAAATTCTCTACAGTGATGTGTCCATAAAGGCGACTGCAGCTCTGTTTCAGGAAAATTGTGCCCCTTAAGGGCTCATGCATACGAACATGTGTATTTTGCAGTCCGCAAACCGCATATCTGCAAAATGTGCATATCGTCATTTTCTTTAAGGAGGACCTTTCACCACTCCTGACTGTTTTAATAGCTACATGCATTCCCCATGTAATAACAATTGTGCACCATCTATTCTTATGGCTCATTCCTGTGTTATTTCTACTAGAAGATATGAATTATTTGCTAGCATTCTGCAGTAAGGGTACAGAGGGGTGTTCACCAGTTGGGCTGTGTACCTGCACAGTCTGACAATGGCAGCACTGACTGGCTAGAGTAAGATTGTACAGGTTACACCACCCTTCTGTACCCTTAAAGTGTAACTGTCATTCTTTTTTTTATTTTGTAATGTGTAGGGACAGTGATACTGACCATTTTTGTAATATACTTTAATTACTAAAATCATACATTTGTATTAGAAAAGTAGCTCTAAAGTGACCCATTTTGAGCCTTAGCAACGCCCCCCGTCTTCTGTTTACACAACAGTCAGTGTTAGCAAGTCTCCACTGTTATGTAAACAGAAGACGGGGGACGTTGCTAAGGCTCAAAATGGGCCACTTTAGAGCTATTTTTCTAATACAAATGTATGATTTTAGTAATTAAAGCATATTGCAAAAATGGTCAGTATCACTGCCCCTGTACATTACACACATAAAAATATAATGGCAGTTACACTTTAAACTGCAGACTGCTAGCAATTCATTCATAACTTCTAGTAGAAATAATACAGGAATGGCAGAACATAGAGCCATAAGAATAGATGCTCCAGAATTGTTATTACATGGCAAATGCATGTAGCTATTAAAACATGTCAGGAGTAGTGAAAGGTCCTCTTTAAAGAACTGCCTATTTTTGTCCTCAAAACGGAAAAGACTAGGACATGTTTTATAAGAACGATTCTTTTAAAGAGACTGTGTTACCCTGTTTGAATGGAGCGACTCTCTAGTCACGTATGCATGCTACTGCTCCGTTCAGCTTTATGGGGATGCCAGCGATAGCCAAGTACAAGCACTTGGCTATCTCTGGCAGTGACTGCCTCTCCATTCAAATGGGGGACCACTAGGCCCCGCCGATCACAAGAACAGGGGCCCAAACGATTGGACCCCTGCCATTCAGGCAGTTATTCCCTATCCTGTGTCGTAGGGGTGGACGGTATAGGCGATATAGGCGATATGCGATATAAATTTGTGCCACGATATGGATTTTGTGCATATCGCCTATATCGCCGGACCGCGATATGACCTTGAGCGGCAGTTCCGATCGGAGTCCCAGCAGTGTAATGCTGGGGCTCCGATCGGTTACCATGGCAGCCAGGACGCTACTGAAGTCCTGGCTGCCATGGTATGTAAGTGAGCAGCATTATGCTTACGTGCGCGGTGGCCGCGGGCGCTCCTCCTTCTCATAGATCTGTGCGGCGCATTGCTAATGCTATAAGCATTAGCAATGCGCCCACTGCAGAGAAGAGCCGGTGGCCGCCGGGCGTTCCTTCTACTCATAGATCTGTGCGGGCGCATCTATAAGCATTAGCAATGCGCCGCACAGAGAAGAAGGAGCGGCCACCGCGCACGTGGGAGGGGTAGTCGGAAGGGGCCACCACCACCACCATTGATTAATACTGGGGAGGGAGGGGCGCACTGCCCACTGCCACCAATGATGTGGGGGAGGGAGACCCTGTGGCCACTGCCACCAATGATCAGATCAGGCTGATCAGAGGCTGGGTGGGCTGATAAGAGGAGAGGCTGGGCACATAAGAGGTTGGGAGGCACATGAGAGGCTGGGGGGCACATAGGAGGCTGGGGGGCTGATCAGAGGCTGGGGGGCTGATCAGAGGCTGGGGGGGCTGATCAGAGGCTGGGGGGCTGATCAGAGGCTGGGGGGCTGATCAGAGGCTGGGGGGCTGATCAGAGGCTGGGGGGGCTGATCAGAGGCTGGGGGGCTGATCAGAGGCTGGGGGGCTGATCAGAGGCTGGGGGGGCTGATCAGAGGCTGGGGGGGCTGATCAGAGGCTGGGGGGGCTGATCAGAGGCTGGGGGGCTGATCAGAGGCTGGGGGGGGGCTGATCAGAGGCTGCGGGGGCTGATCAGAGGCTGCGGGGGCACATGAGAGGCTGGGGAAGGGGGGAGGATCAGAGGCTGGCTGCCATGGTCAGCTCCCTGCTGCTGTGTGTACTATATACAGGGCAGCAGGGAGAGTGTAACGTCCTATTCACCCTAATAGATGTCTATTAGGGTGAATATGACAAGGGTTCTAGCCTTTAAGGAGGCTAATGGTTATTAAAAAAAAAAAAGTTTAAACACCCCCAAAAAATATAGAAAATAATATATCGCGATATATATCGCATATCGCACATGCTTAAAATTATATCGCAATATAGATTTTAGGCCATATCGCCCACCCCTACTGTGTCGGCACATAATTGTGTGGAGTAAGATGTGCTAAATTTATTTAGAAGTGCAGGCCTCTTAGTAAGTTTGGCAGCAATGAGCTTGCTTACATCTACGCTGTCATTTATGCTAGTCTCTATAGTAAATTTGCCAGACTGCAGAATTCCACACCCCCTCCTGCTAAGCTCCATCCACCAGTGACATGAGCAGCTTTAGTAAATAATTATATTCCACATGAAATGACAATTCTTGAGCATCTTGGTGGGCCATTCCTTTATTGCTCTTTATTATTCAAATGTTTATTGATTTTAAATAGCATTACAAAACACGAAACGATAGGCTGCATTTGCAATAAAGAAAATAGTAACCATAAAGGTCCAACAGTGATAATATGGTATAGAAAACAGAAATAAAAAAGGGAGGTAGCAAGTTTGGTATAAAAAGTATCAAGGAAGGGTAGTGAAAGTAGTGAGAAAAAAGTTAGAAACATATAGGGAAAAAGAGGAAAATGAGAATGAAAGGAGAGGAGAATGAAAGAGGAGGAGGAGGATGGAAAAGAAAGGTGTGTGGAAAAGAGTTGGGTTGCTATCAGTCTTAGAAAATGGAAAAAGGAGGTGTAAAGCTGAAAGTTTCCCAGTATAATCAGATTTTTAGTGTAATGATTCCTTTGTGTATGGGCAAGGAGTTCTATCATGCGTTGCGTTATAGCAATCTCCTCATACCATTCAGCAAGCATTGGAGGATCAGTGGACTGCCAGTGGTGCAGGATAGGAAGTGTCAGGTCAATGAGTTTTTATAACAAGTCAGACATAATCAGAAGCACTGATTTCTCGTTATTTGGGATAGGCGTGCCTGTCACTATGTGGATTATTTTCAAAAACCACCAAGAAAAGGGCAACGTTACTGTGCATGAGTCTTCGTACCTTCTGGGGTGCCTGTAACAGGAGAGATTGGACTCGATATCATCTGGACATTACTTTATAGCATGTTTCTTGGGCTTTCATAGCTGTTGATGCCTTGTGTGAGATAGGAGACATTGCCCAATAGTCAAAATGTTCCTAAATTCAGATTCCCATGCCTGGCAAAAAAGGGGAGGATAGGATCCAGAGTACAAGATACTACAAGCTTTTATGTTATGGAAATGGTGTGGGGAGTTGTGGAAGACTGGAAGCAAAGATTTTTGAAGAGAGTCTGTTCTCGAGTTAAAGGGGTTTTCCATAAACTACTTTTCACTCTAAAGTTAACTTTCATCAAGTACTCCAGCTCCCATTCCTCCTTTTTTTTGTCAAATGTACTTAATTTGCAATCGCCTGCTCGTCAGTAGAGGAGACCGCTGCATTTACATGCAGCGATCTCTTGTACAGTAATGGGGAGGAGTGCATGCTAATGCCATCACTCGTCCCCTTACATTGTTTGCCGGCAGCAGAGTAATGTTCAGAAAGAACTAACTGCTGCCGGCTTTTCCCCCCTGGTAGGGAATTGGCAGTTAAGAATAGTTCTTGCTTTGTTAATGGTTCCTCCAAAGTTGCAGAAACGTCAGCAGGAAGGATGAGAAGAGGCGAGGAGGGAGGTTGAGTAGGCAAGCAGCCCAGAGAAGGTGGAGGGAGATTATATACCTCTGAGTAAAGGTGGCAGAAGGAATCGGCTAATTTCTAGAGTAGCATCAGCCACTGTACCAAAGGCTGTCCTTATGTTTGATATATGTGATTGAGCTAAGTGATCCCTCAAAGTTCTGGCTAACAGTCCCCCACTCTTAGTTACATATTCATAACATTTACTGTGACGCACTTATATTAGTAGTATGCTTCTAGACAGGCAAATTGTAGGACCTGAAGGGTGGCTAAGGAGAGTGCACACTCGTAGCCAGCTCTAGCAAGCTGACTTTCTGAAGAGTTTAATGGTGGGAACTTTCTCTTTTTTGTGACAAGACCCATGTTTCATGAAGGTTACTCGTAGTACACATTTAAGAGCTTCCCATTGATCCTGGGGGAGGTAGAGTTAGAAGAGGCGGGGTTGGAGATAAAATGGGAAATGGTTCGAGAGATGTCTGAGGTACAAATAGTGTCAAGAAGGGATTCTTTCAGTCTTCAAGTCCATTCCCTTTTTGAAAGGAAAGGGAGCTGAAGAGTGCAGAAGACAGGGATATGGTAAGACCAAAGGTATTTCCAATGTTTAAAGGCCCATTTACACCGCCTGAACATAGGGTAGAATATAATCTGCCTGTGTAAAGGTGCCACTGACTACCTGATGAACGAGTGTTTCACTCGTTCATGGGGTAATAGGATCATTCATGCGGTCCCTTAAATCATCGTTTGCCGGCAGCAGAACATGCTAAACAGCACTCTGCTGCCGGTAAACAATGATTCTATAGGGGGACAAGTGGAGGAGATCGCTATATGTAAATATAGCAGTCTCCTTCACTGACAAGCAGCTGATTGCTATGAAGGAATGATTCCTTCCCGACAATAGTCTGCTTAATAGAGCAGTGTAAAGGGTCCTCAAGTTAAACTAGTAGCATTCATTAGAATATAGTGTTGTAAGTAGGGTTGAGCGAACTTCTATTTTTAGTTCAGCGTCCAAAGTTCGGGTTCGGGTTATCGTAGCATCCCCTTATGGATTCCGCTACCGCGGACCATAACGGCATTTGGAATCCATAAGGGGCTGCTTCATTGAGCCCGAACCTTGAACAACCCTAAGGACCTGGGGTGACGTCACCGTCATGTGATCAGTGCAGGGGGCGTGGCTCAGCACTGGATTGGATAAGAGGTGATAACCCAAACTTCGGACGCCGAACTAAAAATAGAAGTTCGCTCAACTCTAGTTGTAAGTTAAAGGAAAGTACCTTTTACTCTGAACTCTGTTAATGTTATATGTGTTGGTGAATAATTTCTTTTTTGTTTTTTTATTTTTAAGAAAAACCAAAATGGAAACCGATAGTGGAAGCTCAGCCGGGTATGACAATCTGTAATCAGTTTTTCCTTTAAAAGCTCTATAGTGATATGTCCATACAGGTGATTGCAGCCCCTTCAGGGGTCATGCATACAACCGTATGTATTTTGCAGTACGCAGAATACAGATATTGACCGTGTGCATGCAGCATTTTCTTTAATGAACTGGCTAAAAACGATTCTTTTAATGGCTGGTTCTGCATTATTATAATAGGTAAGAGTTTTCAAGTGGCAAAATTTTGTGTCCTGTCATGCAAATGGGCTTTTTGTAGCTGTGGTATTAAAGAGTTTATATTATTACAAACACTTATTCCCTATCAACAAGATAGGAGGTAAGTGTCTATTTCACAGTAATTTCAAATTTACTTAAAGAGAACCTGTCGCCAAAAAATGCAATGCAATCTGACAGCAACATGTTATAGAGCAGGAGAAGCCAAGCAGACGGATATATAGTTCTGTAGGAAAAGATTCACTAAATCTTGTAATTTTATTCATTTATATCTGCAGCTCTGTGAATACCCATCGGTACAGGTGGGAGGGGTTATCAGTGATTGACAGTATTGTGTGTATAAGAGATAGCTGTCAGTCACTGATAATCCCTCCTCCCTGTGCCAATAGCTCTTCACAGGGCTGCAGATGCAAATGTAAAAATTACAAGTTTTACTGAATCTTTTCCCATAAAAATATATTTCAATCTGCTCTGCTCCCCCTGTTCTATAACATGGTGCTGTCAGATTGCAATACATTTTTTGGTGACAGGTCCTCTATATTTTGCAGTTTTCTCTTATCCGCCCATGCTTGAATCCTAATTTCTGGTTTTTCATGTGACTGCTGTCCCATCATGCCTTAGGGCAATGACATGTATCCTGTCATCAGCAGGATATGAGGCTAACCAGTTTATTTTTTACCTTTACCTATTCAAAATGCTCTGTGCAACTTTATAACAGATACAGCTTGAGCTAATGTCTATCATTTGTTAGAGAAAAATTCACCATTACTATATTTCCTGCACCATAAGATGCACCTAGGATTTAGAGAAGAAAAATAAGAAAAAAATTGTTCACCAGACCTCCAGTCTTCATTAGTCCCCAATCCTCATCAGACCTCAAATCAGACTCCCATCAAACCTGGTCCTGCTTCCTGGTCTTCTGCTGGTGCCATGTTACACTCTGACCTGATGCCGCACAGCATAAGGTCATACTACGCGGTTATGCTGTGCGACAGCATAGTGCGTGGTGCCGACAGAAGACCAGGGATTGGTGAGTACAGCCAGCACCACTGTATTCACAGCTCCCAGTCTTACTGCGTTCTAGTGAGCGCTTCCATAAGGTAAATGCTCATTAGTATTCACTTCATAAGACACACTGCCATTTTCCCCCCACTTTATCTTATGGTGCAGGAAATATAGTATTTTTATATGTCTGTCCATTATCTATCTCTCTATCTTTTTGCAATTGTGTGTGTTCAAACTGATGACGGGGCAACGTGGATTCAGATAGAATTGAATTGAGGGGTTTCATAGTTCTTTTAGAGAGACCATGGTGGAATCCTTAAAGGGAGTCTTTCACCCCAAATGTGCACTATCTCACACTAACACCATTACGTCGATAACAGTCCCCACATTAAAATCCTACTTACCATAAGGTTGTCAGTTGCATAGTTCGTCTAAAAAACACTTTTATTGTATATGTAAATCAGGGTCTAAAGGTGCCCAGGGGCGGCGTTCCAACGGCCGGTGCCCAGGCCCTGTGCTGAATTCCATGTGCAACCCCTCCCCTTTCACCCATTTGGCCCGCCCTTTCTCTGGCTGACCTCCTTCTCTTCTTTTGTTGCACATGGAAATCAGCACGGGGCCTGGGCACCGGCCGTTGGAATGCCGCCCCTGGGCACCTTCAGACCCTGATTTACATATACAATAAAAGTGTTTTTTAGACGAACTATGCAACTGACAACCTTATGGTAAGTAGGATTTTAATGTGGGGACTGTTATCGACGCAATGGTGTTAGTGTGAGAGAGTGCACATTTGGGGTGAAAGACTCCCTTTAAGGATTCATTTTTGTATCTATAAGAAAGGAGAGAGCTGATGATCCTGGTTGGAATAGTGGATTATCAGTAATGGAGAGAATAGGGCTTTTAATTTCTATAAGAGGAGAGAATTGTAGGCCCCAAAGGGTAGCTAAGGATCGTGCACGCTTGTGGGCCAGTTCTAAAGAGCTGACTTTCTGAAGAGTGTGGGCTTTCTCTCTTTTTTTGATGCAAGATCCGTATTTGATGGTACCTTGTAATAAGCATTCAAGAGTTTCCCATTGAACCTGAAGAAGGTAGTCAGAATAGTAGTCGGAGATAAAATGGAAAATAGTTTGAGAGATGTGAGAGGTACAAATAGTGTCGAGGAGAGGGGACTTGTTTAGTTTCAAGGTCCATTCCCTTTTAAAAAGAAAAGGAACCTGGAGAGTGCAGAATATGGGCATGGTCAGACCAGAGGATATTTCCGGTGTTGGAGTAATCCAGTCAAATAAGGGTGCTATGTTGGATCATGCCATAATCCAAATGGCTATAATTGTTGGGAGAATAGTAAAAAACACATTTTTGTTGGAAGGATGTTGAAGTCTCCATGAGTCACATAGTTGTAATAACGTAAAAGTTTTCTTAACACATCTGATGGTAGTATACATGAGACTGGAACAACGTGTGAAGTGATCCAAAGTAGGGTCCAATGTGAGATTGAAGTCCCCCCCAATATAATACCAAACCATGAATAAGGGGTAGAGAAAAGTCTACGAGAGGCCGGGTGCCTTTTCCTATAGTGTGCAAGCATGGCCACCCTTCTGGATTGCAGGGGGGTTTAACCATAGAAACAAGCAGTGTATAATGCGATGAAAAAATCAAGCCAGCAAAGGAGGCAATATGGCAATAATAATACATTAGCAAGTGCCCTGTATGAACTTTGTCTACATGAAATGCCATTTGCTTGCGTGAGACAACCCCTTTAAAGTAGGATTTTAAGATCCGCCATTTCTAATGTACTGAAAGAAATAAAAAAGACAACGGTAATTATATAAATGAAAGAATGGACAAGATGCCACACAGCCCAGGAAGAGGAGAAGAGAAAAGGTTGAAGTAAGATGGAGTAGAGGAGATAAAGAGAGAGGGCAGATGTGTTAAGAAGTCAAGAAAAAGGAGTACTATAGAGGAATGGGGAAAAATATTTGACAGAAAAACAGAAAATAAGCAGTAGTTACTAAACTGCAAGGGGTACTATATGATGTAAAATAGCGGGTGTCTGGAAGCCAAAAGCTCCAAGAGAACATTTGCTACTAAGGAGGGGGAACTAACCAGCTGGAAAGTGAGCTGTCCTGGCTTCTCTTATGATATTATGAAGACAGCAATCCTTCAAATCCTCTGGATAGATCATCAGCATCTGATCGGCAGGGGTCAGACACCCGGGACACCCAGACACTTCAGGAGCACCGCGGCCTTCTCACTGTTTACTGCCGGCCCAGTGACGTCACGACTAGTATCAACTGGCCTGGGTGCAACTAAGCTCTGTTCACTTCAATGGAGCTTAGCCCCGCCCAGGCCAATTGATACTAGTCGTGACGTCTCTGGGCCGGCGGTAAACGGTGAGAAGGCCGCGGCGCTCCTGGTATCATCCAAGTGTAGTTGAAGTGTAAATATTTGGAGGGAATGATTGTGTACTGTCTGCTGTAGAGAAGTAATGTTGGAGGCGTCTGTAGCTTGAGATTTGGATAAGAGTCTACTCTATTGGAGAGAGAGCAGAAGTTGGCATGTAGGAGTGTACATTCCTGGATAAATCCTCATGTGTTGGGAGGGGTTGCAGCATGGCTCAAAAGTCTGCCGTGTAGGAGTCATTTGCACCTTGGGAAGCCATAGGTTTCAGGCAATATGGTGGGCCCATTGTCAGGTTTAGAAGGGAAGAAGAATTTAAAATAGACCCGTCCGACACTGTCATGGCAGTTTGAGCAGGTGGGGCGGGTCCTACATCAGATGTGCCCAAAGATATACAGTATGGGGTGAGCCTGGTTAGAGGTTTCCCCAGGAGGAACCTGTTGACCAATGAGGATATACATTAGGCAAAGGCTGTACATTATATGTGCAACAAGATGGAAGTGCTGATGGCAGGAGGGCAGATGACAGGTGAGCTGTTGTAGTTTGGCCAGTAGCAATGGAAGTTAATGAAGGGCAAGTTGAATTCCCATGTAATTTAGGCTACTTTCACACTTGCGTTTTGGTTTGTTTGTGAGTTCTGTTCAGGGATCTCACAAGCGGTCCTAAACGGATCAGTTTTGCCCCAATGCATTCTGAATGGATAAGGATCCGCTCAGAATGCATCAGTTTGCCTCCGTTCAGTCTCCATTCCGCTTTGGAGGCGGACACCAAAACGCTGCTTGCTGTGTTGTGGTGTCCGTCTGATGAAAATTAGCCAAATGGATCCATCCTGACACACGCTGTAAGTCAATGGGGACGGATCCATTTCCACTGACACAATATGGCACAATAGAAAACGGATCCGTCCCACCATTCAATGGTGTTTAAGACAGATCCGTTTTGGCTATGTTAAAGATAATACAAACGGATCCGTTCTGAACGGATGCATGCGGTTGTATTATCTTACCGGATACGTTTGTGAAGATCCATGACAGATCCGCACCAAACGCGAGTGTGAAAGTAGTCTGAGAAGAGGTCTTCCATTTTTAGTGTGTCTGTGCAGAAGATATAGAGAGGGATTAAACCGTGAGACTGTTCCCATAGACTGACTTTCTGCTGCCTCCACTGTGCTGTGTCTGTTAGGTGATTAGAAAGTGATATGGCTCGGCTGACATCTTGTGGCACTTGAACTTTAGTATAATTTCCCTCTGGAACTTCTGGGGGGTTTCTATTGTCTTCCCCCATGGCGTTATATCCTAATGAAGTGTATCTTGGAGTTCGGTAGACAGGTAACCTGGATTTCAGGTGGGTTGTGAAGGTAGGGAAGGTTCAGGTCTACCTTAGTATAAAGGACACTAGTGGAAGGTGCATCATGGAGGATTTCACTTTCCAGGTTCAGTGTTGTAGCAGATCTCCATGTGACAATTTTGATTGGGTATTCTGTACAGGGTGCATTGGGATCATGGTAGTAGATTCTCTGGATGTGGAATCATGAGTTTAAAAAGTCCTGCCAGAGGCAAGAGCCTGATCAAGCTTAGTGTGAGTCACAATACACTGCAGTACACTATCCAGTCATATACAGTGCCTTGCAAAAGTATTCACCCCCTTGACTTTTTTCGTGATTTGGTGCCTCACAATTAGGGATCGACCGATATTGATTTTTTAGAGCCGATACCGATATTCTGTGAACTTTCAGGCCGATAGCCGATATTTTATACCGATATTCTGCGCATTTTAATTTTTGGATTTTTTTTTTTCTGTTACAGCGTTCAACACTTTAAAAAAATAAATAAAAATAAATAGTTTGGACTTTTTGGGCACGGCGATATGTTTTTTTATTTATTGTTTATATATTTTATATGTAAAATTGGAAAAGGGTTAATTTATACTTAATATTTAGGTGTTTTTTTTTTTTTTTACTATTTTAAATTTTTTTACTTTTTATTTAATTACTATTTCCCCCTTAGGGGTAGGACCTGTGCTCTTTACATCCCTTGTCCTATTCACCCTAATAGAGCTCTATTAGGGTGAATAGGATCTCAAACTCTCCCTGCTGCCCTGTGCTATGTTCACACAGCAGCAGGGAGCTGACCATGGCAGCCAGGGCTTCAGTAGCGTCCTGGTTGCCATGGTAACCGATCGGAGCCCCAGCATTGCACTGCTAGGGCTCCGATCAGAAGAGAGGAGGTGGGGGACCTTGTGGCCACTGCCACCAATGATATTAATAGTGAAGGGATGGGTGGTAAGAAGGGGGGATGGGGGAGGGCGCACTGGCCACCAATGTTTTTTATACTGTGGACAGGGGGGGGCTGAGGGCGCACTGGCCACCAATGATAATAAGGTTTCAGATATTACAAACACAGGCATTAGAAACACATTGCCCAGACCCTTCCCCTGACAGAGCGCTGCGATCCGCGGCAATTAACCCCTCAGGTGCCGCATCTCAGGGGTTAATTGCCGCAGATTGCAGAACTCTGTCAGAGGCAGGGTCTGGGCAATGTGTTTCTAATGCCTGTGTTTGTAATATCTGAAATGTTATTATCATTGGTGGCCAATGGAAAGTAATGGCCTTCTTCTGGCCATAAAGCCCAATTTTCTGTTTTCTTTTTTTAAACAATAGTTTTATTTATATATTTTTCTAATTTCACTTCAACTTAGACTATTGTGTTCTGATCCATCACATAAAAATCAGATTAACAAAACATTGAACTAAAGGCTGTAATGTAACAAAACATGAAAAAAGTCAAGGGGGTGAATACTTTTGCAAGGAACGGTATATATGAGGTGTTTCTGTAAACTGCAGAATCGGTGTAATAGATATTGAGGTTAGTTTGGCTATTAAAATCTTCCAAAAAAGTGAAATTTAGAAATTGAATCTCCATTTTCTATAATTCTTGTGGGACACCTAAAGCGTTAACAAAGTTAGTAAAATCAGTTTTGAATAACTTGAGGGGTGTAGTTTCTAAAATGGGGTCATTTATGAGTGGTTTCTACTATGTAAGCCCCACAAAGTGACTTCATAACTGAACTGGCCCTTTGAAAAAAAAAAAAAAAAAAGTGGGTTTTGGAAATTTTCTTAAAAATTTTAAGAATTGCTTCTAAAATTCTATGCTTTCTAATGTTTTAAAAAAAAATTAACTACATTTACATAATGATGCAAACAAAGTAGACATATGGGAAATGTAAAGTAATAACTATTTTGTCAGGTATCACTATCTGCCTTAAAAGCAGAGAAATTAAAATTTGGAAAATTGCACATTTTTCCAAACTTTCAGTAAATTTAGGATTTTTTATATATATATATATATATATATATATATATATAAATGAAGGTGATTTATATCGACTCAAATTTACCACCATAATGAAGTACAATGTGTCACAAGAAAACAGTCAGAATGGCTTGGATAAGTAAAAGCGTTCCAAAGTTATTACCACATAAAGTGACACATGTCAGATTTCCAAAATTTTGCCTGGTCCTAATGGTGAATAATGGATCAGTACTGGAGGGGTTAAAAAACCCCAAAAGTTGCATAATTTTTATGCAAATGTCGCTAGGTCATGACAAATTTCCTCAATGATGGAATTCTTTTATACTTTGTGACCTTCTTTTCAAATTTGTGTTACCACATACTTGATATAAAGACTTTAATACTGGAAATGTTGAGCACAGTGAATTTTTGAAAAATGGTATAGACCAGTAGTTCTTAACCTTTTCATGCCAAGTTCAGTAGCTATAGTATTCAGTAGCCCACCATAATGTCCCCAGTAGTATTAAGGCTTCCACAATGTGCCGCAGTACAATATATGCCCCTTTATAGTGTTTCCAGTAGTAATGATGTCCTTCATAGTAATAAAGCCCCCATAGTACGCCCCGGAAGTTATTATGCCTGCCTATAGTGCCCCAGGTAGTACTATTGCCCCCTAGTAGTAATAAAACCCCCATAATATGTCCCAGTTGAAATAAGTGCCACTAGTACTAAAAAAGACCATAGTGCCCCCCAGTAATAATATTGTGAAGTGGACACAGTAGTAATGAAGACCCCATTGTGTGCCCCAGTATTAAAAGTGCCCCGGGTAATATTAATGCTCTCCTAGTGTACCCAAAGTAATAAAGGCCTCCTTAGTGCCCTCTTAGTACTAATGCTCCCCATAGTGCCCCCACAAGTAGTAAAGCCCACCATAGTACCCCTCAGTAATAATGAACCCCTATAGTGTCCCTAAAAGTAATAGAGACCACCATGGTGCCCCCAGTAGTAATAAAGATCCCATAGTGTGCCCCAGTGGTAAAAATGCTCGATCCCATAGTGCCCAAGTGGTACTAATGCAGTCCTATAGTTGCCCAACAACCCCCTTTAGTGGCCCAACTGTATCCTTCCCAAATAGAAAATAACAAGATCATATATTCACCTCACTCCCGTTCCATATCGCCACATGCGATGTGGTGCAAGACACAGTTTTCCTCCGGCGTAGCGCAGGTAGAGAAACACTGGTATAGACCATGGGTTATGTCAGGCAACACATCTCTGCTGACCATTTATATCATTCATCTGTTTACAGTTTATTTTTTTCTTTTGCAGGGACCAGCGGAAGAAATATTACGAAGTTAAAAGATTATATAGCCAGAACAGACAGGGAGCCTCTCATTGGTACGTCTTCAGAAAACGGAGTTTAAAACTAGACCACAAAAGATATGCATATTGAAAATATACCGCAAAAATAAAATGATTCAGAGAGCCATAACTTTATATATATATATATATATATATATATATATTTTTTCAGCTGTGTGAGGTCTTGTTTTTTGTGTGGGATGACTTGACTTTTTCATTGGTACCACAATGAGGTGCATAAAACTGGGGTGATTGTAGCTCGCTGAACAAAAATAAGTCGAATGGCACGTGCCACTCATAGCTTGTGCCACTCATAGCTTGTGCCACTCATAGCCGGCACTATAACTGAACCTTCTTTTATGTTATTGGGACATATTTATGGAAATATCAAGAAAATATATTTAAACATCCTGATATTGCAACATACTGTATTAAATCTAAGGTTCTATATATTTAGAATAGCTGCAGGGACTGGATCACTAATCGTATGTTGTATTACGCACATTTTATTTGTATCTGATCATTGGTTTTAAGATTGTATCTAGGGTGGATACCATCATTATTAGAGGGGTTATCCCACGAGTAATGTAAATATAGGACATGACTGTCTCTAACTTGTATTACAAACCTGTATTAGACTGGCCAATTGATTGTCTGCCAGTTCAACATTAATGAGCGTTCGCAGGAACTCTCGTTAGTGATTATCTATCTGGCAGTGTAATACTGCCTGCGCTGAAAGAGCATTTGCTTGTTCATCGGGCAATCCACATTTTAAAGCATGCTTAAAATTCATTGTTTGCGGGAGGCAGATTGTGGTGTCTAATCCCAATCTGCTGCTAGTAAACAACTAGTCAATATGGGGACGAGTGATGGCATATAGATCGCTCCTCCCCATGCTGAGGAGGCGATTGCTGCATGTAATAGCAATGGCGATCAGGTGATTGCTGGGAAGGAACGCTTCCCTCCCGACAATCGTCTGCCAGATCTTTTAATCTAATACAGCCGTTAGAACCAGCCCTGTACCTCACATGGATCCAGAGATCACGCTTTTCATTGTTGGGATACACCATGAAGGTCAGATAGGTGTGTGTCCTGCCCCTGGAACCCAACTCCTACCTAGAGATCATTGCAACCACCTCTTTATTTATTGCTATGGGAGGGCTAGAAACAGTCGAGCCAGCACTCTGCTATTTTCAGAACTCCCACAGCAGTGAACAGACGTGGGCCTCATCTGGCATTAATGGCATATCCTAGCGATAGATGGGCCAATGCTTTTATTAAAAAATCCAATGTACCCCAGAATAGTACCATTGAAAACTATATCTCATTCCGCAAAAAAATAAAAGCAATCCCACATATGTCTTAATTGGCAGAAAAATGATTACATTATGGCCTTTGGAATGTGGTGTCACAACCTTTTTTTTCATGAGATGTCCTATTACTGTGGAAAAGCAATAAAACAAAAACAAAAAGTACCGTTTCCATTTGATATCACCATAATCATGTTGACCCGTAAAATAAAAGTAACTGCTAGATATGCCAGATGGTGAACAAATTTAAATGATATCATGAAAAAATATAGCTGAATGCTAGGAACCCCACTGATCCAGAGAATGGAGGTCCTGCTCCCCCATCTAAAAGGGGTTGTCCAAGTTATATTTATTGATGACCTATCCTCAGGAAAGTTCATCATGGGAACGAGCCATCCCATTGAAATGAATGGGACGGCGTGGGTGTAATTACACCTGCTCTCCATTGCAGATGCGACGGCGAGAGGAGGCAGCGCTGGCACGGCGCGCGCCTTCTCTTCAAATAGCTGATTGGAGGGCGTGCCGGGTGTCGAACCCCCGCCGATCTGATATTAATGACCTATCCTGAAGATAGGTCATCAATAAATATAACTTGGACAACCTCTTTAATGGCGCAGCAGACAGAGCATGCAGAATGCTGCTCCATTCATTTTCTATAAGAGTGGTGGGGAGCACAAAAACTTCCTGGCTACAAGAGTATAATAATGGCAGTCATTTTGTAAGTAAAATAAACTCACTTTATTGTCTTTTCTGTGGAAGTTCTCTTTAAAGCTCATGTACACCTTTATTTTATTATTGCATTTTACTCATTTTGGGCTTAATAACTTCAGAGAATTTTATATTTCTGCAGGTCTGGAGTATGTCCTAGAATATTCTTTAAAGAAAGGAAATGAAATTGAAATAAAATATTTTTGTCATCTTTGTGAATGTGACACCGATGTTGACCCTATGGTAGAGCATCTGGCTGGGTTTGGACACCGAAAACTTTATCTGGTGAGTATTTGTGAGTTTTTTTCTGGAATTGCAGAATGTGTACTAATGTATCTGAAAAAGGGGGGGAGCAGCAAAAATCAAACATGCCTGTATATAGATTTTTCAATATTCCACAGGCTTCTTTAGAGACATTCGCTTTCTTTCAATTATTGTAGATATACCGTATTTTTCGCCTTATCAGACACACTGTTCCCCCCCACCCCCAAAACATCAGTGCGTCTTATGGGACGAATACTAATAAGCTCTTCCCTTATTGAAGCGCCTATTAGTACGGTAAGGGAAGCGGTGAATGCAGCGCTCTCCGGCCTCTGTACTCACTGCTTCCTGGTCTTCCTTGGCATCTCACTGTGCTGTGTCAGGAATACCAGAAAGAGCGCTGGGTCTCGGGAGCAGCAGCAGTGTCCAAAGCAGGAGAGGTAGTTTGATTTTTTTTCTCTATAAGCAGAGGTCTGCTTCACCTGGGGGCTTATTAACATGGAGGTCTGATGTGAGGTCTGCTTCACATGGGGGCTTATTAACATGGAGGTCTGATGTGAGGTCTGCTTCACATGGGGGCTTATTAACATGGAGGTCTGATGTGAGGTCTGCTTCACCTGGGGGCTTATTAACATGGAGGTCTGATGTGAGGTCTGCTTCACCTGGGGGCTTATTAACATGGAGGTCTGATGTGAGGTCTGCTTCACATGGGGGCTTATTAACATGGAGGTCTGATGTGAGGTCTGCTTCACATGGGGCTTATTAACATGGAGGTCTCATTGGGTGTCTGTTCTGAGGGACTGATTAACAGTGGGCATCTGGGGCTGTGAGCTGAGGATTGATTAACATTTGGGGTCTGGGCTGATCTCTGATGAAAAATATATATTTTTATTTTCTTCCTATAAAACCTAGGTGCGTCTAATGGACAGGTCTGTTGCTGTTGCTTTTATTCCTCTTTTATTTTTTTCAGTTTGGGCATCTGGTAAATTCCCTAATAACAGGTTCACACTAGTGTTATGTGATCTGGTAGGCTGTTCCAGCGTAAATGCCAGCTGCCTGCCAGCCTTAAACTGCTGCATGAATGACTGAAACCCGGCATTAATGCCATAAAGAGGATTTTAGTCGACAGGGATCCAGTGGTTATCCTACTTTCTGGCAATTCTGGATACAGTGAAATCCAGCAGGCATTTTTCTTCCGGAATATCCTGTTGCATTTCATAATGCAGATGTGAACGTACCCTAAAGTTGTTAATGCTCAGTGACTAACATGTATTAATCAGTTTATACCAGTTTTGTGAGGTCTTAAAGGATATGGACACCTTTTGTTAAATAAAATTAGTGTTACAGTAATTTATTTTGTGGAGAAAATCATTTCTCCAATTGGTTCTATATATCTATCTTTTTTTGTTTTTGTTCTACAGCCTGCTGTGCTTCCTATGCACAGCAGACTTCTCTCGGTGAGTTTACATAGAATCCGTCATCTGATGGATTTTCTGTAACTCCTTCTGTGTGCACACGGTAGTCTCCCTCTACATCCAACCCCGCTGTATCAGAAGCTATCAGGTGTGGCACATGTGAAGCCCCGCCCCTCTCCCGAGAAGCCCCGCCCCTCCCAGACATCTTTTTCACCAGGAGCAGCTCCAGAGTCTGGACTAAACACTACATTGTGGTTACAGGACCTGTGGTGATGTCACAGTCATGTGATCAGCCATATGTGTAGGAGGAGTTAGGGGAACACAGGCTCCTGTAGGACTGTGCTGGTGGAGAATGCAGAGGTACTTTATGTATGGAAGGTGAGTATAACCACTTCAGCCCCCCTAGCTTAAACACCCTTAATGACCAGGCCACTTTTTACAATTCTGCACTACACTACTTTCACCATTTATTGCTCCGTCATGCAACTTACCACCCAAATGAATTTTACCTCCTTTTCTTCTCACTAATAGAGCTTTCATTTGGTGGTATTTCATTGTTGCTGACATTTTTACTTTTTTTGCTATTAATAAAAATTTAACGACATTTTTGCAAGAAAATGACATTTTTCACTTTCTGTTGTAAATTTTTTTTTAAAAAACTACATTTCTATATAAATTTTTCTCTAAATTTATTGTTCTACATGTCTTTGATAAAAAAAAATGCAATAAGTGTATATTTATTGGTTTGGGTAAAAGTTATAGCATTTACAAACTATGGTGCAAAAAAGTGAATTTCGGCATTTTGAAGCAGCTCTGACTTTCTGAGCACCTGTCATGTTTCTTCAGGTGCTAGAATGTCAGGAAAGTATAAATACCCCCCAAATCACACCATTTTAGAAAGAAGACACCCCAAAGTATTCGCGGAGGGACATGGTGAGTTCATGTATCATTTCATTTTTTTTCACAAGTTAGCGGAAAATGACACTTTCTGAGGAAAAAAAAAATAATAATAAAGTTTCCATTTCTGCTAACTTCTGGCAAAAAAAAAAAAAATCTCAGACAGGCTCACTATGCCCCTCAGTGAATACCTTGGGGTGTCTACTTTCCCGAAATGGGGTCATTTGTGGGGTGTTTGTACTGTTCTGGCATTTTGGGCGGGGCTAAATTGTGAGCCGCCATGTAAAAGCTAAAGGTACTCGTTGGAATTTGGGCCCCTTGGCACCCAGGCTGCAAAAAAGTGTCACTCATGTGGTATCGCCGTACTCAGGAGAAGTAGGGCAATGTGTTTTGGGGTGTATTTTTACATATACCCATGCTGGGTGAGAGAAATATCTCTGTAAACTGACAACTTTGTATAAAAAAATTAAAAAGTTGTCATTTACAGAGATATTTCTCACACAAAGTAATGGTATATATAAAATACACCCCAAAACATTGCCTACTTCTCTGAGTGCGGCGATACCATGTGTGCCACTTTTGCAGCCAAGATGCAAGGGCTAAATTCAATGAGTACCTTTAGAGATTTCACAGGGCATTTTTACGCATTTGGATTCTCACGCTTTAGGACCCCTAAAATGCCAGGGCAGTATAAATACCCACAAGTGACCCCATTGTGAAAGAAGACACCCCAAGGTATTCCGTGAGGGGCATGGCGAGTTCACAGAAAAAAAATAATTTTGGCACAAGTTAGCAGAAATTGATTTTTATTTTTATTTTTTTACAAAGTCTCATATTCCACTAACTTGTGACAAAAAATAAAATTTTACATGAACTCACCATACCCCTCATGGAATACCTTGGGGTGTCTTCTTTCTAAAATGGGGTCACATGTGAGGTGTTTGTACTGCCCTGGCATTTTAGGGGTCTCCGCAATCATTACACGTATGGCCAGCATTAGGAGTTTCTGCGATTCTCCGTATATTGAGCATACGGGTAATGAGATTTTTTTTTTTCCGTTCAGCCTCTGGGCTGAAAAAAAAATTAAAATGAACGGCACAGATTTTTTCATTCGCATCAATCAATGTGGATGAAAAAATCTCTGCCAAAATCAGTGACTGCGGTGCAGTGGGCTGGGCGCTAACTACCTAACAAGTAGCTAACTAACTGGCGGTGATAAGGGACCCTTATGCCCCATTCACACGTCCGCAATTCTGTTTGCGGAACGGAATTGCGGACCCATTCATTTCTATGGGGCAGACTTTGTCCCTTCGGATCCGAATTACGAATCGCGCTTCGGGTCTGCACTTCCGTTCCGCAAAAATATAGAACATGTCCTATTCTTGTCCGCAATTGCGGACAAGAAAGCATTTTCTATATAGTTCTGGCAATGTGCGGATCTGCAAAATGCGGAAAGCACATTGCCGGTGTCCGTGTTTTGAGGATCTGTGGATCCGCAGATCTGCGGATCCGATCCGCGGATCCGTGAATCCACGGATCCGCAAAACACATATGGACGTCTGAATGGAGCCTTACAAGGGGTGTGATCAATGACAGGGGGGTGATCAGGGGGTCTAGATGGGGTGATCAAGGGGTTAATAGGTGGGGGGGGGGGGTTAGTGTAGTGTTTGGTGCAACTTTACATAGCTACCTGGTCCTCTGGTGGTCGATCCCAGCAAATGGGACCACCAGAGGACCAGGTAGCAGGTATAAAAAAAAAAAAAAAAACTGGGCCAAAAAAGCCATTTTTTATCCCCTTACATCACAAAAAGTGTAATACCAAGCGATCAAAAAGTTCCCCAAATGTGCCCCAAAATGGTACTAATCACACCATCCTCTCTTCCAGCAAAAATGAGACCCTAGATAAGACAATCGGCCAAAAAATGAAAAAATATATGGCTTTCAGAGAATGGAAGCACAAAAACATGATTTAAAAAAAAAAAAATTATTGTGTAAATTCAAACTAAATTTAAAAAAAAGACATATTGGGTATCGCCACGTCGTTACGACCTGCTCTATAAAAATATCACAATATCTACTCTGTACATTGTAAAAACAAAAAATAAAAACTGTGCCAGAACAGCCATTTTTTGGTTAACTTGCCTCACAAAAAGAGTAAAAAAAAAAATATATATACATATATATATGTACACACACAATGCACAACTACCAGTAGCAAAAGATTTATATACTGCAGGAATAACCCTAATATATATATAAAAAGAATGGCAGCACATCGAGGTAAATATAAATATGGCGGTGCAGGCCAATGGATCTGGCAACAAATCCAGGACAATATAAGAATTTAAAAACATGGCAGCACTCTCAAAAAAAATGAGTGGTCGCAACTAGAGATGAGCGAACTTGTGTTTCAAGTTTGATGTACCAGGTTCAGGTTATGCATGAATTCCGTTATGGATTCTGCTACCACGGACCATAACTAAGGGTCCATTCACACAATGGGTCCGCATCCGTTCCACAATTTTGCGGACCCGTTCATTTTCAGTGGGGCAGCAAAAGATGCGGACAGCACCACCATGTGCTGTCAGCATCCGCACTTCCATTCCGCAGCCCCACAAAAAAAATAAATAGAGCATGTCCCATTCTTGTCCGCAGCCACGGACAAGAATAGGCATTTCTATCATAGTACCGGCCATATGGGGTCTGGAAAATACAGACTAGTCGCAACGTTTTAGCTCATAGCTTGAAAAGAGACTCTGTGAATAAGCTACAAAAAAGTTCAACCAAACTGGTGTAAAGTAGAACTGGCTTAGTTGCCCATAGCAACCAATCAGGTGCCACCTTTCATTTTTCACAGCTTTATTGGAAAATGAAAGGAGGAATCTGATTGGATGCTATGTGTAACTAAGCCATGTTCTACTTTACACCAGTTTGGTTGCACTTTTTTGTAGCTTATTCAGAGTCTCTTTTCAAGCTATGAGCTAAAACATTGCAACTAGTCCCCACTGTGTACATAGCATTGTGTGTCGTCACACTGTACTAATCTGTGTGGGGAAAGTGACAGCTCACTGTCAGGACTCCACACAAATACTGTATTCAGAAGAGAGTGCATGTAGTGATTGCTGTCAGTAATGACATCTATATCCTGCTTATAACGCCATGGTTCTAATTGTAGATCGCTGCACTAACGTTATCAGCAGAAATATCTATTGTGTCTACAAATAATGGACTTTCTACAGAATGGAAAGTGAGAAATACATCTGCTGATTACAGGTTGTAGCAGAGCTGTGCTGTGTAACAGGATGTGGGGGCTGTGGAGCAGATCTGTGCTGTGTAACAGGATGTAGGGGCTGTGGAGCAGAGCTGTGCTGTGTAACAGGATGTGGGGGCTGTGGAGCAGAGCTGTGCTGTGTAACAGGATGTGGGGGCTGTGGAGCAGAGCTGTGCTGTGTAACAGGATATGGGGGCTGTGGAGCAGAGCTATGCTGTGTAACAGGATGTGGGGGCTGTGGAGCAGAGCTGTGCTGTGTAACAGGATGTGGGGGCTGTGGAGCAGAGCTGTGCTATGTAACAGCATATGGGGGCAGGGCTGTGGAGCAGAGCTGTGCTGTGTAACAGGATGTGGGGGCTGTGGAGCAGAGCTGTGCTGTGTAACAGGATGTGGGGGCTGTGGAGCAGAGCTGTGCTGTGTAACAGGATGTGGGGGCTGTGGAGCAGAGCTGTGCTGTGTAACAGGATGTGGGGGCTGTGGAGCAGAGCTGTGCTGTGTAACAGGATATGGGGACAGGGCAGCAGAGCTGTGCTGTGTAACAGGATATGGGGGGCGGGGCTGTGGAGCAGAGCTATGCTGTGTAACAGGATATGGGGGCAGGGCTGTGCTGTGTAACAGGATGTGGGGGCTGTGGAGCAGAGCTGTGCTGTGTAACAGAATATGGGGGCAGGGCTGTGGAGCAGAGCTGTGCTGTGTAACAGGATGTGGGGGCAGGGCAGCAGAGCTGTGCTGTGTAACAGGATGTGGGGGCTGTGGAGCAGAGCTGTGCTGTGTAACAGGATATGGGGGCAGGGCTGTGGAGCAGAGCTGTGCTGTGTAACAGGATATGGGGGCAGGGCTGTGGAGCAGAGTTGTGCTGTGTAACAGGATGTGGGGGCTGTGGAGCAGAGCTGTGCTGTGTAACAGGATGTGGGGGCTGTGGAGCAGAGCTGTGCTGTGTAACAGGATGTGGGGGCTGTTGAGCAGAGCTGTGCTGTGTAACAGGATGTGGGGGCTGTGGAGCAGAGCTGTGCTGTGTAACAGGATGTGGGGGCAGGGCAGCAGAGCTGTGCTGTGTAACAGGATGTGGGGGCTGTGGAGCAGAGCTGTGCTGTATAACAGGATGTGGGGGCTGTGGAGCAGAGCTGTGCTGTGTAACAGGATGTGGGGAGCAGGGCTGTGGAGAAGAGCTGTGCTGTGTAACAGGATGTGGGGGCTGTGGAGCAGAGCTGTGCTGTGTAACAGGATGTAGGGGCTGTGGAGCAGAGCTGTGCTGTGTAACAGGATGTGGGGGCTGTTGAGCAGAGCTGTGCTGTGTAACAGGATGTGGGGGCTGTGGAGCAGAGCTGTGCTGTGTAACAGGATGTGGGGGCAGGGCAGCAGAGCTGTGCTGTGTAACAGGATGTGGGGGCTGTGGAGCAGAGCTGTGCTGTATAACAGGATGTGGGGGCTGTGGAGCAGAGCTGTGCTGTGTAACAGGATGTGGGGGCAGGGCTGTGGAGAAGAGCTGTGCTGTGTAACAGGATGTGGGGGCTGTGGAGCAGAGCTGTGCTGTGTAACAGGATGTAGGGGCTGTGGAGCAGAGCTGTGCTGTGTAACAGGATGTGGGGGCTGTGGAGCAGAGCTGTGCTGTGTAACAGGATGTGGGGGCAGGGCTGTGGAGCAGAGCTGTGCTGTGTAACAGGATGTGGGGGCTGTGGAGCAGAGCTGTGCTGTGTAACAGGATGTGGGGGCTGTGGAGCAGAGCTGTGCTGTGTAACAGGATGTGGGGCTGTGGAGCAGAGCTGTGCTGTGTAACAGGATATGGGGACAGGGCTGTGGAGCAGAGCTGTGCTGTGTAACAGGATATGGGGGGCGGGGCTGTGGAGCAGAGCTATGCTGTGTAACAGGATATGGGGGCAGGGCTGTGCTGTGTAACAGGATGTGGGGGCTGTGGAGCAGAGCTGTGCTGTGTAACAGGATATGGGGGCAGGGCTGTGGAGCAGAGCTGTGCTGTGTAACAGGATGTGGGGGCTGTGGAGCAGAGCTGTGCTGTGTAACAGGATGTGGGGGCTGTGGAGCAGAGCTGTGCTGTGTAACAGGATGTGGGGGCTGTGGAGCAGAGCTGTGCTGTGTAACAGGATGTGGGGGCAGGGCAGCAGAGCTGTGCTGTGTAACAGGATATGGGGGCAGGGCTGTGGAGCAGTGCTGTGTAACAGGATGTGGGGGCAGGGCTGTGGAGAAGAGCTGTGCTGTGTAACAGGATGTGGGGGCTGTGGAGAAAAGCTGTGCTGTGTAACAGGATGTGGGGGCTGTGGAGCAGAGCTGTGCTGTGTAACAGGATGTGGGGGCTGTGGAGCAGAGCTGTGCTGTGTAACAGGATGTGGGGGCAGGGCAGCAGAGCTGTGCTGTGTAACAGGATGTGGGGGCTGTGGAGCAGATCTGTGCTGTATAACAGGATGTGGGGGCTGTGGAGCAGAGCTGTGCTGTGTAACAGGATGTGGGGGCAGGGCTGTGGAGAAGAGCTGTGCTGTGTAACAGGATGTGGGGGCTGTGGAGCAGAGCTGTGCTGTGTAACAGAATATGGGGGCTGTGGAGCAGATCTGTGCTGTATAACAGGATGTGGGGGCTGTGGAGCAGAGCTGTGCTGTGTAACAGGATGTGGGGGCTGTGGAGCAGAGCTGTGCTGTATAACAGGATGTGGGGGCTGTGGAGCAGAGCTGTGCTGTATAACAGGATGTGGGGGCTGTGGAGCAGAGCTGTGCTGTGTAACAGGATGTGGGGGCAGGGCTGTGGAGAAGAGCTGTGCTGTGTAACAGGATGTGGGGCTGTGGAGCAGAGCTGTGCTGTGTAACAGGATGTGGGGGCTGTGGAGCAGAGCTGTGCTGTGTAACAGGATGTGGGGGCTGTGGAGCAGAGCTGTGCTGTATAACAGGATGTGGGGGCTGTGGAGCAGAGCTGTGCTGTGTAACAGGATGTGGGGGCTGTGGAGCAGAGCTGTGCTGTATAACAGGATATGGGGGCTGTGGAGCAGAGCTGTGCTGTGTAACAGGATATGGGGGCAGGGCTGTGGAGCAGAGCTGTGCTGTGTAACAGGATGTGGGGGCTGTGGAGCAGAGCTGTGCTGTGTAACAGGATGTGGGGGCTGTGGAGCAGAGCTGTGCTGTGTAACAGGATGTAGGGGCTGTGGAGCAGAGCTGTGCTGTGTAACAGGATGTGGGGGCAGGGCTGTAGAGAAGAGCTGTGCTGTGTAACAGGATGTGGGGGCTGTGGAGAAAAGCTGTGCTGTGTAACAGGATGTGGGGCTGTGGAGCAGAGCTGTGCTGTGTAACAGGATGTGGGGGCTGTGGAGCAGAGCTGTGCTGTGTAACAGGATGTGGGGGCTGTGGAGCAGAGCTGTGCTGTGTAACAGGATATGGGGGCTGTGGAGCAGAGCTGTGCTGTGTAACAGGATGTGGGGGCTGTGGAGCAGAGCTGTGCTGTGTAACAGGATGTGGGGGCTGTGGAGCAGAGCTGTGCTGTGTAACAGGATGTGGGGCTGTGGAGCAGAGCTGTGCTGTGTAACAGGATGTGGGGGCTGTGGAGCAGAGCTGTGCTGTGTAACAGGATGTGGGGGCTGTGGAGCAGAGCTGTGCTGTGTAACAGGATGTGGGGGCTGTGGAGCAGAGCTGTGCTGGTGCATGTGAAATCAACAGGAACACCCGCACAGGCTCAGGAGTCATCCGAACATTGAGTGAATCTCAGAAGAGCATTTCTGAGAGCATGTGAATCAAAGCCGATACCAGTAAACAAACAAGTGCAATTTGTTAGAGAGATATAAATGTATATATTACCAATTTTACTGAATCTTTTCCCCATAAAACTATACATCAATGCTCTCGACTTTTCCTGCTCTGTAACATGGTGCTGTCAGATTGTATTGCATTTTTTTCTTGTGCTAGGTCCTGTTTAAGTTACAATGTGCACAAGTTGCAAATTGATCAGAATTTTTACTTTTTGTGCTTAAAACTTAATCCTAAAACATGTAAACTGATTAATACTAAAGCCAGAAATTGCACAAATTTGAGTGCAAATGTGCTATGAGCAGGCATAGATTTTGTGATGTAATACTGTCCTCCAGAAAGCAAAGACTTCTAAGTAAAAGTGTTTTACAGTAAATGTACAAATGTCCACTTGATGTAGCATAAAGTCTGAATTATTTTCATTTGCAACACTTTTCAACAGGCAAAAGAATATCCCTATGTTCTAAAAGCTCAGCCCAACAGCAAAGATGAGCAATCTCAATTCTTGAGAAGAATGGCTTTGGAGATAGAACGGGAAGAGGGAACAAAGATGTACATGGTATCTTTTATTGAGTTTTACTAAATGTTTTGAAATTTCATGACAGAAACTTTGTATTATAATCTGATTCACTGCCAAAAAAAGAGACTATGTACGAAAGGTAATTTGTTTGGTGTAGTGATGTTAAGAAATGTTGCTGGTAAGATCCTTCAGCATTATCCTTAAAGAGAAGAAAAGTCTAATTTGATCATCATTCATATTTGATAATATGTGGCTGACGAGCACTTAAAGGGGGTTGTCCAACATAATTAATAAGTGAGTGGCAGGCAGAAATAAAAGAAATGAAACCTAACTCGCTTTTCAAAATACCCTCAAGGCCGATAGTGATGGGGACCTGTCCTTGGTCACGAGGTTGCTTCTGCTGTCATGTCCTAGAACAGCACATCACTGCCAGTTCTTGATCACGTGCGCAAGTATGATGTACTCTTCTTGCACACATGACCGTTGAGACCGTTGATTGGCTGCAGCTGTCTCGCGACCATAAACATGTTCCCGGGAGCCACGGGCCTGGAACAAAGGGCATTTTGAGAGTTGAGTTTCTAGACTTTTTATTTTTGTGAACACTGCTGCCTGCCATTGACTTTTTATTTATGCTAGATAGACCATGTGTTTGTGAGGGGACAGTCGGTGAGCGCTGCGGCCTCTTTCCAGGCCACTGACATCACATTTATTGGTCGCTTGGTCTGTGTGTAGCTCAGTCCCATTCAAGTGAACTAGTTTAGAGTGCAAGACAAAGCACAGACACTATATAGTCTACATCATTGTCCACGCACCGCAGCCCTTTTAAACAGCTGATTGTGGGGCTCTTGGACTCCGACTGACTAATCATAGGTCATCAGTACTGTACTCCCAGAAAGTACTCCTTTAATGAAAATGTTAGTAAAGCGTTGCACTGCACAGGACTTTGTCACGATATCAAACAGAAGTCACCAGTTGAGAAACAAGAATTTAGTATTGTTTTGAATGCTTTTCAGATTAATTCATCAATATGGACGGAAACTGTGATGACTCTCAGAACAGCAGACAAAAGTGAGTCTTTTAAAAAAAAAATTCTGTAAATCATTAAGTTAACTGTTTAAAGCAGGGCTCGACAATCCCAGGTCCCCATGGCGATCAGGAATTTGGTCCTGGCGCTTGGGTACTTTGTAAGCCCATTTTCAAAGGTGCCCGGGTGCGGAGTGCCGGAGGGGGGGCATGTTCTGTCCGGAGGCTTCCATTGTGGAAGCGCTCATCTCCATATACATCTGTATCGCCGTCCTCAGGACAACGATACAGATGAAAGGTGCAGGGGAGAGGCGTCTCCCTTGTTCGTTCCTCTCATCGGCTACAGGCAGTAGGCCTGAAGCCTATCAGAGGCCGGTGCAGGCGGCGCGATGACGTCATTTCGCCGCCTGAGCCGTACAGTGTGGGACACAGGCCGGATTAGGCCTGCATCGCATCACTGACAGCAGCATAAGGTAAGTATATGAGTTTATTGTTTTTGTTAATTATAGTATACTGTGGCAAGAAGGGGGGTGGGGGCCCTATATACTGGCACAATATGGGGGGGGGCACTATGGAGAAGAGGGGAAGCACTATGGGGCCCTATATACTGGCACAATATGGGGGGCACTATGGAGAAGAGGGGAAGCACTATGGGGCCCTATATACTGGCACAATTTGGGGGGCACTATGGAGAAGAGGGGAACCACTATGGGGCCCTATATACTGGCACAATATGGGGGGGGCACTATGGGGCCCTATATACTGGCACAATATGGGGGGCACTATGGAGAAGAGGGGAAGCACCATGGGGGCCCTATATACTGGCACAATATGGGGGGCACTATGGAGAGGAGGGGAAGCACTATGATGGCCCTATGTACTGGCACAACATGGGGGGAGCACTATGGGGGCCCTATATACTGACACATTATGGGGCCCTATATACTGGCAAATTATCAGGGGCACTATGGAGAAGAGGGGAAGGAGCACTATGGGGGCATCTACTGGGGGCCCTATGTACTGGCATGCATTATTGGGGGGCTCTATGGAAAAGTGGGGGAGGAAGGAGCACTATGGGGGCATCTACTGGGGGGCTTTATGACGCGGCTCCGCCTGGCTCCTAACTTTTTTAGTTAATTTGTCAAGCCCTGGTTTAAAGCAATTGCCAGTCCAAAAACTAGCTTCTTTTGTGCCCAGAATTTGGTAAAGACCTAAAACATTCAGTGGGGCTAATTTTCATGTTGTTATCCACAGCAGTTCCCTTGCTTAAATCCGCAGGGAAAATACATCATGTAAACATGACCTAAGTATACTTTTAGCTCTTGCATTCTGTAATATAATGAAATGTTTTTTGTTTTTTTGTTTTTTGTTTTTTACAGAAATGAGAAAGAAAACAAGGTAAGGAAATTCTTTCCTTCTGGTACCAGAATCAAATTAATGTTGGCCACAGATGTCACTGACATATTCTTAAATATTGTCATACGCTACATGTATAATAATTGGCAAATTTTATTGAACAGATCTGTTAATGCCCACATACTAGTGAAGCTAATGCATTTTCTATTCTCTGTTTTGTAGCATTGTAAAATATTGCAATAAAAAAATTAGGTATTTTTGTAAATACTTTAGTACATCCCTGGAGCTGTTGTGCCTCAGTAAGAAAAACAGAAGGATGGCAAACTGCAAAAGAAAAAATAATTGTTACTTTATGCAGAATAGAAGTGCATTATATGTACATAAGTATTGGAACGCCTAACACACTACACCTTCAGAAGCTTTTATGATATCCCATTCTAAAGCCATATACATTAATATGGAGTTGGTTCCCCTTTTGCAGCTATAACAGATTCCACTCTTCTGGGAAGGATTTCTACAAGATTTTGGAGTGTTTCTGTGGGAATTTTTGCTTACACATTTTGAAGAGTATTTCTGAGGTCAGACACTGATCATGGACGAGAAGGCCTGGGTCACAATCTCCATTTTAGTTCATCCCAAACATGGGCAATGGGGGTTAAGGTCTGGGCTCTCTGCGGGCAACTCAAGTTCTTTCACACCACACTCAACCAACCATGCCTTTAAGGACAATGCTTTGTGCACTGTTCCACTGTCACACTGGAATAGAAAAGGGCCTACCCAAAATTGTCCAAAATGCCTTGGTATGCTGACTCATTAAGATTTCCCTTCACTGGAACTAAAGTGCCCAGGCCAGCCCTTGAAAAACAACCCTATAGCATCATGTCTCCTCCACCAGATTTCACAGTTGGCACGATGTAGTCGGTCAGGCAAGGTTTTTCTGACATTTGCCAAACCCAGACTCATCCAGAACATGTTTCCACTGCTCCATAGTCCAGTGGCAGCGTGCTTTATACCTCTTCATCCGATGCTTAGTGTTGTGTTTGTTGATGGTTTACATGCAGCTCCTCGGCAATGGGAACCCATGCCTTGAATCTTCCAGCACACAGTCAACAGAGTATTGGCGACCTTTATACACTATGCACCTCAGCAATGGGTGACTCCAGTTTTTAATAATACCACTCACAGTGGATTGTGGAATGGCTAGGAGGGAAGAAATTGTACAAACTGACTTGTTTGTGACATTGACATCCTATTACAGTACCATGGTGGAGTTCAGTGAGCTCTTTAGTACGACCCATTTTTTCACAAATGTTTTGTAAAGGCAGACTGCACGGCTAGGAGCTGGATTTTATACACCTGTGCTAATGGGACTGAATGAAACACCTGAATTTAATGATTAAGAGGTGTGTCCTAATACTTTTGTCCATAGAGTATATTTACTAGCTGACATGTCATCTTTGATGTGACCTTCACTTCAGTCTGTTTATTAAAAATATATATATATATTTCCCAGTAACTGTAGTGTATTGTGTTTTCTGTTTCCAGGTGGGACGATAACAAGAATGTAAGTAACATGTATATGTTATGTGTGTTATATATGTGGCAAAGTTTGCACACTTGATTAATATCTGTCAGTGGGGTCAGTAAGCTAAGGGAATTCTAAGGCTAAGGCCCCTTTCACATCAGCGTTGTTCCTTTCCGTCCTAGAGTTCCGTCCTCGGGGCTCTAAGACGGAAAGATACTGATCAGGATTGTCCCAATGCATTCTGAATGGAGAGAAATCCGTTCAGGATGTCTTCAGTTTTTTTTGGAAAAGTAGTGGGGAGCAGTGGAGAAGCTACTTACCGTTTGTTCGGCTCCCGGGCGCTCCACAATGACGTGACAGCGCCCCTACGTCGCATGGATCATGTGATCCATGCGACATAGGGGCGCTGTGACGTCATTGTGGAGCGCCCGGGAGCCGCACGGAAGGTAAGTAGCTTCTCCCCCGGCTCCCCACTACTTTTCCATGGCAGCCGAGGACTTTAGTAGCGTCCTGGCTGCCATGGTAACACTGAAAACATTTTGAAGACTGATCAGTCTTCAAATGCTTTCAGGTGTGTTGCGTTGTGACGGATCCGGCGGGCATTTCCGGCGACGGAAAGGCACGCTGGATCCTCACAATGCTAGTGTGAAAGAGGCCTTTTTTAGAAGCTCACCAGTTTGTTTGTAATTTGCTATGCAAAGAAATTTGGTCAGAGTGGCTCAAAAACATAAAAGAAGGGATGCTCGCCATTTCAACGCTTCCACAGTCCCTGCTGCGCTCTACTTTTGGCTACTGTCTTGATATGCAGGAAATGCTTCAAATTGCTACCTAGCCATTCACTCACTCAGGTCGGTTGGCAGTGATTAGCCAAGAGGGCATTTACTGAATGTTGATGTGAGGGCCGGAGGGGGGGGCAGTTTGGCTCTACCATTGGGACACAGGCAACATGCCTGTTACCGATGGTTGTGGGCCAGCTGTAACTTAATAATTCAGTATGGCTGTCATATTAAAATGTTCATATCCGTGTTGTTCACTTGTGTATGTTTCAACAGGATGAAACAAGAATGAAGAAAGCACTAAAGTTTCTGGTAGGGTAGACATATCTGTTTGATTACAGATTCGCATAGATTAATATTATTTTTCTATAAACGCTACTGATTTGTATTTTTGGATTGTTTACCTATCTGTTTTGATTTTCCGGTGCAGGAAACATTTGAGATTGAAAGTGAAATTGAAGCAACAACTGTATCTAGACTCTGTGAAAAGCTGACGGCTAATCTGAAATTCTATAACACCAAGTCAAAGGAAGATGTAGTAAGTCTGTCTTGTACTTTTCTGTTTTCTATTCCCCTTACAGGCAGCACGTTTTAATATCTCACCAGCCTTGTATTGTTTCTTGTTGTTCAGGCCACTTCATTAAAGCTTGGGGTTTGTGGTCTTTGCAAGGATACACTCGAAACATCCACAATAGCAGCTCTGTATAACTGTTGAAATAACACAAATATGTGTCAGGGGGTCAGGGATCGCACAAAGCTCTGCAAACCGCAGGTCTGAATTGACCTGCGGTTTACAGCGATCGCCGATATGGGGGGGTCACAGGACCCCCCTGGGCATTGTAACAAGGTACCTGCTGAATGATTTCAGCAGGTACCTTGTTCCCATCACTGCCGGCTGAGCAGCAGTGATCGGAACTACTCATGACGTACCGGTACGTCATGGGTCCTTAAGGACTCGGAAACCATGACGTACCGGTTCGTCATAAGTCCTTAAGGGCTTTAAACATGGGTTGGTGTCTGCTGATGGATATATGCCTTGGCTGTTTTCCCTGCTTGTGTTCCAAGATTTGTTAAAAATCTGGACATTGACTCCTAGGGAGCCACTTCCAGAAATTTTAAACAGAACTAACACTTTAAACCTATTACAACAACCTAGGGTTGGGCGATATCAAAAATATTGCCACGATAACGATATTAAGAAATTTATCGTGATAACGATATATATCACGATAAATGCCCAATTAGAAGAAAAAAACACTTGGAGACATTATACTGTATGGGGGCAGCCACAAGGAGACGTTCTACTGTATGGGGGCAGCCACAAGGAGACGTTCTACTGTATGGGGGCAGCCACAAGGAGACGTTCTACTGTATGGGGACAGCCACAAGGAGACGTTCTACTGTATGGGGGCAGCCACAAGGAGACGTTCTACTGTATGGGGGCAGCCACAAGGAGACATTCTACTGTATGGGGGCAGCCACAAGGAGACGTTATACTGTATGGGGGCCACAAGGTGACATTATACTGTATGGGGCGGCCACAAGGAGACGTTATACTGTATAGGGGCCACAAGGAGACGTTATACTGTATGGGGGCAGCCACAAGGAGACGTTATACTGTATGGGGGCAGCCACAAGGAGACGTTATACTGTATGGGGGCCACAAGGAGACGTTATACTGTATGGGGGCAGCCGCAAGGAGACATTATACTGTGTGGGGACAGCTACAAGGAGACGTTATACTGTATGGGGGCAGCCGCAAGGAGACGTTATACTTTATGGGGGCAGATGCATGAAGACGTTATACTGTATGGGGGCCACAAGGAGACGTTATACTGTATGGGGCAGCCACAAGGAGGCGTTATACTGTATGGGGGCCACAAGGAGACATTATACTGTATGGGGGCAGCCGCAAGGAGACGTTATACTGTATGGGGGCAGCCACAAGGAGACGTTATATTGTATGACGCACTGTTATGGGGGGGCACTGTGGCTGACGCACTGTTATGGGGGGGCACTGTGGCTGACGCACTGTTATGGGGGCACTGTGGCTGACGCACTGTTATGGGGGCACTGTGGCTGACGCACTGTTATGGGGGCACTGTGGCTGACGCACTGTTATGGGGGCACTGTGGCTGACGCACTGTTATGGGGGCACCTGTGGCTGACGCACTGTTATGGGGGGCACTGTGGCTGACGCACTGTTATGGGGGCACTGTGGCTGACGCACTGTTATGGGGGGGCACTGTGGCTGACGCACTGTTATGGGGGGGCACTGTGGCTGACGCACTGTTATGGGGGGATCCTTGGATGATGCACTGTTATGGTGGTCTGTGGCTGACACATATATAGCATCTTATACTATATATGTGTCATCCACAGATCCCCCATAACAGTGTCAGCCACAGACCCCCAACACTGGGGGGGGGGGGGCACTCGCAGCGGCCGGTGCAGTAATACACCGGCCCCGCAGCTCTGATCCAGTATTTATGTAGTTAATGTCTTTAGAAGTAGCCCGACCTTAATAACTATTGTTGCGCAGGCTCCCCGGGAAGCTCTCTGTTCCTCCATGCTCCACCTGTCTGCTCCGCCCACTTTATGAATGAAGGGGCAGACGGCGCATGAAGGAACAGAGAGCTGCCCGGGGAGCCTGTGCAACAATAGTTATTAAGGTCGGGCTACTTCACTGTGGGGGCGGTGCTAAATTCCCGGCAGAGCCCGCTACTTAACAAACTACCTGCCCGGCACTACATGTCCCGGGCGCCGGGCGATAGGAATTCCGCAACCCTGACATGGATGTTTTAGGAGTGGTCGGCACACGTGCGACCACTCCTATGACGTCATTAAATACCGCGGTTATTAGGAAACTGTGATATCGCCATATCTCGGTTTCTTAATACAGCGGTATATCGCAGACACCGGTATATTGCCCAACCCTACAACAACCTGTGTTATGTGCCAGTTTCTAGCCAGCTTGTGGACTTTGGCTGCCACCAAATGCAATGTTGGGGCAAATGCAGTGAAGCTGCACTTGTGCTGTAAATGCTGGAGGCTTTAGGTCACAAGACCCCTTATCGGAGACGCTTGATGTGTATGTGTATATAGTTTTGGCTTTACTGCACAGTCTCTATTGTTTTATTATATAATCCAGGTTTACTGATTTATAATATTTTGTTGTTTGCTTTATCTTTGTTAAGCTTTTCCCAGCTAGAGTTGCCAGAGCACAAGATGTGGCCATGGCCTTGATGAGGAATGTTGCAAAACAGCGTCTACCTTTACAGAATCCAGCCCAGAAACCAAAACCTCAAATATCTCCACAACTTAACACGAGACCACCACGTAGGTTTTCATGATTAATATGATTGGGCAGGACATTTAATAAAAAAAAAAAAAGCTTTGTAAAGCTACTTTCACATCTGTGCTTTCCTTTCCGGTATTGAGATTCGTCATATGATTTCAATAGCGGAGGAAAACGCTTCTGTTTTGTCCCCATTCATTGTTATTGGGGACAAAACTGAACTGAATGGAACGGAGTGCACCAAAATGCATTCCATCTCGTTGTGTTCCCATGCTGCACACAAAAACTCTGCACCGCTGAGATACTGACCAAGACTGATTTGGCATGAAACACAATGCAAGTCAATGGTGCTGGATCCGCTTTCTCGGACGTCTTGGTCATTTTGGAGATGATACTACCGGATCCACTTAGAACTAATGCAGCCGGTTGTATTATCATAATGGAAGCATTTTTGCTGATCCTTGCCGAATCCAGCAAAAATGTTGATGTGAAAGTAGCCTAAGACTAAGGGCTCCATGAAAATATTGGTTGTGGGAAAGTTGCACAACTAATCTCTTCATAGAATTGCATTTTGTCAGTGTAAACTTGGACATGTTATTGCGGTTGTAATACAAGTGCTAAATGCGGTTACATTACAACCATTTAAATAAGGCTAAGGGTCCATTCACACGTCCGCAATTGCGAACCCATTAGTTTCAATGGGGACAGACGATGTCCCGGCCGGGTCCGCAATTGCGGATCCGCACTTCCGGGTCCGCAATCGCGTTCCTGAAAAAAATAGAACATGTCCTATTCTTGTCCGCAATTGCGGACAAAAAAAGGCATTTTCTATGAGAGTGCCGGCGATGTGCGGTCTGCAAAATGCGAAACGCACATTGCCGCTTTCCGTGTTTTGTGGATCCGCAAAACACACACGGACGTGTGAATGGATCCTTACTCTGGAAGTCCCTGCAAACTGAAAAGTGCTTGTGTAGTTTGATTTTCACCTGTGGTGCTGAGGGGTTGCTATGGCAGCTGCGAGAGCCTAATAACTGCCCTCCTGGCTTGCCATATACAAAGACGCCATCGTCAGGTCCACATAGGAAATGTGTCAGTTTTTACAGTAACTGATATAATACACTATAATGCAGAAGTATTCCAGTGTATTATCTGAGCGATCAGAGGATTGCACATTGATGTCCCCTAGTTGGACACTGAGGGGGGTGGCGGGGAATCGATACGGTGAACAGTGTAAGGATTTTTTTTTTAAATGGCAATTACTGTTTTTTGTTTTTTTTGTTCATTCCACCTTCTATGTACCACAAAATGTCACCAGACCTCATACAGCTCGCTTGACCAAAAAATAAAAATGTTATGGGTCTTTTTGAATGCAACACAAAAAGAAAGAGGTTTGATTGTGCTAAAGTAGACAAAAGATATAAATTTGGCATAATTGTATGGTCCTACAGAATAATTGTCTAATTAGCCTTACCTTTAAAAATGCATTTTTAGTACCACTGCAATCATAATCACTGAGGTGCTTTATCATATCAGGAGATCATATTATCTCTGTACATCATATCCACAATGTTTCAGTGGAACCATACCCCATTTCTCAAGTTTGAGGACACTGCTTCCCAGCAACAGTCTGCCACTGTGAAATGTAGAGGCAATTGACATACATCTTAAAATGCACTAGTAAAGTAACCTATAAATTGTTTGCTTCTTTCCTATCTGTTGACCTGTCTTCTTGTATTTACAGCTCTTCAAGGAAATGCCAATTTGACACATAACGTTGGCATGCAAAGTGGTTTTCCTGGGGCAAATTTTCAAAAATTTAATATAAAGCAAAATATGCCAAAGGCAACTCCGTATCCACAGGGGCAGCAATATCCATTTGGTCCCCCGAACCAGAAACAAGCGATGCAGGGACCTTCAATGCAAATGAAAGAACCCCCCCAGAAAGCTGAAAATACTCAGCCTGGTGATTCCTTCATGAAGAACCTAAACCAGGAAGATACTCAGTTTTTTAAGAAATTAATGTCGTTGCTTGATGCTCTTCCACAAAATGCCTCATTGGCTGACAGTTCACAAATGAATTCAAAATTGTTGATGTTAAAGTCGCTGTTGGTAGACCAAAAGAGTGCAGAACATGAACAAGCAAACCAGAAATTGATGATGCAGATTGCCTCTATGGTGAAGGATACTATAAGTGCGCAGAATGCCTCTCTAAATCAGCAACTAATGATGTTAATGACCTCTCAGAATAGCACATCTATGGTCATGCAGACGGCCTCCCTTAGAAATAACCTTCTGGGCCCAGATGGCATGAGTTCAGCTGGTTTCGTTCAAGGAATTCAGAGTTCGGGAAATATACAGACAAATATTAATTCATTGATGCCTTTTAACCAGAATATTGGAAGCCAAATGTATGGACAGACGGGAAGAATCGGATTGGGGCCAGTTGATCAGAGTGCTTATCAAGTCCCACAGGTTGACATGCAAAGTTTTCCTAGCAGTTCGCAAAACTATCCTAGCATGCCCCAAAAGTATCCTGGTACATCACAGAATCATCCTAGCACGTCCCAGAACTTTCCTAGCACTTCCCAAAACTTTCCTAGCACGTCCCAGAACTATCCTAGTACTTCCCAGAACTATCCTAGTACATCACAGAACTATGACGATTTCGCATATAGAAATTCAGTGGAAGGAAACTTTTCAAGACAAGGAGAACCATACGTCAGTAAGCGTGATGGTATTGCTAACACTCTGACTGCGGGGCAAAATGAACGAACCACTCTCACACATACTGATGAACCTAGCATGTATGACAAAGAATTGGATAACTCTTATTATAGCAACCCATCAAAACAAGTACCAGAGTCTAGATATAATGACCGTATGGAAAAGCAGGCATCATATACTAGAGTTTGCCTGTCGCCAACTTCTCCAAGAAATCAGTATGCTGATTATAATGAAAATCCAAGAGGAGAAATCGGAATACAAGAGCAGAGACAACGACACAGCTTAAGATCTTACAATTCCTCTAACTGGGATGATCAGGAGGATGATACGCAGTATATTAAGCGTGCCAGACTGGACTTAGACAACAGATCTGATAGATCGGAAAGTTACAGTAATCAGTCACTTGAATCTTTTGGCATGAATTCAGCCAGCATGCCGGAGGAGCTCCTAAAGAGGATTAAAGGAAAGGATTTATTTACCACGTCAGCAATTATTAGCGAGTATTCAGAAAGACATTCTGGAAAATAAGGTAAGTGTAACAAATGTTTCTCTCCATATAGACACATTTCGGGTCCATTCACATGTCCGTAAGTGTTTTGCGGATCTACAAATTGCGGATCATTAAAACACGGACACCAGCAATGTGCGATCCGCAATTTGCGGACCGCACATAGTCAGCACTATAATAGAAAATGCCTTTTCTTGTCCGCAATTGCGGACAAGAATAGGACATGTTCTATTTTTTTCAGGAACGGAATTGCGGATCTTGAAAAAACGGATCCCGAAAAAACGGATGCGGATCCCGAAAATGCGGATATGCATCCGTTCCAGCCCCATTGAAAGTTAATGGGTCCGCAAATTGCGGACCCAAATTACGGACGTGTGAATGGACCCTTATACAGACATTTTACTTCTCAAAAGGATGAATGCTACTCTGAACTATAATGTCTTTAACCACTTCACGACTCCAGAACTCCCTGTACATCTGTGATACGTGAGGGTGTGTGAAATGGGTTCCCGAGCTGACCCTACACCATATGCAGCGTGTGTGGTAGCAGACGTGGTCACAGTGACCAGGATCAAAGATAAATCCAATCCCAGTAATATAACCCCTCAGATGCTGCAATCAATAGCGAAGGCAGCATCTGAGGGGTTAAATGGAGAGAGGGGGCTCTCCCTGTCCTCCAATTGGATTCCTCACTGCAAAATCTCGGGGCTCCGATCAGTTGCTATGGCAGCCAGCGGCCTTCGAGGTCTACTACATCAAGCTGCCTTCTAAGGGTGCCCTTCACATGTAGCGGAAAATATGCAGGTTAGGATTGTGGATTAGGTTTTGGATTTCTTTGTATATTTTGATGTGGATTTCTGTGTAGATTAAATTCACCACTGAAATGAATGGAGACATTCTGCCTCAAAAAAGCCACAACTCATCATTATTACTCTGTAAACCCCATAGGAAGTTTTTATGCGCTGTATTTTCTGCCAGATTTTTCCACCAAATGTGAAAGCGCCCCTTTTTAACCCCTTAGTGACCAAGCCTGTTTGGGCCTTACCCTAAGTTCACACTTGCGCGTTTTACAGCGCGTTCGAACGCGCTGTAACACGCTCAACACATGCAAACCAATGCTTCCCTATGGGCATGGTTCTCACCTGAGCGTTTTACAGCGCGTACAAACGCGCTGTAAAACGCCATACGCATAAACAAGTACTTGAGCTTTTTTTGGGGCGTTTGTCGCGCGTTCTGTGATTGACACCACAGTAGTCAATCACAAGAACACACGTACGAATTTGCAAAAACGCGCTGAAATACGCGCGTAAAACGCGAGTTTCAAGAACGCTCAGGTCTGAACCCAGGGTTAATGACCAAGCCAGATTTTAGAAATCTGACATGTCACTTTAGCAGAGAATAACTTCGTAAAGGTTTTGCACATCAAAGTAATTCTGACATTGTTTTCTCGTCGCATATTGTACTTTAATTAGGTGGTAAAATTTTAGTGATAAAATATGCGTATCTTTATTAAAAAACTTAATTTATGAAAATTTGTAATATTTGACAAACATATTGGCAATATTTGACATACATAAATACTATTCAATATTTTTATCAGAAATATATTTCCACATCTTTACTTTATTTTGGCTGCACTTACAAAAAGTACATATAAGTACATATATAAGAAGTACATATTTTTTTTCTGCAAAAGCCAAGTTTGCAGAGGCTTAGGCCTCTTTCACACTTGCGTTGTTAGGATCCGGCGTGCACTTCCGTCGCCGGAAATGCCCGCCGGATCCGTAACAACGCATGTGACCTGAAAGCATTTGAAGACTGATCAGTCTTCAAAATGCTTTGAGTGTTACTATGGCAGCCAGGACGCTACTAAAGTCCTGGTTGCCATAGTAGTAGTGGGGAGCGGGGGAGCAGTATACTTACAGTCCGTGCGGCTCCCGGGGAGCTCCAGAATGATGTCAGAGCGCCCCATGTGCATGGATCACGTGATCCATGTGCATGGGGCGCCCTGACGTCACTCTGGATCGCCCCGGTAGCCGCACAGGCGTAAGTATACCGCTCCCCACTACACTTTACCATGGCAACCGGGACTTTAGCGTCCTGGCTGCCATAGTAACCATTCAGAAAAAGCTAAACGTCGGATCCGGCGATGCGCCGAAACAACGTTTAGCTTAAGGCCGGATCCGGATTAATGCCTTTCAATAGATATTAATTCCGGATCCGGCCTTGCGGCAAGTGTTCAGGATTTTTGGCCGGAGCAAAAAGCGCAGCATGCTGCAGTATTTTCTCCGGCCAAAAAACGTTCCGGTCCTGAACTGAAGACATCCCGATGCACCCTGAACGGATTTCTCTCCATTTAGAATGCATGGGGATAAAACTGATCAGGATTTTTCTGGCATAGAGCCCCGATGACGGAACTATATGCCGGAAAAGAAATATGCAAGTGTGAAAGAGCCCTTATATGTGTCAGAATAATAGAACCCCCCCAAAAGTTACCCCATTTTGAAAACTAGACCCCTTGATGTATTTATCTAGGGGTGTAGTGAGCATGCTGAGTGCAAAATTATTATAGGATGAAATAATGAGTATATATTGTTTTATTCAAATTGTTAATGAAATTTTCACAGGAAATTGGAGAAAAAATATTTTTAGATGGGTAACCCTGTACTAAATCTGCCACATTCTTAGGCTATTTTCGCACTAGCGGCAGGACGGATCCAACAGGCTATTCAGCCTGTCTGATCCATCCTGCCGCTAGTTCAAGTGTGTCGCCGGACTGCCGCTCCGTCCCCATTGACTATAATACGGAATGTCCGACATTTAATCCGGCAGCCTTTCGTCGTGCTGCGCCGGAACTCCGTCCCCGCCCTCGTTATAGTCAATGGGGACTGAACGGCAGTCCAGCTACACACTTGAACTAGCGGCAGGATGGATCCGACAGGCTGAACAGCCTGTCAGATCCGTCCTGCCGCTAGTTTGAAAATAGCCTTATCTTTGTAGCGCGTACAGATGAGAAGTGAAGCTGTGCACTTATAAGAGAGGCAGATTTCTAAAACTGCATTTGCTTGTACATATGACTGTCTCGCCAAACTGAAAAAAAAGGAAGAAAAACTCAACTGTAGTGAAAGGCAACAAGTCCAATAAAACGGAGCAAAATGTCTCCAACTATGTTGCAAATTCCGATAGGGCTTAGGGGTTAAACAGTAATTTATGCAAATAAACAAAGTGACACGTGATAGAGACGAGACAAAGTAAGTATTTGCTGAAACTTTGGAAAGACTTGCGCAGAGAAAATACATTTTACAGTAGGATGGAGCCCGTATTCTTAAGGTAATTCTAAACCTGATTCAGTCAAGCCTAATAATCAAAGCATCCCAAAATGTTTAAACTATTAAAATATAAAAATATTTATTGTGCCTGGTGAGCACTGGAATAGAAAAAAAGAATAAAATTTACTATTTTTTTTTTTATCAGCTCCTACCAAAAAAAAAAAAATACAAAGTGATCAGAAAGTCACGTGTAATCCCATGTACTCCAAAATGGTGGCAATAAAAACTACAGTTTACCCCTCTAGACGGAAATATAAAAAAATATATATGCATCAGAATATAGTGAATCAAAATAAGTTTTTTCCCTTGTCTCTACGTTCCTGACATAAACACTACCAATTTTAGAAGAATTTATCTTAAAGGGACACTACCGTACAGTTATACAGGGAGAGACGATCTATGTCCCCCTGGGCAGCTTGTCACTCAGCCCCCTTTCACCACGCTTGCAGACATCTCAGCCGGCTCGAGGGGTGGAGGGCTTCTGCTGGCATAGCTTGGGCGGACAATCTCAGCTTTAAAACAAGACCCTGTCCATGCTTTAGCCATGATAAATTGCAGGTTAGAACACTTAAAAAACGGGTCAAGAATAAAAGTTGCAAGTAAGGGCCCCTAGCTCTCTTGTTTTAAAGCTAAGATTGTGAACTTTAAAGGAGTTGTCCCCTTTTTTATATTGATGACCTATCCTTAGATCACCTATTTAAGGATAGGTGAAATTAATATTGTAATTATTCCTTCTCACTGTTGCAGTTGCGACGATAAGCAGGGGTATACAATGAAGAAAAGGCAGTGCTCATACGAGCGCTGCGTTCTCTTCCAACAAACAGCTGATCAGCTGAGGTATCTCCTGAGGATAGGTCATCAATATTAAAAAAGAAAAGTGGATAACTCCTTTAAAATTAGACTTTAGCTTATTAGTAGCCATCAGAAGCAAGGCTACTAAATTGCCATCCTGGAAGGATATATGCCATGTGTCCGTTGGCAGGGAAAGCGTTAAAGCAGCTAAATTAATTTATTCTGTGTACATTTTGTTAAGGCCATAGTTTGGTTCCCTTTTATAACTTGGTGAACACTTAAAATATGTAAAAATGAAGGCTTATTTGCACTACGGCGTTAAATCATTGTGTTTTTTCTCTCCCCACAGGATATTACATGTGGCTGTGGACAACTACAAGAATATAAGCTGATGTCCTGTATCTCCATGAAAAGAGTCCTGATTGTTTTATTTCCTAAGCAAATGGGTTTTTGCCCAGTTTTATGTAAAGATTGTTTATTTTGTTTAAAGTAGGTCTGTGTTCACATTTACATGCAGCTTGAGCTTCTATTCTATGGAAAAAGTCTCACTTTGCTGGACAGGAAAGCATTGCATCTGCTTGTGGGTAGGTGTGAACACAGGATAAGTTTTTTCTTTCCTCAGTAAATATGTACAGGCGATTATTGTGGAGTTTTAGTAACATCCTACAGTGGTTGCTGGTGTCTTGTGAAGTGTTTTGTTAATGACGTTGCCATTCAAGCAGCAGCTGGTGATTTGTATAGTTTCATTAAAGTCATCATTTGGCCACCTGTATACTTAGTTTTACTCTTGACTTCTTGGCAAAATCATTGGAGAATGAAATGTAGGGAATCATTTAAAATTATGTAACAAATAGCTTTATGAAACTGGAAAATGGAGGATAGCTATGAGTACAACTCTTCTCTGCCTCTCAATAAGCACCTTTTTCAAAGGGCTTGTGTCGTAAAAACATAGGGGGCATATCGCTAGGATATGCCCCCAATGTCTGATAGTTGCACCTATTTCTCAAACAGAGCCTGCAAAGAGAAGGAGAGCAGACCTGGCCGCCCTCCGTTCATTTCTTAGGCCCCTTTTACACGGGTGAGTTTTCCGCGCGGGTGCAATGCGTGACGTGAACGCATTGCACCCGCACTGAATCCGGACCCATTCATTTCTATAGGGGTGGGAACATGAGCGGTGATTTTCACGCAACGCAGGCCCCATAGAAGTGAATGGGGCTGCGTGAAAATCGCAAGCATCCACAATCAAGTGCGGATGCAGTGTGATTTTCCAGCAAGGTTGCTAAGAGACGGGACCCGATCTTTATTATTTTCTTGGTACCCAGACCCGAACCCGCACTTCATCACTGAAGTTCGGGTTTGGGTTGAGTATTCTGTAGATTTTATTATTTTCCCTTATTACATGGTTATAAGGGAAAATAATAGCATTCTCACTAAAGAATGCTCAGTAAAATGTGGATTGAGGGGTTAAAAATAACTCAACTTTTCCACTTGATCGCGTGGTTGCCGATCTCTTTTTTCTTCTTCAAGCATTAGCTGCCAGCTAAAGGACCTGGTGATGGACCATGTGATGAGCTCAGTGACCTCATCACAGGTCCTTTAGCCGGCAGCTAATGATTGAAGAAGAGATCGCAACTACGCGATCAAGTGGATAAGGTGAGTTAAATTTATTATTTTTTTTTTTAACCCCTTCATAAACATTTTACTAAGCATTCTGTATTGAGAATGCTATTATTTTCCCTTATAACCATGTAATAAGGAAAAATAATAAAATCTACAGAATACGCAACCCAAACCCGAACTTCAGTGATGAAGTTCGGGTCTGGGTACCAAACATGACGATTTTTCCCACGCGCGTGCAAAACTCATTAAAACGCTTTGCACTCGCGCTGAAAAATCGTGCATTTTCCGCAGCGCACCCACCTCTTATCCGGGCTTCAAACATGACGCCCGTGTGAAAGAGGCCTTATAGGACTGTCGAAAACAGCCGAACGCCAGCTTGGCTATTTCAGTCAGCCCCATAGAAAGGGGTAGTGGCTGTGTTTCTGCGGGGTGCTTCCTTTTAAGGGTACTTTCACACTAGCGTTGGTGCGGATCCGTCTGTTTATTTGCACAGACGGATCCACACCTATAATGCAAACGTTTGTATCCGTTCAGAACGGATCCGTTTGCATTAGCTTTAAAGAAAAATGACAAAGTCCAAAACGGATCCGTTTTGACTTACATTGAAAGTCAATGGGGAACGGATCCGTTTTCAAATGCACCATATTGTGTCACTGACAACGGATCCGTCCCCATTGACTTACATTGTAAAAAAAAACGGATCCGTTAGGCTCCGCCTCTTCAGACGGACACCAAAATGCTGCATGCTGCGTTTTGGTGTCCGCCTCCAAAACGGAATAGAGGCGGAACGGAGCCTAACTGATGCATTATGAACGGATCCTTATCCATTCAGAATGCATTGGGGCTTAACTGATCCGTTTTGGACCGTTTGTGAGAGCCCTGAAACGGATCTCACAAACGGAATCCAAAACGCTAGTGTGAAAGTACCCTAATTTCTATGGGACTTCTGAAAATAGCCTAACGCACCGCTCGGCCATTATCAGCACTCCCATAGAAATGAATGGAAGGTGGCTATGCATGTGCAGTCCACCCTCCTTTTTGCAGGCTCTGTTTTGTAAATAGGTGCGGGTCCCAGAGGTGGATCAGCACCTATCAGACATTGGGGACATATCTTAGTGAGATGGGCCAACCCCTTTAACAGTCTCTTCACCAGTCGTTCTCATTCTTTTACTGCCAAGTACCGCATAGCGAAAAAAAGTTTGAATCAAGGAGGCGAACAGTGATGAGTGTTCATAAAGTTTATTTTGACCACCACATCCAATAGTAGAGGTGCTAGACTGACATGACATCATGGTCACACAGCCACTTTTGTACTTTTATTATACCCGACATGATAATATATGGCGATATGTGGCATCTTTGGGGTGACAGATATATCACAGGGCCAGTAAAAATTCTATTACTAAGCATGTTTATGTCTGGGCCACTGCACAGATGACACATCCTGAGATCTGATGAGGACACTGGGCAATGCCACAGTCACATCTATGGCAGTCTGCATTGTACTTTTCCCAATCCCTGACAACACAGCCATTCACCAGCAAATGAATGACTGACCTTCTGACTGAAGGCTCCTAACCTGCACCTCTATTAGCCACAGGGCAGGTAAAATACAGCAGAGGTCAGCCGCACTGGATCCAGGTGCAGCTCTATGAATGGGGCAATAGGGAGCAGCGTTCCCATCTTTTACCATGGAGACATGCCAGGGGGGGGGGGGGGGGAGGATAGGAGCGTGCAGATACACACAATAACACCCCTGCTGCTGGAGCGATCAGAGGAGCCTGACACAAATGTGAAGAGGAAGGACGGGCTTCAATGTTTACAGCGCGTGTGCTGCACTTACCTAGCAACCAGCAAGGGAAAGTAGTTTTTTTTTATATATGCGTCAGCGCATACCCTCTGTGGTATGCATGTCTTGAGACCCTCTGTTATACACAATAGACTTTAAGTTTATGTCAAGTTCTGTTTGTATCAGGTCTTGTTTTTTACTGGACAAGATGTACTTTCTAATGGCATTATTTACGGTTGCATACAGTGTGGTGGGAAGAAGTAAAAAAAATTCTGAAAGGGGTGGAATTCTAAAAATATAAAAATAAATCCTCCACAGTTTTTTTTTTGTTTTTTTTTTTGTTTTTTTTTTACAGTTTCCTATGCAGTATAAACTGACCAGTTGCTTTAATTTTAAATGCCTGACAGGCCGATGTGAATTTACATTGGGCGGTTGAGAAGAGATTAAAAGCCATGTACACCTTTTGGGGGCAATTTTTATTATTGAATTGTACTCTTTTTTTTTTTTTTGCTAAATATTTTTTACATAGGTCTTAAATATGGAATCCTTTTTTCTGTAAATCACACTTTTTTTGTGAATGTCATTTTAATTTCAATGCCGCTTTCAACCGATTTACTTTAAAGACAGCTCACTGCAACTTTTTTTTGCATTATTTGATATAAGGTGTCTTCGAAATTAATTAAAAAAATAAGTAAAGGGGGGGCGTGGCCTGCAGCCGTACTGAGCGGACGCATCCTCACAGCGTTCCTGCTCAGGAAACCTTAATCCAGCTGCATCCTTGCTGATTTTTTCGAGATACCCAAAAAAAACTGGCACATAGAGCCTCCTCATAGCTGCAGTTACCTCCGGCACTTCGTCCAACTCCTGAGAGGGGTGAACAGCGGCGGGCTTGTGAGGAGATCCTGGCCGGTGTCAGTTAAAGGAGGATACAATACATCCCAGTGGGACAAGATACCTACTTGCACTGCAAAATTCCCTGCAGAAGAAACAAAGCAGCCATAGCAGGTACCATATACCAGTTCCCTAACTGACCCAGAGTGCCCAAACGGGAATCAGGTCTCCCATGAAACCTAGACCCTGCATACCTCTATTATAAGTTCCAAATATTAAGGGAGAAACCCCTCCACACTAGCATCTGGCAGTGTATGTCTGATATTTTGGCCTCCACATTACAAAAGATGTCTGCCCTCTAAACACTATACTTTCAAGGGGGAGAGCACACCCTAACAGCACTTAACCATGTTATTCCATTGATAACCACTGAAAGAACAGAGATGACGCTATCATAGATAGCTTTCACCACTGGAGGACAGCATATCTATGCCAGTAATATCATAAATTATCCAGATTCCTCCACAGAACCTGCTACTGCACTCTAGATCTTCGCATTACTACAGTAAATATAATAATCTACTGTATTCTGCAACGTATACGCCAGTTCTGCTCTTATGGTGAAAGTAGGCAGATACACAGGTCCTGGATTTCGTAATCCCAAACTCATACGCCAAACAAGCTTGTCTTAAACCAGTTTGAGAGACTATGTCATCAAACTTGTAAAATATTTTCCCAATATGCCTAACGCATCCGGTAAAATGAAAGCTGCTCGTTCAACCCCCAAGCAGAACCCCAGAGACAGTGATACGGAAGAAAACATGGATCCAGACACGGATTCTCAATTCTCAAGAAGCTTTTTATCTCAAGCACTTTCTAAAGCTCTAAATCTGGTTTTGGATGAACTAGCAGAGATTAAAAAAGTAGTAGTACAAGTGGGCCAACGAGTCGACCACCTTGAATCTACGTCATCACAAGCCACTTTATCTCTGGAAACCTACAAGCAACATCTCAATCTTTTCTATGGTCTCCAAGAAAACCAGGAGGACAGAGGAAGAAGAAAAAATGTAAGATTTAGAGGGGTTCCGGAGACGGTGGCATCTGAAGCCATACACAAAGTAATTATAGAAATCTCTCAAGCACTCCTGGGTGAAGATTATGATGAACCCATTGTCTATGAACGAGCACATAGAGCATTAAGGCCTAAGCCCAAGCCTTCTGAACCACCCAGGGACATAATCTGCAGATTTCTTAATTTCGCCCAGAAGGACCTAATTATGCAGAAAGCCGGTGAACAGACTAGTATTGAATACGACAACACTAAGATCCTCTTATTCCAAGATCTTGCTCCATCTACCTTAAACAAGAGAAGAGTACTAAAACCCCTCACTGATCTTCTGAGACATCGCCGCATAGCCTTTAGATGGCTTTTCCCTTTTGGCATCCTGATATCTTGGAAAGACAAGATCATCATCGAATCCCACAGGGACCTCAAAGATGCTCTCACCCTAATGCAGTGTTCCTCAATTCCAGTCCTCAGGGCCCATCTGCGGGTCATGTTTTCAGGATTTCCTTAGTATTTAGCAGGTGATATAATTAGTGTCAGTGCATCAGGACTCACCTCAGGTACTCATTCTGTGGGATATTCTCAAATCATGACCTGTAGGTGGGCCCTGAGGACTGGAGTTGAGAAACACTGCCCTAATGGAAATAGAGGACTTGGACATTCCTGACTGGGTACCTACAGCGGATATTATGATTCCAACAGCTCGTCCACAACCAATGCCCTGGGAGACGGTCCAACATGGGAAGTCGCACAAGCAAAAGAAAAAAGGACTGATGACACCCAGACGTCTTATCTCAGAGGAAGATTGATTTCCAGACTTCTTCACAGATGGAATAAGCTTAGACCGTATTGATTGATCTCTGTTCTCTCACGCTGTCTCTTTAATATTCCGTTTTCTGGATTGCTGATCATGTCCCCCGCTTCACGCTGCATCATGCAGACCTCCATTGTTTGTTAACTCATGACGTCATTGGTGAAGTTATGGAGGGCTGCGAGGGACGTGATCAGGAACGTTCTCTAATAGTAGGATGTTTATAATCCTCTCTACCTATGCTCCTTCGAGTTATTTTGGATTCTTTCTCTACCTAGTGTTTTTCTACTCAATGATTCCTTTAGTATAAGCTTTCCCCCTATGACCTCCAAATTTCATCCATCCTGATGGAAGGATGCCTGAGCCTGAGCAGGTTCTCCCTAGGGGCTGATTGCCCCTTAATTGTTTGTTTCCCCATTTTGGAGGATTGTTTTTCTGTTAATCTATATTTTGTCTCTTTACTGTTTTTCACGCAGTTACCGGCCTACTCCCTTCACCTCTCCTTCTTTCCCCATGTCTTCATCTCAGGGACGTACTATTGACACATGGACTCTCGAAGGTCTAAATCAGGCATCAGCAACCTTCGGCTCCCAGCTGTTGTGAAACTACAATTCCCAGCATGCTCCATTCAATTCTATGTAAGTTCTTAGAAGAGCAGAGCAACTATGCATGCTGGGAGTTGTAGTTTCACAACAGCTGGGAGCCAAAGGTTGCCTACCCCTGCTCTAAATAATCAGGTATGTGCAGCGGCTTGGCATCACATTATCTCCCCCCCTCACATATTAAATGGCTTAATTAAGATTGGTAACATATAACATTAGAGGTCTAAAGTCCCCCATAAAAAGAAGTCAACTATTCCGACAACTTCATAGAAATAAAATACAAGTGGTATTTCTACAAGAAACCCATTATAAACACAATAAAACCCCCAACTTATCCAGATCCTTATATAATCTATGGTTCCACAGTGCGTCTGAATACTCAAATAAACTAGGAGCCAGTATAGGTATACACAAAAATACAGCCTTTACGCTCAAAGATACACAGACGGACCCGAATGGTAGATTCATCTTTGTAAAGGGAGAGATAGAAAACCAAATTTTTACCTGGGTAAACTTATATGCCCCAAACATTGGTCAGAAGAAATGGATTCTAGATATTTTACCCAAAATAGAAAACTTCAGAGAAGGGATCCTGATATTAGCTGGAGACCTAAATATCTCATTAAACCCCACCCTTGACTCATCCACTGGAAAATCTGCTATCCCCAGATCTGCCCTGTTAGCTATACAAAACAATCTACACACTAGCGGTTTAATAGATGCGTGGCGGGTTACACACCCCTCTTTTAAAGATTATACCCACTTTTCTGCTCTTCATAACTCCTATCATAGACTTGACTACATATTAGTCCCCAAATCGTACATACATCTTTGTAAAGATATTCACATTGACTCCATGATCTATTCAGATCACTTTCCAGTTTCCATAACATTTCAAATTCCATCCCTAAAAAATTCACTTGGAGACTAAATTAAACCATCTTGAGTAACCCTGTAGTTAAGCAAAAGATTAATGAGCGGTTACTTGACTTTTTTACATTAAATAATGCTGAGTACACTTCCCCACATCTTTTGTGGGAATCCCACAAGGCTTACATACGAGGCGAGTTCATATCTTCTGCCTCTTTTTTACGCAAATGTAGATTAAAAAAGATGTATCGAAGAAAATACATGTTTTAGAAACGACACATAAACGTCTACAAACTCCAGATACTCTACGGCAGGGGTGCACAACCTGCGGCCCGGGGGCCACATGCGGCCCTCCATACTATTATGTGCGGCCCCCAAACATCTGGTAAAAGTCATGTAGATCTATGTCTTGTGGCTTTTTACATGTATCTTTCATGTATTCTCCTATTAGATGGGAGTCTTCGAACTGTGACTAGACATTTATAGTATATACTGTATGATCAATATGCCAAAAATACAGTATTTCAGTTGGTAATACCCCTTTAAGTTTTATTTTCGGCCCTTGGAATTGGTTCAGGCTGACAATGTGGCCCCCAAACAGAAAAGGTTGTGCACCCCTGCTCTACGGGAATTAACAGCTGCTAGAGATGAACTCAAAGATATACTAAATGCTAACTCTGCAAAATATTTCTTATCAATGAAACAGAAATGTTTCGCTCACGGGAATAAACCCACTAAATATATGATCGCATTGATGAAACACAGACAAAGAAAATCTAGGATCACTACTATTAAGATGGGAGACAAATGTGTATCAGACGATACAAATATCGCTAAAGCATTTCACTCATACTACACCGCGTTGTATAATATAAATGAGTCAGATACCTCGGAGACCATACAATGTAAAAAAGAACTGTCCTCACGTTTTCTTGAGCAGCTGAATCTCCCATCCCTCTCTCCTGCACAAATCTCAAAATTATGTGTACCTATCACTATCAATGAGTCCAAGCATGCATGAGGAGAGGGAGAGTGTGATTAGTAATCGAGATAAGTGGAGGAAAGTAAGTGAACCCTATGCATGGTATAAGGGGCTTACACATCTCTCTGTATAATAACTGCCACCAGATTTATCAGCATTTCCATCCAAATTCTGAGCTTTAGCAGATTACTAGGAGGACTGACCTGCTGGGGTACGTGGATGTAATAAAAGGGGGTCCCCGCGATCAGCCAGGGCAAAGAGCTGCTGCATCTCCTGAGCCTATGTCTCACATGGAGGTGCCGCTGATTTCACTGGACACAGTATGGCGGCATCCAGGTTCCAAAGTGATGGCAGCTGATCATAGGGGTCCCCTGTAGAACTGAACCCGGAGTTCCAAATGCTTCTTGACAGGATGGAAAACTTCCATCACAAATCTTGAAGCAAAGCTGGGGTCATTTTGCCGGATTGCCCCATATGCATTCATAGGCAGAAATCCATTCTACTGAGAGGATGAACCTAGACCAGCTGATCGCTAACAAACATCGCAGGAGAGCTATGAAGTGATATGCACAGTTTTGTAGTGGAAAAATGTCACCATTTTTGACATATATGCAGATAATGCATCAGATGGCCAGTGCTTCAGCAGTCAGTGCATTACTATTTCCGGGGTACTGTCTCTGGGGAGCATGGGCAGATTGGCCATAGACCCTACAGGGAAATTTCCAGCTGGGCTGATGCCCTGGGGGCCACTTAATCTCTCCTCTTGGCCGTTAGCAAGGTACATAAAAATCAGGCACTTATGCACCTGGCCAGTGGTCGCAGGTGCCCTACCAGAATTCAATGATATTGCTGTCCTCACGACGATGATATAGCTTCATGTTGGACCTGCCTACAACATGAGACCACTTTTAGTTTCTTTCTCTAGGGCCACTTTAAGTTCCCAGTCCACCCCTGTTGGGGAGAGCGCCTTAATCAGCATGGTCCAACCAGCAAGCATTATGACCATGCCTGTTTGCTGACCCCTTCATGGCCATGCCTTCTACCAGTATGGCTCCGCCTACAACATGGGACTACTTCTTAATTTTTTTTCTAGGGCCACTTTGAGTTCCTAATCTGCCCCTAAAGAGGCTGCAGTACTTTCATTGTCCAGGTGGTTGGGACCCATTAATGAAACATTGATGACCTGATGACAAGTTATAGCGTGGAGAACCGCTCTTAAAACATCTTCATAAATAGCTCTTCTTTTTTTCAAATAACACGTAATGTACCTGTAATCAGTCATTGTAAGGCCGCCTTCACACAAAGCAGATTTTGTGGCAGAAAATTCTTCCACTGAAAATTAGTTCCATTCACCTTAAAGGAGTTATCCAAACTATAAAACATGCCCTCCAATGCCCAGGCCCCTCATATAGATTCAGAGGAGGGAAATTCCTATCGCCCGATGCCCGGGACATGTAGTGCTGGGCATGTAGTTTGTTAAGTAACTTAGCCCTGCTGCGGGCAAGTAGCGGGCCCTGCCGGGATATCGGAATTTAGCACCGGCCCCGCAGCTCCTATCCAGTATTTATGTAGTAAATGTCTTTAGAAGTAGCCCGACCTTAATAACTATTGTTGCGCAGGCTCCCCGGGCAGCTTGAGTTTAACATCTTTTCCTCCATGCGCCGCCTGCCCCTTCATTCATAAAGTGGGCGGAGCCGACAGGCGGAGCATGGAGGAACAGAGAGCTGCCCGGGGAGCCTGCGCAACAATAGTTATTAAGGTCGGGCTACTTCTAAAGACATTAACTACATAAATACTGGATAGGGGCCGGTGTATTACTGCAGAGAAAAACTGCACGGGCCGCTGCGAGGGCAATGCGGGTTGCAATGCGGACGAGCCTTCCTAGTGTCTCCAGCGATCAGAAGCGAATCGAGTACCGGGGTAAGTATAATCTATATGAGGGGCATGTTTTCGTTTGGATAACCCCTTTAATGGGGCTTGCAGAAATCCATGTTCTTACTGCCCCACCCAAACAATGGAACTGATTTTCAGAATTTTCTGCCACAAAATCTGCGGTGTGTGAAGACAGCCTTAGGCCTCTTGCTCACGAACGTTGTGCATCCGTTCCGTGCAATTTGCGGTCCCCAATGCACGGTCCCCAATTTGCGGTGTGCCGCCACACCGCAAAAAAATAGAACTTGTTCTATTTTTTCCGGGTGCCGACAGATCACGGACCCATTCAAGTTAAACGGGTCTGATTCCGTCGTGGCTGCTGCACGGATGGGGCCCGTGTGTTGGGAACCCCAAATTGCACTTTTTTTTTTTTACTTTTTTTTATAGAGTGGTTTACACACTACATCATACACTCCTGTACAGTCTATCACCATTTTGAATTTAGAATTTATTAGACTGGAAAACGTCACACATGATTGATTTCCAGGGGTGAACCTCTGCGCCTCCAAACAACTACTGCACCTTGTTTAGGGCAGAATACAAGCTGACGTTCTCCGGGGTAAACCATTACTTCCGGATACCCGTCTTATCATTTATCCTTACAGTAAACCATCAAACCCTAAGAACAAGGGACGTAAAGTCTCCCTCTAGTATGGATTGCTTCCCCACTGTCTGCAGACACAACCAGCGCGGCTGCCTGCACATGCGCAGTTACTGTGGTAGCGCGCTTTACAGCACTACAGTCAGTCAGGTCATGGAAGCTTTCTTCCTAGTACTCTTCCATGCAGGTTTGTGCTGACATTTCCAGCCTGCTGATAAATATTACCTATTGAGCTGGTAACGTGCGCTTATATCTGAGGCGGAGGAGCAGGCACTGGTGTATCGGTGGTAACGGAGCGGTACCGCAGCCGCACGGAGCAGGTATTGTATTGTTATGTATATTATTTAGTACCGAATGTAACAGGAGCTGGAGTCTGCATGACGGCATTTCCAGGCTCCTCTACTACATGACAGCTTTTACAGTTTACAAACAAGCGGCATTTTCTTTGATGAACATTTCTGATAGCTTTCAGGATCTCTGCTGTGGCACAATAGAAACTCTCAATGGACACCAAGCTGTCCTGGTGATGTGAGGAACACAGGCGCACTGATCCTTTGGCTTCACACACGTGACTGCGTCCGTATTTTGTCCGCAAAGTATGTTTACCTTGTGTGTGCGTCTTTCTCACTCCCGTGAACAGAGAGGGCTATTCTCATCCGCCATACAGACCAGAATAGGACATGATCTATGCAGAAGGCCACGCAGATCCACTATAAATACAGGTGTGCGTGGCCAATAGAGATGAATGGGTCATTGTGCGGATGAGAAACAGTCACATGCATAAAGCTTACCGTACAGGCTTTTATAACCGGCATCTGTGGCCAGGACACCTTGTCAATCCACTGAGAGCAAATTGTGAAAGTTTCTATTGAGTGACAGCAAGCAAAGATCTTAGCATTGATATAAAAAGTGTATTGGAAAATTGTAACTTTTAAAGCTGAACGAGGCGTGGCGGTTTATTCACATGACCAATCGGGCCGGAAAACCCTGTCTGCGTGTTGACCATCCATGACCCAATTGACTGTATCCTAGTCATTTATGATGTATTATATTTCTGATTGTGAAATCTGTCGAACTATACATCATAACGTGAGTACAGAACGATAAATCTGCGATCATCTGTGAACTGACTGCACCATAAATGACCACGACGCAGCCAGGTGAAGGGAGCCACGGTTACACACGAACCTTCTTTCCTGGGTGGATCGTGGTCATGTGAGCCAGCCCTTACTACCATAGAAGTCAATGGGAGCTATGCAACCAACAGAGCACAGCGAGGTAGCGAATTGCGCTTCATGAGAATGTACCCCTACTTTTTTTTTCTCAAAATGCAGCTTGCATTAAGAATGAGGCAGATTTTTTGGTGTTTTCCCATCTTCTCTAAAGGGCTGGCAAAAACACATTTATAAATAAATGTAAAAAAATGTCTATATAAAAAAAAAAAAGCCTCCTATGAATCAGACAGATAAGAAATGGTGTTATGTTGGTGTTCGAGAACATAATTTAGGAGAAGCGGGTGGACTATCCCCGAATAGTTATAATGGAGCATGTGTCTTAGCTGTACAGTGTTGGACTGAGGAGCTTAGGGCCCACCAGTAAAAATTGATTCTGGGGGTATCCTGCTGACTGGCTCTTGTCTTGGACTACAACCCTCATCGTTATGTGAGCAAGAAACACATGCCCACACAGCAGCAGGCTGCACCAGGACGTTAAAGGGATTCTGTCACCACCTATAACTAGGGATGTCCCGATACCATTTTTTTAATACCAAGTACCAATACTTATTTTTAAGTACTCACCGATACCAATTATAACATATGGCAGATTTGTCAAACCTTGTATAAAGAAACAGCGGCGCAGTTGCTGATAGCAATGAAAAAAATTAAAGCTGGAATTTGGTTGCTATGGACAACGGCTTTACGTTTCCTTTGTACAAGGGTTAATAAATGGGCATATAACAGTTTCCCAACCAATGTGCCTCCAGGGGGATCTGTGGGTGACGCTGCTATGGGGTGATATGTGGGTGACGCTGCTATGGGGTGATCTGTGGGTGACGCTGCTATGGGGTGAGAAGTAAAGGAACAGCACTTCGCAGTTGCAACAGATCTGCAATCTCTTTATTGTTGTCATCAACCAGGAACAAAAACAACGCGTTTCGACTCACAGATTTGAGTCTTTTTCAAGTACATAAAAGACAGAAATTATGCGATTTAAATAGACCGCCTCAATCGACATGGCAAGCACGTGACATCAACGCTATTGGGTGATCTGTGGGTGAAGCTGTTATGGTCTTATGCTATATATGTGTCACCCCCAATGACACGGTTACCCACAGATCCCTCCCCCCATGACAGGGTCACCCACAGATCCCCCCCCCATGACAGGGTCACCCACAGATCCCCCCCCCCATGACAGGGTCACCCACAGATCCCCCCCCCCCATGACAGGGTCACCCACAGATCCCCCCATGACAGGGTCACCCACAGATCCCCCCATGACAGGGTCACCCACAGATCCCCCCATGACAGGGTCACCCACAGATCCCCCCATGACAGGGTCACCCACAGATCCCCATGACACGGTTACCCACAGATCCCCCATGACAGGGTCACCCACAGATCCCCCTCCCCCATGACAGGGTAACCCACAGATCCCCCTCCCCCATGACAGGGTCATCATCAAGTGTCCGGGCGGCGGCCGGTGCAGTGTGACTCTAATACACCGGCCCGCAGCGCCTATACAGTATTTATGTAAACCTAATCTATGTAAAAGTAGCCCGAACTTACTAACTATTGTGGCGCAGTCTCTATCAGCTTGAGCGCTCAGTCCCTCCATGCGCCTCCTGTCCTTCCTCCTACTCCACCCACTTTATGAATGAAGGATGCAGGAGGCGCATGGAGGAACTAAGGAGACTGCGCCGCAATAGTAAGTAAGTTCGGGCTACTCCTACATAGATTTGGCTTACATAAATACTGTATAAGACTGCAGGGCCGGAACTTGATGAGAATGTACCCCTACTTTTTTTCTCAAAATGCAGCTTGCATTAAGAATGAGGCAGATTTTTGGTGTTTTCCCATCTTCTCTAAAGGGCTGGCAAAAACACATTTATAAATAAATGTAAAAAAATGTCTATATAAAAAAAAAAGCCTCCTATGAATCAGACAGATAAGAAATGGTGTTATGTTGGTGTTCGAGAACATAATTTAGGAGAGGCGGGTGGACTATCCCCGAATAGTTATAATGGAGCATGTGTCTTAGCTGTACAGTGTTGGACTGAGGAGCTTAGGGCCCACCAGTAAAAATTGATTCTGGGGGTATCCTGCTGACTGGCTCTTGTCTTGGACTACAACCCTCATCGTTATGTGAGCCAGAAACACATGCCCACACAGCAGCAGGCTGCACCAGGACGTTAAAGGGATTCTGTCACCACCTATAACTAGGGATGTCCCGATACCATTTTTTTAATACCAAGTACCAATACTTATTTTTAAGTACTCACCGATACCAATTATAACATATGGCAGATTTGTCAAACCTTGTATAAAGAAACAGCGGCGCAGTTGCTGATAGCAATGAAAAAAATTAAAGCTGGAATTTGGTTGCTATGGACAACGGCTTTACGTTTCCTTTGTACAAGGGTTAATAAATGGGCATATAACAGTTTCCCAACCAATGTGCCTCCAGGGGATCTGTGGGTGACGCTGCTATGGGGTGATATGTGGGTGACGCTGCTATGGGGTGATCTGTGGGTGACGCTGCTATGGGGTGAGAAGTAAAGGAACAGCGCTCGCAGTTGCAACAGATCTGCAATCTCTTTATTGTTGTCATCAACCAGGAACAAAAACAACGCGTTTCGACTCACAGATTTGAGTCTTTTTCAAGTACATAAAAGACAGAAATTATGCGATTTAAATAGACCGCCTCAATCGACATGGCAAGCACGTGACATCAACGCTATTGGGTGATCTGTGGGTGAAGCTGTTATGGTCTTATGCTATATATGTGTCACCCCCAATGACAGGGTCACCCACAGATCCCCCCCATGACAGGGTCACCCACAGATCCCCCCATGACAGGGTCACCCACAGATCCCCCATGACAGGGTCACCCACAGATCCCCCCATGACAGGGTCACCCACAGATCCCCCCATGACAGGGTCACCCACAGATCCCCCCATGACAGGGTCACCCACAGATCCCCCATGACAGGGTCACCCACAGATCCCCCCATGACAGGGTCACCCACAGATCCCCCCATGACAGGGTCACCCACAGATCCCCCCATGACACGGTTACCCACAGATCCCCATGACAGGGTCACCCACAGATCCCCCCCCCCATGACAGGGTAACCCACAGATCCCCCCCTCCCCCATGACAGGGTCATCATCAAGTGTCCGGGGGCGGCGGCCGGTGCAGTGTGACTCTAATACACCGGCCCCGCAGCGCCTATACAGTATTTATGTAAACCTAATCTATGTAAAAGTAGCCCGAACTTACTAACTATTGTGGCGCAGTCTCTATCAGCTTGAGCGCTCAGTCCCTCCATGCGCCTCCTGTCCTTCCTCCTACTCCACCCACTTTATGAATGAAGGATGCAGGAGGCGCATGGAGGAACTAAGGGAGACTGCGCCGCAATAGTAAGTAAGTTCGGGCTACTTTTACATAGATTTGGCTTACATAAATACTGTATAAGAGCTGCAGGGCCGGAACTTGCGGCATTTGCATGAGTACAAGTACTTGTGCAAATGCCGGTATCGGGACATCCCTACCTATAACCCCTCTGAGCTAAACATATGCTCATGTCCAGGGTAATATCAGGATTCCCAAGCTGGCCTTATTAAATCGATTTGTGGCTTTATTTTGCTAAAAAAACAGGTTTTACTAACCTGTCAACCACTCATTTAAGGTGCCCAAGGGGAGGTCCATTAGTCCATGGTGCCCGGCCGCACCCAGCGCCGCCTTCCCTGTGTTCACCGCCGCCTACTACACCTTGAGCGAAGTGCGCATCGGGCTGGCGCATTTCGTAAAACGAAGCCGATGCCAGCAGTGCGCACGTGCGGGATCTGGAAGCGGGAGGGAGACGCGGCCCAGAGGTGTAGTAGGCGGCGCTGAACACAGGGAAGGAGGCGCTGGGCACTGAACGGCGATGGGTGCGGCCAGGCACTATGGATCAACTGACCTCCGCTTGGGCACCTTAAATGAGTGATTGACAGGTTAGTAAAACCTGTTTTTTAGCAAAATAAAGCCACAAATCGATTTTATAAGGCCACCTTAGGAATTATAATATTACCCTGGACATAAGGATATGTTAAGCTCACAGGGGGTATAGGTGGTGACAGAATCCCTTTAAAAGACGATCATGGGGGTCTCTGCAGCACCTCGGAGAAGGCAGGTCCCTGGGAAATGAGGATAGGGGCCGGCCTGCCTCTGTGCCTAGTAGTCTCGTCAGCCTCCTCTGTAATAATAAACTGGGTAGTTTGTTAAAGGGGTTATCCTGGAAAAGATAATGATGACTTATCCTCATGATTGTAGAGCAGCACTCACAAACCTGTCGTCCACACCGGAATGCAACAGTGCTAGGATCGCAGATCCTCAGCGGTCCAATGAACAGAAAAAACGAAAAGGCAACGGCAGCATCTCCCGTGAACCTCTTTATTGGACAAGCCACATGGGACGTGTGCAACAAACAGATAGCAACGTTTTGGCTATGAACTAGCCTATGCGATCCTAGCACTGCTGTTGCATTCCGGTGTGGATGACAGGTTCGCGAGTGCTGCTCTACAATTGCTTTTACACTACTTGGATCCGAGGAGCGAGCACCAGGGCCTAGATATTTCTCCAAGATGGAAGGACTCCCTGGACCGAGTATGACCACAACAGAGACTGCTAATGTGAACGTGTGCATATACACTGAGGAGGACATTCATAGACTGGTCAGTGAGGATGGGAGTGATGTTTCCTTTCTGAGCACACCGTCCATTGATCTGCTTAAAAGGAAGTTTGAGCAAAAGTCCAAGCGACTCGCCACCACAGAACTACATCTGAATACATTAAAGGGGTTCTGCAGTTTTATACAACTGATGATCTTTCCTCAGGATAGATCATCAGCATCAGATCGGCCGGGGTCTGACACCCGGGACCCCCGCCGATCAGCTGTTTGAGAAGGCAGCGGCGCCGCGGCCTTCTCACTGTTTTCCTCTGCTAGAGCCTGCCCAGTGACGTCACGACTTGTATCAAGTGGCGTGGGCGGGGCTAAGCTCCATTCAGTGAACAGAGCTTAGCCTCGCCCACGCCACTTGGATACAAGTCGTGACGTCACTGGGCGGGGCTCTAGCAGAGGAAAACAGTGAGAAGGCCGCGGCGCTGCTGCAGCGCCGCTGCCTTCTCAAACAGCTGATCGGCGGGGGTCCCGGGTGTCAGACCCCGGCCGATCAGATGCTGATGATCTATCCTGAGGATAGATCATCAGTTGTATCAAACTGCAGAACCCCTTTAAGGGAATACTATAAGTCACAAAGGATCCCCAGAGGTCTTAGATCCCATCTATGCCCCAATCTCTTCCCTAACAATGAAGAGTTCTGCAAAAAATTTAAGATGATTAATAACAAATATTCTTTTGAATTGGTGGTGTTAAACATTGAGTATCTACACAAGGAAGTTGACAGAGACACAGAGCCGAGGTGGAAAAAACCAAGAGTGACAAGTGGCACAGGGATTTAGAGGACTATCAATATGGATGTTTTTATGATTGGCATAGTCAATTCAGAATAAACCTAGGAGAAGAAAAAGGAGGAAGCCTGGATATAGTCAATTTGGGTTTACAACCTGTGATTCGGACTCAACTGATGAATCTGGAAAATCCGTTTTTTTAGGTCAAACACAACGCACCACAGGAGGAAATGCCGACAGGTGGTAGGAAACATCACAGGTCTCAGAAAAAATGCGCCTCCACCTGCTTACCTGAGTCACAGCAAGGAGAGCCAAGGGAGGGCGACGAGACGCAATCAGAGGGAGTAAAGCATCTGGTTGTCGATATTTCCTCCAAGGAACTCAGTACCGATCAGTTGAAACCGATACCGATGTTATTGATTCGTACATTGAAATAGTGATGAGATAGGTACAGTCTTTTAAAGACCTGAGTGTCAGTGTTGTGAGAAACAATCTGTCAATTGCGGAGGTCCAAAGGCAGCTAAGTGATGGTGAAGTATACAGTGGAGGAAATAATTATTTGACCCCTCACTGATTTTGTAAGTTTGTCCAATGACAAAGAAATGAAAAGTCTCAGAACAGTATCATTTCAATGGTAGGTTTATTGTAACAGTGGCAGATAGCACATCAAAAGGAAAATCGAAAAAATAACTTTAAATAAAAGATAGCAACTGATTTGCATTTCATTGAGTGAAATAAGTATTTGAACCCTCTAACAAAAAAAGACTTAATACTTGGTGGAAAAACCCTTGTTTGCAAGCACAGAGGTCAAACGTTTCTTGTAATTGATGACCAAGTTTGCGCACATTTTAGGAGGAATGTTGGTCCACTCCTCTTTGCAGATCATCTCTAAATCCCTAAGGTTTCGAGGCTGTCTCTGTGCAACTCTGAGCTTGAGCTCCCTCCATAGGTTTTCGATTGGATTAAGGTCCGGAGACTGACTAGGCCACTCCATGACCTTAATGTGCTTCTTCTTGAGCCACTCCTTTGTTGCCTTTGCTGTATGTTTTGGGTCATTGTCGTGCTGGAACACCCATCCACGACCCATTTTCAGTTTCCTGGCAGAGGGAAGGAGGTTGTCGCTCAGGATTTCACGATACATGGCTCCGTCCATTTTCCCGTTAATGCGAATAAGTTGTCCTGTGCCCTTAGCAGAAAAACACCCCCAAAGCAAAAATGTTTCCACCCCCATGCTTGACGGTGGGGACGGTGTTTTGGGGTCATAGGCAGCATTTTTCTTCCTCCAAACACAGCGAGTTGAGTTAATGCCAAAGAGCTCTATTTTGGTCTCATCAGACCACAGCACCTTCTCCCAGTCACTCTCTGAATCATTCAGGTGTTCATTGGCAAACTTCAGACGGGCCTGCACATGTGCCTTCCTGAGCAGGGGGACCTTGCGAGCCCTGCAGGATTTTAATCCATTGCGGTGTAATGTGTTTCCAATGGTTTTCTTGGTGACTGTGGTCCCTGCTAATTTGAGGTCATTAACTAACTCCTCCCGTGTAGTTCTAGGATGCTTTTTCACCTTTCTCAGAACCATTGACACCCCACGAGGTGAGATCTTGCGTGGAGCCCCAGAGCGAGGTCGATTGATGGTCATTTTGTGCTCCTTCCATTTTCGAACAATCGCACCAACAGTTGTCACCTTCTCTCCCAGCTTCTTGCTAATGGTTTTGTAGCCCATTCCAGCCTTGTGCAGGTCTACAATTTTGTCTCTGACATCCTTGGACAGCTCTTTGGTCTTTCCCATGTTGGAGAGTTTGGAGTCTGCTTGATTGATTGATTCTGTGGACAGGTGTCTTTTATACAGGTGACTAGTTAAGACAGGTGTCCTTAATGAGGGTGACTAATTGAGTAGAAGTGTCTAACCACTCTGTGGGAGCCAGAACTAATGGTTGGTAGAGAATGTCAATTTGGGTTTACAACCTGTGATTCGGACTCAACTGATGAATCTGGAAAATCCGTTTTTAGGTCAAACACTAGCACTACAGGAGGAAATGCCGACAGGTGGTAGAAACATCACAGGTCTCAGAAAAATGCGCTCACCTGCTACCTGAGTCACAGCAGAGAGCCAAGGGAGGGCGACGAGGCTAATCAGAGGAGTAAAGCATCTGGTTGTCGATATTTCCTCAGGAACTCAGTACCGATCAGTTGAAACCGATACGATGTTATTGATTCGTACATTGAAATAGTGATGAGATAGGTACAGTCTTTTAAAGACCTGAGTGTCAGTGTTGTGAGAAACAATCTGTCAATTGCGGAGGTCCAAAGGCAGCTAACTGATGGTGAAGTATATACAGCATTGGTGGGTGACCCTAAATGGGACATTTTGAAGATTTTAATTAATCTGATTGATTGCGCCTATGACGATGGCTTCATTGATATAGATTTATGTGATTACCTAAAAGTAGAACATCCCATCACTCCGCTGCTATACGTCCTCCCTAAGATACATAAGAGACTGGAGGATCCCCCTGGCAGACCTATTGTGTCTGGCAGGGGGTCTATTTTCAGTACCATTGCAGTCTTTCTGGATAAATTATTACGTATCCATCCGACCTCCACGCCATCCTATATTAAGGATACGAGTCATTTTTGGATCAAATTACGTGACATTCATCTACCTGCACATTTTTGTCTGGTAGCTCTTCATGTGACATCTTTGTATACATCCATTGAACCCAAGTATGTTTTAAATGTCGTCGATGTCGGCTCTCCCTAGGTGCTCGCCAGTTTGTCCTACAGCTTCTGGAGATGGTTCTGAAGAGAAATTATTTTCTCTTTGGGGACACCTTTTATCAACAGCAGCGGTGTGTTTCCATGGGGTCCAATGTGGACTGGACTTATACAAAAATCATCATGGCAGAGGTTGAGGACAGACTGATATATCAATCTGTGCACTATGGGATGGTCCTGTGCTGGTGGCGCTACATCGATGACATTTTTATGATATGGGGGGGGGGACAAAGGAGGAGCTTGATGATTTCGAAGAACATTTGAATCAAGAGGTCCCTGGCCTTCACTTTACTGTAACTGTATTCCAGGAGGAGTTGCAATTCCTTGACGTGAGGGTGTATGTAGAAGAGGGCTTATTGAAAACTGATCTTTATCAGAAACCGACGGACAAGAACAATTTGTTTAGACACGACAGTAATCATCCCCGATGCATGTTAGACTCATTACCCTGGAGTCCAATGCTACGTGCTAGGAGAATGGTGTCAGAGGATGATGGACTACATGTGAGACTGAATGAAATGGATAATACGTTTTAGAGAGAGGATATCCACGCAAATTGCTACATAAGACTAGGCAGAGGTTGTCTTTGGTTGATGGAGAGACCACACTCCATACTGTACCTAGTGTTAAAACTACTGATCGCATTTCTTTTGTGTCCACTTTTGGATAACACAGTGGAGCTATAGCACACATTCTGAGGAAGGAGTGGCATATACTTCAGAGAGGTTTGCCCCATATAAATGAGTTTTGTAATCCACCAATGATGGCATACAAGAGGAATACTAATTTAGGCCCAAACTGGCCAAGACGGACATAGGTGGCAGGCACTAGTGGGGATGGACAACGCTATTTAGCACCCAGGAAAATGGGTAATTTCCCTTGCTTGGGTTGCTGCAATTGTGGCAGCCTGATCAAGGGGGAATCCTTTGTACTTCCTTACAGTGGTACGAGATATAAGATCAAACAATTCTATACTTGTAGATCTAGAGATGTAATTTACATGATACAGTGCCCATGCAGTTTAATTTATGTTGGGGAGACCACAATGGAGATAAGAGAGCGAATAAACATTAGAGTACTATTTGGAAAAAAATTATGGACAAACCTGTCGCAAAACATTGTGTGGTGTGTGGTCACTCTATTAGCCAATTAAGATTTTGGGTTATAGACTCAGTTGGAACATTGAGAAGGGGCAGAAATAAGGAACGTATTCTCCATAAAAAGGAGTTAAAATGGATTTTTAGATTAAGGGCTTTACAACCACATGGACTCCGTATTGAGTTCAATGTGAAAAATATTGATTAGATTTCGGATATAGGGTGGGTATAATATTGTATATGGATGTGCCTCCTCTAATGTATTTTTTACATACATTATGTTTTTATGCATATAAGTTTTTAATGCACTTTTTGCTCTTTTTTATTGCTATCTGTGATACCTGGTGGTTGTTTTTTTTTTTTTTGGGGGGGGTATTCTGAACCTATCTGCTTTTCATTAGTTATGACTGCCTTTGCTAGCTGTCGTCTAATAGTTAATTATGTCCCTTGACTGTTTGCAGCCCTTGAACGCTATTCACACACAACCGGATACTATGCAATTTACTCTATGATCGGCTATCTGCTGCCCCTGGTTGGGGATTTTAGATAGCTATCAGTTGTGGATTGTGGATACCGCCAGGCTGTTTGATGTATAGATCGACAGCTTGGCTACGTTTTTTCTTAATGCCTTTTGATAAGTTTGCGCAGGATAGAGGCAGAGTTAAACATGTAGTCATGTGATGCCCATATGATTGTCACATGAGCTGGATTGATGACGCGCAGTAGCACGTGCTCCGGCTCCTGTTAATGAATGATACGATCTTAGACATGCGCACTGATATTTGAAGGACGCGCGGATTAGTCTGGTTCGGACTGCCATTCAGCCACCATATGGTATCGCGTCTCTCCTTGCACCTTATAGGTAAATATAATACATGTGATTGATCACCTTTGTAATGATTCACAGCTGTTGTGCAATGTGCTTTGATTGTGATATGTGTCTGATTGGCTCCCCTAGTTGAAAGGTGGAGCCAGATGCACTTTATAATGTTTGTGATACACAGTATGTATTAGGCTTGATAAAGGCTAGTTCATAGCCGAAACGTTGCTATCTGTTTTTTGCACACGTTCCATGTGGCTTGTCCAATAAAGAAGTTCGCGTGAGATGCTGCCGCTGCCTTTTCGTTTTTCTTATAGTCATGATTGGTCATCATTACTACATCAGCGGGGGTCCAAGTCCTGGTAACCCCACCAATCAGCTGTTTCAGGGAGTCGCTGAGCTCACCGGAGCTCTGGTGAGTGATACAGGCTCCTGGCAGCTTTCCAAGCACAGCGCCATACATTGTATAGTGGCAATGCTTAGTATTGCAGCTCAACTCCATTGAGTTGAATGGGGCTGAGCCACAGCTAGGCCATGTGACCGATGGACAGTGATTAATCCAAGGAAGATCTGCAGCACTCCTTCAATTAAAAAAAATATAGCGTGTTTATTCATCAAAAAGCATAATTACAGAGCGATGTTTCGACTCTCCTGAGTCTTTTTCAGGCAGTCAGAATATGTGCAGGGTGTGTCTTAACCCCTTCCTGACATATGACGTACTATTACGTCATGGAAGTCAGTGATTTCCCGCATCTTGACGTAATAGTACGTCATGGTGATCGGGCGGGCACCTGAGCAGTGCTCACCCGATCACTGCAGGGGCGCGACAGTCACTCCATGGCCCCTGCTGTATCCACCGGCATCGCAGTAAAAGCCGATGCCGGTGGGTTAACCCCTTTTACGCCCCGGTCAGCGCTGACCGGAACATAGAAGAGGTTTGCTGCAGGTGAGGGAGCCCATCGGGTCCCCGTCCGCTGTGGTGGGGACCCGATGGGTGACAAGGAAGCCCGATGCCGTGACTCAGTGTCATACACTAACAGGCAATGCATTACAGTACAGATGTATTGTAATGCACATTGCAGAGGGGATCAGACCCCCAAAAGTTGAAATCCCATAATTTCAAGTCTCTCTCTCTGTCTCTCTCTCTGTCTCTCTCTCTCTCTCTGTCTCTCTCTCTCTCTATATATATATATATATATATATATCCTGCTCTACAAAAATATCACTTGACCTAACCCCTCTGGTGAACACCACAAAAAAGGAAAAGAAAAGCTGTCAAAAAAAGCCATTTTTGTCACCTTACATCACAAAAATTGCAACACCAAATGATCTAAAAGGCGTATGCCCCCCAAACTGTCACCTTATCCCCAAAAAATGAGACCCTAACTAAGACTATTGGTCAAAAAATAAAAAAGCTATGACTATGGAGACACTAAAACATCATTTTTTTTTTAAAAATGCCATTATTGTGTAAAACTTAAATAAATAGGAAAAAGTATACATATTAGGTATTGCCACATCCGTAACAATCTGCTCTATAAAAATGTCACATGACCTAACCCTTTAGGTTAACGCTGTAAAAATAAATAAATAAAAACGGTGCCAAAATTACCAGTTTTTTGGTCACCTTGCCACAAAAAGTGTAATAATGAACACTCAAAAAATCATACGTACCCAAAAATGGTACCAATAAAAACGTCAACTCTTCCTGCAAAAAACGAGCCCCTACATAAGGCTATCGCCAGAAAAATAAAAAGAAATAAGGCATTCAGAATATGGAGACACAAAAACATAATTTATTTTTCAAAAATGCTTTACTATGTAAAACTGAAACAAAGTAAAGCTTCGTTCACATCACCGTTTGTCTTTTCCGTTCTCCGGCTCGGAGAACGGAAAGGACGGATGCTGTACATAACTGACACCTGACACCAATGGAGCCTAAAGACCCCATAGACTTTAAAGGGGTCCGTTTGGTGTCCGCTCAGAACATGATTTTTGAGCGGACATGAAAGTACTGCATGCAGGACTTTCGTGTCCGCTCAAAACTCATGTTCTGAGCGGACACCAAACGGACCCCATTAAAGTCTATGGGGTCTTTAGGCTCCGTTGGTGTCAGTTAGGTGTCGGTTATGTACAGCATACGTCCTTTCCGTTCTCCTGCTCCTGAACGGAGCCGGATAACGGAAAAGACAAACGGTGATGTGAACGAGTCCTAAGCGTTTGCGTTTACATTCAATATATAGGATATAGAGGTATGCACTTACTGTGGCCAAATGAGAGAGGTGGAGTAAGATCAATGGAACACTTGTTTATGGACCTCTGTCCCATAGCCCAATGTCATGCAAACACCTTCTGATGGTTTGTGTAGACACTGTTTGCCGCCCTAGGATTGGGATGTGATATGCAGTTTCACTTGTAGTACAGAGTGGATCACTGCGCGCAGTGCGCGTCATTCTTCTAATCAGACGATCTGTAAGTGCAGAGGTTCACCTGCTGCCATGCCTCTCCATGGTTGTTCTCCCAGCCCCTGGGATACGCAGCGTTGGACCATGCTGAGATCTCAGCCTAGGCACATATCAATCTGGCGCAGTGATAAACCAAATTCTAGGATTCTCTCCCTCTCAGTTTGTTACCCCTATTCACATTGGGCACTATGAACCATAAATAGCACAAAAATGATAACAAACAGTACAGAAGTCCATTCCACGTAAAACATGAAAATACAGACCCAAATACAACACGCACACATTCCCCAACACGTGTTTCACTTCCTCAGGGGGATTCTATTTTTGTGCTATTTATGCATAGTCCATGTCCCCGAATTACATTTATGACTCTCATCTGAATATGGCATCCATTTTGTGGATTGCGTGTCTTACTAGTTATATGTATTTTAATTAATCATGTATCAATAAAGATGTTATAATTTTTTAAGAGTTGGCAGCAGTGTGCTGTTTTGGTCGGTGTTTTCCCTCTCAATTTGTGACAAGTGGTGATATTCGCACATCGATTGACTTAATCTGATGTTTCATGGGTTATGTGGTTAAAAAACTCTGCTTTCAATCTGACTTTTATGCTCCTCCCACGTGTCACAGATTGGAGCTAGGTGCTTGAAAATTTGATAATCTGCAGATTTTAATGACAGCTGCAACTTGTTTAATTTTCATAATTTTGCATCTTTTCCTTCTGGTGTTAAGGAGTGTGTATGGTCTAACTTTGTTTTTGGGATCAATAATTCATTATATTTTTTTCATAGGCCTGCAGTTTAAAAATGAGCCGCTTAGAAGAGCAGCAATGTAATCCACAATTGAAAAACGTGTCCAAGGTATTCATAACTCCTTGTAGTTACTTTAAGGCCAAAGTGCTTTTAACCTCATCGTGATCCGTCAGGAATTCTGCTTTTAGCAGCACTGTAGACTATGACCATCGACTATGATAGTCACCAAGCGGGAAAAGATCGGGTTCAGGTTGTGGAGGGAGATGGCCTCTGCAACTTCATGTTTAAGCCTGGCTTTTCATGCAGAGGTCATCCAGTCTTCAGTGTTGCCCAGAGCTGGTACTTTTCCTGAAGCCTTCCTGAGTAAATGCGATATACACCTAAATTGTCTGTAAAATAAGAAAAGAAAAATCTCCTTTTTTACTCAAATCTAAACCACTTACTAATAAGTCTTAATACCGTCTTCTGTCATGCATCACCCCCTTGTTAGTATAGTCTACATCACTGACATTGTGCCACTACCATCCAATGCAGCTTGTAATACAGGGGCACATAATCCAACATATTCATCATTAGCCCTCAAGTATGCAAAGTGGTTTTTGATGCAGCTGCTGATGGACACATTGGGACACGTGCCCCTCCATCAGCAGCTGTATGGGACTGGAGCAGTATAGCAGATTGTGCTAACAACGAGGCGGTTTTTTAAAGACGTTGAATATGCTGGTACCAGTGCACAGAAATATTAAATGGCCCATAATAATGCTATATACAGCACATCTTGAAAAATAAACAGATAGTGGCCATCTGGGATCCAGCAGCATGGACTTCTCAGTGTCTGTGCTACATACCAGGGATCGGTCAGTCTCCTGGAACCTCCACCTATCGGAATAGTAGGGGTTCTTCAGTCACTGGCAACTCTCTTCGCTTACATATTAGGATTGAAGCAAACGCCATTCTTCAGATAGGTCGAGATTGTTGCTTTTCAGACTTAATATAAATACTTTTCAGTCTGCATGTATTTGGTTGATGTTTTAACTAATGTTTTTTTAATTTTTTTTTATGCACATTATTTGGAACTTATTGTACAGAAAAAAACTCAAAGTAAGTATAATCTGTATAATTGAAGTATTTTTCATATTTTGTAAATTAGATTTATTGTATAGAACATAAAAGAAATGAATGTTCCAAAGGAAGACCTACAATACACACAACAATTAGCATAGTATCATCCAAAAACAATAATGAAATGATCATTATACTGGGGAATATTACATAATAAATAAAACATAAGAAATGGGGGTCACCAGACCATTACCAGCCCTTCTATAACATAAATTCCCTGAAGGAAGGAGATGGAATCTGAGGGGAATATGAGATAAGTGCTGATCGACACCTTCTGAAATTTATTTGGGCAGTTTCTATGCATAAAGATCCCCCAATCATACAGTATTATGGCTACCACTAATTAAGGCTTTCACTAAGTTTCCCCACGGAACTGGGTCATTATTGCCTGTTCATCCACCACATTGTGATAGATTTTTTTATTTTTCCTACATGTAAAATGAGATATTGTATTAATATATAAGGGATTTTCTTTTTTTTTTATCTTTAAAATTTGTGTAACTTATTATGCTTTAAAGAAATCTGTCAGCTCAAAAATCAATTCCCATCTAAAGGGACCCTGTCACCATGAACTTGGACTACTATCTGCAGTACTACATGAGTAGTATTGCCGTTCAGATCGCAGTTTTTTTTTATTTACCTATTTCTTCCCCCATTGTCAGCGCTCAAACCTGTGCTGAAGTACATTGCCAGGGCTGCCATGTGCACATGCACAGGAGTCCTCTCCATCATGATAGAGCAGCACAGAAGTCCAGACTGTGTATTTCAATGCAGCTTTGAACACTGACAGGGAGGAAATGGGAGTAGTAGGAAAGTAAATGCGAGTAGCAAAGTGAACTCCTAATCTGCAGTACTATTTATGCTTTGCTGAAGCTTACAATCCGGGATCCCCTCTAAAACAGATTCCCTTACAGTCCGGGTTTACATCTGCATTGTGAACTCCGGCACTGTAATCCGGTCACTGTATCCGCCGTACATGCCAGTTTTAATTTGGACACAAAATGCTACACGCAACATTTTTTGTCTGGCCGAAAGTCGACATATGTGCTGTAACGTGGCCAGATTACCGCCAGATCCCATTGCAGTGAATGGGGAAATGGCGGTGCATGGTGGTATCTGGCTATGCTAGATACAGTAAACTCCAGCTGTCAAGGGCAATAAGATAATGGGTTGCATCAAAAGGGGCATAGATGCCCGTTATGAGAACATAGTCCTACCACTTTACAAATCACTAGTCAGACCACACATGGAGTACAGTGTACAGTTCTGGGCTCCTGTGAACAAGGCAGACATAGCAGAGCTAGAGAGGGTCCAGAGGAGGGCAACTAAAGTACTAACTGGAATGGGGAGACTACAGTACCCTGAAAGGTTATCAAAATTAGGGTTATTCACGTTAGAAAAAAGACGACTGAGGGGAGATCTAATAACTATGTATAAATATATCAGGGGTCAGTACAGAGATCTCTCCCATCATCTATTTATACCCAGGACTATGACTGTGACGAGGGGACATCCTCTGCGTCTGGAGGAAAGAAGGTTTCCTCCTTTAAAGAGAATCTGCCACCACAAAATGCAATGCAATCTGAAGGGCACCGTGTTATAGCGCAGGAATAGCTGAGCAGATTGATATATAGTTTTGTGGGAACAGATACAGTAAAACTTGTAATTTACACATGTATAACTTTGCTTTTTCCACTTCCTGTGAACAGCTATTGGTACAGGAAGGAGGGGTTATCAGTCATTGATGGCATTGTTGTATAAGTGTGCATACAGAGATAGCTGTCAGTCACTTGATAACCTCTCCTTCTTTATGTACCGGTAGCACTTCACAGGAAGTGGAAAAAGCAATGCTATACATGTGTAAATGACAGGTTTTACTGAGTCTGTTCCCAAAAAACTATATTTCAATCTGCTCAACTTCGCCTGTTCTATAACTTGGTGACCTCAGATTGCATTGCATTTTGTAGTGACAGGTCCACTTTAATATAGAAGAGGATTCTTCACGGTAAGAGCAGTGAGACTATGGAACTCTCTGCCTGAGGAGGTGGTGATGGTGAGTACAATAAAGGAATTCAAGAGGGGCCTGGATGTATTTCTGGAGTGTAATAATATTACAGGCTATAGTTACTAGAGAGGGGTCGTTGATCCAGGGAGTTATTCTGATTGCCTGATTGGAGTCGGGAAGAATTTTTTTCCTTTAAAATTTGGAAAATTGACTTCTACCAAATGAGTTTTTTTGCCTTCCTCTGGATAAACATGCAGGATAACAGGCTGAAGTAGAAGGACTGATGTCTTTTTTCAGCCTTACAAATGGACATTACAAATGTTACTATGTAAAGCAGAGTGAGAGGTGCTTGGCAGTCAAAGCAGCAGAGCGATGGTGCACCAAACACCAAACAGCATGACTCTGCCCAGGTTGCTCTTGAATCCTCAGGAGCATAAAGATAAAAGATGAATTGTTCCACATATACAGCAGTGGATTTTTACAAAGAAGGGTGTGTGTATTGCATTGATGAAACCAGCCCTACAAGGCAGTATGCTTAACTGGGAAGTGATGTTTGATGACTTGTCCTGAAGAAAGCCCAGCGGGCCATACCTTGAGCACTTCCCATTGAGAAGAAGAGACAATAATTGATTTAGTAGAACCTAATTATGGTATATTACTTGTGCCACAACATGATGCACAATACGATTCTGGTATCACAAGCCAATATGCGCATGCTTGTCTACTCGAGGCCTACTAGATTAGAGGCGGCTGAACTCTCCCATATCTAGTTGAAGTCCCTTGAGGACAGGTTAGGAAAACACTGATCTAAAGCAGTATTTGCATTCCAGCTTGAATAGGCTCAACACAGAGTTAGACTCTGATTGAGAAGTCACAAGAGTAAAGCTTTAAAACCTCTGCCTGTGTTGAATGGTTTGAGAACTGCTCAAATCTGTTTTATTAAGAAGAGCTTATCCAGGGGAATAATTTTATTGAAAAACGGGGTTGAAGTGGATAACAAATAGAGAGAGAATAATTGATACTCAGCCCCACAGATACCCCTGCCGCTGCTGTTTCAATGCTGCCCCAGCCCCCTCTGCCCCAGGCTGGAACATAGAAGTAGTGTTGCTTGTACTGTCTTCTTAGCCAATCACAGGCTGAGGGTATATTCACACGACCGTATTTATGGTTCCGCGTTCGTTCTGCAGTAGCGGATTTGGACCCAGTCATTAAAACGGGGCCGTAAAAGTTGCGGGCAGTGCACTGTGTGTTGGCCGCATCCGTACTTTTGTTCCGCAGCCCTGCAAAAAAAAATAGAGCATGTCTTATTCTTGTCCGCAATTACGGACAAGAATAGGCATTTTTATCATAAGGTTGGCCGTGTGCATTCCGCTAAATGCAGAACACACACAACCGGTATCTGTGTTTTGTGGATCCACAATTTGTGGACTGCAAAACACATACGGTCGTGTAAATGTACCCTAACTCTGTGACCTACCTTAGCCAGTGATTGTGAGTCCAAGCCATTTCATTGTGTCTAGCTGTCAGACCAGGAAGTGTAGAACAGTTGGACCGTGGGCAGTTGTAGAATGGCAGCAACACGGGATTGCGGATGCTGAGTATTGGTTATTTTTAAGTTATTATTACCCTGTTTTTAGATAAAAATGATTCCCCTGGAAAACCCCTTTTAAAATGATTCATTTATTCCTTATTTCACTATACCATTTTGCATTTCAGTAGTGTTGTAAATGAGGGAGCATATAACCTTGTTTAATGGTATGTTTAGTACCAAATGTATTTCACCATCCTACTTGCTATTTTCTTTTATTTAATGTTTAGTTCACAGAAATGTAGCGGACCTATAATATTATTGTTATTAAAATGTTCTTGATACCGTCACTCCTACGGACAAAAATCCCCATAAAAATAGAAAGTTCAAGTTAAAATGTCTCCATTTTCCACAGGATACAAATGTACTGAGCACAAACTGAAAAGGGGTTTCCCATCTTATTTATGGCTTATACAGATAAATGAAACTGAAAGAAGTGCACATGGCCAGCAACCTTTCTATTCAGTCCGCATGTGGTCGCCCCAGCTAATAGAACAGGGCTCAGTGGACCTCACATACAATGACTTAAAATATATTATTCGTGGACAGCGCTTTAATAAGTGTTTTCACATCTCTACAAATTGTTTCTTTTCAGAGTCTTCAGAGTCTATGACGTTGGTTGACTACATTTCAGATCCCAGGCGGGACGAATCACTTGTTGGTATATTCACTCATTATTTCTGTTTTCGAATTTGTCATAAATATTTTAATATCATGACAAAAACTAGCTATGTATTACATGCTTTGTGTGACCTTTCAGTTGTATAAACTGAAACCTTTCAAAAAGATAACTAAAATTGAGAGCGTTCTATAAAATTGTTCATTCATTTTAATTGACTAGCACCTTTATAGTATTTTATTACTTTAACATTCTGTAGTAAATTATGTTTTAAATATGACTTCAATAGATTCTAGCAAGCACATTTTCATTTTATTAATATAATTATTGAGAAAATGGGAGAAGTATAAAAAGCGGAATAATTTTTTAGTTTGTATGGTTGACTTGAAGTTTAAAGGGGTTGTCTCACTTCAGCAAATGGCATTTATCACGTAGAGAAAGTTAGAGAACCTGTTACCATACCTGACATGCGTGTTTTAAAGGGAATCTGTCACCAGCATATTAACAAAAAAAAAATCATGAATCCATGTGTAATAAATTGCCTTCTTTCCATATGTGTTCTTGTTTTACTTGTGTGCCTTGTCATTTCTTCAAAAAAAACGCTTTTTGCAATATGCAAATTAAGCTGTAAGGAGCCCAGAGGGGCGTTATTCCTTTACCAAGGTGCGCAGAAACGCCCCCCTGATGTGCCGGGCCCGCCTAAATTTTAAAATGAAGAACGCCTCTAAGATGTCAAATCGCCTTCTAGACGCGAGGCTAAGTGCTCTGCGACACCCATTCCCCCACCCCCGTGGCAGCTCCTCGTTCTGCCGCAAATATCCCTGATTCGCCTCTCGCCGGCAGCCTGAAATCCCGCGCAGGCGCAGTGACGCTGTTGCCCTCAGTTTCCATGTCATCGCGCAGGCTCAGGCAATCTCTGGCACTGCGCCTGCGCGGGATTTCAGGCAGTCGGCGGGAGGCGGATCGGGGATATTTGCGGCAGAGAGAGGAGCTGCGGGGGGGGGGGGGCTGTGACAGAGCGCTGCGATCTGCGACACCACAATACTGGTGTAAATGACGGCTGAAATCTATGCCAACTTATAACTAGTGTACATTTCAGATTGTGGGCTATGGACAGCCCAAGATGAGACAAATGCATTAAAAGCCTGTATCTCTTAATTTGGATCATCTTACTCCAGCGGACTTTAAACTAAGACTGGCATATAACATTTGGTCTGTATTCACTGGGCAGTGAAAAATGGCTGTATGGTGACCGTTTTTGTAATGGCCATTTTCACAGCCATGGACCCCATTCAAATCGATAAGCCTATTTTTAACGCCCTTATTGACAGGAGTGAATCCATTTAACGGCCATTAAAAACAGCTACAAGGGTCTTTCAAGAGAGTAAAAATAAAAAGCCTCATCCAGTTGAATGCATGGGGACATTCACTCCACAAACCCTTGCTATTCTCTGAATGCAGCAGGACCTGCTCTCCCAGTGTTGTGACTAGGGATGAGCAAATAGGATGTTTCATCCGAAGTCGATTTGCATCAGTCTTCGTTTGATACTGCGCTCCATACAGTATTAGAATATGCGCTCACTTCACAAAATCTCGTGAGACTTCAGGTAATAACATGGTAAATTAATTTCTACTGTAAAAAAACCTTGCTACAAAACTCTATTTATACCACCCAGACACTGACGGAAAAGGTTTGTTACTCAAAACTCTGCTTCAGAGCAAAAAGGAGAATTATGAGGGAAACTATGGAAGAGGTCTGTTGTTTATTTGAAACAGCTACAGACTTCCGTGCCTAAAGCCTATATTAGACAGGCAGATTTTCTGCCAGATGATCGCTAATGAGCGTTCGCAGTAATGCTTGTTAGCGATCATCTTGCAGTGTAATACTGCCGCCGAGCGAACAATTGTTCATCGGGCAATCTAAATCTTTTGACAGGTTTAAAAATTATCGTTTGCAGACAGCAGATCGTAGTGTCGGCCGTAAACAATGATTCAGTATAGGGAAGAGCGATGGTATAAAGATCGCTTCTCCCTATACTGAGGAGGAGATTGCTGCATGTAATAGCAGTGATCTCCCCCGCCAGTGAGCAGGCGATTGCCGGGAAAGAACGCTTCCTTCCCTAGAATCGCGGGCAGAATCGGGCTTTCTAATACAGCCTTAAGACTAAAGTGAAGGTGTATACAGCTGCCCTATGGGACAGTGAATGGAGGGCAGCAGTTATATCACAGATTTATCGCTTGCTGCCCTTTAGATAGGACTCAGCAAAGCAGCTGTATTGCCATGAGCTCCCAACTAGAGATGAGCGAACTTCTATTTTTAGTTCGGCATCCAAAGTTCGGGTTGGGGTTATCGTAACATCCCGTTATGGATTCCGCTACCTTGGACCATAACGGCATTTGGAATCCATAAGGGGATGCTTCATTGAACCCAAACCTTGGACAACCCTAAGGACCTGGGGTGACGTCACTGTCATGTGATCAGTGCAGCGGGCGTGGCTCAGCACTGGATTGGATAAGAGGTTATCCAGTGCTGAGCCACGCCCCCTGCACTGATCACATGACAGTGATGTCACCCCAGGTCCTTAGTGTTGTCCAAGGTTCGGGTTCAATGAAGCATCCCCTTATGGATTCCAAATGCCGTTATGGTCCGCGGTAGCGGAATCCATAACGAGATGCTACGATAACCCGAACCCGAACTTTGGACGCCAAACTAAAAATAGAAGTTCGCTCATCTCTACTCCCAACCCTTCTGCTTCTGAAGAGCCAGAAGTATAATAGGAAATGTAATCCACAGGACTGTACATAAGACTGCATTAGGGGAACCACATCAGTCAGGAAGAAGGAGCCAAAATAGTGGCTGATCCATATGTGCCGCATCAAGTAAAATGGGTATACATAAGGGTATCTCCATTATTTTTTTATAAATGCTTACCCTGCAGTATATAGACAAAACAACTGCTGTCTGTGGGTTTCTTCTTTTCATTATTTTTGTTATTTCATTTCTTGTTTCAGGTCTGCAGTATGTTGTGGAAATTAAAATGTTAGATTCTGATAAGAGTATTGTCAAGTGTGACTTATGTGGCGTTAAGGGTAAGATGGCGACTATGAAGGAACACCTAACTGGAATAAATCACATTAAAGTCTATATGGTGAGTGTTCTTTTTTTAAGTTCATTAAAGGGATTGTCTCACTTCAGCAAATAGCATTTATTCTGTAGAGGACGTTAATACAAGGCACTTACTAATGTACTGTTATTATCCATATTGCTTCCTTTGCTGGCTGGATTCATTTTTCCATCACCTGGAAAAAGGAGTCTTTATCTCAATTAAAATAGTGGAATCAGGCTCTTATCCTGTGGATATTGGGGGGGGGGGGGAGTTCTTGTAATGAGACAACCTCTTTAATTTATTTTATGAATGTGTTTTTTGCTGTTAGTGCTTACTGCTTTTTTTTTTTCTTAAGTGATGACCCATTGTGCATCTAATCTTTTCACACAAGCCTAATTTATGTAAGAAAAAAAAACTAACCTATGTTACAAATATCCTACCGTTTTGTATCCCCAACTTTTTTGCAGTACTGTATGTCAGTTCCATTTATTGTTTTTTGCGAAGCAGCACACCTGCAAATGAGAACTATCTCTAGCTTATGAAGTAACATAGTTTATAAGGCTAAAAAAGACATCTGTCCATCCAGTTCATTCTGTTATCCTGCAAGTTGATCCAGAGGAAGCCAAAAATCCCATGAGGTAGAAGCCAGTTTTCCTCATTTTAGGCCCTATTCACACATCCGCAATGTAGTCCGCATGTATTCCGCAATTTAGCGGAATACATGCGGACCCATTGACTGTGAATGGGGCCGGGAAAGATGCGGAGAGCACACACTGTGCTCTCCGCATCCGATTTTGCGGAGCGCGCCGCCGATCTTCCGGTCCGCGGCTCCGCAAAAAAATAGAGCATGTCCTATTCTTGTCCGCAATTGCGGACAAGAAGAGGCATTTTCTATGGAGTTCGGGCAATGTGCGGTCCGCAAAAATGCGGAATGCACATTGCCGGTGTGTCCGTGTTTTGCGGATCCGCGGCTCCGTGGATCCGCAAAACACTTGCGGATGTGTGAATAAGGCCTTAAGGGAACAAATTCCTTCCTGACCCCAATCAGGCAATCAGAATAACCTCCTGGATCAACGACCCCTCTCTAGTAGCTATAGCCTGTAATATTATTACACTCCAGAAATACATCCAGGCCCCTCTTGAAATTCCTTTATTGTACTCACCATCACCACCTCCTCAGGCAGAGAGTTCCATAGTCTCACTGCTCTTACCATAAAGAATCCTCCTCTGTGTTTGTGTACAAACCTTCTTTCCTCTATATGTAGAGGATTTCCCCTCGTCACAGTCCTGATTATAAATAGATCATGGGAAACATCTCTGTACTGACCCCCAATATAGTGTGGGGGGTTAGCTCTGGTCTCGGGGATCATTCACACAAACTTCCTTCCGGACAACGGATTTCATGTCCAAACAGTGCATTTATTTGGCAGTCTTTTCAAACAAAACAACAGGTACAAAACAATAAACACTGGCCCGGCTAGGCTCTAACTAAACATATTATTTTGATCCCTCACTCACCTAGTGGGTACAATTCACACCCTGTGAACTGATGCGGCTTTCTCCAGCCCAATGTCCCACAGCCTCCTGGCTGTTCAGAGCCCTGTTCACACACAGTCTCAGTTCAATGTCCGTTGGGGAATTCAGGCTCACCAGTCCTCCTGACTGTGGCCCTGCGACCCTTCCAGGCGTCACTGTGTCCCCCAATTCCAGGCTATCGCTTAGCCCCGTGGCCCCTCAGCCAACTTGGCCGAGACCACTCACACAGAGCCTCTGCCAAACTCTGTCTCAAACAACTCTCTCCAGAGTGGGACCCCACCCATGTCCAACAAGAGGATTAAATAGCATCCCTGGACATGGGCGTTGTCAAAAACCCCGGACTGGAGCATGGGGAACAGGCACCCACCCAGCACATTGCCTGTTCCCAGTAAAAGCCCGCCCTGGACTAGCTGGAGCCAGCTAAGCTAGTTATCTTGGTGACCACCAACTAACTTAGTGGCCACCCATCTAGACTAGGGCCTTTACTTCACCAAGGCCGGGCCCCTTGGTGACACGCTCCTGGTGCAAACAACACCCCTTGTTATTCACATTGCCACAATAGTTATATAGTTACATAGTTAATATGGTTGAAAAAAGACACAAGTCCATCAAGTTCAACCAAGGGATAGGTGGGGAGACGAATCCCAGAAAGGAAGTAAGATTCAGATTTCTACACATTTTCAGAAGCACTAATGTCATTTACTTTTAAGAATTCATCTAAACCCTTCTTAAAACTACCCGTTGTCCCTGTTGTGACCATGTCCTGAGGTAGTCTCTTCCACAGGTAATTATACTTCTAAGTAATGGCATATTATTAGGATATGATCCAGGAGGTCCAACTCCCAGTATTTAGAAATCAGACCCCACCAATCCTGAGAATGAAGGGGCCACAGCACTGATTTTGTTTTCCCTGGTCAGAGGCATGGTGTTAAAGGGGTTGTCTCACTTCAGTAAGTGGCATTTATCATGTAGAGGAAGTAAATACAAGCCACTTACTAATACATTGTTATTATCCATATTGCTTCCTATGCTGGCTGGATTAATTTTTCTATCACATTATACACTGCTTACAGACCACCCTGCAATCCATCGGTGGTGGTCATGTTTGCACAATATAGGAAAAAACACTAGCCTATGTGCGCTCCCATGGTCCCGGCCACCAGAGAGGCTGATGTTTTTTTCCTATATTGTGCAAGCATGACCACCACTGATGGATTGCAGGGTGGTCTGTAACCATGGAAACAAGCAGTGTATATTGGGATCGAAAAATGAATCCAGCCAGCAAAGTAAGCAATATGGATAATAACAATACATTAGTAAGTGCCTTATATTAACTTCCTCTACATGATAAATTCCACTTACTGAAGTGAGACAACCCCTTTAAGGCAGAGTACAGTACATGTACGTTATGGCAAACACATGGGCACTCTGAAACTTTTTAAATTAAAAAATAGTTGTTTAAAAAATGCATATAGTATTTGGTACTTTTGGGACAACAGAATTAAATTCTTATCTATACCACAAACCTCGAAAACTAAATTCTAAAAATTACTGAAAGTCCAGAGGTCATGGCAGTTGCAGAGAGCTAAGCCTCTAGGTGTAAATCATTTGCATATATTAACTTAATTTTTCTCAGCAATGCGGGCACATAAGAACATGGGACCAACACAGATGCCTTCAGCTGCCAAGCGCACATATAACAATATAACGTCCGCCAGTTTCATAGGTAAAAATCTGCTGACAGATGCCCTTTCAGGGGTTGTGCTATTTTGTCCTTCTGAAATGAGATTTAGAAACCTACATGTGATGCATAGCTTAAAGTATCATATAATGATTGGGTTCCGCTATATGCTTTTCAATAGTAAAAGTAGGCGGTATCATCTGGCGTCATATGTGTGAAAGTCCTGCAACCAACTTCCTTCACAACTAGTACATGACAAGGCAAGCGTCACTAAATATGCCATAGGCTACTTTCACTTCCGTGGCTCTGCGACCTGCCGAAATCGGCCCAGACACAAACCGCAACGTACAGTGGTTTCTGTCCAGCCGATTCTCTCCATATTTACCGGATTAATGAGGCCAGCAAGCATTTCATTTTCATCCGGTAGTGCTAGTTCGGGAGAATTCCGGCAGGCTGTTCCGACAGAGAATCCATCCCGCAGATGTGTAACTAGCATTACAGATTTTGTCTTGGGTACCAGTTATTGTATTTGTGTGTTGTGTGCAAGGTAAGGGTGTGATCAAAGTTAACATTAATGTCCTTGTTGCTCCTGGCTCTGTTGACTGTAAATTGTATTCCTATAACTTGCTTACATAAAGGTTTATGACTTTGATTGCAGGAAAAGCATTACCTTTCAGTGCTTCAGAGTTTAAAAAGATCGTGTCAATACAAGAGCCAATTTGCCAAGCTGCTTAAGGATTATGCAACAGAGATAGAACGTGCAGAAGGAACTCAAAGTGTAAAAGTAAGCCTCTAAAGTTTATAATTTTTCAGCAGTGACTTATTATAATTTTTTTATCACATAATAACGTCAAGTCACTGTCTAAGATCATATGGAAACTCATCTTACTCTTTGTGCCGGAACTGTGACTGACTCATGTTTAAAGAGGACCTGTCAGCACAAAATACAATACATTCTGCAGGCATGAGCAGATTGATACAGCCAGGTCCATAAATATTGGGATATCTACACAATTCTAACACTTCTGGCTCTATACACCACCAACAATGGATTTGAAATAAAACAAGATGTGCTTTAACTGCAGACTGTCCGCTTTAATTTGAGGGTATTTACATCCAAATCAGGTGAACGGTGTAGGAATTACAACAGTTTGCATATGTGCCTCCCACTTGTTAAGGGACCAAAAGTAATGGGACGGAATAATCATAAATCAAACTTTCACTTTTTAATACTTGGTTGCAAATCCTTTGCAGTCAATGACAGCCTGAAGTCTGCAGTTAAAGCACATCTTGTTAGTTTCATTTCAAATCCATTGTGGTGGTGTATAGAGTCAAAAATGTTAGAATTGTGTCAATGTCCTAATATTTATGGACCCGACTGTATATATTTTTATGGGAAAACATCCAGTAAAACTTATCATTTATACATTTATATCTCTGCTTTTTCTAACTTAAGATCACCCCTGTGGACAGCTTTCAATACCCAAGGGAGGTGTTCTCAGTGATTGGTAGCCTTCTCTGTATAAGTGTGTATACATAGATAGCTGTCACCCAATAAAACCTCCCTGTGTACTGAGGGCTGTTTTTGTCGCTTCCCCTCCCATAAAAAGAAATTAATAAAAAAAATGAACAAAAACGTTGTACGTACTCCAAAATAGTGTCATCATGGTATAAACCACAGAATCCCCCACAAAAAATGGGCCCTCAGTCAGCTTCATAGCTATAACTATAAAAAGTTCTGGGGACAGAATATGGCGATGCAAAAAAAATAAGCTTTTGTAAAAGTATTTTTTTAAATATTAAAACATGAAAAACTACATCATTTGGAATTTTTCCAGCTTCCCACTACATTGTATGCAATAATAAATGGTGGCATTAGAAAGTACAACTTGTCCCGCAAGACAACAAGTTCTCATACTCATTGTAGCTGGTGACGCCCTACTCCCTTTTAGGGCCCGGGGAGTGGGCAACAGAAGTAGGTGGGGTCAACTTGAGTAGGTGGAGCTAACATAAGTAGATGGGGTGAACAATACCATAGAGGGCCAGGATATTGTGCTGCACTGTGGTATTTGGTTCTTCTGCAGAACCAAATACCAAAATGCATCATAATATACTGCCCCAGCAGAACCAAATACCACAGTGCAGCACAATATACTGTTCAATCAGAACCAAAAATCACAGTGCAGCACAGTATACTGATCCAGCAGAACCAAATACCATAGTGCAACTCAAAATACTACCCCAGCAGAACTTTTTGTTTAACGGTGGTATATTGTGGTACACTGTGGTATTTGGTTCTGCTACAGAACCAAATGCCACAGTGCAGGACAAAAATACCTTCCCAGAAGCTGTGTCTCTGTGGTGGTCAGCGCCAGCTTCCATGTTGCGGCCTCCTCCTCCAGTTGTTTTGAATTAGGATATGGTGGAGTGGTCTGTGGAGATGAGATGCAGGCCACAGCACAGAGTTAGCCCTACTATCAGCCCTACAGTAGAATACAGCACCAAATACCTCTTACATCTGTTGACTCTTCTAAAGTAGTCGTTCTCCTTAATTCTCCTTGATTCAGACCAAAACACGACGACAGCTTCTTTCAGTGACTTTTCCTCTGATGTAGATATTCTCTTTTCTCATCTCCGTTTGGCCCAGACCACCATGACAAATTCTTTAACCCACATCTCTCTACAGAGTGTGCCACATAGACATGAAAGTTTTCTCACCTTTCCATCCTCCTCCCCACATTCTCAGCACTAGTGTCTTAACAGTGTCATCCTGCTGCCACCCCTAATACAGGGGTTTGATACTGATGCTGTATCCTCCTCCTAGGTCATCAATATCTGATTGGCAGATGTGCTGTGCGTTGGAACCGCTGAGCATATATTACCGACCTATCCTAAGGGATCAGCTGTTTTAAGAGTTTTTTCAGAAGTCTCGGCTGTGCAGTGTAATCACAAGTACTCGCTCCATTCGCTTGATGTTGGGCCCCACCAATCAGATGTTAATGACCTACCCTGGGGATAGGTCATGAATATCACATCCCTGCAAAACCTCTTTAAGAATGCACTCAATGTTCTGCAGTATTCCCTGGGTACATTCTTAAGGATGAGGGTGGAGTTATAGTCATATTTAATTTAAACACTTAGGCCAATTACAGTTATGGGCATTGTTTACATTAAATATGAATATAAGCCCCTGTGTCCTTAACCCTTCAGGACCCTGCCATTTTTAACCTTAAGGACCAGGCCATTTTTGCAAATCTGACACGTGTCACTTTATGTGGTGATAACTTTAAAACGCTTTTACTTATCCAAGCCATTCTGAGATTTTCTCGTGACACATTGTACTTCATGACAGTGGTAAATTTGAGTTAAAATATTTCATTTTTATTTATAGAAAAATACCAAATTTACTAAAAATGTGGAAAAATTCGCAATTTTCAAAATTTAAATTTCTATGCTGTTAAAACAAATAGTGATACCTCCTAAAATGGTTATTACTTTTCATTTCCCATATGTCTACTTCATGTTTGGATAATTTTGTAAATGACATTTTCTTTTTTTTGGGATGTTAGAAAGCAAATCTTAAAACTTTTCAAAAAATTTCCAAAACCCACTTTTTAAGGACCAATTCAGGTCTGAAGTCACTTTGTGAGGCTTACATAATAGAAACCACCCATAAATGGCCCCATTTTGTAAACTGCACCCCTCAAGGTATTGAAAACCGATTTTACAAACTCTTAACCCTTTAGGTGTTCCACAAGAATTAAAGGAAAATGTAGATGAGATTTCAGAATTTCACTTTTTTGGCAGATTTTCCATTTTAATCAATTTTTTCCAGTAACAAAGCAAGGGTTAACAGCCAAACAAAACTCAATATTTATTACCCTAATTCTGTAGTTTACAGAAACACCCCTCATGTGGTCGTAAACCGCTGTACGGGCACACGGCAGGGCGCAGAAGGAAAAGAACGCCATATGGTTTTTGAAAGGCAGATTTTACTGGGATAATTTTAAGTTGCCATGTTACATTTGAAGACCCCTGATGCACCCCTAGAGTAGAAACTCCAATAAAATATCCTATTTTGGAAACTACGGAATACGGTGGCAGTTTTGTTGGTACTATTTTAGGGTACATATGATTTTTGGTTGCTCTATATTATACTTTGTGACGTAAGGTAACAAAAAGAATAACTTTTTATTTTTTGTTATTTACAGTGTTCAATACCAAATATGACTTTAGTGTCTCCACATTCTGAAAGCCATCTTTTCTTTTTCTTTTTTTTGAGCGACTGTCTTATGTAGGGGCTCATTTTTTTCGGTATGGGATGACTGTTTAATTGGTACTATTTTAGGGTACATATGACTTTTTGGTCACTTGGTATTACACTTTTTGTGATGTAAGGTGACAAAAAATGGCCTTTAATGACTTTTTTTTTTTTACGGTGTTCATCTGAGGGGTTAGGTCATGTGATATTTTTATACAGCAGCTTCTTACGGACGCGGCGATACCTAATATGTATACTTTTTAAAATTATTTACATTTTACACAATAACAGCTCTTTTGAAACAAAAAAAATCATGTTTTAGTGTCTCCATATTCTGAGAGCCGTAGTTTTTCTTTTTTTGGGCGACTGTCTTATGTAGGGGCTCGTTCTTTTTTGGTATGAGATGACTGTTTGTTTGGCACTATTTTGGGGTACGTATTATTTTTTGATTGCTTGCCATTACACTTTTTTTGATGTAAGATGACCAAAAATGGCTTTTTTGACACAGTTGTTTTCTTTTTATGGTGTTTACCTCAGGGGTTAGGTCATGTGGTATTTTTATAGAGCAGGTTGTTATGGACGCGGCGATATCTAATATGTCTACTGTGCAGGGGAAAGTAACATGACCCTTTCATAGATCAGGTCGTTACAGACGCGGTGGTATCAACCACGCGCAGAAGGAAACTTCTGCGTGCGGTTATAATAATAAATTAGATTTTTTTTATTTTAACTTTTTTTTCACTTATTTTTTGTACATTTTTTTTGACCCAGTCCCACTTGGTTCTTGAGGATCCAGTGGATCTGATGCCTCTATAATACACTGCAGTACACTATATGGTGTACTGCAGTGTATTGTGACTTTACACAGCCTTATCAGCCTCCTGCCTTTAGCAGGAGCCTGATCAGGCTTAGCTATATCATGGCAAGCCAGACGCCTGTGAAGGCGTCCAGTTGCCATGGTAACCATCAGGACGCTGCCACAACAGAGCAGTGGCCCGATGGGGGAGGGAGCTCCCTCCTACTGTGAATCAGGTCGCTGCAACGGCACAGCAGCGGACCGATGGGAGAGGGAGCTCCCTCCCTGTCAACCCTTTCCATACAGCGGTCCCTATGGGCCGCAGCATAGAAGGGGTTAAACGGCTGACATCGGTGCCAGCACCGATGTCGGCCTTTTCAAGCAAAGTGTCACCTGTATTAGGATCGTACAGACATTCCAATCAGAACGTTCGCCGGTTAGCTGAGATCCCTGGATGTGTGTAACAGCCGGGGTCTCAGCGCTGTCACCATGCCTGGAGACATGGTGACAGTTTAATGTCATGATGTGTATACATGTCATGTGTCGGGAAGGGGTTAAAGGGGTTTACCAATTGTCCGATGGGAGCGGATCCCATCTCTTGGTCCTACACCGAGAACGGAGCGGAAAAGGTGGATGGAGGGCGCACTGTGCATGCGCAGCCACCCTCCATTGATTTCTATGGAGTCGCCAAAAATAGCCGAGCGTTGGCTCGGCTATTTCATTGGCCCCATAGAAAGGAATAGGAGCGGTGGCCGCACACTTGTATAGGGAGTGCGCTTGGCGGTGGCCGGTCCTCGGAAAACCCTACACGCGCCGTTCTCAGTGTAGGTGCGGATCCTAGCGATATGCCCTCATTGTCTGTCCCCTTTAAGAATGCACCCATGTACAGCACGGTGCACTGCAGTACATGGGTGAATGCTTATGGATGAAGGGGGCTGTGGTTACATATAATATAAACATTTGGGTCAATTACAGTTACTGGGCAGTGTTTATATTAAATGGGATTATAAGCCCCCCCTTAGTCCTAAAGAATGCACCCATGTACTGCAGTGCTCACTGCAATACAAGAGTGCATTCTTAATGATGAGGGGGACTGTTGTCACATTTAATGCACTGTCCCTGTGCTAAGGTTAGGTTTATCAATTTTAGTTCTCTGACCTGGGACCCTCTGCTTCTCAGTCACACTCGGTGATGTCGACTCACTCCTAGGCACGCCTCCAAGATGTCAAGCTGTAGTTTACAGACTTTAGGGTAAGGCAGGCTGAGGCTATAAGGTCGGCTCCTCCCTCCATAGCACGGCAGCTGGCGGGCAGTGGCAGACTACTGAGCGGATTGGTGGAGCAGCAGTTCCGAGTGAGGCAGTGCAAAGGAGGGGGAGGAGAATCGCCCTCCTCAGCTCTCTCCTGCTGCTGAGGAGCTTACAGGTGGCATGCCAGGCAACCAGCACTGTCAGCCTGTTACTTTTGGTTGCTGCTGGCCGCTGAACAAATGGTTTTAATTGTTGCTGCCCCCCCCACACACACACACACACACACACACCTGCAGGATGACCTAAGCTGGAAGGTGGGAATCTGAATGGTATATAAAAATATAAAAACAATAAAATTCCTCTTTGTGATGTCCCCCCCAACCCCTTTGCTGGGCTCCGTCCTAGGCATGTGCCTAGTGGAAGATACAGCCCTGTTCATGCTGTTATGTGAAAAAATAATAATAAATTCTGGCTTGGGAAAGGCAGGGAGTAAAAATTAATACGCAAAAACAAGAAATCATTGCATCGGGAAGGGGTTAAGGGCTCTTTCACAAAACTTTAATTTTTTCAGATATGACATCAGTTTGTTTGAGAAACTGGATCTTTTCCAAAAACTGCAGACTGATCTCCATTTTTATATCTGATCAGACAAAAATAAATAAATGATCCATTATATCAATTTGTATTATTTAAGTGCGTTCAAATCTCCGTCAAAATGTGCCAGCTGCATGATGCTGTCGGCTGGACCAAAAACCACTACACGCAATGGTTTTTGTCCCGCCGAAACCCAGCATTTATGCTGGAAAGCGGATAGGAATGCAAATTAGAAAGAATTGATGGACTATTGGCATCAGATTTTTCTATACAAGCCTATGTATCAGCAAGGCTACATCCACATATTCATTAAGGAGATCCAGCTGCCTGATCCGGCGCAACTGCCGGCTGTTGGATGGACAAAAAACGTATGAAACAAAAGACAGCTTTCTGAGGCCTCTGCAAACTGTCCAGGAAGAGCAGGAGACAGTTTGCAGCAAACCCCAGAGAACGGACTACATGAAAGATGGCACCAATAGATGTTGGAAAAGTTATTATTCTCATCCAAGAACGTCCTGAACTATGGGATACGTGCATGGACTCTGACCATGGCTGTATCTGCAAGGATACAGCATGGGAGGAGGTCACCAAACAGCTGGACCTCAGCAAGTGGGACAATGCAACTACTCAAATTGGGTAAGTGTTGGTGAGCCGACAAGTCTACAACACATTTACTGGTATTATTTTCTAATAATACCAGTCATTTTCTGTATGCCTGATCCTGAGCATTTTGATTATGTATTTAAAATTTTAAAAGTATTATAAAATCTCATTGTTCTGGTCATACTAATCATACATTCATGTGCATCTATTCTACATTGGCCATCCTGGAACATATACAGTATGAAGCACAAAAGTCATCACTCACTGTCCCCAGTGGATTTCACAGCGTAAATTCCCCATAAGAGCTCATGTACACGACCGTATGTATTTTGCGGTGCACAAAACACAGATCCGCAAATAATATGGATGACGTCCGTTTGCATTCTGTATTTTGCGGAACAGAACAGCTGCACCCCTAATATAATAATCCTATCCTTGTCCATAATGCGGACATTAATAGAACATGTTCTATTTTTTTTGCGGAACGGACATATGGAAACAAAATGCACACGGATTAAAATGAATGGTTCTGCATACGGTTATGTGCATGAGCCCTAAGTATGTCTTTAGAGTGTGGGAGGAAACCCAGGCAAACACTGTTAGAACATACAGACTCCATGCAGATGTTTTACTTTGGTCGCATTCAAAGTCTGTGGTGTGGATGCATAATAATATAAATAGTGATAACATAGTGTTTTTTTAATGTTTTTAGATTGAGTATGTTTCAGCAGCAGATATGAAGAAAGAACAAGGTTAGTTAAACCCTTCCCACTGTATGCATGTTGGGTCTTTTGTGACCAAGCAATTTTTTTACTTTCTTGATTGTCGCCCAGGCTGCTCTGCCTTTCTTAAGTGTTAGGGTACTTTCACATTTGCGGCATAGCTATCCGGCAGGCTGTTCCGGCGGGTGAACAGCCTGCCAGATCTGCCATGCCGCAAGTACCCGTGCACTGCCGTGCTGCCGCTCCGTCCCCATTGACTATAATGAGGCGGGATGCGGAGCTACGGCAGTGCATCGGTACCCGTGGCATGGCAGATCCGGCAGGCTGTTCACCCACCGGAACAGCCTGCCGGATAGCTATGCCGCAAATGTGAACATACCCTTACTCCTCCCCAGCCTCTTCCTTTGCCCGCCCTCCTATTCCTATATGTCATTCCTAGCTCCGGCCGAGATCCCGCACCTCCGCACTGCTTCGCCTGGCCGGAGCATGTGCAGGCCCGGAGAAGCAGTGCGCAGGCACAGGATCTCGGCCAAACCTAGGGATGACACAAGGGAATAGGAGTGCGGGCAAAGGAAGAGGTTGGGGAGGAGTAACGCTTAAAGAAGGCAGAGCACTCTGGGCTCCTACACACTGAACGCCACCCCTGGGCACTTGTGAGTATTCATTTGCATATTTTTCCTGCTTCTGCAAGTCTAAAGAAAATGACAAGGGTACCATTACATTAATATATAGGTGTGCTACAGGACAATGTAAGTGCTGTATATGTTCATATTTTGGTGACAGACTCCCTTTAAACAGCTGGGATCAGCGGCCTAGCTGGCATAAGGCAGCTGAGCTCCTGCTCTTCCCTGCACAGGAGACCCATACAGCACTTAGACTAGTGACCTCCTTAAAAAGGCCAGTTATTTTCTATATTTTTTGTTGCATACCCAAATATAAATTAATTATTTGTTGTTTTACTATCTTGCTGAATGTACATGATCCTTTTTTTATATATATATTACTTTTTGTAGAAAATTGGATGGCTGAACAAGGAGAAAGATCTGAGTAAGTATGGTTGATCAATTTTTCTGTGTAATATGAGATGTTGCTCTGATAATTATTTAACTAATTAATATGATAACATTTTTTTATATTTTCATGATTTGCATTCTATTTAATAGTGGGTTTTCTTTCGTTTCACACTAGGTTTTGTACTGACCAGAAAAAAGTAAGTTCATTTCAGTAACATTAATTTTAAGATCTTAAGATTGTCTTTCATTATGTGGGCCAGAAAACAAGTACTGAAGTGTCTGGTTGTTGCAGAGGTCAAATGCACTGGTGGTATGGTTTGGGTCTGACGTTGTACCCAAATACAAGTACTTTACCCAGTGACATATGGCTCCCTTTTTTTTTTTTTTTTTTTTTTAAATTAATTATGCTCTGCTCATTCTCGGTTATCAACCTCCTGCATTACTCAAAAAGAGCATGACAATCTGAGCACAAGTGGCTCTTAAGGCTTGTTTACACATGGTGATAATCGGCCAAATGATTGATTGTTTCCAATCGTTGTCCAATGCAAAAATGCCCACAGATCAAGTGACAAATGATAAAGCGCCCATTTGTTACCTCATCCTTTATACTGGCTTAAAATCATTGTCAGCAGTACATCTTCTTGTCTAAACAAATATGTACTGCTGACAATAATGTCCATGTATGAGAGGAGAGAGGAAATGAACCACAGTTCGTACAAACCCTTCATGATCATGTCAGTAGTGAATAACAAATAAACGCCGATCGATTTGTATCGTCGAATGCCGCTAATTGTGGTCAGATTATCTGGTCATGTAAATGGGCCTTTAGGAATTGCAAGTTGTTTATCGCAACGGATCTTGTGCGAATTGTCATCTTGATGCAATGCTATGAACCACTTTCACTTGTGAACTATGTTCAATAAACTACAATATAGTTGCCTATACTGTTGTACACCTTATTTAAATGAAGCAAAGGAGATTGAAAGCAATTAGTGCTTGGTATGGTAAAACTGTGTAACATAGATACTACTTTGTGTAACCGGAATAGCACTTTAATATTAGATGCTTGTATATGAGTCTACAGATACCTCCAGGTAATGTTGGAGCTGCGGTTCTGTCAACGTCCAAAAAACTTTCACATACTGAACGGAAGACATCCTGATGCATCCTGAACTGATTTCTCTCCATTCAGAATGCATGGGGATAATCCGGATCAGTTTTTTCCGGCATAGAGCCCCGACGACGGAGCGCCAGTGTAAAGGTACCCTAAAGGGAAAGCTCCCCCTTAAATCTCCCTTTCTAGGTGGATAAAGTTGGGGGGAGGGGGTTCCAATAATCTATCTGTCTTTAAGTAGTCTCCTCCAGCGGGTCTTAGGGTGCATTTCACCAGGTCCCTAGGTACTTCTAGGGCAGAATGAACAAGTTCTTTTATTTAAAAGAATTTGTAGGGTCTTACCTTCCACCGTTTTTAAACACTATCAGGTGAGTCTTGGCTCTTGCTATGAACTTTCCTTTGGTAGGAATTAGGCCTGCACAATATATCGCGAAAGCAATCGTTATCGCAATTAATCGCCATATCGCAATCGCAATTTGCTGACCCAAAAATGCTGCAATTATATTACTGTATTTTTCGCTTTATAAGACACACTTTTTCCCCCAAAAGTGGGGGGGAATGGCAGTGCGTCTTATAAAGCGATGGTTGACTTTCTACGTGACACTGACACTGTATCTCCGGCCGCTATTCTTTCAGCGCGGCCAGCGATACATCAGTTACAGTGCGGGGAGGGAGGAGGGGCTCGTGGAAAGTCGCTATTTTAATGAACACATGTTCTTATATCTATTCTATTTTATTTATCTGTTCTGTGCAGCGCTATTAAGAAAATGGCAAGTTCTGTATTTTGTACTTTTGCAGTAATGCGCATTTCAGTTCTTGAGTTCAGCATAACTACATTTCATCATTATCAGTCATCTGTGTGCGCTTTTACCTTGAAAATCCAAGCAGATAGACCTCTAGCACAATTCCCTTAAAATATCGCATCGCATATCGTTATCGCAATTTTTAGGGCCCTAATCGCAATCGCACAAAATTACCATATCGTGCAGCCCTAGTAGGAATGTGTTGCAGGTGGTGCCCCCTCCCCCACAAAGGATTTTGTTTGTTGTGGTTGAAAGCAAAAATGCTAATTGCACTTGCCATTAATTTCCTTATTCTCTTTCTTTGGGATTTTTCTTCTTCTTGTTGGTGATCTATTTTGTCACGGGTGTAGCAGAAAAAGAAGGATGTTGATGTATATATGTGTATCTTAACCGCTTGAAGATGCAGGATGAGAATACTGCGTTCTTGCCACATTAGACGGAGCATTCTCGTCCTGCAGTTAACCTCTTCCCGATATGTACCCATTTGAATAGGACTAGTGGCCCGGCTGTATCTGCCGGCATTCCTGAAAACACTGATTCCAGCTGATTAACCCCTCAGATGGCACGTTTAATGCTGACTGCTGCATCTGTGGTGTTTGCATAGGGCCTGCTGCACACAAACGTATTTTCTTTCCGCGTCCGTTCCATTTTTTTTGCTGACCGTAAGCTGGAACCATTCGTTTCAATGGGTCCGCAAAAAAAACTGAAGTTACACCATGTTCCTTCTATATGTCCGTATTTCCGATCCACAAAAAAATAGAACTTGTCCTCTTAAAGACCGCATTACGGATAAGGATAGTGCTGTTCTATTAGAGGCCAGCTGTTCCGTAAAATATGGAATGCACACGTCATCCGTATTTTTTGAAGATCCATTTTTTGCGGACCGCAAAATACATACAGTTGTGTGCATGATCCCTAAGGAAGGGGCTCCTCAGACCCCGTCGGCTCCCCGCACTGTGATGACAGGAAAACGATGGCTGCCATGGCAACACTTAGGTCTTGCAAAGGCCTTAGGGACCACCAGCTATAGAGGCCTATGAGGTCCATCCCTCAGACTGGGTCTCATAGGCGAACTATCAGTGTAATAATGACATCTATTATATTGAACTGAAATAAGGATCAAACCCTGAACAGTTGAACTCCCATAGAGGGACAAAAAAAAAACTGTAAAAGGTGTTTTTTAACAATTAAAACATAAATGTTTCAAGTAAAAAAACAAGAAAAATCATGTACAATACAAAAATAAATATTACATGATCTACCTCGTTAGGTGAACACCGTAAAAAATAAAAAAGGGTACCAAAACAGACAAGTTTTGTTACTTACAAAGAGCATAATAGAAAGCAATCAAAAAGTCCTATGTAGCCCAAAATTGTGCCAGTTAAAACAACACCTCATTCTGCAAAAAATGAGACCCAATCCTCAGGGGCATATTGGCCATAGACCTTACAGGGATATTTTCCGCTGGGCTGATGCCCAGGGGGCCGCCCAAGCCCCCCCCCCCCCCATCTGCCGCTGGCCAGGTAGTACATAATGAGCTCTCAGTGGTAATTAACGCTTTGAGAATCAAGTACTCATGTACCCAGCCAGTGACCGCACATATCCTCCTGAATTCAACTATGGCCCGCATCTCACCTCCTAAGCATTTATGGGTGGTTTGGTCCTTTAAAAAAGTGTTTTTTGGAAACCTTCTTAAAAATCTCTTCTGAAATTCTAAGCCATCCTAAAAAATACACTAGCATTTACGAAATGATGGCAACATAAAGTAGACATATGGTAAATGTTAATTAATTACTATTTTATTAAGTATCACTATGTGTCTTAAAAGCAGAGAAATTAAAATGTAAAAAATAGCAAATTTTCTGTAAATTTTGGATTATTTTTTATAAATAAAGGTAAAACATATAAATTCAAATGTACCACTAACATGAAGTATGGTGTGTTAAGAGAAAACAGTCTCAGAATGGCTTGGATAAGTAAAAGCATTCCAAAGTTATTACCACATGAAGTGACACATGTCAGATTTGCTAAATTTGACCATGTCAGGAAGGTGAAAAATGTCCTGAAGGGGTTAACTGTCGGAGTACCTCTCATGGTCTGTAAACCACTGAAGCAGGTAGAGAAGGCAACACCTTTTATTCTGTAGGTTTCCTGTCCCTGTGCTCTATTGGTTTCTGGAAACTTAAATTTGTATTAAAAAAATATATCTGTTGAGCACATATATGTCATTTATAAATAGCGGCATTTTAGATACTGGTCTTAATACCCTTGCACTAGCACTTGACGCGTCTATGTTATGTAGAGGTGCTTGGCCTCTACCTAACAGGAGCATCCTCCGACTGTCTAAATCTACACCAGGTCGCTGGAGTAGATTTAGATAATTTTCTACGCCTAAAACAGGCGTAGAAAATTATAACTAAGACCAGGTGGCTGGCCCCCTTTTTTAGAACTGGCATACATGGTGTGGTTGGGGAAGAAGTCTACTCCCTGTACCAAAGCATTATTGACTGACAGGCTAGACTGTGCCTTCGGTTAAAAATGTGTAGCTGTAAATCATATTCACAGAAAAGTAATTGGGGAATTTATTAAGACTGTCATTTCATACCTCGTCAGGCCATAAATTTGGTACATCTTCTAACAGTCTGTGCGAGAAAAGCAAATCTACGACAGTTACCAGCTGTGCAAGATGTGTGCTATAATTTATACCAGTATGTGGCATAAATTATAGTGATTCTGTCTTGCCACAAAAAGGCTTCACCTGTCCAACTAAATCTCACCCGCTCTTCTGAAAAGTATCGATAACGCAATAAAATTTACCAGATGTGTGACTTATTTCACTCCAGAAAACTGGTGCAAGTCACATAATAATTTTCACTATTGAGCACAATGGAAACATGCTACAAGACTCTGGTGGGGCTTTTTATATAGATTTTTTTGTAAATCTTTTCTGAGACTTTATTTATCAGACATGTTTTCCTCCTACTTACTAAAGTGGAACTCCAGTTACACACTAATTACTGAGGCATTTTTCGCTGTGTATATACCGTATTTGTCACTTTATAAGAGTGCGTTTTATAAAGCGACTGGTGCAATTTTTAAATGTCTGACATTGATACATCGCCGCTGCTGTTGCACTCGCGGCGGGGTCAGGTGCAGTCACTGTACTCCATTACACCGGGCCCCGCTCACAGCAGTCTTTACATGTAAAGTCTATTTATTGAATGCTCAAGCAGTGGCTCTGGTTTCTTAAACTAGCTTATTGGTCTGTAGTAGTACTCACTAGCAAAGCGGCGGGCAGGCCGGCAGCGTAACATCACTCAGTCATGCTCCTCCCATTTCGTTAATGAAGCTGGCGGTGCAGGAGCTTGACTGACTGAGTGAGTGACGTTACGCTGCCGGCCTGCCCGCCACTTTGATAGTGAGTACTACTACAGAAGATTACGCTAGTGTAACAAACTAGAGCCCCTGCTTGAGCATTCAATAAATAGACTTTACATGTAAAGACTGCTGTGAGCGGGGCCTGGTGTAATGGGGTCACTATTCACACGGGGACATGAGGGGACACATTAATAACGTAATAGTGTAACACATGGGGCCATGAGGGGACCAGCATAAGATGCTATATGTGTATCATCCACAGATCCCCCCCAATAACAGTGCGTCAACCACAGATTTCCCCATATCAGTGTGTGATCCACAGATCGCCCATAACAGTGTCATCCACAGATCCCCCCATAACAATGCATCATCTACAGATCCCCCCCCCCCATAACAGTGCGTCGTCCACAGATCTCCCCATATCAGTGTGTGATCTGCAGATCCCCCATAACAGTTCATCAGCCACAGATCCCCCCCATAACAGTGTCATCCACAGATCCCCCATAATAGTGTCATCCAAAGACCACCATTAGTGCAAAACCCTCTAAAACAGGCATGCTCAACCTGCGGCCCTCCAGCTGTTGTCAAACTACAACTCCCACAATGCCCGCCTGTAGGCTGATAGCTGTAGGCTGTTCGGGCATGCTGGGAGTTGAAGCTTTGCAACAGCTGGAGGGCTGCACGTTGAGCATGCCTGCTCTAAAAGCACACCTTTTTGGTTCAAATTTTTTTTTTCTTATTTTGCTCCTCAAAAACCTAGGTGCGTCTTATCATCAGGTGCGTCTTATAATGCGAAAAATACGGGTATGTGGCATTATCTGGCAATGTGCAATGAAAATGAAAGGATCAAGCAAGTTGAAATACATGTCTAATCAATAACAGATGTTGGGGACAGCAGGATTGCCCTCATACCCATTAGATTGCTGGTGGATCTGACTACACAATCTAATCCTCAAAGCCAATTTTATGGTGCGACCAAACATGACAAAATTGTTCTTAAAGGAAACTTGCTGTTACATGCGGATTTTGCTTTGGATTCACTGCACACTTTCTCCTCTGTACATTTAGGGGATTAAATCTGTTTCATTTCTGCAAGATAATAAACATGAGACATATTTGTAAATCTTTTTTTTTTTCCTAGAAGTTTTCTGATACATGTATATGGGGTTATGAAAACCCTGTCCATATGTATTATGAAAAAAACATAAAAAATAAATGCAAAGCTTCTACAGCATCTATGCCTACCTATTGGTTTATGTGTCTTGTGTTGGCTCCCTTAGACATTGAATTGTTCATTTTTTTTTTTTTTACTTTTCTCCTTTATGTTTTGTTCTTGCTATCTTACTGTACTGGGAGGATTGCTGTGCCTACCAGACAAGCCAATACTGAGCGATTCAGGTTTCTGATCTTGGAGTTAGGCGGGGGATTTCAGACTGCTGTTTCCTATTAATCTTGCCTGTGATTGCATTCAGTATTCTATGCTTTATACTGTGCGACTTCATTCTGACTTCTTGCTTCTTTTTGGATTTACCCTTTTGTCTTCTGTTCCTGTTTATATTGACTCATTTAGTAACTGATCTTGGCTCACCAATGAATTACTGATTTGTGCACTGCATTGATCATGTATGCCTTTTCCTGGTTTTGATTTGCCTATTTACTTCTTTGTACCTCCCTGGTCATTCTGAAAGGTCTGATACTTGTGTACCTGCACTAGTGTTCTGTTACCAGCTCTGCTGATGTATCCTGGGTCCCTAGCAGCCAAGTTCATCCTGCCTTGCAGTGGTTCTGGTGAACACCTTGGGGTAGCCTAAGTTTCATACTACCCAGAGTGGTTTTAGAAGGCTGGTAGCAGTTTTGGGGTTCACTGGCTGGTTGGTGACTAGTACTTCCTAAAGCCTCATTCACCCGTCAGCGTTTTTGTCCGTGATTTCCATCAGTGATTGTAAGTCAAAACTCCGACTTCCCCACCTCTTGCTCCCCCGAAAATAAATCAAATCACCCCTTTTTTTTTCCCATATCCAAATAAATGAACGATAAAAAAAATATAGATCATATCTTTAGTTGGGGTGTGTTAGGTTTCTGTTGATTTAGGACTGCTACACTGGGCCTCTGATCTGTTTAAAAAAAAATGGATCTTTGGATCCTTCAGAAAGAGAATGCTCAATGAAAGCTTGAATAGAGCCTAGTAAACATCAAGGGAACAAGGTAAGTGAACTGCACAGTCCATTTTTTCTTTTTGTTTGTTTTTTTACGCATAACACTAAATCACCACCAGTTTGCATCCATGCATTTTGAACCTTTTCATTACGAGAACCTGGTCATGTCGTCTCAGATCTGACCACCAGCCCAGAGTTAGCTTTCCTGCGAAGACAGCAGTGGTGATTCTCTCAGCTGACTCTGTGTGAACTACAAGGTGACACTATCACCTGTTAAATCCCTCCTGGAAGCTCTCTGACCCCTCCTTTCAATCTTTGTTCCTCTGTATATACCTTTATGCATTGAATGCTTCTGAATATATAATGCCCTACCTAAAGCACCCGAAGTGTAGGTCTAAAGAAGGTGAGTGTATATAGTAGTTTGTAGCAGTTATATAAACCCCTTGACTCCTACTGTCTGTCTGTACTACCTGTGTGTGATGACTCTCCAGTGTAGTTCTAGAAGATGGAACTTTACACTGGTCTCCTGGACTCTTGCTTGCAATAGATGATAGAGGGTAGACAGGCTGAGGCTGCATCCCACAGGTAGTACAAGGTGACTGCAGTGTGAGAGGACAGCAGGTCTATGTCATTGATCCGTTACTTGCTGACATTAGATAGGGTTTTGACCCTCTGTCTCTGCAAAGCCAAGCATGATGGGAAATGTATGGTGGGAAGACTGAATAAGATGGCAGACCACCCACAAATTACACATCAACTAAAACAGATGTACACAAGGCATGCACAAGAGCTTCTATCTTATTCTTTAATAATGGCCTATCTTGCATCATATAGGAAAAAATGTCCTGTTGGATGGCAGTATATTTTAATGACATCCTGTTGAATGTCCCTCAGAGCAAAACAAATTTAATCATTGCAGTCTTTCCAACAATTGTTAGAAATTTTAGATTACAGAAGAGCAGAACAGAAAGACTGCATCTTCCATGTGTTCCAGTTTAAACAAAGTGCAGGACCCCTTTAAAGTACAGCAAAGGAGCTGGCATAGTTTAAATCATGTCTTATGGCCGGCTGCACCACGCGCCAAAGTTATGTAGAGGCCGGTGGCTCTACATAACTTTGGTGCATCCAGCGCAGGGGATTAAGACCAGCATCTAAATCGCCAGTCTTAATAAATGACCCCCATTGTTTGTATGTATGATCGACATATCTTATAATGACAGCGATTTCTACTCCCGCAATATCTGTCTCTCTTAGCAGAGACTCATGCATAAAGCTAGATACAGCAGCTGTCATTAGGCAGTAGCTTCCCGCCAGCATGCAGGAGCTTGTAGCTGTTGTGTACATGAGGATTAGAGATATGAAAGTTTTTGCAGTGACTACTGGAGTTAGAAGTGGGCTAGCTGCTTGTGGCTGGCAGTACTATTGAGGAACTGTAGTTGCCTCTACCGACTTTAAGGCTCACAAGCTTTCATACTGTATATAAACTAGAAGACAATGAAAAAGAAGACCTGAAAAACGTCATGCGATTGTGCTGAGATTGACTAAGGGTGAACTGCTATTGGTGCTTGCTCAATGATCACAAAACCAAGGTGGTGCATCCTTTATTGTGGGTTCTGCAGCAGGGTATATGTTGAGGCAGGGTCACGTTAACACTGGGTGGCATCTTCCCTTTGCTGCGATACAGGCTGACTCTCTGGCATGGAAATGGTCATACTGTGGGGGTTCATTCCAAGCTTTTTCACCTTTAAATTACTACATCTCTTCCCTATCTAGAATGTCCGGATGGGACATCGGATCTCCTATGCATATCACCAACCACCTTGACTGAACTTCTAAGTTAAAAGAGCTTGGAATGACATATCCAGCATCTGTATGATTGCTGTCATGCAATCATAGTAGCAGCCTGTATCGCAGCAAGGGGAGATGCAACCCAGTATTAATATCACCCTGCCTCTATCTATACCCTTCTGCAGAACACCAAATAAAGAGTGCACCTTCGTTGTGTGATTATTGACCAAGCGCCAATAGCAATTTACACTGTCAATATCAGCTCAAAAGAATTATGTTTTTTAGGTGTTCTTTCTTCATTTTCTGTTGTGTATTTTGCCAAAAACAAAAACAAAAACCAATCCTGGAAGAGAAAGTAGTGGAAAAAATACAGATCTGAAATATGATCTTGTTAAAACAACAAAAAAAAAGCCCTATGTGTGACAGGACTGCTTTAACCATAGGGCAAATGTTTCAACTGCAATGGGCCCACCAGTGGCAGGTCACGTGACTCATATCTTCCAGCCATCCCGGATCCAGCAGAAGAGTCCCGGGTTTCGGCTGCAGTCCTTCAATCCTGGGAGGGCTGCGATATGTCCCGATTTGAACTGTCCTGAGGATGAAGAAACAGTTGTATGCAGTGGTAAAGCAGGGAGCCATCTACTCCCTGCTCCACCATTCACTGGTCCATGCTCTATCCATCAGGCAGGCGTTATGCAGTGACATCATCACACCTACTGAGAAGGAGAGAGCACAAGCCAGTGTGATGATGTGCTGCATTAATTGGTGGAATGGAGCTAGGTGAGTATCATTTATTTTATTAAAACTTAAAGGGGTTGACCCATCACAGACAACGGGGGCATATCGAGAACGGAGCCCCGAAAGTGGAGGAGGGCACATTGCGCATGTGCAGCCGCCCTCCATTCATTTTCTATGGGGCCGGCAAATATAGCAGAGTGCTGGCTTGGCTATTTCCGTCGGCCCCATAGAAATTAATGGGAGCATGGGCTACGCATCCACAGTACGCTCCCATTCACTTCTATGGGAGTAGAACTTGGTGGTGGACGGACCCCGGGAAATCTGGGGTCCTCCAGCCACAGCTCTCTCTGTTCTCAGGGTAGGTGTGGGTCCCAGCAGTGGGACCCGCACCTATCAGACAATGGGGGAATATCCTAGGGATATGCCCCCATTGTCTGAGATGGGTATACCCCTTTAAGGGGATTCATATCAGTAGTAATAAGTCAGAGCAACTGGACTTCTATTTTTTCTTGAAGACAGTTCGCTAGTTATCTAGTTATCAGACTGGCTTTCTCCGTTTGACTGACTCATACAAGAACTCTCCGGTATTAAATTTATATTTATTTTAAATTTATATTTATTTAGCATTTATCATGTCCACAAAGTTAATGCAAGGTGCTTACTAATGTATTATGAATGTCCATATTGCCTCTTTTGCTGGCTTGATTCATTTTTCAGGTGCATTATACACTGCTTGTCTCCAGGGGTTTTGACTACCCTGCAATCCAGCACTGGTAGCCATGCTTGCAACAATAAGAAAGCACCTGCCTCTTGGGACGGGAGCGTGCATAGGCATGCATATGTGCAGAAGCTGTTGCGACTTTATGGAGGTAAGAGGTTGATTGCAATTTGCATGACTGAAGCTATTAGGCATGATTAAATTGCCACAGCAAGAGGTATTAGAACAGCATTGTAAGTGGTAGACAATAGATGTTGCACCCACTTCACCTCTGTTTAAGCTTGGTTTCTCTGTTTTGACATAAATAGATTCTTTCACATCTCTTTTGGACCGTTCCTTCTCTGTGTCTAAGATGTGAACCTTGCTGTTATCAAATGAGTTTTTTTTGTCCTTAAAGGGAATATGTCACTAAAAATTGTCCCTGTCATTTTAAACCAGATAGTGAAGCATATACTTTTTTTTTTTTTTTTCATTAGATCAATATAATAAAGGAGAATAAGATTTTTTATTTTTTTTTCATTACAGGGAGTACAGAATTATTAGGCAAGTTGTATTTTTGAGGATTAATTTTATTATTGAACAACAACCATGTTCTCAATGAACCCAAAAAACTCATTAATATCAAAGCTGAATATTTTTGGAAGTAGTTTTTAGTTTGTTTTTAGTTTTAGCTATTTTAGGGGGATATCTGTGTGTGCAGGTGACTATTACTGTGCATAATTATTAGGCAACTTAACAAAAAACAAATATATACCCATTTCAATTATTTATTTTTACCAGTGAAACCAATATAACATCTCAACATTCACAAATATACATTTCTGACATTCAAAAACAAAACAAAAACAAATCAGTGACCAATATAGCCACCTTTCTTTGCAAGGACACTCAAAAGCCTGCCATCCATGGATTCTGTCAGTGTTTTGATCTGTTCACCATCAACATTGCGTGCAGCAGCAACCACAGCCTCCCAGACACTGTTCAGAGAGGTGTACTGTTTTCCCTCCTTGTAAATCTCACATTTGATGATGGACCACAGGTTCTCAATGGGGTTCAGATCAGGTGAACAAGGAGGCCATGTCATTAGATTTTCTTCTTTTATACCCTTTCTTGCCAGCCACGCTGTGGAGTACTTGGACGCGTGTGATGGAGCATTGTCCTGCATGAAAATCATGTTTTTCTTGAAGGATGCAGACTTCTTCCTGTACCACTGCTTGAAGAAGGTGTCTTCCAGAAACTGGCAGTAGGACTGGGAGTTGAGCTTGACTCCATCCTCAACCCGAAAAGGCCCCACAAGCTCATCTTTGATGATACCAGCCCTAACCAGTACTCCACCTCCACCTTGCTGGCGTCTGAGTCAGACTGGAGCTCTCTGCCCTTTACCAATCCAGCCACGGCCCCATCCATCTGGCCCATCAAGACTCACTCTCATTTCATCAGTCCATAAAACCTTAGAAAAATCATTCTTGAGATATTTCTTGGCCCAGTCTTGACGTTTCAGCTTGTGTGTCTTGTTCAGTGGTGGTCGTCTTTCAGCCTTTCTTACCTTGGCCATGTCTCTGAGTATTGCACACCTTGTGCCTTTGGGCACTCCAGTGATGTTGCAGCTCTGAAATATGGCCAAACTGGTGGCAAGTGGCATCTTGGCAGCTGCACGCTTGACTTTTCTCAGTTCATGAGCAGTTATTTTGCGCCTTGGTTTTTCCACACGCTTCTTGCGACCCTGTTGACTATTTTAAATGAAATGCTTGATTGTTTGATGATCACGCTTCAGAAGCTTTGCAATTTTAAGAGTGCTGCATCCCTCTGCAAGATATCTCACTATTTTTGACTTTTCTGAGCCTGTCAAGTCCTTCTTTTGACCCATTTTGCCAAAGGAAAGGAAGTTGCCTAATAATTATGCACACCTGATATAGGGTGTTGATGTCATTAGACCACACCCCTTCTCATTACAGAGATGCACATCACCTAATATGCTTAATTGGTAGTAGGCTTTCGAGCCTATACAGCTTGGAGTAAGACAACATGCATAAAGAGGATGATGTGGTCAAAATACTCATTTGCCTAATAATTCTGCACTCCCTGTAGATCAATATAATAAAATAAGTTGCAAAATTTAGCACAATTGCTTACATTTTGCGCAATCAAGTGCAAAAGGTCACAAAAGCCCTATTTTTGCAACTTTTTGATGTCAGAATTTGCGAGTGAAGGTATGATAAATCAAGGCCAATGGATAGGAGATGACCTCATTGACATCTATGGGAGAGTTTTATAGGCATGCTCTGTGACCTGTCTGGAGGGAGTAGATAACCTTCGACAATCACTTAAGAATAAAAGATCATGTGTTATCTATAAATAGGTGATGTCTGTCATTGTAATCCTGTCTGTAATGATAAGCAGACAACTGTAGTAAAATGATCTGCACAGACAAAGTAGTGGTACCTATTATTAGGCTTAGTGGACAATGTTAAAACTGCAGGATTTTATGTTTTAGTTTTCTCATTTTATTATTTTTTTTTTTGGAGGGGGGGGGGTGGTAACCCTTTAAGGACCTCCTCTGCACAGCTGGAAGTCCGTTCTTTAAACATGGCACCTGCTCAGAACCTTAGCGGGCTTCGTAGCTGCCGGATATCTGCTGTTTTACACAGCAAACACACAAAGGCAGCAAATCATGGCATCTGATGGTTTAAATGTTTGTAATCTGCATTGTCTCCAATAACAGACATTTAACCCCTCAGATGCCGTGGTCAATTGCTAGCATGGCATCTGAGTAGTCTTTCCCCTGGATTGCAAAACTCAAGGTCAACACCCGAATAGCTCCCCCGCGCTGAGATCGAGGGAGTCATTCAGTTGTTATAGAAGTCTTAGCCTTCTGAAGGATCCGAGGCCTGCCACAGCGATGTTCCTATGGAGCCCTGGCTGTTAGGAAGACAGTGACCCTACCTTAGACGGCAATGTTTCATCATTGCAATCTATGGGAGAAGAGATGTACAAGTCTCCTATGGGGGGCTTCAAGTGTTAAAAAAAAGTTATTTAAAGTTTAAAAAAAATATATATAAAAATTCAAATCGCTCATATTAATATAATATTAATAAAGATCATAAGTATCACCGCATCCTAAAACGCTCGTACTATTAAAATCTAAGCATATTTATCCCATACTGTGGACAACATATTGGGGGGAGAGGGGGAATCAAAATAGATTCACCTGCAAAATAAAATTGAATAAAAAGTGATGAAAACTTACTCCGATTTCTACTACATTGTATGCTATATAAAATGGTGACATTAGAAAGTACAACTTGCCACGCAAAAAAGTCCCTCATCTGCCTATATGAACAGAAAAATTAAAAAGTTATGGCTCTGGGAGAACGGAAAAAAAAAGCGGAAAATCGTTAGGTTCTTAAGGGGTTAATATAGATCTAGACATGGAAAGATTTGATTTAAACAATAGGCCATTTTCTGATGACACATTCCCTTTAAGATGTAAGTACAAAGCTGAGTCTTGACCACAGGTGTTGGCTCTTCTGTGCTGGGCCATACAATGGTGTAGCTGCTGTTCTGTTTCCCTAATGTACAAGCGTATGGCCCAGCACAGAACATCCAACACCTGGGGTCACAACTCAGCTATGTACTTACATCTTAAAGGGGTATTCCGGTTACCATAAATATAACTTATGTTTTAGACTAAATCATTATCAATAATTACCTAATATAATGTAAATTTCACATATTTACCGTTCAGTAGTTATAAAAGTAGTTTTCTTCCTCTGCTACCCACTGTGTTTCCTCATAAATTACCATGGCATCGACTTGTAGTTCAGAGCCTTTGTTAGGTGGAGCATGCTCAGTGTGTTGCTATCAATTCTCTAGCTAAATGTCTTGTGAAAATAAAGGAGTGTTAGTGTGCTGGTGATTAGATTAAAGGGGGCGTCACTGGACTGTATCTCAGGCAGCTAATCAGTAAACATCAACACTTACAGGAGGAAAGCTAGGGATTGTGGGCATTGTAGTTTTGTGAGGGAAGATCAGGCGCCATGATACTCTGTGTGTTGCAGGCTCACACAAGAGCTAGACAAATGGATTGCAGGTTAAATTTAAACTCTGGTTATAGGTATCGGTTCTGGTTGAGTCACAGCTTTCAGCCTTAATGCAGTTTTTCACAAATTAAGTTACTTTACCAGAATACCCCTTTAAGGATAAAGGACACTTGATTGATAACAGCGAGGTTCGCATAATAGGCACAGTCCAGGACTGGTTCCAAAGAGGTTATAAGAAACTATTTATGTGATATTGGAGAAACCAAGGCGGAAGGGTATGACCTCTAATGTCTGCCACTTACAATGTTGTCATATACTTTGCACAAGGCAGTTTAATCACACCTAATTGCATGCAAATTGCAATCAATATTTTATATTGTGTTAATTATGATAAACAGATTATGCTGACTGAAGCATGAATCACCAGTAATAATGCTGCACTCCAGATGTGGTGGACCTACTTTATTCTGCAATGTTTTAGCCCAACGCAATGAGGCTGAAACATCACAGTTGGGTGAAGAGTAGGGTTGAGCAAACATGTATTTTAAGTTCGGTGTCCAAAGTTCGGGTTATGGATTCCGCTACCACGGACCATAACAGAATTTGGAATCCATAACAGGATTCTTCACTGAACCCGAACGCTGAACTTAAAAAAAAAAACAAGTTTGCGCAACCGTCTTTTACTGCTCTACTTCCTTCTTCTCCTCCACACAGAGCACAGGTGCTCCGCCCCTCATGTCACATGATCATTATACCAGGCCCTTTACCACCTCCTATACAATCCAATACTGAGCCACGCCCCCTGCACTGATCACATGACTGTGATGTCACCCCAGGTCCTTTGTTCAATGTTCAGGTTCCTCGAAGAATCCCCTTATGGATTCAAAATTCCATTATGGTCCGTGGTAGCGGAATCCATAACAGGATTCTTCGATAACCCCAACCCGAACTTTGGATGTCGAACTTAAAATACAAGTTCGCTCAACCCTAGTGAGGAGTGTTGAGTGTTGCCTCATTTATACAAACTGTAAATTGTGGGACCAAGAACCGATGGTCTTTGGGGGATTGCACCCACTGGAGATTGCTCATACAAGTCAAATCAAAATTTTTCAAGAGAAAATATCAGTCTAGCTGCTCTGACTTACTACTGATAAACCATGACTTGGATGAATGAGAGCCTTCACAGACATATAGAGGATTTACTATTGGGGGGGGGGGTACGAAGGGGGCAGCAATATTGTGAGGGTAGCACTTAGGGGATATAACTACTGTGAGGAGGCACTAAGGTAAAATTACTACTGTGTGATTGCACTAATGGAGCACTATGTTGTGAAGAGGACACTAAGGGGGAATAACTACTGTGGGTGCACTAAGGAGGCATTCTACTGTGTGGGTGCACTAAGGGGGAACTACTGCATGGGGACACTGAGGGGGCAATCTTTTGTGACTAGAGCACTAAAGGGGAATAAAAGGGCACTGGGGAGGTTGCAGAACTATTGTATGGGGGCAGTAAGAGCAGCCTACTGATGACATTTCTGCACTGGGCCCACCAATGTGTAAAACTGCACTCATGTATGAGCTTGTGTCTTACCTGATGTCCAAGCTCTAGCTGAATGTTATGTGCAGTCTTCTGATGGAGCTATGGGATACATGTGAGCCTATTACTATGTGGAAGGTTAACAAAAATTGCTCTGGAAGATACTCAGAAGAAACACCTACAGTGTTTCACACAAACACATTTCATAATTCCTATCATTTTGGAGAATCAACATGGAGGAAGGTGACTGCACTTATAAATATTTCACATAATCCTACCAGCCATGTTGTAAGCAAGTTTCTTTAGGCCAATGTTCATAGTGTATCCTGTTTTGCATTACCTACTGTAGGTTTTATTGAAACTGCAATTTTTCTGCCAAACATTCTTACAGAAACATGCAGGAAAATGTTTCTGGTAACTTCAACAAATTGATTTTTCTGGGGTCAGTTCTGGCTTCAGTTAGTCTCCATTCTATCAGGTTTCAATTGCTTTTGTTTTTTGCTCAAAGAATAGCGTAATCTGCTATGCTATTCTACGCAGTAAAAAATAAAAAGCAGAAACTTGGCGGTTTCCATTATTCTATGTCCAATCTTTTATGCTTCTAAAAAGGAAGAAATTGGAAGCCTTGAGACCAGTGTGACCAGAAGCCTAAAAAATATTGGATGGATCCAGCGAGTAAAATTTATAATTCTTTATTCCATGTAGAAAATATTAAAATATACTCACAGCCATGGTGGCAGGCTGACGCGTTTCAACCAATAAGGTCTTAATGATAGACTCAAGCAGTCTATGGTTTTACTGGCTGGATCCATCCAATATTTTTTTAAGGATTATCGTTGGGTGTGAACACACTTCCAGGATCCGCGCTTGAGAAGGCTAATTAAAGGTATTCCACCTGAGAGCTGGACTTCATTCACCATTTTCATTACCAGAAGCTTAACCTGCTTTAGTTTGATACAATACTGCATACAATGTTCTAGAACATAACTTGATGATTGATCTCCGTGTTTCATTTTCAGCTTCAAGTTTTAGATAAAAGACAATTGGCTTTAAATTTTTCGGTAAGTTTTGCAGTAGTTCTTATTTAGCCAGCCTTATTCCATTGTACTTTTTACCCTTCTAGCAATATAAAATTGTAATGCAAGACAACAAAATTAACATTTTCTAGGAGACATTTAAGATCGTATCCCGGGAAGAAGCAACCATAGTGCTGAACTTAACGCAGCAGCTGAGTGACCAACTTGAGCAATATTTTCTGAAATACAAAGGACTTGATGTAAGTAAATTCTGCTATTTCTTTTTTGCTTTCCTTTATGGAGTTTATTGTGCGGTTACAGTGAAATAATAACCATTTTCAGAGGTGGCAATGCCAATTTTATCTTTTTATTATTTGTGAAAATGATAAATAAAGGGTGTTTTTTATGAATTTTTAAAAAGGAACATTTTTAAAATGCTTAAATTTTTATTCATCTCAAGCATTCAACTGACAACTGACTAATGTGCATGAAAGCCCTCATACACATAAGACTATTTTGGGCCAAACCGGCCTTTTTCAGAGGAGTTGAGAGAGATAGTTGTTGGACGAACAGCCAGTGGAGGGCTATAAGCAGACTAAAGGGGTTTCTTGAGTACTAGATATTGATGACCTATTCTCAGTATCTCATTGGTGGGGATCCAACACTCAGCAACCTCACCGATTAGGCTGTTTTCAGTAGTTGCCCAGAACCCGACAAAACACAGTGGACGGGGCCAGAAGCGGAATGCTCCATCTGCTATATGGTGGCCATGCGGGGTTCCTGCAGCCCAAGTAAGGTAGGTTATCAATATCTATAACCCAGAAAACCTCTTTAAGACTAATAGGGGACTCTACCTTGCATTCCTTTCCTATTGTCTATTTGTACTTTTATCATTTCATCTGTTGTTGATGAGAGAGCGTTCCTTCCTGACAATTGCCTGCTTGTCAGTGAAGGAGAATGCTGCATTTACATACATTGATCTCCTCCACAGTATGGGAATGAGTGATCACTAATGCCATTATTTGTCCCCATACATAATCATTGTTTGCCAGCAGCAGAGTGCTGTTTAGACGGCATGTTCTGCAGTTCTCACGAATGATTCTGTTACTGAATGTCGTTCATCACGTAATCTGCGGCACTTTTACACTAGCCGAATATCAGAAGCTGCCTGCCAAGTAGTGTTTAATTGCAAACATTACACATGGCTGCTAACACTCATAAAATAGTACCCTTAAAAACAATAGTTGCAAAGGGGAATTTTTTAATATGAATATGAGAATTATTTGGTTTGAAGTCACTATATGACTACATATATTTGTGTTTTTCTCAGTCTCATTTATTTATCTACTAAATACTAGCAATACACAGTTCACTGACCGGTAACTTTTACATTTACAGTTTCTGGATGTCCCAATGCCAGACAGTATCTCTACAAAACCCACACCAGAACCAAAAGTAGGTATTAAAGTAAAAGTTCACATTCTACAGTTTAAGGGAACTGTCTCACTGCAGCAAATGGCATTTAACATGTAGACAAAGTTACCGTAATACAAGGCACTTACTAATGTATTGTGATTGTCCATATTGCCTCCTTTGTTGGCTTGATTCATTTTTTCATCACAGAATACACTGCTCATATCCAGGGGTTACAACCTTCCTGCAGTCCAGCTGTGGTGGACGTACTTGCACACTATAGGAAAAAGCATCGGCCTGTGCCCATTTCTGTGGTCCGCTTTTTCGCATTGTACACTGCTGGCTATGAGCACTGTATAATATGATAAATGAAATAAATCAAACCAGCAAAGGAGGCAATATGGACAATCTCAATATATTAGTAAGGGCCTTGTATTTGTCTACATGGCAAATCCAATTAGCTGAAGTGCAACAACCCCTTTAAGGGTTCATACTTGAGTGATTTTTTTTACGTACGGGTGCTGTCTGTGTTTAAAACTACAAGCAGCTGCAGTGAAAACTGAGCAAAGTCAATGGGGTGATGCACATTCTCACACAAGAATGCTCTTCATGAAAAAAATATATATAGCATGTTCTATATTTTGCCATTTTCATTCAGGGCATTCAAGTCAACAAGTCGGTGAAAAACACTGAAGGATGATCTGTTTTTCTGGTGGCTCCCTCAGAATGCTGTGTGTTATTCTTCATTTTTCCCCCTCTGACTGAAAACTCATGACACCAGCATAGAAAGAGTGCAAGAACTTGCAGCAAACTGAAGCAAAACTGAGTGAAAAAAATGTTAGTTTTCACTAACAAAACTCGCACAAATTCAGTTTAAAATTGTTCCTTTTTATCCATTCACATTCGGTGGAGCCTTAAAACTTTCAATTCTGTGTAGATACTCTATATATGTGTGTACAATTAGTATATTAATCTGTATTATACATCAATATACTTTGCATGTTTGGTTGTTTTTCTAGGATCTTCCTCCAATTCATCATGAAATCCCACATCCTATAAGTGCTTCAGACCCAGGTAGATTTAATTTTAAATGTTATTCTAACATAGTGATTGGCCTTTTTATGTGTGTAATATAAGCCAGTTAGAATCTTAAACCTATTATTTTGTAACATCTTCTTTTGTGTTTTAAAGGTTTGAATAAGGAGATGCAGTGGCATGCAAAAGAGCCATCTTCTTCTTCTTCTGTTTATTGGACTGATCGTGTGCCAGAAGAGACCAGGGGGATGAAACGCAAACCTGAGATGCATGAAGATGTTTCTCATGATTGTGATGTTCGTCCAGAAAGCAGCTCTGCCTCGGGTATGTTTTTATATATATGTATTTGCAATAATTTTTGTTTCTTACAGCAAAACTTTTTCTGTATGTGCTCAATATTGTATATCCCTCCTTACAATTATCAGCATGGACACGTTTATATAATTTTACATTCAAAAGACTGCTCAAGTTATGTGAGCCAGTTTAAAGTTTTCAAGAACATTGCCTAATGATAGCACCACACCTGTAACACAGAAAATATAAAAAAATAGCTCTTCCTCCTTTCATCTCCTCTTGATATTGTTATAATGAATACTGAGAACTCTTTTCTTTGTGTCCCAGGAGCTCAACCATGGCCTCCCTTCCTCCTCCTTATTGGCCTGTGTTTGGCTGTAAGAGCTGTGTGGAGCAGCAGCCTTCCTCTTCTGCCCTGTCCAAAGTAGGACAAAAAGTTTACTATCCCCCATTCCCTTTGCTAAGGTTCTCCTATTTTACATTTTTTAGTACTCTAAAGTGGCGCTGTCTTGAGGTAAAATTGGAATTGGTACTTGCCACTAGTTTGGCTTCTAGTCTGTTTCAGAGCAGCGCCTGCAAAATGTATTCTACATTTATTTTGTTGCCATTCAATTCAGTGGAATTTCTCAAGTAATTATCTAAAACTCACCGAAAGTGATCAGAGTCTAGTATAGTTCTGCCATTAGACTTCCTGGAAACAGATTTGTTGGTGAGGGTCTATCTGCAGTGTATGTCGGGAGTATTTCCCATAGTATTTTTCCAATGGATGCCTCTAACATATGCACTTGTATAGGCATACCCATAGGCTTCTATGTTAACACAACGTATACTGTGATACTTGAATTTTTTATTTTTTTATTTATTCTTAAGCTGCCTCTGGATAGACTGGTGGACTTGACTATGCTATTCTATCAGCCCTAAAAAAGAAAAAAAGCATACCAATGTATAGAGTCCAGAGGGAGGTACCGTATTTTCCGGCGTATAAGACGACCCCCCACCTTTTCCATTTAAAATACAGGGTTTGGGCTGTACTCGCCGTATAAGACTACCCCTCTTCCAAGCTCCTCCTGCTTCCCCCTGCCTTCCCTTTAGAATTTCCAATCCAACCCAGTATACAACAACCAGCCAATCACAGCAAGCGATGTACTGTATTTTCTGTGCACACTTCATACAAAGCCTGCTTGGATTGGCTGTGTCAGCTCTCCCTGCCTGCCCAGCCCTCCCTGTCTCCAAGACGATCTTCTCCAGTCCAGGGAACTGACCATAGCAGCCAGGGCTTCAGTAGCGTCCTGGCTGCCATGCTAACTGATCGGATCGGATTTATTGCAAAAAAACTATTTTATAGATATACAAATTACAGGTATCTTTGTGCCCAAGGGGCTGTCGCCTTTTGTGCCCAGCCGCACCCTGAATCCTGGATCCCAGCCCGCCCCTCTTAATTTATTTACTGCACTTAGGTTTTTTTTATCTTCTGAAGCCGCTCATAATCTCGCAAGTGCTCCAACTACCTGCGCATGCGTGAGATTACGAGTGGCTTCAGAACAGAAAAAAACAGAAGTGCAGTGAATAAATTAAGACAGGGCTGGGATCCAGGATTCAGGGCGTGGCTGGGCACAAAACGGTGACAGCCACTTGGGCACAAAGATACCTGTACTTCCTTCTCCCCTGTGCTGCCCTATACCCAGCGTATAAGACGACCCTTGACATTTGAAAAGAATTTCTAGTGTTAGAAAGTCGTCTTATACGTCGGAAAATACGGGTACTCTTTTGGCCTCAGTCCAGACAATTGGGCCCTATGGATACTTTTAAAACCTTTTTAAATGTACACTGCACAGACAGTGCTAACACAACCCCAGTGCTAGTTCACCTTTAAAGATATTTCTGTTCTTATCAATAAAAGGACATCATACCAGACAACCACTGGGGATTCTGATGGCTTTGAAGGTAACAATGTATTTTCAGAAAGTTCACACAGCAAAGTGCCAAAAATAGTAAGGAAAATATAAAAATAATCATTGAAAAATATGCTGTCGTAAGATTAAACCAAGATAAAAAAAAATTGTATATCATTCACAATGTCTCATCAGTGGTATACCATGCAGGGCGTTTTTGGAGTTGTATTTGATGTATTTTCCCAGCCAAAACCAGGAGATCCTTACAACATGTGATGGATATTTGCCATTGTTGATAATGCAGCAAATCCATGGCAAAATCCTCTTGTTACATGTGTATTTAGTCTACGATTTCACTCTATGCATTGCAGATTCTGCTGTGAAAATGTGCAACAAATCTGTATCAGAGCTGACACGTTTTGAATTAGAATTTTAACTTTTTTTTGTTAAAAATGCCAACCAGTTGTAAATTGAAATTCTAAAGGAAATTATTGAACGGTCTACATGCACAGCATGCTCTACGTATGTTTTTTTTGTTGTTGTTGTCCCTATCTATATTTTTTAAAATTCCTAAAATTGTGCATTTGTCACACTGGCCACTCGTCCTAAAATACATCAAGTGTTTCTGGTCTTTGAGAGCGGCCACGTGGGCTATAGACAAAATAAACTGCAGCTGACCTCACTGTCTTCTATGGGGGGTTTCTAGGCATGCTCTGTGACCTGAGCAGAGTTCATGCGCAAGTAAATAAGCTTTGACAATCGCCTGTTCAGAATGGTTGATCCTGTGTTATTTATATATAGGTGATATCTGTCATTGTAATTCTGCTTGTGATGATAATGCAATAGCTACTGAAAAGTTACCTATACAGGACAAGAAATGTCAACATTATTAAACCTAGTGGTCAGTGCAAAAACTGCATGATTTCTGTGGTTTTTTTTGTTTGTTTGTTTGTTTGTTTGTTTTTTATATAGGTGATTCAATGGAATATTAAAACAAAAATCACCAAAAGATCTAAAAAGTGTGTAACATAAAAATATGATTTAACCCCTAGATGACTAGCACCGTAGTCAGTGACTTTAACGCCCAGTGTCGTACTATTAGGCAGGGCCGGCGCGTCCTATAAGCGGACTAGGCCGCCGCGTAGAGCGCCCCTTGGCAAGGGGCGCTGCTAGGAGCGCCGGCCCTGCCTCATGCTGCAGCCGCCCGAGCGCTCTGAATTGAGCCTCAGACGGCTGCAGCACTCCCGGGCTGGTGCGTCCATGAGGACGCACCGCCCGGGCTCAGCATGAGAGAGGAGCTGACAGGAGGGAAGCGCCAGCGCTCCCTCCTGTCAGTCCATTAGCGCGGCCGAGCTCTGTATGGCCGCGGGTACAGGAGCATGTGTCTCCTGTACCCGGCCGGACTGACATGAAGTGCGCACACAGTGTGCACTGCCTGTCAGTCCGTCAGGGTACAGGAATCTAAAGCTCCTGTACCCGTGGACCATAAAGCGCTCGGCCACGCTACATTACAGGCGGGGGAGGGAGGGGGGAGAATGACAAGAGTGGGGGGAAGAATGACAAGAGGGGGGGAAGAATGATAAGGGGGGGGGGCGGCAAACTTTTCTTTTGCCTAGGGCGGCAAAAATCCTTGCACCGGCCCTGCTATTACGGATTGCTGATTGGTCAGGCACAGGAGCAGCATTGGTGAAAACTCCAAGCCTGTGGATTGACCTCTTAGATGCCGGCATGGCGCCGTCAATGCACCCTCTCTGATCCCATTGGCTCGCCATGATTGTATAATGGCCCAAGGCCTCGGGGACTTGCCAGCTACAATGGCCTATGTGACTGGGTCTCATAGGCAAACTGTCGGTTTGAGACTGACAATTCCAATGTCATGTATTACAGTATATATTGTACTGCATTGGAAGGGATCAGACTCTCAAAAGTCCCCTAATGGGACAAAAATAGAAAGTAAAAAAAGTGTTTTATAAAGAAAATGCTTCTTTCCCCTCATCAGACCATTAACAATTAAAAAAAAAGAAAAATAAATACATATTGGGTATCACTGTGTCTGTAATGACATGCTTTATAAAACTATCACATGTTCTACCCCATTAGGTGAACGGCATAAAAATAAAAACATTGCCAGAATAGCCATTTTTTTGTTACCTTGCATCAATAAAGTAATATTGTAATATTGAGTGATCAAATATATGTAATATTGAGTGATCAAAAAGTACTATGTAAACCAAAAATTATTCCAATGAAAATGTCAACTCATCCTGCAAATAACGAGCCCCCACACATGACCATCGCCAGAAAAATAAAAAAATATATGGCTTTCAGAAAATGGTGACTCAAAAACATGATTTTTTCTTTTCAAAAATGTTTTTATTGTGTAAAACTGAACAATAATAATAAAAATAGACCTATTAGGCATTGTTGCGTCCATAACAGCCTAATAAAAAATATCACATGACCTATCCCGTAAAATATATGCTAGAACAGACCATTTTTGGTCACCTTATCTCCCAAAAATCATAACATCAAGTGATCAAAAAGTCATATGTACCCAAAATGCTAGCAATGAAAGCATCCCCTCATCCCACAAAAAAAGCCCTCACACAAGACCATTGCCAGAAAATTCTTAAAAATGGCTTTCAGAAAATGGTGACGCAAAAACTATATTAAAACTATGAAAAAACTGTATAAAATTGTTATCTCTGTAACCTCAGTTTTCCCACACTGTGTACTCAGCAATAACAAGACCCAAAATTAATGGCAGAGTTGCTGCCTTTTCTTTATCCTAGTTCCCAAAAAGCACCATCAAAAAGTCGTATCTACTCCAAAATAGAACCAATGACAGCTCGTTCCTCCAAAAAAGAAGCCCCCACACAGGTCCGTCGAGAGAAAAGTAAACATATGGTTCTCAGAAAATGGCAGTACTACTGCCCCAGAGGCTGTTCATCAGCAACATGGTGCTTGTAATCCAATCCTTTAAAATATGTGCTACAAAAGCCAAAAGTTGGTCTTTCCCATCTGAACCCAACAGCAAACCCAAACAGCAGTTTTGGTCTGCATTTATGGCATTTCATTACCTAGTAAAACCACTACCGGTGTCTCCAATGGTACGCTGGGTACGCTTCTTTTTTTATTTAAAGTGGTTGTCTCCCTTCAGACATTGGTGGCATATTGCTAGTATATAGAGAAAATAACACAATGCAACAGCCCTTTTTTCTTGCATATTGCTAATGCATATGCCATCAATGTTAGATAGGTGCAGGTCCCACCTCTGGGTCACAGCTGTGTCTGAAACAAAGTTCCCAAAGTGAATGAGAGCACATTGTGCATGTGTGGGCACCCTCTATTTCTAAGGGAGTTCCGAAAATAACCAAGTGCTGGCTTCGCTACTTCCGCCACTACAATTGAAGTAAATGGAGCAGTGTCTATGCTTGTGTGGTGCGCTCTCCATTGATTTCTGTGGGACAAAAATAGCTGAGGGTGCTAGCGATATGCCAACAATTTGTGAGGTGACACAACCCCTTAAACCTAAGAGCCTCTGTAGTTGTCGGTCATTGTTGTAGAAATCATCAAATTAGGCCTCCAATGTACACTGTGCTCTTTCTTTTCTGAACCCTAAAGTGTGCCCAAACAGCTGTTTACAACCACATATGGGGTGTTACCATATTAACCGCTTCAGCCCCCCTAGCTTAAACACCCTTAATGACCAGGCCACTTTTTACAATTCCGCACTACACTACTTTCACCGTTTATTGCTCCGTCATGCAACTTACCACCCAAATGAATTTTACCTCCTTTTCTTCTCACTAATAGAGCTTTCATTTGGTGGTATTTCATTGTTGCTGACATTTTTATTTTTTTTGCCATTAATACAAATTTAACGACATTTTTGCAAAAAAATGACATTTTTCACTTTCTGTTGTAAAATTTTTCAAAAAAAAACTACATTTCTATATAAATTTTTCTCTTAAATTTATTGTTCTACATGTCTTTGATAAAAAAAAGTCCAATAAGTGTATATTTATTGGTTTGGGTAAAAGTTATAGCGTTTACAAACTATGGTGCAAAAAAGTGAATTTCGGCATTTTGAAGCAGCTCTGACTTTCTGAGCACCTGTCATGTTTCTTCAGGTGCTAGAATGTCAGGATAGTATAAATACCCCCCAAATCACACCATTTTAGAAAGAAGACACCCCAAAGTATTCGCGAAGGGGCATGGTGAGTTCATGTATCATTTCATTTTTTTTCACAAGTTAGCGGAAAATGACACTTTCTGAGAAAAAAAAAAAAGTTTTAATTTCTGATAACTTCTGGCAAAAAAAAATAAAATCTCAGACGGACTCACTATGCCCCTCAGTGAATACCTTGGGGTGTCTACTTTCCGAAATGGGGTCATTTGTGGGGTGTGTTTACTGTTCTGGCATTTTGGGCGGGGCTAAATTGTGAGCTGCCATGTAAAACCTAAAGGTACTCGTTGGAATTTGGGCCCCTTTGCACACCCAGGCTGTAAAAAAGTGTCACTTATGTGGTATCGCCGTACTCAGGAGAAGTAGGGCAATGTGTTTTGGGGTGTATTTTTACATATACCCATGTTGGGTGAGAGAAATATCTCTGTAAATTGTCAACTTTGTATAAAAAATTTTAAAAGTTGTAGTTTACAGAGATATTTTTCACACAAAGTATGGGTATATATAAAAATACACCCCAAAACACATTGCCCTACTTCTCCTGAGTACGGCGATACCACATGAGTGACACTTTTTTGCAGCCAAGATGCGCAAAGGGGCCCTAAAACCAATGAGTACCTTTAGGATTTCACAGGCCATTTTTACGCATTTGGATTCTCACGCTTTAGGACCCCTAAAATGCCAGGGCAGTATAAAAACCCCACAAGTGACCCCATTGTGGAAAGAAGACACCCCAAGGTATTCCGTGAGGGGCATGGCGAGTTAACAGAAAAAAAAAAAATTTGGCACAAGTTAGCGGAAATGGATTTTTTTTTATTTTTTTTTTTTACAGTCTCATATTCCACTAACTTGTGACAAAAAATAAAATTTTGCATGAACTCACCATACCCCTCACGGAATACCTAGGGGTGTCTACTTTCAAAAATGGGGTCACATGTGAGGTTTTTGTACTGCCCTGGCATTTGAGGGTCTCCGCAATCATTACACGTATGGCCAGCATTAGGAGTTTCTGCAATTCTCCTTATATTGAGCATACGGGTAATGAGATTTTTTTTTTCCGTTCAGCCTCTGCGCTGAAAAAAAAATAAAAATTAACGGCACAGATTTTTTCATTCGCATCGGTCAATGTGGATGAAAAAATCTCTGCCAAAATCAGTGACTGTGGTGCGGTGGGCTGGGCGCTAACTACCTAACAAGTAGCTAACTAACTGGCGGTGATAAGGGACCCTTATGCCCCATTCACACGTCCGAAATTCTGTTTGCGGAACGGAATTGCGGACCCATTCATTTCTATGGGGACAGACTTTGTCCCGCTCGGATCCGGAATTACGGATCCGGCTTCCGAGTCTGCACTTCCGTTCCACAAAAATATAGAACATGTCCTATTCTTGTCCGCAGTTGCGGACAAGAAAGCATTTTCTATATAGTTCTGGCAATGTGTGGATCTGCAAAATGCGGAAAGCACATTGCCGGTGTCCGTGTTTTGAGGATCCGCGAATCCACGGATCCGTGAATCCACGGATCTGCAAAACACATATGGACGTCTGAATGGAGCCTTACAAGGGTGTGATCAATGACAGGGGGTGATCAGGGGTCTAGATGGGGTGATCAAGGGGTTAATAGGTGAGGGGGTGGGGGGGTTAGTGTAGTGTTTGGTGCAACTTTACTGTGTTACCTGGTCCTCTGGTGGTCGATCCCAGCAAATGGGACCACCAGAGGACCAGGTAGCAGCTATATCAGACGCTGTTCACAAAACAGCGTCTGATATAGCTGTTTGATGCGATTTTATTCGCATCTACAGCCTGCCAGCGATGGATCATCGCTGGCAGGCTGTAGCCTAACTGCCGTGCCGCGCTTCTCTGTGAACGCGCACGCGCGCGCGTTCACAGGAAATCTCGGCTCTCACGAGATGACGCGTCATCTCAGAGCTACAGGACCGCCCGCAGGACGCATCCCTGCGTTAAGCGGTCCTGTACTGGTTAAGGAATAAATGTGTAACAAATTGTGGGTTGTTCTTTTTTTCCTGTAACCCCTTGTAAAAATGCAAAATGTGGGGCTTATGCAAAATTTTGTTGGAATAAATTAAATTTTTTATTATCACAGCCAAATGTTTCTAAATTCTATGAAACACCTGTGTGTTCAAGGAGGTCAGTACACCCCTCAATAAATTCATTGAGAGGTGAGGTTTCCAAAATGGGGCCACGTTTTGGGGATTCCACTATAGTGGTACCAAGGGGTCTAATCTAATGTGACATGGTGCCTTGAAACCATTCCCTCAAAATCTGTACTCCAAAAACCCTATGGTGTTTCTTCCATTCTTAGGCCATACAGCAGTTTATGACTACATATGACGTACTGCTGTATTCAGTAGAAAATGCATATCAAATTGTGGGGTTCCTTTTCTCCGGTTACCTCTTGTGAAAATGAAAAATCTGGGGCTAAAGCAACATTTTATTGGACAAAATGTAATTTTTCATGTTCACAGCCAAATGGGGTCAAAGCATTCACTACACCCCTCAAAAATTCTTTGAGCGGTGTAGTTTCCAAAATGAGGTCACTTTTTGGGGTTTTCAACTGTAGGGGTGACCGAAAACCTTTCCAGCAAAATGTGCCCTCCAAAAGCCATATGATGCTTTCTTTTCTGAGCACTGCGTTATGCCCATCAGTTTATGACCAAATATGGTTGATTCTGTAAACTACAAAATGAGGGTTATAAATATTGAGGTTTGTTTTGCTGTGAACTCTTGCTGTGTTACAGGATAAAATGGATTAAAATGGAGAATCTGCAAAGAGTGAATATTGAAATTTCACCTCCATTTTCTTTTACTTCTTATGAAACACCTAAAGGGTTAACAAAGTTTGTAAAATCAGTTTTGAATAATTTGAGGAGTGTAGTTTCTAAAATGGGGTCATTTATGGGTGGTCCCTCAAAGTCACTTCAAAACGGAATTGGTGCTTAAAAAAGTCGGTTTTGGAAATTTTCTTGAAAATTTTTAGAAATTCCTGCTAAAATTCTAAGTCTTCCAACTAGGGTTGAGCAAAGCGAGCTTCGGATGCTTTATTCAAAGTCACTTCGTTCAAAATTTCGGAATAATACTGTACGGAGATTCGTCTCCGTACCATATTAGAATGTATAGGCTCCGATGAGCCGAAGTTACTTATTCACAAAGTCGTGTGTGACTTTGTTGAATAACTTCGGTAATTGATTTTTTAAAGTGGAAAACCACTTTAACCCCTTAGTGACCACCGATACGTGTTTTTACGGCGGTCACTAAGGGGCCTTAGGCTGGGCCGCCGCTTTTTTACGGTGTCCCAGTCTAAAAGCTGCATGGGTGCCCCGGGGAGCGGGGACCCGGCTCACATGAGAGCCGCGGCCCTGCTCTAACAGCTCCGACCGGCAGGAGTGAGGTGCCGATGTGTGTGAAGCCTACCTGGCTTCCGATGTAGGCCCCGGTCCTGGCTGTACTAATTTCCAGCAGGCTGCGCCTCTCTGTTAAAATGCCATTTCTATTAAAGTGCAATGCATTATAGGGATAATGCATTGCATTTTAAAAGCAATCAAAATACTGTCTGTTATAGTCTCCTTGTGGGACTATTAAGTGGTAAAGAAAAAAAAACATTTATTAAATAAAAAAAATCTCATTAAAAATTACACTTTTTTCCATTAAAAGTACTCAATGAAAAAAAAGGGTTTTATTGCAAAAAAAGTTGTAAAACCTAAAATAAAAAATATGTATTTGGTATCACTGTAATCGTACTGACCAGAGAATAAAGATATTATGTTATTTATACCAAAAAATTAACGCCGTTAAATTTTATAACGTAAAAACGTAGTGGCAGTATTGCTGTTTTTCCCATCTCCCTCCCAGAAAGAGTTAATGAAAGTTAATCAGAAAGTTGTGTACCCCAAAATGGCACCATTAAAAACTACAACTTGTCCCGAAAAAGAAAAAAAAAGCCCTCATTAAGCTATATAGATGGAAAAATTAAAAATTTATAGCTCTTGGAATGCAACAATGAAAAAAGGAAGAAAAACGCTTGGTGAGTAAGGCCCAAAACAGGCTGGGCACTAAGGTGTTAAAACTTGAAACTGAACTCGGCTTCGCTTCCGACTAGTACCTCGGAATGCGCATGTTTGTTATAGTGCATTTCCTTCTGAAATACTGGGAAAAATGGTTTGTTCTGGAAATTGTTCTGATAACGCGCATGCTTTGCTTAAAAATTTGATTGGAGAGAGAAAACATACAGATAAGTCCAGCAAATTATAGGCTGCTGAGTAAAAGTGATCTTAAATGCCTTGAAGTGGCAACAAAAAACTGAAAGAAACATGGAACTGCTGTTCGAATGGATGGAAGAATAGCCAAAAGGGCAAAGGCTCAGCCAATAATCACCAGAAAGATCAAATATTTGAAGTTACCACTACTACAATCAAAAGACTATTAAGTGAAGCCAAGTTACTAGCAAGAACTCCCTGCAAAGTCCCATTCCTAAAAAAAAAAAAAAAAAACTTGTCTTGAATAGGCTAAAATTTGAAAAGTAACACTTTGACTGGGCCAAAGAGAAACTGCTCAACATTTTATGGACTGATGAAAGCAAAACTGTTATTTTTGGGTCTAGTGGCCACGGACCCCCAAGTACTGAATTCAAGCCATAGTACACTGTGAAGATAGTAAAGCATGGTGGTGCAAAAATTATGATATGGGGATGTTTCTCGTGCCATTGTGTCGGGCCTATTTCTCGCATACGAGGGATCATAGATCATTTTGAGTATATCAAAATACTTAAAGGGATCATGTTGCCCTTTGCTCAAGAAGAAACGCCCTTGAAATGGGTGCTTCAGCACAACAATGTCCCAAAACACACCAGTGAGCGAACCACATCTTGGTTGCAGGCAAACAAGATTGAGTCCCTTGACCTCAATCACATAGAGAACTTGTGGAGTGGCAGAAAATGTGGTCTATGAGCCAAACCCCAAAAATGCAGAAGAAATATGGAATGTAGTCCTATCGTCCTGGACTGGAATACCTGGTCAGAGGTGCCAGAAGTTGGTTGACTGCATGCAACACATGTCATTCTGTTCTCAGAAACCATGGTTATGCCACTAAATAGTAGTTTAGTAATTCAAGGTAATGTGAAATCTCAAATATTTTTTTCAGTTTAGACAATACATTTTTCTTTACTTTCTGTAAAGGATTAAAACAAATTGGATATATTTTATTGTTTTGATTTGGAATTGAATGTGTAGCATTTCCAGTGCATTTGCATTTATGGAAATAAAACTTATTATAATGTTTTTACTCTTTATTTGCTTTTTTTTTTAAACAATCTCAAAATCTGTTGGATAAGTAAAAGTGTTCCAAAGTTATTAGCACATATAGTGAGATATGTCAGATTTGCAAATTTTGGCTTGGTCCATAAAGTAAAAACTGTCTGTGTCCTTAAGTGGTTAACATCCTATGGGTGGATGTTTAACTCTGAATGGACGTTCTGGAATGTCCATTCAGAGATTGCAGCTGCACACTAATTGTGCAGCTGCCGAGCGGGGAGCCCACTGTCAGTGACAGCAGGGCAACCTAGAGAGAAGGCAGGGACAGTTCCCAGGTGTTCCTGCCTTCTAGATCGCTGCATACACAGCATTCACCGAGCACTGTGCGCTTCCTGTCCCGGCCCGGTGGTCATGTCACAGCCAGGAGAGTGCAGAAGCTGTCAGATCTTTCACAGACCTCGATCAGCCCTGCACTGAGGCGGTACAGCACTGTATTCTGCTGTACAGCCTCTCTGGGGGGTGTATTTCCCCTGTAACTGGGGCAACTATGTCAGCCCCAGTTACAGGAGAAATCAATAGTGACAAAAAAAAATAAAAAATGCAGTGAAATGTGCCCCAGAGGTCTTGTATGACCTTATCGGAGACACAAAGTGTAAAATATTTTTATTTATTTTTTTAAATAAAGTGTTTTATAAAAAAGGTTTCACATGTAAAAAATAGAATAGACAGATTTGATATTACCGCGTCCATGACGACTGGCTCTATAAATATATCACGTTATCCACCCTGTCCGATAAACACCATAATAAAAACTGTGTCAAAAAAAGGCATTTTTGTCACCTTACATCACAAAAAGTAAAAAGTACAACACCAAATGATCAAAAAGGCGTATGTCCCACAAAATGGTACCAATAAAAGTCACCTCATTCTGCAAAAAATGAGCCCCTATATAAGAAAATCGATCAAAAAATTGAAAAACTATAGCTCTCACAACATGGAGACATTAAAACATCATATTTTGTTTCAAAAATGTTATTATTGTGTTAAAGTAAAAAAAAAAAAGTAAAATATTGGGTATTGCTGCGTCCGTAACAACCAGCTCTATAAAAATATCACATGACCCAACCCCTCAGGTGAACGCCGTAAAAAATAAAATAAAAACAGTGCCACAAAAAAAATTATTTTTTTTGTCACCTTACATCACAAAAAGTCATATGCACCCCGAATTAGTTTAAATCAGTCATCTCATCTCGCAAAAAATTATACCCTACCTAAGAACACCGTAAAAAAAAAAAACACTTTTTTTGCACTTTACATCACTAAAAGTACAACACCAAGTGATCAAAAAGGCGTATGCCCCCCAAAATAGTACCAATCTAACAGTCACCTCATCCCGCAAAAAATGAGCCCCTACTTAAAACAATCGTTCAAAAAATTTAAAAAAACTATGCCTCAGACTATGGAGACACTAAAATGATTTTATTTTTGTTTCAAAAATATTATTGTGTAAAACTTAAATAAAGAAATAGTATAGATATTACCTATCGCCACGTCCGTAAGAACCTGCTCTATACAAATATCACGTGACCCAACCCCTCAGGTTAACACCGTATTAAAAATAAAATAAAAAGTGGGTCAAAAAAGCAATTTTTTGTCACATTACATCACAAAAAGTGGAATACCAAGCGATCAAAAAGTCATATGCACCGTAAAATAGTACCAATCAAATCGTCATCTCATACCACAAAAAAAGAGCCCCTACATAAGACAGTCGCCTAAAAAACAAAAAAAAAACGATGGCTTTCAGAATATGGAGACACAATTTTTATTTTATTTTTTTTCAAAAATGCTTCATTATGTAAAACTGAAACAAACATGGTATTGTCGTGTCCGTAACAACCAGCTCTATAAAAACAGCACATAATCTAACCTGTCGGATAAAAATTGTAAATAATAAAAAAAAAAGTGCCAAAACAGCTATTTTTTGTTACCTTGCCTCACAAAAAAGTGTAATATAGAGCAACCAAAACTCATATGTACCCTAAAATAGCACCAACAAAACTGCCACCTTATCCCTTAGTTTCCAAAATGGGGTCACTTTTTTGGAGTTTCTACTCTAGGGGTGCATCAGGGGATCTTCAAATGTGACATGGTGTCAAAAGACCAGTCCAGCAAAATATGCCTTCCAAAAACCACTTTGCGCTCCTTTCCTTCTACGCCCTGCTGTGTGCCCGTACAGCAGTTTACAACAACATATGGGGTGTTTCTGTAACGACAGAATCAGGGCAATAAATATTGAGTTTTGTGTGGCTGTTAACCCTTGCTTTGTTAGCGGAAAAAAATGATTAAAACGGAAAATCAGCCAAAAAAGTGAGATTCTGAAACTTCATCTCCATATTCCATTAACTCTTGTGGAACACCGAAAGGGTTACAAAAGTTTGTAAAATCCGTTTTGAATACTTTGAGGGGGTGTATTTTCCAAAATGGGGTCATCTTAGGGTGGTTTCTATTATGTAAGCCTCACAAAGTGACTTCAGACCTGAACTGGTCCTTAAAAAGTGGATTTTGGAAATTTTCGGAAACATTTCAATATTTGCTTCTAAACTTCTAAGCCTTCTAACGTCCCCAAAAAATAAAATGACATTCACAAAATGATCCAAACTTGAAGTAGACATATGGGGTATGTAAAGTAATAACTATTTTTGGAGGTATTACTATCTTTTATAAAAGTAGAAAAGTTGAAATTTGGAAATTTGCTAATTTTTCCAAATTTTGGGTAAATTTAGTATTTTTTTTATAATTAAAAATCAAATTTTTTTACTCTATTTTACCACTGTCATAAAGTACAATATGTGACGAGAAAACAATCTCAGAATGGCCTGGATAAGTAAAAGCGTTTTAAAGTTATCACCTTATAAAGTGACACGTCAGATTTGCAAAAAGGGGCTCAGAAGTGAAGTGGTTGAAGAATATATAATTTTCTGATGACCTATTCCCTTTAAGCACTAGCATGTTTTTAATACCCAGGGAGTAACACTAGAAGTTGCCAGCTGCACTAATAAATCAATGTTTACCTCTGGTTCCTCCCCATCCGTAAAAATGTATTTAGCTATTTTAACATAATAATTTCACCTTTGCAAGTAGTCATATAAAACAACTTGTATGGGAATGTGTGTGAAAGAGAATGTAGCCTAAAAAGTAAATCTGGATTTACTGGTAAAGTGGAATAAATGGGGGATGTTTGGAAACCTAAATAAATTCAGAAATGATTTACATAACTTTATTTATTTTAGAATTTCAGGACAGAACAAAGAGACAGCACCAGGAGCATGATAATTGTGCAACCATGCATTCATCTCTTTACTACATTAATGACATGGGACTCCCCCAGTATAGGTCAGCTGAAGTGTCTTCCTCATATTCCTCTTCCATTGCAGCCACTTACACACATTTTAGCGTCCCTGAGACATTTGGTGGGGAGCTGCAGATGGTAAAGGATATACCTCCATATAGTGTCTCAGAGAATAGTTTGAATGACATTTCTAAAACAGAGACTGTTCAAGAAACTGAGTCACCAAGTTACTCTGACACAGCAGAGACCTCTAATGTAGATGCTGACAGAAATACTGCTGTTCCTGGACTATCATCTTCCACTAGTGACTCTTCACATGAACCTAGTTCGGAAAAGCCTGCATCGAGCCATTCACAAGGAAAAACATCCAAAACTCTGAGTCCTGATATACTTCAACTTCTCAAAGGAAAAGATGCCAATACCGTGACAAATATCCTCCGGACACTTTCTCCTTTTTATCCTGCTCTTCAAGGTAAGTGTTTAGAAACCACATCCACAGTCTACACCATAATATGATCCTGAGTTGGTATCCATAGCATTTGATGCAAATAAAGTTTAACTTTTTTTAATCACAGTATGTGACAAGCCGAATATGGAATCATATGACCTCCCTCCTAAAAAATAAACATTTATATTTTATCCAGAATAATTGATGACCTTCAGCCTGTCCCATGTCAAAAGTGGTCACATATCTGTTAAAGATGTATTGCCACTTTAGACATTTATAGCATAGCCAAAGGATATGACATAATTGTCTGATAGATGTGGGTCCCAACTCTGGGACCCAAACCTATCTCCAGAACGGAGGCAGCAACTTGCTGCTGTGTTAAGGTACAGGATAGGGGATAACTACCTGATTGTTGAGGGTCCAACCACCGGGACCCCCACCAATCACGAGAATAAGAGTCCTGTTCCAGGTTGTGCATACACACTGGCACTCTATTCATTCTTTATGGGTACACTAGGATAGCTAAGTACAGCGCTCTGCTGTCTCCAGCACTCCTTTAGAGAAATAATTTGAGCATCAATGGGCATGCATAACCTAGCTCTCCATTAGAACAGGGTAAAGGGACCCCTCATTCTTGTGATCGGTGGGAGTCCCAGTGATGAGTTGTTTGTCTCCTAAACTGTAGATAGGGGTTAACTTAAAAATGTGGAACAACCCCTTCAATGCAGTATATTGGTGGTATTTTTATTTTTGTCTTATTCAGTTCTTTTTCCTTTTCCTTACAGAAGTGAACCTTGAGATTCTTGCCCAGGTGCTTGTTAACACTGGGGTGCTCGACTAATGTCCTGAGATACCAGTTTGTCAAACAGTGTGGTATGAAAGCTGCATTTTAAATCCAGTAACAATTTCTTCCTGTTTAGTAAACAAGACCAAATAGAGTAACGTCCATTCTATACATTCTGTCTTAGTATTATTTTGTCCTTGCAAAGTGGATTGCTTTTATTTTAATAAAGTTTCTTAACTTCCAATTTAAAATATACCATACTTTATTTATTGAAATTTTAGATGATTGTTTTTTGTTTTTAATTACATATATGTTCAGTAAGTACTTTAATATTACACCTACCCTTTACAGTTTGAAACAATCTGCGTATAGAGTATATTGTCTTGGGATATTTTAAAGGGGTTGTCTGCTTTTATTATATTGATGACCTGTCTTTGGGATAGGACATCAATATCAGATTGGGGGGGCAACTGCTAGCACCCCTGTCGATCGGCTGTTTGAAGAGAACGTAGCACTTATACACTTGCTGTGACCTCTGTTCTCTCTTCTCTGTAATTATACCTGCTCGCCGCTACAATGTTGACAGCAACATATAGAGAGAACACAGCAATCGTACAAGTGTTGCACTCTCTTCAAACAGCTGATCGACGGGTGGCCGTTATCCTGAGGATAGGTCATCAGTATATCAAAAGGGGACAACCCATTTAATGCCAGACTGATTATAGAGGTCCTGTAACCTTTCCCAACATGTCTACTTTAGTAGCAACTTGCATTCTTAATGGAGCATCTATTCATATGACTCAATGATGTGCCATTCCTTTATTATTGCTGCTAGGAGTTATGAATGAATTGATAGTGGTTTGCAATGAAGGTCCAACTAGGTGTTGCCAATTGTGGTTTACCCTGCACAGTCTGACATTGGCAGCACTGATTCGATCGTGTCAGACAGTGCAGGGGAAAAACTTCCAACAGTTAGCATCCATCTGGACCTTCAATGCAAAATGCTAGCAATTCATTTATAACTTCTAGCAGGAATAATGCATGGCACATCATAGCGTCCTAAGAGTAGATGCTCCAGAATTGATATTACAAGGTGGATGCAAATAATTGCTAAAACAAAAATGTTAGGAGAGTTTACATATCTTTAAATGTGGTGCAGCTCTTTTTGTACAAACGGCAGGTGTTTCATAACACGTCCTACCACTCTAAGTTCCTAGCATTCAGAATGTTAGTTGTCAGATGCCCTTTTCCTTCAGGGCAATAATGTGAATTTCTGTTTGAATGCTGCCACCTACAGCATTGTCAACAACTCACAGTGTCCAAATAAGGCAAAACAGAATATTATGGGGTCTTTTTAATCCTAAAAGTGTACCTGCACTTTGAAAAAACTTTTGATGTCATAGCGACATATAAAAGATTTTGATCAGTGCTGAGACTCCTACCAGTCAGTAGAACGAGGAGAGAGAAGCCCTCTTACAGAACGCTCTCTCTCCTCGCTGCAGAAAACTGAATCCAGATAGACATTCTGTTGACCCTGTCGCCTGCAATGAGGGGAGACCCCGCGCTATGTGAGCGCTTCTCTTTCCTCATTCTAGTGATTGGTGGGGGTTTCACCATGGATCAAAACCTTTTTTGTTGCTATGACATATCAAAGTTTTTTAAATTTTCCTTTGAGCTAAAACAGATACAGCAAAATATACGATGCACATAAGTTGTTACACTCGCAAAAATTGTGCATTAAAATACAACAGCCATTGAAATACAGTGTGAACACAATTCAGTCCAAGTTGTTAAGTAAGGAGGAACTTACACCACAGAAAAAAACTAGTTATACCAAGGTCAAATGAGGTGTAATGTGACTCACTGAAATATTTATTGTCCATAATCTCCAATGGCTAAATGTTGCAAATACCCTAAAGTCCCTCTCAGATCTTCACTACAGTACCATATAGTGTGGACTAAGGAAGACATGAGTGTTGATATGTGCCTGTGATAGAACAGGCTCAGTAAACTTGCACCATTTAAAAAAACAAAAAAAAAAACATTTTGTTTTAGCATTTCTCCCGCTTATCAATAAACATATATAGCTTTAATTGTGTGATAACGTACAGTGTGGACAGAATGCTTAGAGATGGCCAATGCTGTAACACAGATCACTTGGCATCTAAAAGAATAAAATAGACCAGAGCCAGGAATTTATCTCCTCCCTTGCAGTGTTTTCAATCAGTGGAATGGAAAAGGAGGGGTAATGAGAATCATCTCGTACCAGAGATGTTGGGTGAATGTTAAAAGGTTTGTCCAAGGTATGTTGAAAAAAAAAAAAAAAGTTAATCACTGTAAACCTGATGGTCCTCAATAAATACATAAGCTAAGCTAGTTTTAGGCAAAAACTAAATTATATTTCCTCCTTTACCTTGTTCTGTTAGGGCCCTTTGCTTACATGCAGTTGCAGAGCTGTGGGGGCATGTAACAACAATCCCTGAAGTTTTCCTCATTAATATTTGTTGGTGTCAACAAAGACTGCCTTTCCTCTTCCCTTGCTTTGCAAAGGGAGTGAATAAAATCGCGGCCCTGCCTGCAGTCTGACTGCTGGGATACTCCTGTTGTTTATGTGTTGGACTGCAATTCCCAGCTGTATTGTACAATAACATTGCTGAAACACACAGGATCTTCCCCCTACGTGTTCGTGTGCAATGCTCTGCAGACACTTACTCACAGCCAGCAGAAGAGTACAGAGGAGAGAACTCCTAAGTCTTTGTCAGCTCTGTGTTTGCAGGGTGAGGAGGGAGGAAAGATCCTGTGCATAGCATTTGTCTCTTCAGTGCCTGGAGAAGAGGAAACCCTGCAGCTGCTCGGTACCTAAAGCAGAGCCTCCAACCATAATTCTGTGCTGCTTATGGTAGAAGGGGTTAAACTTTCCTGAAGAATCCAGTGGGACGGGAGATGCAGGACAGACAACTCAGCCAGCAGATCTGTCAGTGCAGGGGGGCATGGCTTATCTCTCCAACCAGCACAACCTTCACAGTGACGTTCTGTGCACAGAGGCAGACCTGCTCCCTCAGGCTTGTGCACAGAATGTCATCAGAGCAGGAAAGAAGCTGACATCACAGGTCATGTGAAGCTCAGCTAACTAGGAGAAAAAGGCCATTGTAGATAAAGTAAATTGAAAACCTCTTACATTTTGCTTAGAAACATACAAAGAAGAGGGGGCGGAGCTACTGAGACAGTGAGCAGATGCATGTCACTGTTGCTCTGTGGAGACTATTCTTTAACTCGCTATTTCTAATAGAAATCTGCAATTCAGAGCCAGAATTTTGCAAGATTTCACCACTGCTTACCATCTGGAAGACATAGATACAACTTTTATTCATTTTCAGCACAATTTATTTTGCGTCCTCCAGCATCTAACCAAGCCGCGGCCTAAATTTCCGGACACCTGGAGAAAAACGTCCGAGATCCAGCTTCTAAATCCATCTTTGGACCTGAAAAGGACCCGAAACCTATCCCGATCATCACCCGGTAGATATAGCTATTATTTTATTTTTATCCACTTCTCAACACTATTAAACTATCATCTTCCCGCCAAAATGCGGCACATAGCTCTGGGTGAGTGGGATATTTTACTCATAAACTAGATTATATACTCACCTCAGCAAGAGGAGACCCTGAAACACCCTACGTTGATAACTCGGAGCAAATCTATTTAAGCACATTTGATCAAACTCCGCTCTGTCACTGCGGCCTCCAGCCACTCACAGAGCCACAGTCTAAAGTTCTGAGCACCCCGCCAAAGATGCCTACACACCAGCTAGCTTACTGGGACTTAATCCGGGATAGTCCATACAGCATAAAAACTAACAAGCCGCATAGCTCAATGAATACAAGGGGTCTATAAAATACAGATTCCTTATAGCGATAACGCAAATTTTTTACCGCTTATTTAAGTCACGTTTCAGCAACAGATTCTGGCATATCATCTCATACTTCCTTATCTGCCTTGCTATAGCTCAAGGAAAATGACACTTTAAGACTTTTTCTTTTTTTATCACTTTATCGTTTAAATATGTAACAGAAACGTTTTTGTGGCTACACCCAGTATTTAGGAGGCAGAAAATGGACAAACACAAACAGCTCCAGGAGGACCCTATCAGGTCGCATAAAACACCTAAAAACACAAATGAATCCACAAAGATTCTTAAATTTTCATGAGAATCCTTCAAGGGCTCTAACAAAGACATATCTCAACAATCTTCATGGTCTGAGAGTGAGGAGGAAGAAACCAGGATATTGCTGAACTTAAAGAGGACCTTTCATGGGTCCAAACATAATAAAGTAAGTAGCAGGACATGTAGGAGTTAATGCAGGGATCTTTCTGCACTTACTATTTTTTCTCTCCGGTGCTCCGTTCGCCTGCTCTGGCCCCGTTAAATTCTCCTGCGCTGTATGCTAATCACTAGCATCGGAACACCAGGGAGGAGACATCAGCTTCTCTCCTGGGCGTTCCTTCTCCCTGGCTGTAGCACTGTCCAATTGCAGCGCAGAGGGTCACAGCCATTAAGACAAAAAACACCTCCTCCCTGGCTGTGATGCTCTGCACTGCGATTGGACAGCCAGGGAGAAGAAACGCCTATGGAGAAAAGCTCCATAGGCGTCCTACTACTTACTTTTTTATGTTTGGACCCATGAAAGGTCCTCTCTAAAGAATATATCAGAGCTCTCCTTTCAACTGCCAATTTGAAGCTTCTATTAAAAGAATTCACTACATTTATCAAAAAAGAACTGGCAGACCTTAAAATGACATTAAACAAGTTTCACATCACATTGATTCTCCTGAGGAAGCGTAGGCTCAGGTTTCATCGCATACTGAATATTTAGAGGACCTGGCCCTTTCTCAACAAAAGGAACTATTTCAATTGAAATTACATGCGGATGATCTTGAGAACCGTTCCTGCAGGAATAATTTACGGATCAAAGGGATGCCTGAAACGGTGCCGGACAAAGAGATCCCCCTGATTCTTTCACAAATATTCAATGAGCTCCTCAGCCTACCTGAATACAATGACATTGGCCTCTAAAGAGCCCACAGAACACTATCCCAAAACTTTTGTGGTTTGTCCACATGACTTTTGGCATACTGCAGTCGACTCTTCTTATTCTTTGGAGATAGCAAGGGGGTGCGCCTGGGAGTTCTGGCATGGAGGCCTTCATTACGCAGTGTGCGCCTTATTGTCTGAGCTGAAACTTCAGTACCCGCATCTGACAAATCTTTTTTCAGTTCCTCAGCAGTCACACGGGGACTTTTCTCCACTTTGCGTTTAAGGTAGCGCACAGCAGTCGAAGTCAGCATCTTCTTTCTTCTTCTTGCAATCTTCTTATAGCCATTTCCCTTCCTGTGAAGAGAAATCACCTCTTCTCTTGTCTTCCTGGACCATTCTCTTGACTTCACCATGTTTGTAAACACACCAGTAAATGTCTAGAAGGAGCTGAGTGTCACAGTCATTTTACATCTGCCTAATTGGTGCTTATTATGCTTGATTGCTGCTCCTTGACATCCAGAGGTGTTTTCAATACCTGATCGAAAACACTTGAATGAGCCTCTGTTCTTAACCACTTGAAGACCACGGGTTTATACCCCCCTAGTGACCAGGCCCTTTTTTACAAATCCGCACTACACTACTTTCACCGTTTATTGCTCGGTCATACAACTTACCACCCAAATGAATTTTACCTCCTTTTCTTCTCACTAATAGAGCTTTCATTTGGTGGTATTTCATTCTTGCTGACATTTTTACTTTTTTTGACAAAATTTTTGACAAAAAACTACATTTTTCGCTTTCTGTTGTAAAAATTTTCAAATAACAATACCTTCAATTTAAAATTTTCTCTAAATTTATTGTTCTACATGTCTTTGATGAAAAAAAATGCAATAAGTGTATATGTATTGGTTTGGGTAAAAGTTATAGCATTTACAAACTATGGTGCAAAAAAGTGAGTTTCCGCACTTTGATTTTCTGAGCACCTGTCCTGTTTCCTGATGCACTACAATGCTCAGACAGTAGAAACACCCCATAAATGACCCCATTTCGGAAAGTAGACACCCTAAGGTATTCGCTAAGGGGCATAGTGAGTTCATGGAATTTTTTATTTTTTCCCTCCGCCTCCACAACGGCATCACCTGGAGGTTGGCCCGCCTTCTCAGGGACAGGAAACCATAGATGAGATCAGACATAAAAGGGCCTCCTCCCCTTTACCACTTCAGTTGTTTCCTGTCCCTCAGAAGGTCGGGAAGATCGAGATCAACGTGCGCACGGCCTTTATTGTTCTATCCCGGCGATGCCGGAGGGCCGTTGCAGGAGCGGGGATCGCGGGACCCGGAGTCCGGGTCCTTCCCCCCTCTTGGTGTAAGCCCGGCGCATGCCGGCAACCCCGGGCTAAGTCACCTCATGTTCCGGGCAGGACCGACGTGGGTGAGGGCGGCAGGGAGCGCTATCAGGTAGGACGCGCTCTACAAAACTTCCGGAGGGCGGCACTGCGGGCAGGGGGCGGAGCCAGAGATCACCTGACCGGCAGTCAGGAAGATTCAAAGAGCGCAGACGCCGGCGTCCTAGTGTGGTTTACCGCACTCAGCAGGATGCAGACCGGCTCTGAATCCCCCAGGAAGCCCACAGAGGTCTCCAGACCCTCCGGCCCGGTAAGCCTCCTCCCTTTGGGAATCTGTTAAGAGAGGATGCAGTCCCCTCTCTTATAATGATCTTTTGATGAAAGGTTCTTTTAAGTGGCGTTTTTATATTTAAAAAAGAAAACACCCCTGTTTATTGTGCATTTATGTCTCCTAGGGAAGGGACGTGCCTAAAAAAGAACCAACCACCAAAAAGAAATGTGCCATTTGTAAAAAGGGGCTTGCTAGCTCTCATAAGAAACCCTTATGCCAGAATTGTTGTGAGAAAGTGGTTTCAGAAGAGTCTCCATCTTTGATTAAGAATCTAAGATCCATGATTAAGGAGGAAGTCGGGGCTGCAGTTGAGGCTAAACTATCAAACGTTCCCCCCAGACCTTCCAGCACCTCCATAGCGCTGCCTGAGTCTGACCTGGATGAAGGAGAAGTTACGTCCGATTCTGACTCGGTAGTTTCTGTAGACGTATTTGGGAAATCCCTTTGTACCATTGAGGAGACGGACAGTTTGCTAAAAACAATTCGGGCCACAATTAATGTAGAAGAACCAAAGGAACCACTATCTGTACAGGATCAGATGTTTGCGGGTTTAGGTGATAGGAAAAAGAGTTTTTCCGGTACACAATAATATAAAAGTTCTAATCCACAATGAGTGGAAGGAACCAGAAAAGAAACAGTCTGCATCTAAGATGTTCAAACGAAAATACCCATTCACGGAAGAGGACTCTTCCACATGGGATAAGACCCCAAAAGTGGACGCCCCAGTGGCTAAAATATCCAAGAAGTCTGCACTTCCGTTTGAGGATCTGGGGCTATTAAAAGACCCAATGGATAAGAAGTGTGAAAGCTTATTAAAGAAAACCTGGGAGTCCTCCACAGCAGCTTTTAGGCCTGGTATTGCCGTTACATACACGGCCAGAACCCTGTCCCTATGGCTCAGTAAGCTCGAGGACCATTTAGAATCAGGTACACCTAGGGAAGACATTCTCGCATCCATCCCTACGCTAAAACAGGCAGCTAATTTCATTGCGGATGCCTCAGCGGATATTGTTAAACTCTCGGCCAGGTCGGCCGCCTTATCTAATGCCTCACGTCGTGCGATCTGGCTCAGATCCTGGTCCGGTGATGCCGCTTCTAAAAATAAACTATGTTCGCTTCCATGTGAAGGAGATCGGGTGTTTGGGTCAGCACTCGATGATATTCTAGAGAAAGCCTCTGACCGCAGAAAGGGATTCCCGACAGAATCAAAATTCTACCAGCAAAGACGTTCCTTTCGTCCCCAAAGACGTGGTAGACCTGACCAGAAAAAAAGGGAAACAGGGTCATCCTGGCAGGCCCCAAAAGGAAGAGGGAAAGGCTTCCTTTTCAATTCTGAGAAGTCCTCCCGTCCCACGACCCAATGACGCCAGAGGTTCGGTGGGAGGAAGACTGTCCCGGTTTTATCCGGCCTGGGAAAAAATCCGGGCTTCTCCCTGGGTGTTAGCCATTATAAAAGAAGGGTACAGTCTAGAGTTCCTCAGTCTTCCTCCAACTCAATATATGGTGAATTCCACTCTAGCAGGAAGAAATCAAGAAGCCATGGAAGAACAGATAAGGATTCTTTTACAAAAGAAAGCCATTATTCCTGTTCCAGAGTCTGAGGAAAGACAGGGCTTTTACTCCCCGATCTTTCTAATAAGGAAGCCAAACGGTTCCTTCAGGGCAATCATAAACCTAAAACAGCTGAACCAGTCTGTAGTTTACAAGAGGTTCAAAATGGAGACGGTCAGATCAATAGTCAATTTGTTAACAGAAAATTGCTACATGGTGACGATAGATCTTACGGACGCTTACTATCATGTCCCGAAGAAAAGAAGACCAAAAGTATCTAAGAACAGCGGTCTGGATTCAGGGGTCTCTACACCATTTTCAATTTCAGGTACTTCCATTTGGCCTCAGCTCAGCCCCAAGAGTCTTCACCAAGGTAATGGTAGAGGTCGCAAAATTTTTACATCTGGCGGGGATATCCTTTATTCCGTACCTCAATGATTTCCTCATTACTGCCCAGACAGAAGAGATTTTAACAGTCAATCTTCAGACGGTCATATCAACACTTACCGACCTGGGATGGCTGATAATTCACCAAAAATCGAGTCTCAACCCCTCTCGGGAGAGAGTCTTTTTAGGGGTACTTCTCGATTCCCAAAAGATGACATCCTTTCTGCCCGCATTGAAACAGGAAGAGTTGATATCCACGATCAAAACCTTCCAAAAAAAGGTAGTATCATCTTACAGGAAGATTATGGCAGTTCTGGGTCTAATGACATCAACAATTCCCTCAGTAAAATGGGCCCAGCATCACTCGAGGCATCTTCAAGCCTTTCTGTTAAAGAAGTGGGACAGGAGACTATGGTCCTTAGATCAGGTGGTCAAAATTCCCTCAGGCCTCAGGGCATTGCTATCTTGGTGGACAGTCAGATCCAATGTGGCCAAGGGAGTCGAGTGGAGACAGATAAATCAAATCATCATAACAACAGATGCAAGTCAGCAGGGCTAGGGGGCCCATATGGAAGACAAAATAGCCCAGGGACTCTGGAATCTGGATCTGCGACAGACGTCATCAAATATGCGCGAACTAGCAGCAGTCTGGAAGGCACTCGGAACCTTCTCTTCCAACATCTCTCAGAGAAATGTGAGAATTTTATCAGACAATGTGACCACAGTCGCTTACCTGAACAGACAAGGGGGTACAAGAAGCCGATCCCTAGCATCCTTGTCAGAAAAAATCCTGAATTGGGCAGAAAGAAATCTGCGCTCCTTATCGGCAGCCCATGTAAGAGGGGAAGACAATCGTGTGGCAGATTATCTCAGCAGAGACCAACTGAATCCAGGGGAATGGACCCTGAACAAACAGATCTTCAAGCAGATATGTGCCAGATGGGGCACTCCCCATATCGATTTATTTGCCACAAGAAAGAACAAGCAAGTTCCCAAATTCTACTCCCTGTCCACCCTAGACAGACCTCTGAAAATAGACGCACTATCAGTTCCCTGGCCTCGGGGTCTACTTTATGCATTCCCACCGATACAGTTAATTCCGAGAGTCATATCAAAGATCCTGGAAGAAAAAGCTCAGATAATATTGATAGCCCCGTACTGGCCAAGAAGGGCTTGGTTCCAGATACTAAAATCCCTGGCAGGAGAAGATTATTGGATTCTACCCTCGGACCCGGATCTACTTCTTCAGGGTCCGATTTGGCATCCCAGAGTCTCCCAACTTCAGCTGACGGCCTGGAGACTGAGAAAGTTATCTTAAGCAGAAAAAGGGTTTTCCGAATCCGTAATTGCCACCCTTTTCCTGAGTAGGAAGACGATTACATCTAAGATCTATCTCAGAACTTGGAAAGCCTTCTTGAAGTTCGTGGCTGATAAATGGGTTCCATCTACTGAACCCGACATCCCTCTCATCTTGGGTTTCCTTCAGAAAGGGATGGATCAGGGTTTAGCTGTAAGTACCCTAAAAGTCCAGGTGGCAGCTCTCAGTGCCTTTATGGATAACAGACTCGCAGATATAAATATGGTCAAAAGATTCCTTAAAGGTGCCAGTAGGCTTCGTCCTAGACTCCGGTCTATCACTACCCCTTGGGACTTAAATTTAGTCTTGTCCAGATTAATGCATCCTCCATTTGAACCACTACAAGAGATTCCTTTAAGGCTGCTGACTTTCAAGACAGTCTTCCTACTGGCCATCTCTACCGCCAGACGTATAGGGGAGATCCAGGCTCTATCCATTCTCCCTCCTTATCTCACAGTCCTGGATGACAGGATTATATTGAAACATTCCCCTGAATTCCTACCTAAAGTAGTGTCCAGATTCCACTGTCAACAAGAAATTACCTTGCCTTCCTTCTGTTCTCAGGCTAAAACAGAAAAAGAAAAACTCTTCCATAACCTAGATGTACGAAGATCAATCCTCCAATATCTTGAAAGTACTAAAGACCTAAGAAAATCAAACCGGCTTCTGGTTCAATACCTAGGTCTTCACAAAGGTGAAGCTGCCAGCAAGAGTTCTATCTCTAGATGGATCAAGTCCTGCATAAATTTAGCCTATGAGACAGAAGGATGCTCCCCTCCACCCTTCTTAAGGGCTCATTCTACTAGGGCCCTAGCAACCTCTTGGGCAGAGGGCGCTTCGGCCTCGTTAGAAGATATCTGCCGAGCAGCCACATGGTCCAACCCGGCCACCTTTTTTAAGCACTATAAGCTGGACATTTTTTCCAATAGATACCTTTCATTTGGTCGCAGAGTACTATCTGCAGTAGTCCCTCCCTAAATTCTTTCTCCTATGTTACTCCTCCAGGTGATGCCGTTGTGGAGGCGGAGGGAAAAAACATAAATTACTCTTACCGGTAATTGTGTTTTTCTTTAGCCTCCACAACGGCATAGTATTTTCCCACCCTAAAAAAAAAATATATATATATATATATATATATATATATACATATATTTAAAAAAAATAAAAATAAAAATATAGAAAAGCTTCGAATAGATTTTTCGGTATTTGTCTTTTTGCTCCTTCTTGGAGTCCTAGGTAACTAACTGAAGAGGTAAAGGGGAGGAGGCCCTTTTATGTCTGATCTCATCTATTGTTTCCTGTCCCTGAGAAGGCGGGCCAACCTCCAGGTGATGCCGTTGTGGAGGCTAAAGAAAAATACAATTACCGGTAAGAGTTTTTTATTTTATTTTTTTAAATTTCATTTTCCGCTAACTTGTGTCAAAAAATAAAAACTTCCATGAACTCACTATGCCCCTTAGCGAATACTTTGGGGTGTCTGCTTTCTAAAATGGGGTCACTTGTGAGGTTTTTCCACTGCCCTGGCATTTGAGGGTCTCCGCAATCATTACCCGTATGGCCAGAATTAGGAGTTTTTGCTATTCTCCTTATATTGACCATACAGGTAATGAGATTTTTTTTTCTGTTCAGCCCCTGGGCTGAAAGAAAAAAATGAACGGCACAGATTTCTTCATTCACATTAATCAATGTATATGAAAAAATCTCTAAAAAATGTGAAAAAAAAAAAAAGAGGAGAAAGCTGTAAAGCTGCGATCGCTAAGGGACCCTTAGGCCTCATTCACACTTCCGCAATTCTGTTCCGCAAAATTTTGCGGAACGGAATTGTAGATACATTCAATTCTATGGTGACAGACATTGTCCCGCTCGGATCCGGAATTGCGGATCTGCACTTCCGGATCCGGGATTGCGGATCTGCACTTCCGGATCCGCAAAAATATAGAACATGTCCAAGAAAAGGCATTTTCTATATAGTTCTGGCAATGTGCGGATCCGCAAAATGCGGAAATCACATTGCCGATGTACGTATTTTGCGGATCCGCAAAACACATACGGACATCTGAATGAGCCTTACAGGGGGGTAATTAGTGACAGGGGGGGTGATGGGGTGATCAGGGGTTAATCAGTGATGAGGGGTGGGGGGGGTGTGTGTGTAGTGATTGGTGCACTTTACTTATGTTTGCCCTGGTGGTCCCAGACAAATGGACCACCAGAGAAGCAGACAGCAGGCATATCAGACGCTGTTTACAAAACAGCGTCTGATATGCATTTTAAATGCGTTTTTTTTCTCATCTACAGCCTGCCAGCGCATGATCAGCGCTGGCAGGCTGTAGTTTCATTTGTCCCGGTTCGCGTTCATGCGAAATCTCGGGTCTCACGAGATGACGCCGATAGGCGTGAGTGAGACCTGAGAGAGCCGCTGCGCTGACGCCCATCAGCGTTAGCGTGGCGGCAAGTGGTTAAGAGTGGTAGTCTTTAAGGGGTTGAATAATTGTGTCAATGAAGAAATCACAAAAAAAACATTTAATACTGTATTACAAAAACAATTGATGTCATTTTAGTTGCATTTGGTTCTTTAAAAAGTCCTTGTAAGATTTCATTCTGAACACAATTACAAATGTACACTAAATTCCCAAAAACCGTATACAGCATTGGGGGTTGAATAATTTTGAACACAACTGTATATATGTTGTGATATATATCCTGTTCATTATCACTGTATTTACATGGCTCTGTGGAAAGGGTTAATGAATACTGAGAGACTGTTAGGGCTTTGATTAAGAAGCTGGTAATTTTCCACAGCTGCCATAGGGTTCAAAGAAGACCATGTTTTGGAGGGAAAAGTCTAGACTTGTTTACCACCAAAAAGCAGACAGCCTGACCTTTTAAATGTCTGGTCTTAGCTATGTTGTTATGTCTGGAAACTTGTTTTTGGAAAACCTGCTGTGTCATTGCTATTAAGTATCATTGAAGCTCTAATGTAAATCTATACCAGATGGAAGATGAAACATTGTATCCGTTTGTGCTAAGTTTCTCCACTCCTCCCCTCCCACTAGAAGGTTCTAGTCTATCAAAAACTGTATATAAGGAGAGCAGTCCGATACCCTAGTGTGCTGCAGTTAGGGACCAGACTGATGCCAGCCTGCATGATTGACCTGAAGAAGATGCTGAGCCACAGACTATGGGTCACTAGCCCTGTGACCCAGGAGTCACCCGGACTACTGAGCTACAGACTGTGGGCCCTTGACCAGGATGCCAGCCTTCTGAGAGAGAGGGACAGCTAGCTCAGGCCTTTCCTCAGCATCAAACCCTTCTTCTGCCAGGGAGGAGACTGCCAGACTACTGCGTGACCAGAAGAAGATGCTGAGATGGGGATATGCTACCACAGACCCTGAATCACTAGCCTTGCACCAGGGTAACAGCCTTCTGAAGAGAAAGAGGGACAGCTAGATCAGGCCTTTCCTCAGCATCAAACCCTTCTTCTGCCAGGGAGGAGACTGGAGAAGCCAGCCCTGTAATGCTTTGTACCTGAATTCCTCCAGTAAAGAAGCACCCTGGTTTACTGCAGACCCTGACTCTCTGGACTTATTTCCCATTGGGGGTGCACCAAGCCTTACCACCCCGTCCGAAGAGCAGCAACACGTGGTGACACCTCAACGGTGTCCGGGGACCCAGAGTAGCGTTGGGGCCACCCCAAACCCAGCCACTGAGTAGACATAAAGGGACATGGGTCCTTAATGACAAGCTTATCAATTCGGACATTGATGTAGCTAACATTAGGGAACAGCTCAACTTTTTCTTTTCCAGAAACAAAAAAAAGTTTGGTTTGGGAGTCTCATAAGGCTGTTATTAGAGGCTATTTGATTCAACTAGGTGCCAGGAAAAAAAGAGAAAGTATTAATTGATTAATTGACCTCCTCACAAAAATTAAAAATCTTGAGTCCAAACATAAACTTACACTTTTGAGAGAGCCTGAAAAGGAACTGTTGATTCTCAGATCAGAACTCAACTCAGAGGTTTAATCAATAATAAGATAGATCTTTGTTTATGCATAAACATATAAATTACTTAGAGGCGAACAAGTGTGAAAAACAACTAGCAAGAATGGTTCAGAAACAAAGAAATACAAACAATGTTTTTAAAATACATAACAAAAGCAACCACCTAGTTCAGAAATCTGCTGGTATTGCTGATGTTTTTAATAGATTTTTTGCTAAACTGTATAATCTAAATGTCTCCTGTGATGACCCAGTTTTAGATTCACAAAAGATAAAAGAATACCTACAAGAGGCTAAACTCCCACACATTACACCAACCCAAACTAAGACCCATCAAACAACCGTTCTCGGATGAAGAGGTTAAACAAGTGATCTCTTCTCTACCTATCAATAAGAGCCTAGGCCCAGATGGGTTAACTGCTCAGTATTATAAGAAATTTGTGGACACACTCACACCACATCTAGTAGAGCTTTTTAACAACATGGGTAATAAAGAGTTCTTTGGAGCCGAGTCCTTTAAAGCCACTTTCGGCTGCAATCCCCAAAGAAGAGAAAGATCCATCCTTTTGTTCAAATTATAGGCCAATATCCCTCTTAAATAATGACCTAAAAATCTATGCCAAAGCCTTAGCCAATAGACTTTAGGTCCTCCTTCCACAACTTATACATAATGAACAAGTAGGCTTTACTCCCGGAAGAGACGCTAAAGACAATGTCATAAAGGTAATCAACATGATTTAATTAAGCAAACTGAAAAACCTTCCGATTTGGTGTTAATTTTAACCGAAGCAGAGAAAGCTTTCAACCGTTTAAACTAGAAGTTTTTGAAGGCTTCCCTGTTTGAGTATGGCATCCCAGCAGATTTTGTAAGGAAAATGATGGCCTTATACTCGACACCTTCTGCATTGGTCAAGATCAATCCCCTCCCTTTACAATTTGCAACAGCACCAGACAGGGTTGTCCCCTGTCCCACTCCTTTTTATCCTATCTCTAGAACCTCTTTTAGCAAGAATTAGACAGAATGCAGACATTTGTGGTGTGAAAACTCACACAAAAGACCATGAAATATCAGCATATGCAGATGACATTCTATTCTCTATCACAGACCCTCTTAAGTCTACCCCCATTCTTATTAGAGAACTTTGCCATTTTAGTCACGTCTCCAACTTCAAGATTAACTGGAATAAGTCCACCATATTTAACATATCGCTTACCTCATCTGGCTGGGAAAGATTGATAGTCAACCCCTTTTAAACCAGCCTATTACCACTTCAGATATTTAGGCATTAACATATGTGACGATCTTCCCCAGCTATACAAACTTAATTTTCTCCCCTTAATGAACAAATGTAGAAAAGAGATAGAGGAGTGGAACGACCTGTTCTTATCCTGGATGGGTAGAGTGAACATAAGTAAGATGATGGTCCTTCCAAGATTTCTGTACTTTTTGTAATGTCTTCCCATTGAGATTTTTTTTTTTAAATCAGGTCATTTTTATTAGCAAGATTGTAAACAAGTAACATTGTTACATATAATCATCACCCGATACCAATACAATTACAGAATTTGAAAAGGCAAATCACATTTAGGAAGTTGCATAGAAGTAACATCCCAAATGACTTTTTTAAATTGTTCAAGAAAATGTTGTTGTCCTTTATCTGGAAAAAAGGCCAAAACAGGGTTGCCTATCAGACTTTGACCAGATATAGACATTTTGGGGACTTGGGTCTCCCCAACATAGACCTTTACTACAAAGCGACTCATATAGCCAGAGTTCTTGAGTGGTCTTCATTCCCTACGAGGAAACTTTTGGTAGATATAGGGGAGGATTATTTAGGTCATCAACTTCTTCACCTGAATTGGAAAACTGGGAAAAACCACTACATGTTTAGAAAGCTCAAAACTCTATATCCAACACCTCTATCAAGCTATGGCATAAAGTTTGTAAACAACTTAAATGATTTAATCCTCCTATGGAGGATATTTCACTCCTTGCCACCCTCCCTAAAAAGTAATTAAAAAACTTACAGGAAAAGCTTAAAGGGGACCCTTTCTTAAGCCTGATTAGATGTGGTCAACTTTTATAAAGCTTCTTCATCCCCCTATCTGAACTAAACACCATGTCTACTTCCACGTCATTTTCTACAAAAGAATTTGCGCAATTATCCTCCCTATTTCCACAGACAAGGGGACACAACACCACTTATAACCCTGACAGTAGATTATTGAAACTATTACACCGTAAACAGCCTATAAGGGGGATGGTCTCTTTTTCTTATAGAGAAACTGTATTTTTGGATAATTGGGCAAAAAAATTGGTTAAATCTTTTAATGAAAATGAGACTGAAAATATTCTCCAATACTCATGTCTTTACGCTACAGCTATGAATCTACAGGAGACCCATTATAAATTGTTATCATGGTGGTATATGACTCCGTCAATTCTACACAAGATAAATTCTGATATCCCTGATTCCTGTTGGAGGTGTGTCCAGGGAAAGGGGTCCCTCTCACATTTGGTTTGATTGTCCCTTTATTTCTAAATTTTGAGCTGGCTATCAATGAGATTTTTGCGACTACAGTTAATAAGTAGTGAATTGGTCCATCTTCACTCTTTCGGGAAAGGAGACTCCATAATAAAAGGTAAGCTTTTTCCACACCTGCTTGTGACGGCTAAATCATTAATTCCAAAGCACCGGCTTGAGAGGAGTCTACTCTCCCTGATATAATGCTTTGGCATTGTCAATTCAATTAGCGCAGTCGAGAGGAGACAGTGGTCAATTATAAGAAAACCTAAACAATACGGTAAGATCTGGTATAAAAGGATATGTTTCGAAACTTCTGACAAATGTTTTTCTATCATCAATAGAACTGATGACTCTAGCACAGGGATGGGCAAACTCGGCCCTCCAGCTATTGTAAAACTACAATTCCCACCATGCTCTGCTGTAGGCTGATAGCTGTAAGCAGTCTTTGCATGCTGGGCATTGTAGTTTTGCAACAGCTGGAGGGTCGAGTTTGCCCAACCCTGCTCTAGCATATCAAACGTTTAGGCAGGAACCCAAGTTTGTTTCCCTGGTGCAAGGTTCATAGTAGAATTAGCTTTTCGTTGCTATGCTTCTATATCCGCAGTTTTTCTCTTCGTTATCTTTATCCTTCCCCTTCTATTTCTTATAGCTTTTATGTTTATTCTTTTACAATAACATAATATGTGCTGTTCTAACATAAAGGATTGGTGGGGATTTGAGTGCCTGTAAACACCGGCTTTGTGTCTATACAGCGGTTCTATACATCATACATACACACACCACTGGCCAAAGCCTCTTTATTCTACCTCCACTGTTTGATATTCCCCTCCTTGCTCTTATTCTCTGTTATATTAATTTATCTGTTCCCCTCTTTTGATATCCCCTTTTTTTTTTCTCTCTTATCTGGTGTCATTGTAAATAAGAGTAACATATTTCTTAATTTCAGTACAACACTCTTGCTCAAAGGCATCCCGTTATATTTTTGATAAAGTGCCTCTTTTATTCTTTGCTTTATGACCATATTATATCATTGTCTTTTATAATGCTATCGGTTTATTGCATTTAATCAAATTGTGGGCCAAACTTCTTGCAAACAGATTGGCTGCTTTTCTGACGAAACTTGTAGGACCAGAGCAGACTGGCTTTAGGGGCAGGTCCACTTGGGAACCTAACAAAAAAAAACTAAAAAATGATTGTTTGTTATAGTTCTCTATAGGAACTATTTAAAAAAAAAAGTGTAAAAAAATAAGTTTTTACAGATAAAAAAAAATATAAAAATTCAAATCACCTCCCTATCCCCAAAATTAAAAAAATACACATCATGGGTATCGCCGGATGTGAAAATGCCCATACTATAAAAATATAAAAGTATTAATCTCATACGGAAATAGATGAAATGAAAAGAAGGGTCAAAATGGCCTATTTGCTATTTTTTGGTCGCTTCTCCTACATAAAAAAGAATCAAAAATTTGTGAATACCCCAGAATGGTATCGATGAGAAGTACAGATGCCCCACAAATGAAGATCACACATCAGTTTTACCGCATAATGAATGCCGTAAAAAAAACTTTCCACTACATTCTACGCAATATTAAATTGGGGCATTGGAAAGTACAACTTGCCCCCCCCCAAAAAAGCGATTTTACGGCGGGGGTCGTCTTATACGCTGGTATAGTGCGTGCTGAAACTTAAGAGGACCTTTTACTAGTCCAACGATTGTTAGATAATGATATGTATGTGTAGAGTGGCGCCCAGGCATCTCTGCACTTACTATTATCCCTGGGTGGCGCTCTACACATATGGTATATATCATTATGTAACAATTGTTGGACCAGTGAAAGGTCCTCTTTACTTCCAAGCCGGACCGGAGAAGCTGTCCTTCTCTAGCTTCAGGGACAGGCGTCCTCTAGCTGAGCCACCGTGCGCTGCATCCCGGGCAGTCGCTCCTGAAGCAGCCCCCTCACTATGCTCTCAGTGGTTTTCTCATGCTTGGATCGTCATTTTTATTTGGTGTGCATTGGAAAAGGGGTAGTCTTATACGGCGAGTATAGCCCAAACCCCATATTTTAACAGGAAAAGTAGGAGGTCGTCTTATATGCCCAGTCGTCTTATACGCCGTAAAATACGGTATGTAAACCACATTCTTATTAGTAAGATAAGAGCTGAGCTATAATAAGTGTTTTACAGTCAGACCAGGAGCAGATGGGCTCCTTATCCTTAGCTCTCTGACGGGAAAGACAGAAAATCCAAAGGCTGCTACTAGAGCATCGCAGCTATGTACAGAAAAAAATAATTATTTTTTTTTAGCTCAAAAGGAGTACAATGCAATAATTAAAAGAAATGCCCCCAAAAGGTGTAACTTTGAATCCAAAGGCTTTTAGCCTGGAGAGAAAAAAGAGAGCATCCTGCAGGGGATATCGCTGCATGGCAAGGGTTCTGTGTGTAAGGGGCGGTGGGGCAAGGGGGACACACAACTTAGCAGAATTATGTGACAGTGCAGTGCGGAGGAGTGACACTACTTGGCAGGAGCCCTTTGGGAGAAGGGGAAACATGATATGGAAATACTGTGTCAGAGGGGTAGTGGGTACACAAAGGGTCCAATCCCTGGGAGGGAGGGGACATAAGTAACAGAAAGGGGCATTGGGGAAGACAGTCTACATGAGGCTCTGTGAAGAGGGGAAGGGACAAAGGGAAGTTACATCTGGGGAGTGAGGGGGAAGACAATGGTTGTCAGGGGCTCTTGATAGAAAAATAATTTCTCTGAATCTGCTGCCTGTTCTAAGCATACACAGGCAGCAGCTGACCTCCCTCCCACAATCACTCACCAAACATAGGAGTCCCTCATAAATACAAAAACAATAATGACCCCATATTTGGTCTAGGGCAGGGATTGGCAAACAGCAGGAGAGCCGCAGTTTGCCCATCCCTGGTCTAGGGTATGTCCAATATAAACAAATAACATACCAGCTATAAAGACCCTGTTTGTGTCCCTTAAAACTTAAAGGGGTTATCCAATTTCAAGCCTTCCTAGCATCGCAGGTGAAGCTAGGGAGGCTTGCTTCTGTCCCTACCTGCACACGGATGTTTTCATCCGTGTGCAGGGAGAAGCAGCAGCAGTGATGCGGGGTAAGTATATTACCGGTGATGGCCCCGGCAGATATGGGGGTTTTCTTGAAATTGGATAAACCCTTTAACCTTTATTAGATATAAATTAAATAACAAATAGCCTAGACACACAAAATTAAATGTTACATTCTCTCCCCGTAATCTATTAATATTTTCATAAAGTAGTGAGCTTCTGGAGTATATTAACAATGTGTTTACACAACAGGCTACTAAATACCAATTAGCTGGTCTAGATGATTTTGTTCTATTCTTATATTGCTACTAAAGACTGACAGAATCCGATATTAATAAGTCTACGAAGATATATTGTTGTGGCAAGCACCACAGCTACTTTGATTTTTTTTTATGTACAGGGGGAATTGCCTACACTTCAAACTGTGAATATATGGTGCATAATTTTGTACTGGTTCAGTATGGAACCTAATGTACCATATAATACCTTTATATCATTAGTATTACCAGCTGTTTTTAGATAACCTGCTAGCCAACTATGTTATTAGAAGATGAACCAAACTATCTAAATATCAGCTGTTTATTAATCGCCATAAACCGATGATGATATGACCATTTTACTCAGCTACTTTGTCATAGCAGGACTGTGAACCTGTGTCACAAGTCAAAGCCTAGCCTATTTTTAGTTTCAATTTATCATCCAATGGATTATGGAACCACTGCAAACCTACCAAGACATGGCTGTCTACCTAAACTGACAACGCAAGCAAGGAGAACACTAATTAGAGAAGCAGCCAAGAGACCCATCATCACTCTGGAGGAGCTGCAGAGATCCACAGCTCAGGTGGGAGAATCTGTCCACAGGACAGCTATTAGTTGTACTCCACAAATATGGCCTTTATGGAAGTGTGGAAAGAAGAAAGCCATTTTTGAAAGAAAGCCATAAGATGTACCATTTGCAGTTTGCCACAAGCCATGTATGTGCTCTGGTCAAATGAGACCAAAGTTAAACTTTTTGGCCTAAATGCAAAATGTTATGTATGGTGGAAAACTAAGGCCCCTTTCACACGAGCGAGTTTTTCGTGCAGGTGACATGAATGCATAGCACCCGCACTGAATCCTGACCCATTCATTTCAACGGGTCTGTATACATAAGCGTTGTTCTTCACGCATCAGTTCTGCGTTGCGTGAGAAACGCAGCATGTTCTATATTCTGCGTTTTTCACGCAGCCCTGGCCCCATAGAAGAGAATGGGGCTTCAGTAAAAAATGCATTGCATCCGCAAGTAAGTGCAGATGCAATGCGTTTTTCACTGATAGTTGCTAAGAGATGTTGTTTGTAAACCTTCAGTTTATCACGAGCATGAAAAACGCATCAAAATGCATTGCACCCACGCAGGAAAAACTGACTGAACTTGCTTGCAAAATGGTGTGAGTTTCACTGAACGCAACCGGACCTAATCCGTCACGCTCGTGTGAAAGAGGCCTAACACTGCACATCACCCTGAACACACCATCCCCACCGTGAAACATAGTGGTGTCAGCATCATGCTGTGGGGATGCTTTTCTTCAGCAGGGACAAGGAAGCTGGTCGGAGTTGATGGGAAGATGGATGGAGCTAAAAACAGTGCAATCCTGGAGGAAAAACCGGTAGAGGCTTCAAAATACTTGATACTGGAGCGGAGGTTCACCTTCCAGCAGGACAGTGACCCTAAACCTAAAGCCAGAGCTACTATGGAATGGATTCGATCAAAGCATATTCATGTGTTAGAATGGCCCAGTCAAGGTCCAGACCTAAATACTATTAAGAATCTCTATCAAGACTTGAAAATTGCATTCTCCATCCAGTCGGACTGAGCTTGAGCTATTTTGCAAAGGAGAATGTGCAAAAATTTCGGCCACTAGATGTGCAAAGCTGGTAGAGACATACCCCAAAAGACTTGTAGCTGTAATTCCAGTGAAAGGTGGTCCTACAAAGTATTGACTCAGGGAGCTGAATACAAATGCATGCTACACTTTCCAGATTTTAATTTATTGAAAACGGGGCGTGTCCAGGAAGTCGGGAAAGATGACTGCTTTAACTGAGAGCTCTCTATCTCCACTACTAATATAGGTCATTTATCTTCTGCTACATGGTGCACCCTCTCATACCACAGACAATTTTGTGTTGTGCTCCTCTCTGCCAGATACTGCTAGGCCTAAGCCTCCTGTAACTCCCGGCCATGTGTTGCCTGTGCTGTGCTCCTTAAGTGCTCCTGCCCTCAACACTGCTTCACACAGACAGCTTTGTCCCCGCTTGCTACAGCCTTTATCCCACGCCCTCCTGCAGCTGAGAGACCCGAGAGGTTGGTCAGGTTAGTGACACACTGGACATAGCAATGCTGAAGTACCAGCCTACACAGGCCAAACCGGCGGCAGCTCCCCTCTAACAGCACTTTGGATTCATCCCCGCCCCCTGTGGCTCTTTAGGGGATACCCCCTCACTTTCTAACCTGGCCTCCCTGGGTAGGGGCATTTGATTCCCCCTCAGAAGCTGATTCCACTGGATCTCATTTGCTTATGATGCACTCCTCTTTCCAAAAAATGTAGAGGCACTTACCCACAAAAGAGGACTTTAACCCTTTCATGACCTGGCGATTTTCAGTTTTTTTTGTTTTTTACTCCCAGCCCTCCCAAAGCCATAACTTTTTTATTTTTCTGTTCACACAGCTGTAAAATGACTTGTATTTTGCGGGACAAGATGCAATTTCTAATGGCACTATTTACGATTGCATACAATGTGGTGGGAAGCAGGAAAAAAATTATAAATGGGTGAAATGGGAAAAAACGCAATTCCGCAACAGTTTTTGGGGTTTTGTTTTTACGGCGTTCCCTATACCATAAAATTGACCAGGTACTTTTATTCTCAAGGTCAGTACGAATCCGGCAATACCACAATACCATAGCAATACCTCCATATTCTGACCTCTATAACTCTTTTGTGTTTATGTGTGCGGAGCCTTTTTTTTTTGCAGGACGATCTTTACTTTTCAGTGATGCCATTTTGGGGTGTATAAGGCTTTTTGATCACTTTTTATAAAAAAATTTGTGGGAGGAGAAGCAACAGAAAAAGAACGAATCGGCCAATTTGACTTCTTTCCCATTTCAACGTTTTCCGTATGGGATTAAATGTTTTTTCTATTTTAATATGGGCATTTTTGCACACTAGAATACCTACTGTATGATGTGTATTTTTATTTTTGTTTTTCATTTTGGGTAAGAAGGGGTGATTTTGTTTTACACTTTTTTTTTTTTTTTTTTTTTCCCCATAACGAACTATAACAAGCAATCATTAGATTGCTTTTCTCATAGGCTCCAAAGCATTGGCATACACACCTTAGCTGCTACAAACGCTCATAATACACACCTTAGCAGCTGCAGACCATCATAATACACACCTCGGCCAATGCAGAACCTCAATACACACTTCAACTGCTGCAGAAAATGATAATCTAATGCTACAGAACACATAAGGCTTTGATCACAGATGGGGCCTCAGTCACAGATCAGGTCATAAATGCTGGACACAATTTTGCAGCCTGCCAGGCTCCATGATTATAATTGAAACCCATCAGATCTCATCATAGTCAGCAGGATCCGTCAGATGTTGTCGTTCATGATGTGACATATCTGGTGCTTCCGGGATTTTCATTGTCTGAACGTCTTAAGTCACCAGAGCAGATGTGAACCTCAGATGCTGCAGAACATCATGATAGTGACAAGAGAACTACAAGCCTCATCATCACCAGATTGTTATTTTTGGAGATTAGGGGGTAACACAGGGAGGAGTAAAAGTGAAGAGGCCTACAACTCCCAAAATATCCAGGCTGTTATTATTGACACAAGTGGATATTACACACAGAGGGTATAATCTGAGAAAACTACAACTCCCAGCATGTCTAGATTGTTATTAAAGAGTCTCATCCAGCATTACTGGGTAAATGTTTTAAAAGGAGAAAACTAAAACCCCCAGTAAGTCCAGACTGTTATTATGGGGCATTAGTATACAGGGAGACGGGTATAGGAACCAGAGCATTACAAGACTGTTGTTGTAGGGCATTAATTAAAAATACATGCAGAGAAACATAAAAGGGGCTGAACTACAACCCCCACCAGGATATTATATGAGTTATCCCAGGACACCACTAACTTCTCAGCCATGCAGAGAACTGAAGCTCCGCCCCTTCACATCGAGACACCTTATAAGTCTTTCAGACTTTTCTGCACTGGTCACATGGGGATGATGGCATCACCAAAGGGCCCTCTTCATGTCCTATATTCTCATTGGCACAGGTAGCAATAAAGGGGCAGCCCTTTCATCCACTATGCCCCCCCCCCAACATCTACGTGGTCTGCCACCACCATAAAAAAAGGCAATAAGTGACAAAAAAGGTCATTTAAAAATACAAATCTGAGGGGTCAGCTGTAGCCTTTAAAATTTACAAAATACAACATAAAATCAGCAAAAAAAAACTAAATAAATGGCAGCTGGCCAAAGAGAGCAAAACAAATCCCAAAACATTATTCAGCTATATAAATGTTAAAAAGCTAAGGTCAGAGCAGGTAGGTTCCCCTAAATAAGGCTAGTTTCACATCAGTGTTGTGTTGTCTGGTTTTGACATCTGTCACAGGGTCTCAAAATCTGCAGCACAACGCTTCTTCTCCCATTATTTGTCAATAGGGACAAAACTGCATTCTGGTCCACTCTGTTCCAGTTTGTTGATTCCCATGCCGGACACAGAATCGCTGCAACAGCATTTTTGTGTGCGGCATGGGAAACTGAACAAATCGGATCCGGCACCAAAAACCATGTCAGTCAACGGTGCCAGATTCGTTTTTTTCGGACACAAAAAAATGATCCGGTACCCATTAATTTGCAATGGTTTTAGGATACGGTTTCTTCATTTTCGATATAATTCAACCACCCACTGATAGGAAAGTAGCCTAATGGTAATGGGGAGATGGTCACTGAGGAGCAGGAAAAGGGAGAGCTACTAAGGTTTTTTTATCTCTGTATATACAAAATAAGATAAAGGAGCCGATGTAGGTGGTGCCAGAGCTGTTAGTACATCCAGTAATATACTAAATTGTCTAAATGTAGACATGATCCAAGTTAAGTGAAATAAGGTAAATGTGAACAAGTCTCTGGGTCCAGATGGATTACACCCATGAGTTCTTAAAGAACTCAGTTTTGTTATTGTTGTGCCCTTATTCATCTTTTTTAGAGATTCTCTAGTGACTGGCATAGTACCAAACGACTGACGCAAGGCAGATGTAGTGCCAAATTCAAAAAGGGCTTTGGTTTTTCCAGGTAATTTTAAGTCCGTAATCTTCACTTTAATTGTGGGAAAAATGTTTGAAGAACTCGTAAGGGACTACATACAGGAGTATGGGACTGTAAATAACATAAGTAAAAACCAGCACAGTTTTACCAAGGACAGAAGTTGTCAGAGTAACCCTATTTGTTTTTATGAGGAGGTGAGTAGAAGCCTGGCCAGAGGGGTGGCTGTGGATATCATTTTCTTGGACTTTGAAAAGGTATTTGATACTGCCCATCATAAATGTTTAATAGGTAAAATAAGGTCTATAAACTTAGGTGGTATAGTTTGTAATTCGATTTAAAAGTGGCTGAAGAATTGTGTCCAGAGAGTTGTGGTCAATGATTGCTAGAATTGTGTCCAGAGAGTTGTGGTCAATGATTGCTATTCTGAATGGTTCTGGATTATAAGTGGTGTATCCCAAGGTTCATGGTCCCCGATTATTTAAAGGGGTTGGCCACTTTCTGGTTACTGTTGCCCAATGTGTTTGTGAGATGATTATATGGCACTTAGTAATATAGCATTTGTTGAAATTCTGCACCATGTTCTATATTTCATAAGACATGCCTCCTTGTTTATAAAGTATTTTGTGCTGTCCACACAGAGGTCTTGTCCATAAGATCGCGGCTGATGGTGGGTCATGTGAGCAGGCAATGGTTGGTCATGTGAGCATGTGATGTCTCCCCCATTTAAACACAGCAGGTGTAGTGTATTTGAACGGAGGAGACATGACATGAAGGGGATTTGCCTGGTCACATGACCCTCCATCAGGGGCCATTTTATGGACAGAACCTCTTTGTGGACAGCACAAAACACTTTGTAAACAAAGGGGAATACCTTATGAAATATAGAAAATGGCACAGAATTTGAACAAAGGCTATATTAGTAAGTGCGATATAGCCATCTTACAAATATATTGGTCAACAGTAACTAGAAAGTGGCCAACTGTCACGACCGCTATCCCAGCAGCAGTTGTGTCGCACCAGACGGAGGGGAAGGGGGACCCTTATCTACAGATGGGAAATAGAACGGCCACCCCTGACTAACCCTAAGCTGGCACCTGTCTGCCCTGATACCCTAGATACGGGGTGTGAACCCATACGGCGAGCAGGATGCCTAAACCCTCAGTCACCCTAAGAAGACTAGACTGGGGAAAGGCAGATGGGAGCACTAGTCACCATCACTCATGTCTAGGAGAACAACAGGGGAAGACAGCAACAAACAATCTCCAGTAGAGATAGACTTATCCAGTCACGAGCAGAGAAGATGATCCCAATAACGGCAGTCCACGCCAGACAAGAGCTCCACAGCAATACCGTCAAACGATCTCCTTCAAAGGTCAGAATAGCACTGCAAGTAAGGACTATATCTGGCAATGACTGCAAGTGAAACTGAAACTAATATAGTAGCTGGGAATGGCAGACAGGACTCACCTGAGAAGGATGCCTACAAACTCCCAGTCAGGACAAAAAGGTTCACAAGGCAAAACCCAGATGACATACCCTGAACCACGGTGCAAATTCACAAGCGATCGCGAGTAGCAAGTCGCTGCGACCTTCTCCTCCCAGACCTGTCTGGATCAGTCACAGTCGTGACACCAACCCCTTTAACTTATTCAATAGTGATATAGACTATGGGAATGTTACTGTTAATATTTTTGCAGATGACACAAAGCTATGTAGTACCGTGTAGACTATGGAAGATGTCCAAAAACTACAAACTGACTTGAGCATCCACTTGGCAAATAAGGTTCAATGTGGATAAATGTAAAGTTGAGCATCTGGATACAAATAATTTACATGCATCATTTGTCCTAGGGGGAGTAATTCTGGGAGAGTTACTTATAGAGAAGAGTTTGGGTGTACTTGTAAATCATAATCTAAATGACAATATTCAATGTCAATAAGCTGCTTCTAAGGCAGGCAGGATATTGTCGCGTTTTAAACGAGGCATGGACTTGTGGTACAGGGACTTAATATCACTTTACAAAGTTTTGGTGCAGCTTTAACTGGAATATGAAGTTCAGTTCTGGGCGCTAGTTTATAGAAAGGATGCCCTGGAGCTGAAAAAGGTACAAAGGAGAGCAACTAATCTGATAAGGGTCATGGAGGGCATGGGTATTTGTTATGGGACCGACTAAAAGAATTAAAGGACATGTGTCACCAAAACTTTTATCTGTCAGCTAAAACCAGAGAGCAACATATTCTTTTTTTTTTTTTTTTTCTAATACGTTTGTATTTTCTGTTTACAGATTTTTTTATTCTATTTCCTGAACATTGTTACGCCAGCGGGTGTGGACACACTGTGTCACTGACTGGTTATACCCTGGAGGGGAGTGACTAAGTGACCATCTGGTCTTCACTAGAGCCTCTGATAGGCTTGGGCTGTTAGGGTAGTCACCAGGTGCCACTCAAGAGCTGTCCCCGAGTCAGTGGCAGCTGACCAGGGGGTCAGAGATACCGGTGCTTTGCACCGAGGGGAATGACACAGCCAGGAAGCCCGGGTTCAGGGCAGGCAGCGATTAAGCAAAGTCCGTTGAATCAAGAAGCAGGGTCCAGTACACAGAAAAGCAGAACTACATAACACCTTCACACAAGGAACTAGATAAGCTAGTGACCAAGATTGCTCTGGCACTTTCCTGGAACCGCCCTTAAATACTTCCTGTAACTCACCCTTAGGCTGGGGAGATAGTGGGCATGTAAGGAGGAGAGACACACGCTTGCATGCCCAAACAACAGTACAAGACAAAAGCAGGAAGTTACAGTTCCACACTTGTCAGCATGGTGCCCTGCACTGGGCTAACAAACATGATAACAGTGGTGGCCATCTTGCCTGAGCTGTTCTTAACAGCATTTAAAAAGCAATAAGAAAATTGCTTTAAAAAAGTTACATGCTAACATGCAATTCATAACAAAGCCAGTAGGTGGCAGCATTAACCAATATGAAATAAAACCCCAGTAACTGTTTTAACAAAATTATATCTACCTCTTTTTAAAGCATTAAATTATATATAATGGATTTTTTAAACTTCATTTTAAATAGTTTAATATTATTTTTTAAATAATATATATTTTTAAATAGTTTTAATTAATTTTATTTTCAAATATTATATTTTAATTACTTAAAAACATTATTTATAACACACAACATAGAACAAATAAACACACAGGCTATTTGCCAAAAGCCGGGTATAATGCAAGCCAGCACCTATTTATAAAACAAGTAACCGGGATACCTTACAATGGCAGCCTGGAGCACCATGAGACACTTAAAACCTTCTCTCACCTAACTGCGAGTCAGTAAATCTCAAAGTTGCCTGAAAGCTCTTGGATAGCTTGGGGGACCCATGCATCTAAATCTTTATCATTAGGGTGACAAAATTATAATTTTTTAATTTTTTTTTTCCTGCTTAGGAAGGCTGCATAAAAATTTACGGTTTTCTAATTGTCCTAATATTATATTCAATAACCCTTCTATACTGTTTTGTTATGTAAACTATTTTGCATAAATATGAAAGACGTGAAAGACTGTCTTATTGCCCTATATTATGCAGATTAGCCTACTTTCCATCATTGGAATTAGGGCCCCTTTGCGCATCTTGGCTGCAAAAAAGTGTCACACATGTGGTATCGCCGTACTCAGAAGAAGTAGGGCAATATGTTTTGGGGTGTATTTTTACATATACCCATGCTGGGTGAGAGAAATATCTCTGTAAATTGACAACTTTGTATAAAAAAAATTAAAAAGTTGTCATTTACAGAGATATTTCTGACACACAGCATGGGTATATGTAAAAATACCCATGTGGGGTATTTATACTGCCCTGGCATTTTAGGGGCACTAAAGCGTGAGAAGAAGTCTGGAATCCAAATGCGTAAAAATGCCCTCCTAAAAGGTACTCCTTGGAATTAGGCCCTCTTTGCGCATCTTGGCTGCAAATAAGTGTCACTCATGTGGTGTCGCTGTACTCAGGAGAAGTAGGGTAATGTGTTTTGGGGTGTATTTTTACATATACCCATGCTGGGTGTCAGAAATATGTACCCCATTTCGGAAAGTAGACACCCCAAGGTATTCACTGAGGGGCATAGTGAGTCCGTGGGAAATTTTTTTTTTTTTGCCAGAAGTTAGCAGAAATTGAAACTTTATTATTATTATTTTTTTTCATCAGAAAGTGTCATTTTCCGCTAACTTGTGAAAACAAAAATGAAATGATACATGAACTCACCATGCCCCCCCGCGAATACTTTGGGGTGTCTTCTTTCTAAAATGGTGTCATTTGGGGGGTATTTATACTATCCTGGCATTCTAGCACCTGAAGAAACATGACAGGTGCTCAGAAAGTCATAGCTGCTTCAAAATGCAGAAATTCACTTTTTTGCACCATAGTTTGTAAACGCTATAACTTTTACCCAAACCAAAAAATATACACTTATTGCATTTTTTTAATCAAAGACATGTAGAACAATAAATTTAGAGAAAAATTTATATAGAAATGTAGTTTTTTAAAAAAAATTTACAACAGAAAGCGAAAAATGTCATTTTTTTTGCAAAAATTTTGGTAATTTTTTATTAATGTCAAAAAAAGTAAAAATTTTAGCAACAATGAAATACCACCAAATGAAAGCTCTATTAGTGGGAAGAAAAGGAGGTAAAATTGATTTGGGTGGTAAGTTGTATGAACGAGCAATAAACGGTGAAAGTAGTGTAGTGCAGAATTGTAAAAAGTGGTCTGGTCGTTAAGGGTGTTTAAGCTAGGGGGGTTGAAGTGGTTAAAGGAGTTGTCCGGGTTCAGCTAGTTTCCGCCAGGCAGTGTGTTATTATAAACAAAAGTGCCCTTTCCCTGCGCGATGTAGCGCAGGGCAAAGGAGAGAGCATCGGAGCATAAACTGCTCTGATGCACCTGTCAGGGGGCTGCCAAGGTGGAAATGGAGGTATGAACCCGGACAACCCCTTTAAAGGGGCGGGCACTATGGATGTTACTGTTAACTAGTGTTGATCATGAATATTTGAATTGCGAATTTTGATCGCGAATATAGGCAATTTGAGAATTTACAAATGTTTAGAATATCACGAAGTATATTCATTATCGCAAATATTAGTTTTTTGCGAAGTTTATGCGAATTTTCGCAATCAAGAAAATAATGACTGGAGATCACGAATTCTCGAATATATGGCGAATATTTGCCCAAATACTCGAGAAATATAGAGAATTTGAATATTGTCCCTGCCACTCAACACTACTGTTAACGGGTAGGCTATTGTGGAGGTCACTGTTAAAGGGGCAGGCACTGTGGATGTTGCTGAAAAAGGGGTAGGCTGCTATGGACGATGCATCCACAGTGCCTACCCCTTTAACCCTTTAAGTGGGGGGACACTTTAAAACATGCTATCTACTTAAAAACTGATCCGCTAAACCAGGGATCAGCAACCTTGGGCACTCCAGCTGTTGAGAAACTACAATTCCCAGCATGCTCCATTCTTTTTTGTGAGAGTTCTGAGAAGAGCAGAGGAAGTATGCATGCTGGGAGTTGTAGTTTCACAACAGCTTGAGTGCCGAAGGTTGTCTACGAACGGATCCGCTTTACCTTATTTTGCTCCGTTCACAATGGACACTCTGCTGTATCAGCCTACATCATTGCTGGCACTGATGTCAGTCGTTTAACCCCTTCCATGCCGCGGTTTGTAGGGGCGTCTGTATGGAAGGGGTTAAAAGGGAGCGAGCTCCTTCCCTCCCCCATCGGGCCGTTGCTCTGCTGTGGCAGCATCCTGATGGTTACCATGGTAACCGGCCGCCTTTTACACAGGCATCCGGCTTGCCATGGTATGTAAGTCTGACAGGTTCCTACCAGAGGCAAGAGTTTGATCAGGCATAGTGTAAATCAAAATACAGTATAGTGTACTACAGTGTATTGTAGAGGCATCAGACCCACTGAATCTTCAAGAGCCAGTGGGTCTCGTTCCAAAAAGTGTTAAAAAAGGGTAAAAAAAAAAATCTAACTTTTTCCCATATCCCCACATTTATGAAAAAAATAAAATACACTACACATGTTCTATCGCCGCATCCGTAACAACCTGATCTATAAAAGGATCATGCTACATTTACTGCATGGTAAACGCCATTAAAAAAATAAAAGAATAACTCTCGCTTCCCAAAGAATGGTATAAAAAGTGTTCAAAAAAGTTATATGTACCCCAAATTAGTACCAATCAAACCGTCACATCATCCCACATAAAATGAGCCCCTACATGAGAAATCGCCCAAAAAATAAAAACAATATGGCTTTGACATAATGGGTATCGCCGCGTCCGTAACAACCTTCTCTATAAAAATATCACTTGATCTACCCCCCAAGGTGAATGCCATAAAAAATAAAAACTGTGCCAAAAAGCCATTTTGTGTCACCTTACATAAAAAAAAGCCTAATGCAAAGCGATCAAAAAGTCCAAATTAGTATCAATCAAACCGTTACCTCATCCCGCAAAAAAATAAGCCCCTACACAAGACAATTGCCCACAAAATATAAAAAAAATATTGTTTTCAGAAAATGGAGACACAAAAACATGTTTGTTTGTTTTTTAATTCTTTTATTGTGTAAAACCAAAATAAAATTTTGATAATTTTTTAAGAAAAATAGACATAACCTGATTTCATACATAACAACCTGTTCTATTAAAAGGGTCTCATGATCTACCCCCTAAGGTGAATGCTGTAAGAAATAAATAAATAAATAAAAACTGTTCCAAAAAAACTTTTGTCACCTTACGTAAAAAAAAAATTCGGCACATTTTTTTGCAACTGTCGATTCGCAGTCGCAGCATGTCGCAGTGCGAAACCATAGACTATCATTATAAAAATTGTCACACTACATTGGTGCAACAAAATGTCGCAAAACAAATGTTCCAGTGTAGTTGTGCCCTATGTGTCGCGCGACTTATTGTCGTGTAGCCCTAGCCTAATGCTCAACAGTTTTTTTAATCGACTGGAATCCTGGACTGATTTTGCTTTAACTTCCAAGGTGCTATTTTTTATAAATTCTCTAACTCCTCAGAGGCAAAAAAAAACAAAATAAAAAAAAAAACGTTTTCTCTTTTTAGATCGCACAGGATCCAATTTGTTTTTAACACTACTAGCAGTGTTGCTGGACACCGTTTTACAGGCTAGGACAGTGCTAAAGCCCACCAATTAGTGCCGGTGATGTCCCCAGGCTCACTGTTAGGGCTCATGCACACGAACGTGTGCTGCCCGTTGCCATATTGCGTTCCGTGTGCATTCCGCATTCACTTGACTTCAGTGGGTCCGCAAATCCGGAGATGTGGAACGGAATCACGTAACGGAACACTACGGAGTGCTATTTTGGGGTTCCGTTCCGTACTTCCATACCGCAAAAAGATAGAACATGTCCTATCTTTTTGCGGAATGGGAATTCAAGTTGAATGGGTCTGGATTCATCCCGGCAGCCGTACGGAGGTGGCCCATGCATTGGGGACCGCAAATTGCAGACCCCAATGCACGGAATCGACCACCTACAGCCGTTTGCATGAGCCCTTAGGCAGAAGCCTCTGCCTAGCTTTCCCCATGGAGAGCCTGGTACGTCACCGGATCTCCTAAAAAAGCCATATTAGGGGGACTGCCTGGGTGAAAATAGGTGTATGTCCAGGTTCAGAGCTTTATATCTTTAAAGATATAGAGAAGCTATATATTGCAGATTGTATCTCCTCTTTTACCATTTATATATCATTCACAAATGTGGGTGTCTCATCTTGAACAACTTTTTGAAACTTTCAATTTCTTATTACAAATAGCACATTTAGAATAACTAGTGCTTTTGACTTCGATTCCTTGTCCATCTAAAAAACATAAGAGGCAAAAGGAACTGTCACAAACTTACCTGTCCTGGATCCAGCGGTGAGATCTCCAGCTTCAGCGCAAATGCGTCGGGAGAGACAAACTGATAAGCCACGCCCCCTGGTCCTTAGCAGCAATGATCTTTCTATCCACAGGGGGCATGTGCTGGAGGAGACTAGCAGTAGGCTGACTGCTCAGCTGATCTATTCCAGTGTCTTACTGTTCTGACTAATGCCGAGTCATGACCTATTAGGTTCTGATCCTGGGACTTGGTGCTCTATTTAAACCCCTTCCTGGCCTTATACCAGTGGCAGTCTCTGACTCACCAGCTGTGTTACTGGTTGTGTATTTTGGATTACTAGTATTTTGTCCTTCTGACCACTCTCTGTCTAATGTATTGGTACTGAGTTTCCCGTCTGGTTCTGATCACTGCTTGGCTATTTCACTACTCTGTCTCCCAATTTGGTATGTTGTTATCCTCCTCTGTGGCTTGTTTTTGTCCCTTGGTGTTGTTTGTTTCGCACCTTAGCAGAGTAGGGAATGTCTACAAGTTGCGGATTTGCTACTTAAAACTTTCACTGCAAGTAGGCAGGGAAAGTGGGTGGGGTTCTGGTTAGGACTCCTGTCCATGTCCATCCCTACCTACTGACATTACTGACATTACATTATCATTGGCACAAAATATAGAAAATAGATTGGTACCTGCACTATTATGGATGCCATCGCAGCACTGGCCTCTCGGATGGAGGGTATTGTCCAATTAGTTCAGGACCAGGCAGAGTGGGTACAGCAGCAAGAGTCCCGAGCCCTGGTCATTTCAGGTGGGCTTCATTATGCCATTGCTTAAGGGGGATACGCAGGAGTGGGCAATTTCCCTGTCACCCAGTTCTCCTGAATTGTTTTCTGTGTATCGTTTCTTTTCCTGTGGAGGACTATTGCTCGGAATTCCGTAAGTGGTGTATTGCCTCAAGCTGGAATCATCCAGCTCTTAGGTCACAATTTAGATGAGGCCTTGCTGACACACTGAAGGATCTTCTTGTTAGCCATCCTACCTAGGTTCCCTAGACGAGGCTATGTCTTGAACTATTTGACTCAACAGATGTCTTAGGGAACGTAAGCAGGACAAATCTTTCTATGTCCATCCCTCTTTTCTCTATTCCTAAACCATCTGTGTCCAAGATCCCTGAGCAGTCTGAGGAACCCATGCAAGTCGGTGCCATGTTTTCAGCAGCGGAAGGATCGCCTAAAGAATGGTCTGTTCTTACTGCGGCAGCCCTGCTCACTAAATGAGCTCCTGTCCTTGTAGGCAAAAGGCGGAAAACTTAAGCGTCTGAGTGATGATCGGAGAGGTCACTCAGATGCACAGGTATTTCCTGAAAAATATGATAGAGTACTTTTGCCTTTTAATTTATCTTTATAGGGAAGGTATGTCTCTTGTATGGCTTTTGTTGATTCGGGAGTTGCTGCATCCTTTGTTAATTTTAATTTTGTATCTGCTTTGGGTCTTGTGGTCTGCAATTTACCTGAACCCATTCCGGTGTCAGGGGTGTATATCACTCCTGTAGCCCATAGGTTTATTGAAAATCAAACTAATGACTTGATTATTATGGTTGGATCAATTCATTCTGAAAAATGTTCGTTATTTGTCATTAATAACCTGTCTGCTTATGTTATTTTGGATTTACCCTGGCTGAGAAAACATCGTCTAGTCTTTGATTGGAGCTCTGAGGAATTAATTAAATGGGGTCCTCAGTCCTTTATTGCTTATTAGTTCTACTCTCTGGTCTAGAACTGGAGGAGGGTCCTATCCCTGGGTTCATAAAAGACTTTCAGGATGTATTTCCCAAGGAGGCTTCTGGGGCTTTACCTCCTCATTGGGAATATGATTGCGCCATTGAATTTGTCCCTGGTGCTAAACTTCCCAAGAGACAGATTTTTAACCTTTCTGGGCCTGAAAGGCAGGCCATGAAAGACTATATCCAGGATAGTATAAATGAAGGGCATATTCGACCTGTTGGGGCTGACTTCTTTTTTTGTTGGGAGTCTTGATATTTTTTTCCCCCTGGATTGGTCATCTCATGTTTTACATGTGAGGAAAGTCCTTCAAAAACGGAGTGGGGCCATCTCATGGGTGCTATAAAGGAGACATTTGGGGAAAATTACAAATTATGGTGCAGATAACCATGCACCATGATATATTAACTTTTTAATACTACAACAGTGGCATAAAAGGTTTGATAAACATTTCCCAAGCTGTCTAGACCTACATTATATTATCACAGTGAAAATTTGTGTATGGAGGGATCCTAGCAATGGCCTCGGTATCCGGCAATTATGTAATCCGAATGGGCCCCTTTAATGACAGGCATAATATATTAAACTATATAAGTAGTTTAGTGTATTATGTAAGAATCCGCAAAAAAAAATTTTTTTTAAATAGAAATGCAACAAAGGGTTGAATAAAACATGTTTAATGAAAATGCATTCATAATGACCCGAAGTATAATATTAGCACATTATTTATCCCACACTTTGCATACTGCAAAAAGAATGCTAAAAATAAAGTGGTATAAAAAGCCTGCAAAAAAAGAGCCCTCATACAGCTCCAGTAAAAGAAAAAAATTACTCTTGTAACATGGCAACATAAAAAACTATTTATAAAGAAAAGAAAAAAGTTTCATTGGGAAAAGTAGGAAAACATAAAATACTTATTTAAACTTGGTATCACTACAATTATATTGACCGAGAGAATAACTATAGCACGTTATTTATACCGCATGGGGAACACTGTAAAAAGAAAACAAAAAACTGATAGAATTGCTTTTTTTGTTACCCATCCCCTCAAAAAAAAAAAAAACATTTTTACAGTAAATTATATGTACACCAAATGTGCCATTAAAAAGTACACTTGTCCTGTAAAAAACATACTTTCAAACATATGTCAACAGGAAAAAAAATGCATGGCTCCTGGAATGCGATGATGAAATAAATGAAAAGAAAATTGCTGTTACGGTGCTTTTATACATAGGTTTCTATTGTCATTCTTCACTCATATTTTTAACTGCGCTTTCTGTATCTGCAGTTTTTGCTTTCTTTGTGGTAAAAATGCCAGGTGCAGATGTAAACTGAAGGTTTATGGGAAATATGAAAAACAAGGCACGTTTTTATGTTAATGGCATTTTTTGTTATTAGGTGGTGTTTTTTTGTCTTTCTAGCTTCCTTTAAAAAATGCAGCATGATGCAGCAATGGCATACTTTTTGAAAAGCGACAGCAAAAAAGCAGGTACCCTAAAAACCACATGAGCATATTCTAACTTTATTTGATGGTAAAAAACGCCAGTGCAGGATCCTTAAAGTTTTATGCACATGGCCTTATTCGTCTAAGCATCAGCTCTGCAAAATATGCATACCTTCCATGTTTCTTGCACTCCTATCTATAGAAAGGGATATTTTCATCTGCAATACAGCTAATAGGACATGTTCTATAATTTGCAGAATGGCTACATGGATCTGCAAAAATATGGATATTTGTATGGTCCCATAGAACTGAATAGATTATTGGGCTATTCACAAAAAAATGCAGATAGCAGAAGGATGAAAAAACGGTCATGAGGCCTTAAAGGGAATGCCTAGTTGAATATTTATGGACCAACTGCAGGGACATTGTTATTATAATTCACCTCATTACAATAAAGCACAGTAAATGTAAATTGTATTAGTAATTTATTTCATCCTCTGGAAGAAACATTCAGATAATCCCATGTTCAAGTCCCCTAGGGGGACTTTATAAAAGTGACAAAAAAAGGTTGGAATTATGTAAAAATTCAAATCACCCCTCCTTCCCAATATAAAAAAATAAATAAATGAAGATTATAGACGGGGCTTTGTCCTAAAATGCTCTATTAAAATACAGTATAAAGGTATGTATTCCATATGGTGAATGCCTTAAAGGATATGTACACCGGAGGCAATTTATTTTTATGATTGCATTTACTAATTTTTTGGCTAAAAATGTTTTTTTTCAGTTGCATTTTATTAAAAATATTGAGCCTTTCTGTCACAAAGGGTAAACAGCTTTTCTAACTGCGTGACTGGTACTTTAACTTTGTGCCGGTCATCTAATAAACCTTATCTATAAACTTCTGAGAGGTCATAAACACTTATTTAAGCCACATTCTTATCAGTAACATAAGAACTGAGCTATAATGAGTGTTTACAAAGTCAGAGAGCAAAGAAAAGGAGTCTGTCTGCTCCTGGTCTGACAAGAAAGACAGAAAATCCAAAGGGTGCTACTAGATCATTTCAGCTATGTACAGAAAAAAAGGATGCCATATTTTTAATACAGACTAATTAAAAAATGATTTCAGCTCAAAAGAAATACAATTCAATAATAAAAGAAAATTGCCCCCAAAGGTGTACATAGTCTTAAATGGGGAGGGGGGGGGGGGGATCAAAATGAATGATTCAGTTTTTTTTTGTTGTTGCTTCTCTTCCCCCATAAAAATTGAATAAAAAGTAATCAAATAGTCATACACACACTTCAAACAGATTAGATCACCCTGCAAGAAAAAGCCTTCTTACAGCTCCATAAAGTTATGGGGGTCAGAATATGGTGATAGAAATAAAAAATAGTTTTTTCCAAAGTTTTTTATTTATTTAGTATTAAAACACAAGGAAAACTATATAAATGTGGCATTGCTGTAATTATACTGACCCAGACAATAAAGGCAACAGATTTTACTGCAAAGGGAACACTATTAAAAGCAAACCCGTAAAACTATGGCAGAGTTGTTGTTTTTTTTCCATTTGAAATTTCCAGCTTCCTGCTACATCCTATGCAATATAGAATGGTGCCATTAGAAAGTGCACTTTGTCCCACAAAAAAAATAAGTTTGAATGTAAAAATGAAAAAGTTATGGCTCCGGGAAGGCAGGGAGTAAAATAAAAACAACAGAAAATAGCTTGGTTCTTTACGAGTTAATGACCTTTTGGGGGACATATTGTGTTAAATACATTAACAAATAAGTGAAAATGTGATAAAATCCAAGTAAATAAAAAAAAATACAAACACCCGTGACGACCAAAATTGTCGCCATTATCTCCCCATTCACACAAAACTATGCATAGAAATCAAAACAACCCGCACAAAATAGGGAACCCATTTTCATAAATTAGTTTTATGTCAGTGTATATTTAAAGAGTTATAGTTTCAAAAACATAAATCGCTAAAAGATGAATGAATGCAATGCCACTGCTCAGTCCTGTCTGCCAGGCTGCATTCATGACCTATTGTTTTTGCTGTAGTTGTGATTTCCCATATATTGCCGCAGCCAATAACTTGCCTCAGCGGTCTTGCGCATTACACTGCTGAGGCCAGTGAATGGCTGCAGGGCTATACATAATGGCACTGGATCAGAAACCCCCCCACAAAGCACTGACTAGATCCATAAAATAAAGAATACTGAATAATCTTTTTTCAATTTAAAAAAAGTGTTTATTAAAAGAGTGGTTAAATATACAAAAACTACGCATATTTGATATTCACAAAAATAGAAATTAGAATTAACGGTAATTCGATTTCCAGAGACTCCCTCATGACAGCACAACAGCAGAAAATCCTATAAGCAATATTTACATAGTAGTTAGTAAGGGAAGGAATGTACGGTTGCTGTCATGAGGGAATCTCATGACAGCGCAACAGGAGATGTACCAAATTATAATTTAGGGGGGGACCAAGTAAGGACAACATATCTTAGATATCTATCATTAACTAATCTTGATGACAGAATTTGTGAATCCAGTATTAACTTTGAAATGTCTTTTTATCGGCATCCTTGATCAACAGACCTACCTCTGATTCTAGACTTAAGTATCTAATTAGAGAAAGAATAATCGTCTTATTAGACATCAGTCATAAAAAGGATGCCCTTTACCTGTAAGCCTAGTCTATATGGTAAGTATCAATGTGTAAAAGCGACTTGCTCTAAAACCAGATAAAATATTGTAACATCATATATAACCACTGCACCGAGTAAAAATTTACTGTAGACCCCCATTGCAGTACATTCCCAAGAGCTTAATCGTTAAATGATAATCAGCTAACTCCGGATGTCTACAAGGTATATGTAAGAAACCAGAGCCAAGCTGACAGCACTGGCACACAGCACGCATGGACAACAATGATGAGGTAACCAAACTGTACCTCTAGCTTTATACCGGTCCAGGACAAGCTCTTTTTGGGATCCCGTACCAGGAGGTGTTGGTATGAACTCAAGGAAAAAGAAAGGAGAAAGAACCTTCCCGACGAAACCAGGTCAACCGAGAACCCACCTGCCCGCATAACTTCAAAGTCAGAGGCAGTATTAAGGGTCTCACAAGATCTTTACATGGCTCTAGCCAGGAGACACAGGGACTGAGGAGTGGCAAGAGGTTACAGGACCTGTGCAGCGTACATAGCCGCAGCTTATATGTGAGAATGGCTGTAAGTATGAACGTGGACAGAGGAGTGCAATGTCTCTATTGCTTTAGAGATTCCCTTGAGGATATGGGTATTGGATGTAATGAAGGCAGGGTCCCTAATGGTCATGACATCAGCACCCTTAGGTGCAAAAAGGTAGAATAACCTAGAGAACAGTTTACTTGGGCATAAGTTGACCTTTACTGAAAATCACCTGTCCTGTGGTAGCTATACCAGTTTATTGTCCCAAAGGGGATAGCTGTAATCCATACAATAATTATTCCCAGCCAGGATGGCTACCTCCCATTGTAACAAGTCTGAGTAGGATCTTTAACTTCAGGCTGACCCATACTATCTGCAGATGAAGAGTATACTATACCCTTTAAATCACATGGTCCGTACACCTATATGTCTTGTACTCCTTGAATTAATTGCATACAATTTCTATTAATATTGTCCACATTATCCAAGAAGGAATGTGGCCCCAATACAGCATTGAGTTAAACTGTAGGTCGAGAATAGGCACTGTAGGCTACTCCTGTCAGACTGGGTCCCTACCTGAGGTCTTAGGACCCCTTTTAGCTTTAACTTAACCTCTTCCTCCTTACCGTGTGACTTTTATGTGTCAGGACCCCAGTAGGAGGCAAGTATCAGCCGACCACTGCCCGGAGGCAAGTGGCAGCAGGCCCTGCCCGGATGCAGAGAAAAGTAATTAGAACTGTCATGGCAATCCAGCTGGTTAAACACATGCATGGTTTACTTACCTGAAAAATTGTTTGCATGGTTTACTTACCAATCTTGGAGTATGTGCTGCCAAAGCAAGCACCAATATTGTCATGTAGCATCTGCCCATACTTGCATATGGAGCGTTGGTAAGGGGACAAGGCCCCATTCCAGCTGCTGACTGCTTCAGGCGCACTGGGACGCCATCCTGCTGAATTCCACATGCACAGAGGCAGGGTTAGGAACAGCGGATCTAAGCTCCATAAACCCATATCTGTCCATAGTGAGGTAACCAGCAACTGCATTACCCACTCATCAGGGTTAGTAGCAAGCCCGAGGGACCCACATAAGGGGTTTACAGGTATGGCCACTTTATAGGGTAGGAAGGATGAGGATAAACCCACTGATCAAACCCAGGCCATCAGAGAACCCACCTATAAGCTCGGCTTCGCCAGGTGGGTTCCGGGCTGCTAAGGAACCTCTACCCCAAAAAGGTGTTACCAAGGCTATTTGAGGTCTGGAAGGAGAGGCCTGACACCCCCTAATCCTAGTCCCAGCCTTAGGCCCTAAAGATTATTGTAGAGTCTCTTCAACCCTACAGCAGGGAACCTCTCTGTGTCCTTCCAGGAACAGGACAGGAAGAACACTGGTGGGAGGAGGTGGGAGGGACCTTTTTAACCTCTCTGTTTCCTGTCCCAAGAAGGTCAAAGGGGAACATCCTCCTGTTGTGCTGTCATGAGGGATGAACTGGAAATATTATATATTTCTTTTGCTAATATAGGGCCGACATGTTCCACAGCGCTTTACAAACATTATCATCACTCGCTGTCCCCAGTGGGACTCACGATGTAGATTCCCTATCATTTATCACTTTGGAGTGTGGGAGAAATCTTGAGGCAATCCACATAAACATAGGGAGAACATACAAACTCCTTGTAGATGTTGACATTAGTCAGATTTGAACTCACAGCGCTGCAAGGCACCAGTGCTAACCACTGTGAATAAATATAATTTATAGTTCACTGTAAATGGCATAAAAGAAAACAATGGTAGAATTGCTTTTTGTTTTTCATTAAAAAAGATTGACTGCAGCCGTCCAAGTGGTAAAGTGTAGCCATAGTAAAGGAGCATTCACATCACCGTTTTGTTTTCTGCTGCTCTGATCCATCCGAAGAACAGAAAAAAAACAGAACAAAAACATCCTTTAGGCCACTTTATCATCTCCATTTAGAATATCTGGTGCAAATGCCGGTTAAAAGCCAGACAAAGAAATGTTGCATGCAAAGGTTCTTGACCGGCCAAAACCTGGCATTCATGTCGGACCTCAATCCAGTCAGTAGGGATCCAACCGTGAAGTAGAGAATCCACTGGGCTGCTCTGTGCCAGAACAGCCTGCCGGATCTCCTAAATGGAGATGTGAATGCAGCCTTGGGGCTCATGCACACTGCCTGTTGTTGGCCAGTGCCTGTATTGCGGCCCACAAACAGCGGGTTCACAATATATGGGCACCGGACTTTGTGTACTACACTTGAATGGGTCCGCAATCTGGAAGGTGCAAAACGGAGGCATGGAACCCCACAGAAGCACTACGGAGTGCTTCCATGGGTTTTCGGTCCATGCCTCCGCACAGCAAAAAAAATAGCAGGATTACTTACCGGTAATCGGTTTTTCATGAGCCCATGACAGCATCTGTGAAAGAGATCCCTCCTCTCCTGGACAGGAAATAGGAACCCAATTATCGCTTTAAAAGACCCAAGTTCCTTCCTTTCCTCAGTTGTTTGTAGGATGCATAGGCCTAGATCATAATTATATATACAACTCTATATATATATATATATATATATATATATTGTAAAGGGATCGCTCTCTCACAGGGGGTCGCAATCACAGACTTCTCCTCTGACAACAGAGTTCAAGTCCAAGTGGTGCTTTATTTTTTGGCACTTCAGCACCAGCACAAACATAAACCAAAATAAACACCTGCCCGTCTGGGCTCTACCTAATACATATGTTGTCTCTACTTCACCTATAGAGCGCAGTTCACTAACAGGGTATCAGGTTCCAACTCTCAGCAGGTCAGCTCACCAGGCACAGTCCCACACAGGGGAGAGGAACCGGCTTCACACAGCCTCATGGCGCCTCAGCTCTCCTGGCTGAGACCACAGAGAGCCTCTGCAGGCTTCCCCTTCTGTAGGGTCACTTCCTCTCCCCCAGACTCATACACAGAGGGTTGATTTGTCCTAGCTTGATTAAACCAGCTGCGCTCACCTGGGGCCAGAGAACCTGTAATGGATTACAGGTAATGGACAGCCTCATGGCGCCTCAGCTCTCCTGCCTGAGACCACACAGAGCCTTTGCAGGCTTCCCCTTCTGTAGGGTCACTTCCTCTCCCCCAGACTCGTACACAGAGGGTTGATTTGTCCTAGCTTGATTAACCCAGCTGCCCTCACCTGGGGCCAGGGAACCTGTAATGGATTACAGGTAATGGACAGCCTCATGGCGCCTCAGCTCTCCTGGCTGAGACCACACAGAGCCTCTGCAGGCTTCCCCTTCTGTAGGGTCACTTCCTCTCCCCCAGACTCATACACAGAGGGTTGATTTGTCCTAGCTTGATTAACCCAGCTGCCCTTACCTGGGGCCAGGGAACCTGTAATGGATTACAGGTAATGGTCAGACTCATGGCGCCTCAGCTCTCCTGGCTGAGACCACACAGAGCCTCTGCAGGCTTCCCTCACTGTAGGGTCACTTACTCTCCCCAGACTCATACACAGAGGGTTGATTTGTCCTAGCTTGATTAACCCAGCTGCCCTCACCTGGGGCCAGGGAACCTGTAATGGATTACAGGTAATGGTCAGACTCATGGCGCCTCAGCTCTCCTGGCTGACACCACACAGAGCCTCTGCAGGCTTCTCTCACTGTAGGGTCACTTACTCTCCCCAGACTCATACACAGAGGGTTGATTTGTCCTAGCTTGATTAACCCAGCTGCCCTCACCTGGGGCCAGGAAACCTGTAAAGGATTGGGGGTGGGGACTGGAAGACTCCCACTACCAACTTGTCTCCCAGCCCAAAGAAATCCAGCCCATACAACCTTAACCTCTTAGGAAAAATGCAGAGGGGGGTCCTGTGAAATCCCGCTCGCCCCCGTATAGGCGATCGTTGCAAACCGCAGGTCAATTCAGACCTGCAGTTTGCAGCACTTCCTGCAGTTTCGTATCCTCGCGGTCTTTGACTGCGGGGATCAGAAACTTAAAAATTGTTGTTGTTTTTTAGCATATTGCTGACACTCTGCTATAAACGGCTGACATCTGTTCTGTGATTAACCCTTTTTATGCCGATGTCCGTACGGACCGCTATATGGAAGGGGTTAACAGGGAAGGGAGCTCCCTCCCTCTCCCATCGGGGGCTGCTCAACCCCTTGCAGCCCCCGATTCTTCACGATATCATAGAGGGATGGGGCTCCCCTCCCTCCCCATCACCCGCTGCTCTGGTCTAGCAGCGGGTGATGGTTACCATGGCAACAGGACGCCTTCACAGGCAGCCTGCTTGCCATGGTAAAGGCAGAAGTCTGATCAGACTAAGTGTAAAAGTGAAAATACAGTACAGTATACTATATAGTGTACTGTACTGTATTATACAGACATCAGACCCACTGGATCTTCAAGAACCAAGTGGGTCTGGGTAAAAAAAAATGTAAAAAAGTAAAAATAAAAAAACACATTTATCACTGAATAAAAGTAAAAAAAATGGAATACACTACACATATTATGTATCGCCGCGTCCGTAAAAACCTGCTCTATAAAAATATCACATGACCTAACCCCTCAGGTGAACACCAAAAAAAAAAAACAATGGTGTAAAAAAGCAATTTTTTTGTCACCTTACATCACAAAAAGTGTAATAGCAAGCGATCAAAAAGTTATATGCCTCCCAAAATAATGCCAATCAAACAGTCATCTCATCCCACAAAAATCGAGCCCCTACATAGGACAATCGCTTAAGAAAATAAAAAAAATATGTCTCTCAGACTATGGAGACATTAAAACATGATTCTTTTTGTTTAAAAAATAATGATATTGTGTAAAAATGTAATAAATAAATAAAAAGTATACATATTAGGTATCGCCACGTCCGTAAAAACCTGCTCTATAAAAATAACACATGACCTAATCCCTCAGGTGAACATAGCAAAAAAAAATGTGTTGGTGCTCCAGCTTCCCCATGAGGCGATCGGAGGAGCTGGAGCTTGTGTGCATAGTATTTCCTATGGAGCCCTTGCTCGTAATAGGGCTCCATAGAAAACAAGCAATTTTCTCATAGACTCCAATGCTAGTGCACTGGAGTTTATAAGAATAGTAATCTAATAATTGCATGTTATAGTTCCCTATGGGAACTGTAAAAAAAAAAAAAAAAAATTCAAATCACCCCCCTTTTCCCAAAATAAAAATAAAAGAACTAAAAAAATACACATCATGGGTGTCTCGATGTTCGAAAATGCCCATAGTATAAAAATATATTTCCTATACGGCAAACAGCAAAACAGGATTTTTGGTCGCTTCATTTTCTACAAAAAAATAAATAAATAAAAAGAGATCAAAAAGTCCACCCCAGAATGGTATCAATAAAAAGTTCAGATCGCCCTGCAGAAAATGAGCCCGCATACAGCTCCGTACACATAATTTTTTTCCCACTTTTTAATTTTTTTATCACTCTCAAAACGCAAGAAAACCTATAAATATAAAGTATCGTCTGATTCTTTTTGACCTGTAGAATAAAAGTAAGCGGTCAGTCGTACATCGAATGTCGTAAATAAAAAAAAACAGTAAAACTGTGGTGGAATTGCATTTTTTTTTTTTTTGCAATTTCACCCCTTTTGGAATTTTTTCCCCGCTACCCACTACATCATATGCAATATTAAATAGTGGCGTTGGAAAGTACAACTTGTCTCGCAAAAAACAAGCCCTCATATGGCTATGTGAACAGACAAATAAAAAAGTTATGGCTCTGGGAATGCAGGGAGCGCAAAACGAAAACGCAAAAAAAAAAATAAACTCCGGGGGTGTTAAGGTTAAACTTCTGTATGGTCTTGGCCACCGTGCTGCAGCTCAAATTCAGGGTGTTGGAAATCTTCTTCTAGCCTAGGCCATCTTTATTTACAGCAACAATTCTTTTTTTTCAGATCCTCAGAGAGTTTTTTGCCATGAAGTGCCACGTTAAACTTCCAGTGACAAGTATATAACTGGTATGGTGATCACGGCACTCTGTCTATCCTGTTCACAGTTGTAGGGTGCACGTCTTGTTGGGTTCTCCCTCCACCCGGTGGAACCACTTCAAATTCACAATAGATGAGACAGCACTCCAATTTCGTATGCTGATTAATTTTATTATATTAGCCGGACACGGTGGTGCATAATAGCAACGTTTCGGGCAATTGGCATGCCCTTCATCAGGCTGATGTACATACAAAAAAATAGAAAGGGAGGTACATGTATGAATGTCATATATGAGCATATACACAGAACATATATTTAAATTTAAAACCTACAAGAGGCATTTAAGCTCTGCTAAAGGTAGGTATAATCTGGTACATCAGAGGTTAAAGTCACCACCATGAAAAATCAAGTGAAGAGAAGGGAGGAAAAGGGGAGGGGGGAGGGGAGGAAGGGGAATTGGGATCGACAGTGGAATAAACAGCATGCAACATCATTGTAATTATCATATATGGAGTGTAAATCATGAGGTTTGCACGCTGTAAAAAAGTCTATATACATAAGAGATGAATTTTGGAGAGCATAATGGTATGAATGCATGATGGGTCCACAGGTAACAGGTAACAAGTTAAATGTGGATCAGCCACAGACTCGTGTGTGATGATGTAAGAGCTGGCAAACGGGCGCAGTAATGTGCGCACAGGATACGAGTAACGGGCCGGCGGGTTTAATAAAGTAAGTCACGGGCAAAAAGTAAAACAGAGCGTTGGTAGTGTATAATAGTGAGCACTTACCAAGTTATGTGCAGGCGAAGAAGCGCAGGACCGGCATGTGAGAGGACGCCGGGGCGCCATGTATAAATACAGGGAGCAGTGGCCGGCGCATGCGTGCATAGGCGTATCGGGGCTCCAAGTATCGCGAGATGATCGCGTCAGTATACAGCACGGTGGCGCTCAAATTCCGAGGCGCATGCGCAGAAAATACTAGCAGTGGTGGTGTCGCCATATTGGAAAAGGGCAGAAGCAATGTACGAGTGGGCAATAATGAAAAATAAAAAAGTAGAGGATGTAGTGGACGATAAGGAGATTGCATGGATGATCACTGTTATGGGTGATATGCCCCAGGTGTTGAGGTGAACGGCCGGTATTAAAGGGTGGCTGTAAGACCAAAACGTCTCGAGAAGGATGTCTGGTTGTGTGTAAGTGGACCCATCATACACTTTGCAAAAATACATCAATCACAGAAGAGCGAACGTCAATATGTAATATACCGAATTGTGTACCAACATATGTACTGTAGATAAGTTAGATGATCAAAGTCGCAGCAGTGGACCAAGGAGCGTGCTTCACGGGTGTCGCCAACCGCTAGTGAACGACATTGGACCCTAGGAGGGGTAAAAATGAGATATATAATAAATTAATAATAATGCTATGACAAAAACGTATATAGTTAATCAAATACATATTCTTTGTTAAGTCCATTGGGTTGTAGCGTGTTGAGGCGACGGATCCATGACATCTCTCTCTCTTGTAGTAATGCTTCACGATTACAACCCCGTCTAAGTGGAGGTATCCAATCAATAATTTGAAATCTGAGTTGACTGATGGAGTGTTGGAAAGTGTGAAAGTGTTCCACTAAAGGGGCTTCAATTTTATGGGTCCGTATGTTAGATTTGTGTTGGGAGATCCTGTCTTTGATCTTTTGAATGGTCTCTCCTACATAACCAAGGCCACAGGGGCATTTGATGAGGTACACTACGTAGTTGGATTGACACGAGAGGTGTCCACGTATTTGGAATGTTCTGCCTGTGGACGGGTGTGTGAACGTAGAGCCCTTAGAGACATTACCGCACTGTGCACAAGAAAGACAGGGGTATGTCCCTTTAATTGAGGTACCAGTGATAGTCTGTTGGATACTTTCTGGCTTATTGGATCCGATATCTGATCGGACCAATTTATCTCTCAGGTTGGATGCTCGCTTATACGACATCAATGGTTTTTTACCAAAGATTTGTGGGAAATTGCTGGACAAAATGTACCAGTGTTTGTGGACAGCCTTCTTAACCTCTGGGCTGAGGTGGGAGAAGGTCGTTACACATGGAATGCTAGGCCCTTGGGTTTTAGGAGGTTTGGGTTCAAGAAGTTTCGCCCTGGGAAGATTGTGAATCTTTTGAACGTGTGTCTCAACGATGTCTTTAGGGTAACCCCTTGTTAGAAATTTGTGTGACATTTCTGACAACCTATTGTTGATAGTGTCAGGGTCTGATACTATGCGTTTGACCCGCATCAGTTGAGAACGTGGAAGAGAGCGAATGAGTCCAGGGGGATGGAAAGAATTGTATTTTAAGAGACTATTTTTGTCTGTGGGCTTTGAGTATAAGTCAGTAATGATAGAATTAGCCCGTACCTTAATGAGAACATCCAAAAAAGGGATTTCATTTTCGTGATACTCCAAGGAGAGAGAGATGGATTCCGTGGCTGTGTTTATGCTCTGGTGAAACGACAGGAGGTCCTCTTTGGTGCCCTGCCAAATACAAAATATATCATCGATATATCGAAACCAGCATTTGATCGATCGTTGGAACATGGGATGGGAATATACAAAACGATCTTCAAAATCATTCATATACAGGACTGCAAAAGTTGGCGCGACATTACATCCCATAGCAGTACCAGATACCTGGAAATAAAATTGTTCCTCAAATAAGAAATAGTTGTGTTGTAAAACAAAAGAAAGTAGGGCCAAGATGAATTCTTGTTCAGCGGTTGAGTATTCCGCTGCATGGTGCATGGTGTTTTTAACACATTTGATACCTGCCTCTGTGGGGATGTTGGTATATAGGCTGGATACGTCCATGGTGACAAGAAGGCATTGACTGGAATTGATGGTAAGGTTGGAGATTTTGTTGAGAAAATCAGTGGTGTCTTGGATGTAGGATTTACCATTTTGGGCATAACGTCTGAGAAGGCCATCAAGTAATTTGGCCGCTGGTTGGAAGATAGACTCACAACCAGAGACTATGGGTCTTCCTGGGGGATGTTCCCTATTTTTGTGAACTTTAGGCAAAATGTAAATAACAGGAATGCGCGGATGCTTAGGTATTAGGAAGTCAGCAGTTTTTTTTGGAATAATACCCTTGTGGAGTGCTGAGTCTACAATGGTGGACAATTCCTTGGAGCACTCTCCAGTGGGGTCATAGTCTATAGGGAGATAGACCTCACGGTCACTGAGTTGGCGGAGGATTTCCTCCCAGTGACAAGTATGAGAGAGAGCGTGAGAGTGATAACACCAAACTTAACACACCTGCTCCCCATTCACAGCTCAGACCTTGTAACACTAATGAGTCATATGACACCAGGGAGAGAAATTGCTAATTGGGCACAATTTAGTCATTTTCACTTAGGGGTGAACTCACTTTTGTTGCCAACGGTTTAGACATTAATGGCTGTGTGTTGAGTTATTTTGAGGGCACACCACATTTACACTGTTATACAAGCTGTACACTAACTACTTTACAGTGCATCAAAGTGTCATATCTTCAGTGTTGTCCCATAAAAAGATAGAATAAAATATTTACAAAAGTATAAGGGGTGTACTCACTTTTGTGAGATACTCTGTGTGTGTGTGTGTGTGTGTATATATATATATATATATATATATATATATATATATATATATATACCCTTTAGCTCTTTGACAGCACCTGTAAGAGATATGACTAAATACGATCAGGGTGGGACCTACTGCTTGTAGTGCCTCACGACCAAGGTGTAAGTCATTATTAAATTACAAATGTAGCCTACAGTGTTTTAAAAAATGTGTTAGAAGAGCTCCACATGCAATGCAATTCTGCTCTATAGATACTGAGTCTTCTCAGCCAAGAACGTGGATATGGCCTGAGTGGAGTGTGCTGACAATCCTTCAGGAACTTGAAGACTTTTGGAAGAATATGAAATTTCAATAACTCTGGTAATCCATCTTGCTAGGGTACGACTAGTGATCTTCCTACTCTTCTTATTTCCCTGAAACTAAACAAATAATTGAGCTTCTAATCTCTAAGGCCTCTTTCACACGGGCGTCATGTTTGACGCCCGGATAAGAGGCGGGTGCGTTGCGGGAATATGCGCGATTTTTCCGCGCGGGTGCAAACGTTTGTAATGTGTTTTGCACGCGCGTGAGAAAAATCCCCATGTTTGGTACCCAGACCCGAAGCCGGACTTCATCACTGAAGTCCGGTTTCGGGTTGAGTATTCTGGAGAATTTATTATTTTCCCTTATAACATGGTTATAAGGGGAAATAATAGCATTCTTAATAAAGAATGCTTAGTAAAATGAAGATGAAGGGGTTAAAAATAATAAAAGTTAACTTACCTTAGCCACCTGATCGCGTAGTTGCGATCTGTCCTCTCTTTCCCTGCATCAGCTAAGAACTAAAGGACCTGTGATGACGTCACATCACATGGTCCAATCACATGGTCCATCTTACCATGGTGATGGACCATGTGATGGGACGTCATCACAGGTCCTTTAGTTCTTAGCTGATGCTGGAAAGAAAGGACAGATCGCAACTCACGATCAAGTGGCTAAGGTAAGTTAACTTTATTATTTTAACCCTTCCACTTCATTTTACTATGCATTCTTTATTAAGAATGCTATTATTTCCCCATATAACCATGTTATAAGGGAAAATAATAAAGATCTGGTCCCGTTGCTAAGCAACCATGCGGGAAAATCGCACTGCATCCGCACTTGCTTGCGGATGCTTGCGATTTTCCCGCAGCCCCATTCACTTCTATAGGGCCTGCGTTGCGTGAAAAACGCACAATATAGAGCATGCTGCGCTTTTCACGCAACGCAGAAGTGATGCGTGAAAATCACCGCTCATGTGCACAGCCCCATAGAAATGAATGGGTCCGGATTCAGTGCAGGTGCAATGCGTCCTCCTCACGCATTGCACCCGCGTGGAAAACTCGCCCGTGTGAAAGGGGCCTAAGGCTTTGTCGCCTCTAGGTATCTAATAAAGCATCTTCTGATGTCTAAATTGTGGAAAGCTCTTTCCCCCTCATTGGATGGATTTTGACAAAAGGAGGGCAAAAGAATCTCTTGTGAACGATAAACATCTGTCATAACTTTCAGAGAAAAAGAAGGGTCCGGTTTTATTACTAACTGTTTAACAAAACTGCTTTTAAAAAAGTAGACGTTCCTATTAACGAATAATCTAACCAGAGCCTGAATGGAACGTTAAAACGAAAACAAAAAAGATATTTATTAGTGAATTATTGAAAAAGAGATAAACTGGGGTATACAGCCCAAAATTAAATATGAACATCAGGCAATCTGTTAGCTTTGGTTGCTGACACATATGCAGCGCTCTATATATTTAGGACTGTCCCTATGTAGCATTTCAGGGGATCAATAATACCAATCACTGGTCTTTATTTACACACCAACAGACCAGGGTTGATGTCTGAGGTGCATGCTCTGTTTTGATATGGTGCATGCACTCAGATTTAGCGAAGATAGGGGGTTGCTTCCTTGCATATGATGGCAATAACTAATTTGTACCAGCAACTAAAGTGCATCTTTACCCTAAGTTGCAATATCGTCGTTCAAAGTGGTGTAGGTGAACATCCATATACCTCCCACTTAATACACATTCACGCATACCCTTATGCCTGATGTTGATATTCAAATTTTCTGGTCTGAGTTACTGAATCTAAAAAGATTCCTAGAACAGTACATTGGTAACCCGGGAACAGGTTCGACTTATCCCAATTTTCTTCCCACCACAGGTATGATAGTATTTTAAGGACCTCATGAATATGGGCTTCTAGCTCTTCTTTGGAATGTCCCACTAAAAAAAGATCGTCCAAATATGGCACAGTTATGTCTAATTTCCTCAAATGCGATGAATAGAAGGGCCTGATATTGGACATGATGAATTGAGGTGTCTGTTTAGGTCCTTAAAATTTAGAATTGTGCGAAAGGTTCAGTTTGGCTTTGGTAACAAAAAAAGAGTTGAGGAGTAACCTTTTTCCCACTCTTCTGCCGTCACCAGAACCAAAACCTTCTTGACTATAACGTTTTCTACTTCTTTTAATAAAGCTGTACATTTTGTTCTGTCTGACCTTGAAGGGGTTGTCCGGGTTCAGAGCTGAACCCGGACATACCTCCATTTTCACCCAGGCAGCACCCCTGATGTTAGCATCGGAGTATCTCATGCTCCGATACACTCCCTTGTCCTGTGCTAGATCGCGCAGGGCAAGGGCTCTTTTGTTTACAATAACACACTGCCAGGCAGAAGCGTCCGCCTGGCAGCGTGTTCGGTGACATCACCGGCTTTAATGGGTGTGCTTTAGCACTGCCCTAGCCGCTTTACAGCCTAGCGATCACATAACGACCCACATCACAGTCTAGCGATAACACTATTGGCCAGCGGTGTTTGATCCTCCTCTAATCCCCAGGTGAATTGTGTCATTTTTAAGGGGAATGAGTATAAAAGAGTAAGTGGGTGGGTGGATGGATGGACACTCCCCCTTGAGGAAGCGTCAGCAAAACGCGTGTCGGGGTACGGGTGTCTCTCCAGTCCACGGTCAGTATGTGGGTTTGTTCCTGCTGAGTCATTTATTATTGTTTATGTTGGTATGCTTGAACAATTATATTGGGTGGTGTGACTTTGGTTGTCTAGTGCCCCCTTTTGTTGTATTTTTATTGATTTAAAGGCAGTTGGGACCTAGATAATTAATTATTTCTGGTGCCATACAACAAGTTGGGATAATGTGGTCCATGGAAGTTGTATTTAAGCACAGTGCACTTTAACCTTTGACCGTGGTTCCTGGGGAGCCCCCCGCTTTTCATCATTGCACCTTCTATTTTGCTGCTATCTTAATGTTATTGTTGTAATATATTGGTCATTATTCATTAATAAAAGATGAATTTATTTTATGTATGTGTTTTTTCTTTGGTGTCAGTATATACTGCTACATACATAGCATGTGATTTGGAATACTTTGGTGTTTCTGAAATGTAAAGGCCCTTTATTTTTGCTGTTGAAACCACAATAAAGTGGAACTTTGTTTGGACTTTATCCCATGTGTCACTGTCTGACTGTCTGCAAGCCGGCCAATCCTGCCTCTATCAGAGCTAATTCCCACTATATATACACTCACCTAAAGAATTATTAGGAACACCATACTAATATGGTGTTGGACCCCCTTTTGCCTTTAGAACTGCCTTAATTCTACGTGGCATTGATTCAACAAGGTGCTGATAGCATTCTTTAGAAATTTTGGCCCGTATTGATAGGATAGCATCTTGCAGTTGATGGAGATTTGAGGGATGCACATCCAGGGCACGAAGCTCCCATTCCACCACATCCCAAAGATGCTCTATTGGGTTGAGATCTGGTGACTGTGGGGGCCATTTTGGTGCATGGTGCATTATCCTGCTGGAAGTAGCCATCAGAGGATGGGTACATGAAGGTCATGAAGGGATGGACATGGTCAGAAACAATGCTCAGGTAGCCCGTGGCATTTAAATGATGCCCAATTGGCACTAAGAGGCCTAAAGTGTGCCCAGAAAACATTCCCCACACCATTACACCACCACCACCAGCCTGCACAGTGGGAACAAGGCATGATGGATACATGTTCTCATTCTGTTTACGGCAAATTCGGACTCTACCATTTGAATGTCTTAACAGAAATCGAGACTCATCAGACCAGGCAACATTTTTCCAGTCTTCAACAGTCCAATTTTGGTGAGCTTGTGCAAATTGTAGCCTCTTTTTCCTATTTGTAGTGAAGATGAGTGGTACCCGGTGGGGTCTTCTGCTGTTGTAGCCCATCCGCCTCAAGGTTGTGCGTGTTGTGGCTTCACAAATGCTTTGCTGCATACCTCGGTTGTAATGAGTGGTTATTTCAGTCAACGCTGCTCTTCTATCAGCTTGAATCAGTCGGCCCATTCTCCTCTGACCTCTAGCATTCACAAGGCATTTTCGTTCACAGGACTGCCGTATACTGGATGTTTTTCCCTTTTCACACCATTCTTTGTAAACCCTAGAAATGGTTGTGCTTGAAAATCCCAGTAACTGAGCAGATTGTGAAATACTCAGGCGGCCCGTCTGGCACCAACAACCATGCCACGCTCAAAATTGCTTAAATCACCTTTCTTTCCCATTCTGACATTCAGTTTGAAGTTCAGGAGATTGTCTTGACCAGGACCACACCCCTAAATGCATTGAAGCAACTGCCATGTGATTGGTTGACTCGATAATTGCATTAATGAGAAATAGAACAGGTGTTCCTAATAATTTTTTAGGTGAGTGTATATAGTAATGCCGTGGGCTCCTATGACCAGTTTTGAGGAAAGGCAGGGACACAGCAAAGTCTCTACAACACGGTTTATTGCTTGTTCCAGCAAACTTACAGTTCAGTTACAGACGAATCGCAGCCGGGTCAGGTAATCAGTCCACAGGCCAGTGTTTGCCTTACACGTGCCTTGCAGTGTGTGATCTGCAGCCTCTCACTCAACAGACACACCCTGCCTCATGCTGCTGACTTTTAACCCCTTCCGGACCAGCTCCGTAATAGTACGGCGATGGCCGGGTCTTTAAAGATGGCGCCCGCTCCTGAGCGCTGCGGGTGGCCATCTGCTTCTTATAGCAGACACCAATGGCTCATGTCCGCAACTGGCAGTAATGCCTATTGCAGACATTTAATCACTCAGATGCCATGGTCATTCCTGACCACAGCATCTGAGCACGCTGAAAACCAAAAGCGCGAGCGGCAGAGTCGGAGCTTGTGTGCAGCAGCAGCTCCTGTCTTTGTGAATGACAGGAGGCTGCTGCATAGTATTTCCTATGGAGCCCTTGCCTGTAATAGGGCTCCATAGGAAAGTAGTAAAATCATCATAGACTCCAATGCAAGTGCATTGGAGTCTATGATAATGGCAATCAGATGATTGATTGTTATAGTTCCCTATGGGAAGTATAAAAAAGTGTAAAAATAAAAAATAAATAAATTAAAAAAACATCAAAATTCTAATCACCTCCCTTTTCCCAAAATAAAAATAAAAGAACTAAAAAAAAATTTAAAATACACATCATGGGTGTTGCGATGAGTGAAAACGCCCATAGTATAAAAATATATTACCCATACGGCAAACAGCAAAACGGAAAAAAGCGTCCAAATGGCTGATTTGCCGTTTTTGGTCACTTCATTTTCTACTAAAAATTAAATAAAATGTGATCAAAAAGTCATACACACCCCAAAATGGTATCAATGAAAAGATCAGATCGCCCCACAAAAAATGAGCCCCCATATAGCTTCATACACATAATTACAAAAAAAATATAGGGGTCAAAATACAGCGACAACTAAATAAAACAGTTTTTTTTCCCCACTTTTTAATTTTTTATCACTATCAAAACGCAAGAAAAACTACACATATAAGGTTTCTCCGGATTTTTACTGACCTGTAGTATAAAAGTAACTGGTCAGTTTTATTACACATTGAACGTCATAAATAAAAAACCCGTAAAACTGTGGTGGAATTGCTTTTTGTGTGTTTAGATCCCACTGAGGAATACGGTTTATAATGGAGGGTCTTAACCTAGATCCCGCTCTCAAAAACCTCTTGATCCATCTATAAATTGCCAAGTTGGTATCATAAAAAGCACTCAGAGTGGAAATCTGAACTGTAAGTTTAATGGGTTTTAACCCCAAATCTAAGCCCTGTTGCAAGAAATCTAATATTATTTGTATTACAGGTTCGGACCTGTTGGGAAATTGGTCTCCTGGTCATTGCTGGTGATGATAGGGAGGCTTGTTCCTGTTGCAGCCTGCTATTGGCTGCTCCCCCCGTCGCCAGATGTTTTGATCCGTGCAATAAGGGAGATGAAGTGGCGGCCGTGCGGGCAGCAGAAGCGACACAGGTGCCGGGGAGCGAGGTAAGTACAATCTGTGTGAGGGGCCCGGGCATTTGGGAGGGCATTTTTGGGGTTGGATAACCCCTTTAAAGAAAGAATATTTATTTCTGCCCAAGATAATAATTTTCCTGTAGACTTCCCAGACTTTCTGATCTTGTTTCCTCTTGATGTTTTAAGCCCTTCTACCTGGGCCAGTTTTCAGCCTCCTGCCCGGGCCAGTTTTCAGCCTCCTGCCCAGGCCATTTTTTGCAAATCTGACGTGTCACTTTATGTGGTAATAACTTTGGAACACTTTTACTTATCCAAGCCATTCTGATATTGTTTTCTCCTGAGACATTGTACTTGATGACAGTGGTAAATTTGAGTCAATATTTCACCTTTATTTATTTAAAAAAATCCAAATATTGGAAAAATTCAAAATTAAAATTTTTCTGCTTTTAAAACAGATAGTAATACCTCATAAAATAGTTATTACTTAACATTCCCCATATGTCTACTTTATGTTGGCATGATTTCGTAAAATTATTTAGTTTATTAGAAGGCTTAGAATTTTAGAAGCAATTTTTTTTAAGAAAAGTTTCTAAACCCACTTTTATGGACCAGTTTAGTTCTGAAGTCACTGAGGCTTACATAGTAGAAACCATCAATAAAATACCCAATTTTAGAAACTACACCCCTCAAGTTATTCCATACTGATTTTACAAACTTCTGTTAACCCTTTAGGTGTTCCACAAGAATTAAAGGAAAATGGAGATGAAATTTCCAAATTTCACTTTTTTGGCAGATTTTCCATTTTAATCCATTTTTCCCCCCGAAACACATCAAGGGTTAACAGCCAAACAAAGCTCACTATCTATTACCCTGCTTCTGCAATTTACAGAAATACCCCATATGTGGTGGTAAACTGATGTAAGGGCACACGACAGGGTGCAGAAGAAAAGAAGCGCTGTATGGTTTTTGTAAGGCAGATTTTGCTGGACTGGTTTTTAGACACCATGTCCTATTTGAAGCCCCCCTAGTGCACCTCTACAGTAGAAACTCCCAAAAAGTGACCCTATTTTGGAAACAATAGGATAAGGTGACCATTTTATTGGTATTATTTTGGGGTACGTATGATTTTTGATCGCTCTATATTACGTTTTTTTGTGAGGCAAGGTAAACAAAAAATGGCTGTTCTGGCAAAGTTTTCATTTTTTTTTTTTTACAATGTTCACCTGACAGGTTAGATCACTTGCTATTTTTATAAAGCAGATTGTTACGGATGCGATGATATAAAATATGTTTACTTACATAATAAAGCATTTATTGAAAAACAATTCTGTTTTTAAATCTCCATTTTTAGAACGCCATACTTTTAAAAAAAAATTCTGCCGATCGTCTTGTGAAGGGGCTCGTTTTTTACAGGAAGAGTTGACGTTTTTATTGGTACCATTTTTGGGTACATATCATTTTTGATCATTCAATATTGGACTTTATGGGGCAAAGTATTTGCGGACTCTATACTGACGGGGAATGTCCCACAAGATTGGCGCATAGCAAATGTGGTGCCAATATTCAAAAAGGGTCCAAAAACAGAGCCTGGAAACTATAGGCCGGGAAGTTTAACATCTGTTGTGGGGAAACTGTTTGAAGGTTTTCTGATAGATGCTATCTTATGGGATCTCAACAGAAATAAGCAAATAATGCCATATCAGCATGGTTTCATGAGGGATTGGTCATGCCAAACGAATTTAATCAGTTTCTATGAGGAGGTAAGTTCTAGACTTGACAGCGGCGAATCAATGGATGTCGTATATCTGGACTTCTCCAAAGCATTTGACACTGTACCACATAAAAGGTTAGTATATAAAATGAGGATGCTCGGACTGGGAGAAAATGTCTGTAAGTGGGTAAGTAACTGGCTGAGTGACAGAAAACAGAGGGTGGTTATTAACGGTACACACTCAGATTGGGTCACTGTCACTAGTGGGGTACCTCAGGGGTCATTATTTGGCCCTATTCTTTTCAATATATTTATTAATGATCTTGTAGAAGGCTTGCATAGTAAAATATCAATTTTTGCAGCTGACACTAAACTGTGTAAAGTAATTAACACTGAAGAGGACAGTTTTCTGCTACAGAGGGCTCTGTATAGATTGGAGGCTTGGGCAGAGAAATGGTAGATGAGGTTTAACACTGACTAATGTAAAGTTATGCACATGGAAAGGAATAATGCAAGTCACCCGTACATATTAAATGGTAAAACACTCGGTAACACTGACATGGAAAAGGATCTAGGAATTGTAATAAACAGCAAACTAAGCTGCAAAAACCAGTGTCAGACAGCTACCACCAAGGCCAATAAGATAATGGGTTGCATCAAAAGGGGCATAGACGCCCGTGATGAGAACATAGTCCTACCACTTTACAAATAGCTAGTCAGACCACACATGGAGTACTGTGTACAGTTCTGGGCTCCTGTGAACAAGGCGGACATAGCAGAGCTGGAGAGGGTTCAGAGGAGGGCAACTAAAGTAATAACTGGAATGGGGCAACTACAATACCCCGAAAGATTATAAAAATTAGGGTTATTTACGTTAGAAAAAAGACGACTGAGGGGAAATCTAATAACTATGTATAAATATATCAGGGGTCAGTACAGAGATCTCTCCCATCATCTATTGATCCCCAGGACTGTCACTGTGACGAGGGGAGATCCTCTGCGTCTGGAGGAAAAAAGGTTTGTACACAAACATAGAAGAGGATTCTTTACGGTAAGAGCAGTAAGACTATGGAACTCTCTGCCGCAGGAGGTGGTGATGGTGAGTACAATTTAACCAGTCCCGGACCGCCGTACGCAGGATTGCGTCCTGCGGGCGGCCGGCCGGGATCTTCTGAGTGGACGCATCGGCGCGTCCTCTCGCGAGACCCGTGAGTTCCTGTGAACGCACGCGCGCGCACGTTCACAGGGGCGCGCGTCTCGAGAGTTGAACTACAGCCTGCCAGCGATGATCAATCGCTGGCAGGCTGTAGATGCGATATAAATCGCATCAAACATGTATACCAGACGCTGTTTTGTGAACAGCGTCTGGTATACATGCTACCTGGTCCACTGGTGGTCCCATTTGCTGGGATCGACCACCAGAGGACCAGGTAACACAGTAAAGTTGCACCAAACACTACACTAATCCCCCCACCCCCTCACCTATTAACCCCTTGATCACCCCATCTAGACCCCCTGATCACCCCCCTGTCATTGATCACACCCCTTGTAAGGCTCCATTCAGACGTCCATATGTGTTTTGCGGATCCGTGGATTCACGGATCCGTGGATTCACGGATCCGATCCGCAGATCCTCAAAACACGGACACCGGCAATGTGCTTTCCGCATTTTGCAGATCCGCACATTGCCAGAACTATATAGAAAATGCTTTTTCTTGTCCGCAATTGCGGACAAGAATAGGACATGTTCTATATTTTTGCGGAATGGAAGTGCAGACCCGGAAGCGCGGATCCGTAATTCCGGATCTGAGCGGGACAAAGTCTGTCCCCATAGAAATAAATGGGTCCGCAATTCCGTTCCGCAAACAGAATTTCGGACGTGTGAATGGGGCATAAGGGTCCCTTATCACCGCCAGTTAGTTAGCTACTTGTTAGGTAGCTAGCGCCCAGCCCACCGCACCGCAGTCACTGATTTTGGCAGAGATTTTTTCATCCACATTGACCGATGCGAATGAAAAAATCTGTGCCGTTCATTTTTTTTTTTTTTCAGCGCAGAGGCTGAACAGAAAAAAAAAATCTCATTACCCGTATGCTCAATATACAGAGAATCGCAGAAACTCCTAATGCTGGCCATACGTGTAATGATTGCGGAGACCCTCAAATGCCAGGGCAGTACAAAAACCCCACATGTGACCCCATTTTAGAAAGAAGACACCCCAAGGTATTCCGTGAGGGGTATGGTGAGTTCATGCAAAATTTTATTTTTTATCACAAGTTAGTGGAATATGAGACTGTAAAAAAAAAAAAAAATCAATTTCCGCTAACTTGTGCCAAATTTTTTTTCTGTGAACTCGCCATGCCCCTCACGGAATACCTTGGGTGTCTTCTTCCACAATGGGGTCACATGTGGGGTATTTATACTGCCCTGGCATTTTAGGGGTCCTAAAGCGTGAGAATCCAAATGCGTAAAAATGGCCTGTGAAATCCTAAAGGTACTCATTGGTTTTAGGGCCCTTTGTGCATCTTGGCTGCAAAAAGTGTCACTCATGTGGTATCGCCGTACTCAGGAGAAGTAGGGCAATGTGTTTTGGGGTGTATTTTTACATATACCCATGCTGGGTGTGAGAAATATCGCTGTAAACGACAACTTTTTAAATTTTTTTATTCAAAGTTGTCAATTTACAGAGATATTTCTCTCACCCAGCATGGGTATATGTAAAAATACACCCCAAAACACATCGCCCTACTTCTCCTGAGTACGGCGATGCCACACATGTGTGACACTTTTTTGCAGCCAAGATGCGCAAAGGGGCCCAAATTCCGAGTACCTTTTAGAAGGGCATTTTTACGCATTTTTCTTCTCACGCTTTAGGGCCCCTAAAATGCCAGGGCAGTATAAATACCCCACATGTGACCACATTTTGGAAAGAAGACACCCCAATGTATTCGCTGAGGGGCATAATGAGTCCATGAAAAATTAAACTTTTTGTCAAAAGTTAGCGGAAAGGGAGACTTTGTGAGAAAAAACAATAAAAAATCAATTTCCACTAACTTGTGCCCAAAAAAAAATCTTCTATGAACTCGCCATGCCCCTCATGGAATACCTTGGGGTGTCTTCTTTCCAAAATGGGGTCACATGTGGGGTATTTCTACTGCCCTGGCATTTTAGGGGCCCTAAAGCGTGAGAAGAAAAATGCGTAAAAATGCCCTCCTAAAAGGTACTCATTGGAATTTGGGCCCCTTTGCGCATCTTGGCTGCAAAAAGTGTCACACATGTGGTATCGCCGTACTCAGGAGAAGTAGGGCAATGTGTTTTGGGGTGTATTTTTACATATACCCATTACTGGGTGAGAGAAATATCTCTGTAAATTGACAACTTTGAATAAAAAAATGTAAAAAGTTGTCGTTTACAGCGATATTTCTCACACGCAGCATGGGTATATGTAAAAATACACCCCAAAACACATTGCCCTACTTCTCCTGAGTATGGGGATACCACATGAGTGACACTTTTTTGCAGCCAAGATGCGCAAAGGGGCCCTAAAACCAATGAGTACCTTTAGGATTTCACAGGCCATTTTTAGGCATTTGGATTCTCACACTTTAGGGGCCCCTAAAATGCCAGGTGAGTATAAATACCCCACGTGTGACCCCATTTTGGAAAGAAGACACCCCAAGGTATTCCGTGAGGGGCATGGTGAGACCACAGAATTTTTATTTTTTGGCACAAATCAGCGGAAATTGTTTTTTTTTTTTTTTTACAAAGTCTCATATTCCACTAACTTGTGACAAAAAATAAAATTTTACATGAACTCACCATACCCCTCACAGAATACCTTGGGGTGTCTTCTTTCCAAAATGGGGTCACATGTGGGGTATTTATACTGTCCTGGCATTTTAGGAGCCCCTAAAGCGTGAGAAGAAGTCTGGAATCCAAATGCGTAAAAATGCCCTGTGAAATCCTAAAGGTACTCATTGGTTTTAGGGCCCTTTGCGCACCCAGGCTGCAAAAAGTGGCACACATGTGGTATCGCCGTACTCAGGAGAAGTAGGGCAATGTGTTTTGGGGTGTATTTTTATATATACCCATACTTTGTGTGAAAAATATCTCTGTAAACGACAACTTTTAAAATTTTTTATACAAAGTTGACAATTTACAGAGATATTTCTCTCACCCAACATGGGTATATGTAAAAATACACCCCAAAACACATTGCCCTACTTCTCCTGAGTGCACAAAAGGGCCCAAATTCCAACGAGTACCTCTAGGTTTTACATGGCGGCTCACAATTTAGCCCCGCCCAAAATGCCAGAACAGTAAACACACCCCACAAATGACCCCATTTCGGAAAGTAGACACCCCAAGGTATTCACTGAGGGGCATAGTGAGTCCGTCTGAGATTTTTTTTTTTTTTTGCCAGAAGTTATCAGAAATTGAAACTTTTTTTTTTTTTTTTTCTCAGAAAGTGTCATTTTCCGCTAACTTGTGAAAAAAAATTAAATGATACATGAACTCACCATGCCCCTCCGCGAATACTTTGGGGTGTCTTCTATCTAAAATGGTGTCATGTGGGTGGTATTTATACTATCCTGACATTTTAGCACCTGAAGAAACATGACAGGCGCTCAGAAAGTCAGAGCTGCTTCAAAATGCCGAAATTCACTTTTTTGCACCATAGTTTGTAAACGCTATAACTTTTACCCAAACCAATAAATATACACTTATTGGACTTTTTTGTATCAAAGACATGTAGAACAATAAATTTAGAGAAAAATTTATATAGAAATGTAGTTTTTTAAAAAAATTTACAACCGAAAGTGAAAAATTTCATTTTTTTGCAAAAATTTCGGTAATTTTTGATTAATAGCAAAAAAAGTAAAAATGTCAGCAGCAATGAAATACCACCAAATGAAATCTCTATTAGTGAGAAGAAAAGGAGGTAAAATTCATTTGGGTGGTAAGTTGTATGACGGAGCAATAAACGGTGAAAGTAGTGTAGTGCGGAATTGTAAAAAGTGGCCTGGTCATTAAGGGTGTTTAAGCTAGGGGGGCTGAAGCGGTTAAGAGGGGCCTGGATGTATTTCTGGAGTGTAATAATATTACAGGCTATAGCTACTAGAGAGGGGTTGTTTATCCAGGGAGTACTTCTGATTGCCTGAATGGAGTCGGGAAGGAATTTTTACTCCCCTTAGGGAGGGAAAATTGGCTTCTACCTCACAGTTGTTTTTTTTTTTGCCTTCCTCTGGATCAACTAGCAGGATGACAGGCCGAACTGGATGGACAGATGTCTTTTTTCGGCCATATGTACTATGCTACTATGTAAGGTGACCAAATAATTGGTTGTTTTGGCACATTTTTTATTTATTTTTTTACAGTGTTCACCTGAGAGGGTAGGTCATATGATATGTTTATAGACAGATTGTTACGGACGTGGCAATACCGAATATGTATACTTTTTCTTATTTATTTTAAAACTATTTAAAACAATAAAAGAATTTTTGAAACAAAAAAAAATCATATTTTAGTGTCTCCATAGTCTGAGAGCAATAGTTTTTTTTATTTTTTGTCCGATTGTCTTAGTTAGGGTCTCATTTTTTTGCAGGATGAGGTGACGGTTTGATTGGTACTATTTTGGAGGTTATACACCTTTTTGATCGCTTGGTCTTTTACTTTTTGTGATGTAAGATGAAAAAAAATTCCTTTTTTTCGGCACTTTTTTTTTACGGTGTTCACCTGAGGGGTTAGGTCATGTGATATTTTTATAGAGCAGGTCGTTACGGACGTGGCAATACCTATTATGTCCTATACCTTTTTTATTTATTTTACTTTAAAACAATAAAAACATTTTTGTGTTTACTCTGGTTTTATTGATTTTAGGACATAAACATGGTATAAAACAAGCCAATGCGATATGTACAATCAATAGAGGAACTCGCAGGAACCTGGACAGTTAATACCAGAACGTCAAAGAGTCATTGTACAAATCAAGTTCTTGCATGTCTCTTATAATAACCAGCTATAATAAACTCTATCTTGTGAAACAATCTAGCCTGGTGTTTTGTCGAATCTATCTCCAAAATTCTTCACTATAATGGCTTAGACATAACTTGCCAAAACGTGTTTAAGTATGGGAAAGGAAAGGAGGGGGGATAAGGAGGAGGGAAGGGTCTACCATGAGTTTATAGCCATTAGATTTTATTCTTGCAGTAAACAGGCGACAATTTTCACCCTGCTTCCAAATCCAAAATTGTGGAGAATTCAGGAGAATGTATGAAGTTAGAGAGAAGACGCCACCTAGTGTCAAACTTATTACCTTGGTCATGTGAGATCGCTATCAATTCTTCCATTCTTATCAGGAATCTAATTTCTGTGGCCCATTCACGGAAATAGAGTACACAATCTGATTTCCAATGCCTCGGGATGGTCATACGAGCTGCTGTGAGGAAGAATCTTAGAGCATTCTTTTTTAATTGTGACACCATGCCCGGTATCAAGGAGAGAAGAGTAATTTTGGGTGTATTAGTAATCTCCCCTGGAACACATATGGGAACGGTTTGAAAAAGATACAGGAATTTCGGGAGTATGTCCATTTTAATCACATTTATCCTACCAAACCACGATAGGGATTTTAGGGAATAGTTTCCTAAATCTGCGATTGTCCTGTGTTGGAGTGGTAAGTATTGTAATTAAGTCGATATAGGAGATGTAGTTGTGATGGAATTTGTAAGCCTAAGTACGTAATGCTCGTGGTCTGCCACTTGAAAGAGAAATTGGACTTTGAGTGCTGTTTTGTTGTACGGCAGTGAAATGTTCAGCTTTTCACTCCTGTTGAGGTTATACTTAAAGTTACTGAGACCACCGAAATGTTGAAATTCTTTCAGGATGGATGGAAGGGTGGTGTGGGGGTTTGAGATATACATGAGTAGATCGTCTGCGTACAATGCTAACTTGTGTTGATTACTGTTTAAATCTAGCCCTGTCATATTGTGATTATTTCTTAACACATTGGCAAGGTGTTCTATTACTAGGACGTAAAGTAATGGTGAAAGGGGTCACCTTTCCGTGTTCCGTTTGTAATGTTAAAGGCAGGGGCTAGAATGTCATTTGTCTTTACTCTGGCAGAAGGGTAAGTGTAGAGGGCACCTACTTTATCGACCAGGTCCGGACCTAATCCTATTTGGCGTAACGTGGCTATCGTGAAACTCCACCAAACCCTATCAAATGATTTTTCTGCGTCAACTGATAAAAGCCACAAGGGCTTATTGTGGTGTTTCGCTGCAGCCACAAGATTAAAGCCTCTTCTACACATCTGTGTTTGGTCAGTGATTTCCATCAGTGATTGTGAGCCAAAACCAGGAGCGGCTCTAAAGGAGGAGAGAGGAGCAGATCTTTCCCTTATACATTATGTCTGTGGAGGCTCCAATTCTGGTTTTGGCTCACAATCACTGATGGAAATCACTGTCTAAAACACTGACTTGTGAATGAGGCGTAATAGTTCTGATGGTGTTATCTTTGGCTTCTCTACGTGGTATAAATCCCACTTGATCCCTATGTAGGACCTCCGGAAGCACTGTGTTGAGGCGTGCAGCTATTAATTTGGAATACATCTTGATATCGCTATTGATCAGAGATAAGGGACGATAATTGCCGCAGAGTGAAGCGTCTTTGTTAGATTTTGGAATTAAGACTATATGAGCTTCCAAGCCTGTTTTGGATAGGGTCATGTTGGGGAGACGCTATTGAATACTTTCATTAGGAAGGGCACCAGAAGGTCTTTAAATGTCTTAAAGAAGGCCCCAGTGAAACCGTCCGGTCCCGGACTTTTCCCAGAATTTAAGTCAGATATAATCGCTTTGAGTTCGGATTCTGTGAATTCTTCTTCAATTTTAGAGGACGCTTCTGGAGATATTGTAGGGAGCGCAGTGTCATTTACATATTGATTTACGTGATTTTCAAGAGGCGTCATGGAGCTAACATCCTGCTGCCCATTAATGTTGTATAAGGATTCATAGTATTGTTTAAAGGTCTTGGCTATCAAGGTGGGATGGTGAATCAAGTTGCCAGTTGAGTCTTTTATGTGGGGAATGTATCTCATCTGTTGATGGGGGTGAATACAGTTGTGTTCAAAATTATTCAACCCCCAATGCTGTAAAGGGTTTTAGAGAATTTAGTGTACATTTGTAATTGTGTTCAGAATGAAATCTTACAAGGACCTTTTAAAGAACCAAATGCAACTAAAATGACATCAATTGTTTTTGTAATACAGTATTAAATGTTTTTTTTGTGATTTCTTCATTGACACAATTATTCAACCCCTTAAAGACTACCACTCTTAACCCCTTAAGGACACGGCCCTATTTCACCTTAAGGACCAGGCCATTTTTTCAAAATCTGACCATTGTCACTTTATGTGGTGATAACTTTAAAACGCTTTTTCTTATCCAGTCCATTCTGAGATTGTTTTTTCGTCACATATTGTACTTCATGACAGTGGTAAAATGAAGTGGAAAATTTCATTTTTATTTATAAAAAAATACCAAATTTACCAAAAATTTTGAAAAATTTGCAATTTTCCAAGTTTCAATTACTCTACTTCTATAATACATAGTAATACTGCCAAAACAAGTTATTGATTTACATTCCCCAAATGTCTACTTCATGTATCGATCATTTTGGGAATGCTATTTCATTTTTGGGGACGTTACAAGGCTTAGAAGTTTAGAAGCAAATCTTGAAATTTTTCAGAAATTTTCAAAAACCCACTTTTAGGGACCAGTTCAGGTCTGAAGTCACTTTGTGAGGCTTACATAATAGAAACCACCCAAAAATTACCCCATTCTAGAAACTACACCCCTCAAGGTATTCAAAACTGATTTTACAAACGTCATTAACCCTTTAGGTTTTCCACAAGAGTTAATGGCAAATAAAGATAAAATTTCAGAATTTCGATTTTTGAAAAATTTTCCGTTTGAATCCATTTTTCCAGTAACAAAGCAAGGGTTAACAGCCAAACAAAACTCAATTTTTATTGCCCCGATTCTGTAGTTTTCAGAAACACCCTATATGTGGTCGTAAACTGCTGTATGGCCAAACTGCAGGGCGCAGAAGGAAAGGAGCGCCATATGGTTTTTGGAAGGCAGATTTTGCTGGACTGGATTTTTGACACCATGTCCCATTTGAAGCCCCCGATGCACCCCTAGAGTAGAAACTCCATAAAAGTGACTCCATCTAAGAAACTACACCCTCCAGGTATTCAAAACCAGTTTTACAAACTTTGTTAACCCTTTAGGTGTTCCACAAGAGTTATTGGCAAATGGAGATGAAATTTCCGAATTTCTATTTTTGTTACCTTGTCTCAAAAAAGTGTAATATAGAGCAACCAAAAATCATGTTTACCCTAGAATAGTACCAACAAAACTGACACCTTATCCCGTAGTTTCCAAAATGGGGTCACTTTTTTGGAGTTTCTACTGTAGGGGTGAATCAGGGTGGCTTCAAATGGGACATAGTGTCAAAAACCAGTCCAGCAAAATCTGCCTTCCAAAAACCATATGGCGTTCCCTTCCTTCTGTGCCCTGCCGTTTGGCCATACAGTAGTTTACGACCACATATGGGGTGTTTTTGCAAACAAGAGAATCAGGGCAATAAATATTGAGTTTTGCTTGGCTGTTAACCCTTGCTTTGTTACTGCAAAAATGGATTAAAATGGAAAATTTGCAAAAAATAGCTGTTTTGGGACTGTTTTTATTTTTTGTTATTTACATAGTTGAACTGACAGGTTAGATTGTGTGCTATTTCTATAGAGCAGGTTGTTACGGACGCGACAATACCAAATATGACTACTTTTTGGGGTTTTTGTTTCAGTTTTACATAATAAAGCCTTTTTGAAAAAAAATTTTTTTTAGTGTCTCCACATTCTGAAAGCCATAGTTTTATTTTATTTTTTTGGGCGACTGTGTTATATAGGGGCTCATTTTTTGTGGGATGAGATGGCGGTTTGATTGGCACCATCTTGGGGTGCATATGACATTTTGGTCGCTTGCTATGACACTTTTTGTGATGTAAGGTGACAAAAATGGCTCTTGACACCGTATTTTTTATTTTTTTTTCCTGTGTTCAGCTGAGGGGTTAGGTCATGTGTTATTTATATAGATCAGGTTGTGACGGACGCGGCGATACATAATATGTATACTTTTTATTTATTTATATAAGTTTTACACAATAATATAATTTTTAAAACAAAAAAAAATCATGTTTTAGTGTCTCCATAGTTTGAGAGCCATATATATTTTTTTTTTGCCAATTGTCCTATGTAGGGGCTCATTTTTTGCGGGATGAGATGGCGGTTTGATTGGCACCATCTTGGGGTGCATATGACTTTTTGATCGCTTACTATTACACTTTTTGTGATGTAAGGTGACAAAAAATGGCTTGTTTGACAACGTTTTTATTTTTTATGTTTACGGCGTTCATCTGAGGGGTTAGGTCATGTTATATTTTTATAGAGCAGGTCCTTACGGACGCGGCAATACATAATATGTATACCTTTTTTTATTTATTTTGGTTTTACACAATAATATCCTTTTGAATGAAAAAAACATGTTTTAGTATCTCCATAGTCTGAGAGCCATATATTTTTCAGTTTTTAGGCAATTGTCTCAGGTTGGGTATCATTTTTGCGGGATGAGGTGACGGTTAGATTGGCACTATTTGGGGGGTCATATGACTTTTTGATCGCTTGCTATTACACTTTTTGTGATGTAAGGTGGCAAAAAAATGGCTTTTTGACAAAGTTTTTATTTTTTTTTTTTTACAGTGTTTACTTGAGGGGTTAGATCATGTGATATTTTTATAGAGCAGATTCTAACGGACGTGTAGATACCAAATATGTCTACTTTTTAAAAAATTTTTTACATTTAACACTAAAAAGCATTTTTGAAACAAAAAAAATCATGTTTTAGTCTGAGAGGCAAAGTTTCTTTATTTTTTGGCCAATTGTTTTAGGTAGGGGCTCGTTTTTTGCGGGATGAGATGGCGGTTTGATTGGTACTATTTTGGGAGGCAAATGCCTTTTTGATCGCTTTGTATTACACTTTTAGTGATGAATGTGCCAAAAATGGCTTATTTACACCATTTTTGGGTTTTTTTATGGCGTTCACCTGAGGAGTTCAGTCATGTGATATTTTTATAGAGCAGGTTTTTACGGACGCAGCGATACCTAATATGTGTAGTGTATTTTATTTTTTTAGTTTTTATTCAGTGTTATGTGTTTTTTTCATTTTTACTTTTTTTCACTTTTTACATTTTTTTGACCCAGACCCACTTGGTTCTGAAAGATCCAGTGGATCTGGTGTTCAGTAGTAATACAGTACAGTACACTATATAGTGCACTGTACTGTATTTTGTACTTTAGAAAGTCTGAATAGACCTTTAGCAGGTCTATTCAGACTTTCAGCACCATGGAGAGCAGGACGCTCTGAAAGCGTCCTGTCTCCATGGCAACCATCACCCCTGCCATAACTGGGCAGGGGTGATGGATAGGAGAGAGTGGAGCACCCTCCTCTTCGATCCCATCCTGTTGGGGGCTGCAAAGGCACAGCAGCCCTCCGATGGGAGAGGGAGGAGCGCTCCTCCTGCTAACCCTTCCATACCGCGGTCCGTACGGACCGCGGTACGGAAGGGTTAAACGGCTGGCATCTGCAGCACAGATGCCAGTCGCTTATCAGAGTGTCAGCAATGTGCTGACACTCTGATAGAACCACTAGACACCAGGGATAGATTACAGGGGAGGCGGGCGGGGATCGCAATCGCGATCCCGCCCGCCGCACCGCCCGCCTCCCGCCCCGCCTCGCGCCGCCCGCAACCACCCTCTGCACCCCGCAGCCACAGTATGATTGGGGGCTGCAGGGGGTTAAAAAACTGTTTGGGGGCATAACTCTCTGATCCCCGCGGTCATAGACCGCGGGGATCAGAGATCGCAAAGAAGCGCTGCAAACCGCAGGTCTGAATTGACCTGCGGTTTGCAGCGATCGCCCATATGGGGGGGTCACAGGACCCCCCTGGGCATTGTAACAAGGTACCTGCTGAATGATTTCAGCAGGTACCTTGTTCCGATCACTGCCAGCTGAGCAGCAGTGATCGGAACAACTCATGACGTACCGGTACGTCATGTGTCCTTAAGGACTCGGGAAACATGCTGTACCGGTACGTCATGTGTCCCAAAGGGGTTAAGAACAGAGGTTCATTCAAGTGTTTTCGATCAGGTATTGAAAACACCTGTGAATGTCAAGGAGCAGCAATCAAGCATAATAAGCACCAATTAGGCAGATTTAAAATGACTGTGATACTCAGCTCCTTCTAGACATTTACTGGTGTGTTTACAAACATGGTGAAGTCCAGAGAATGGTCCAGGAAGACAAGAGAAGAGGTGATTTCTCTTCACAGGAGGGGCAATGGCTATAAGAAGAGTGCAAAGATGTTAAACATACCAAGAGACACCATAGGAAGCATCATTCGCAAATTCAAGGCAAAGGGCACTGTTGAAACGCTACCTGGTCCTGGCAGAAAGAAGATGCTGACTTCGACTGCTGTGCGCTACCTGAAGCACAAAGTGTTGAAAAGTCCCCGTGTGACTGCTGAGGAACTGAAAAAAGATTTGTCAGATGCGGGTACTGAAGTTTCAGCTCAGACAATAAGGCGCACACTGCGTAATGAAGGCCTCCATGCCAGAACTCCCAGGCGCACCCCCTTGCTGTCTCCAAAGAATAAGAAGAGTCGACTGCAGTATGCCAAAAGTCATGTGGACAAACCATAAAAGTTTTGGGATAGTGTTCTGTGGACTGATGAAACAAAATTAGAACTGTTTGGGCCCATGGATCAACGCTATGTTTGGAGGAGGAAGAACAAGGCCTATGAAGAAAAGAACACCTTGCCTACTGTGAAGCATGGCGGGGGGTCAATCATGCTTTGGGGCTGGTTTGCTTCTACAGGTACAGGGAAGCTTCAGCGTGTGCAAGGTACCATGAATTCTCTTCAGTACCAGGAGATATTGGATGAAAATGTGATGCAGTCCGTCACAAACCTGAGGCTTGGGAGACGTTGGACCTTTCAACAGGACAATGATCTCAAGCATACCTCCAAGTCCACTAGAGCATGGTTGCAGATTAAAGGCTGGAACATTTTGAAGTGGCCATCGCAGTCAACAGACTTAAATCCGATTGAGAACCTCTGGTGGGACTTAAAGAAAGCAGTTGCAGCGCGAAAGCCTAAGAATGTGACTGAACTGGAGGCTTTTGCCCATGAAGAATGGGCGAAGATACCCGTAGATCGCTGCAAGACACTTGTGTCAAGCTATGCTTCACATTTAAAGCTGTTATAACTGGAAAAGGATGTTGTACTAAGTACTAAGAATGAATGTCACTTGGGGGTTGAATAAAACTGATAATGATGTGAGCACATAAAAGACATTTGTGGTTATTTCATTATAAATGTTATGTTATATTTGTCCTGCTTACAAGTGCCTCTTTGATTTAATTGTAAACAAGATGACTGAAATGATCAAAATCAATGTCAAATTGGCCAAAACACTCAATTTCAGTGGGGGTTGAATAATTTTGAACACAACTGTATATCTAGCTAATGCTTTTCCTGGTTTATTAGCGTTTTCAAAGAGATAACTACAGAATTTTTCATGGTGTCTACGTGACGCTTCTGTACTCTAAGTCACCCTTGTAATTGCTCTCTAAGTGTGGTAAGGTCATTGAGAGTTTGTGGGGTTAGTGTTTGTTTGTGGGAGCTTTCTAAATCTGCCACTTGTGACCATAGGCATGATATCTTGGTTGCTTTCTCTTTTTTAAGCCTAGTCCCATTTTTAATAAAAACCCCTCTTATTACACACTTCAAAACTTCCCATTGTATAGGAAGGAGGGATTTATCTGTTGAGTGTATTTCTAGAAATTCTTTTATGCTGAAAGTTATGTCAGCGTGACACACACTATCTCGAAGCAAGGATTCATTTAGACGCCATGTCCATTCCTTAGCCGTTATGCTTGGTAACTCCAGAGTGAGGAACACCGGGGAGTGATCTGACCAAGTGAGGATGCCTATATGTGAGGACGGTTGGAAGGTGAGCGCATGGTGAGATATAAAAAACATCTCTAATCTGCTGTAGGATAGGTGCATTGGGGAGAAATAGGTGTAATCTCTATCTTTAGGATGTAGGATGCGCCATACCTCTACCAACTGTCTCGAGATAAGTGAATGCTGCGCCCTCATAATTGTGGATTTCGGAACCCTTATTCTATCCGAAGAAGAGTCCAGCGAAGGCTCCAAAACCATGTTAAAATTGCCACCTAGTAAGATGATCCCTTCTGCGAACCTGTCATGTCATGATAGGATACTCCTTAGTGTTTTACACTGTCTTACGTTGGGAAGGAACAGGTTGCCAATGGTATACGTTCTCTCATAGATCTTCAGCTTCAGGAACAGGAATCTCCCATGGAGGTCTTTCTGGAGATCTAAAAAGGTATAAGGAAGAGATTTATGTAGAGCGAGAGACCCCTTTAGATTTTGATTCATGATTAGTGCTATGTGCCCAATAGGTAAAATGTTTGGTCGACATATTTGGAACTTGGTCTGCTCTAAAATGTGTTTCTTGTAGGAGGAGGATCTGCACCCTCTCCCTATACATGCCATACAAGATCTTGGAGCGTTTCTCAGGAATATTTAGACCCCTGACATTCAATGAGGAGAGTTTGACACTAGGTGGTGACATTATTTGAGCTATCGGGATAACTGGAGAATAAGTATTACAATGGTATAATGGATTAACACAAGATTTAAGGCACAAGTTAGTATACTGTGTTTCTTCACCAATACTACGGATATGTAGGTGCCTGCGAGAAAAAGTAGCGAACGGGTGGGCTAAAGTAGTTTCAAAAATGGCGTCTGGTGACCAAGAGCAAGGCAAGGAGCTAGGTTAGGATGACTAGTACTGTAGAGAAGGTACCCTTATTTATAGGAACGGGCAATAGGGAGGGAAAGATACAGTAGGAACAAGGGGTAAGGGTTGATAAATACACAAAAGAAAGGTGGTAAGGGGAAAACAAACTAGTACTGTAAGCCGTAGCGTTTTTGGGATTATAGTGCCGCAAATTAAGTAAAGGTTGTTTATAGATCGGGTGCAAGCTGACCCAACAGGGCAGGGCGCCTACTCAGGGCCAGGACATCACCACAACCTTTTTTAATTTGTAGGTTATGGGTAAGCCCCATTACATAAAAATTCAACCAAGTTATGAGAACAGGTTAAACTAACTTTAAACAGGAGAGAATCATACAATCAATGCAGTCCGGAGAAAAGACTATAACAGGTGTCTGACACGGGGGGTAACTGAGCCTGAAGATGGCTTCATCAGTAGATGTCAACCTCAGGTGTGAGGACCCATAAGTGTGACCAAGGATACATATAAGTACTCAATAAACATTGTGCCAGAGAGTTAGGTTACGGTGAGGTGGTTGACATCTTGGCATCTCATAGAATCAAGCCTATTTCTTCGGAAAGATGGACCTGGTTGCAATGGAGGAATGCATTGCCATTGCGGCAGGTGAAGAGATGGTAGACCAAGCATTTTGAGAAAGGGGTCTAAGTCTTCCGGTTCACGTAGCTCTATGCATCCGCCATTTCTATGCAACACAAGTTGGAAGGGAAATCCCCAAGAGTAGGGAATGTCACAGGCTCTTAAAAGGTCCAGCAAAGGTTTGAGGGCTCTTCTCTGAGCCAGCGTAGCACGTGAGAGGTCTTGTAGTATTAACAGAGAGGCACCACCAAAGTCAATGGAAGTGAGATTGCGGGCCTTCCTCATAATTGCTTCCTTCACCGAGTAATAATGGAGGCGGCGAATAACGTCTCTTGGTTTAGAGGGATCTGGGTTAACTGGAGCCAGGGTTGTATAAGCTCTATCTATTTCCAGGCGATCTGAAACAGGTTTTTCAAGTATGGAGCTGAATAGGCCCTGTAGTGTAGGGATCAAGTCCTCAGTTTTAGTAGATTCAGGAAGGCCTCTTATTCTGATATTGTTTCTTCCATTTCTGTTCTCAAAATCGTCATGTAATCTATATAGTTGTCAATTATGATGGTCTCTCACAGCCCCCTTCGCAACTAATTCTTCTACTCTATCTTTTATTGCTTGTATGTTTGCTGAAATTACATACAGTTCTTGTTTGTAGGAGTTTTCCCACCTTGTGATGAATTTCTCAATTTCCTGTCTTGTGGGAAGAATTTCAAATCCCCCTGTTCTTTTATAGCATCCATATTTGAGAAACCTTTTTTGTTTGGAGATGAGGTGGCGCTAGGTTATGTAGAAGGCTCCTTTATTAGTGATGGGGGAGGGTGCGCATTTTGGCCGTTAAGCTTGGGACCCATCTGAGCCGTCGTAAGCCGAGGTTGTTTGGTAGAAATGTCTTGTGATGTCGCCGCCAGTGCTGAAACTGCTGCGTCCCCTTGTACAGGAGAAGTTACTGGAGGTTGATGTGATGCTGGGACGAACGGCAGCGCCTTAATGTTGAATTTTGGAGTTTCGCTTGGTTTATGGTTTTGCCCGCTGTGAAATAACGGCTTAGGCCTATTTGTGTTGTTATCTTCTCCCGTGAAGGTGAGACAAATCTGGAGCTTTTCCTGGTACCCACCATGTGGGCACTGCTATATCTGGTTGGTTTATGAGTCTCTACTTCTGGCAGGTGCCCCACACCCCTCCGGTATCAGTCCGGCATAGTAGAAGGCGGGGAGGGTGACAAAAACACCAAGTAGGAAGAAGTCCTAGCTACCGGTAGTCGGCCAACCACGGGATAGGCCAGATTTTTCCTTAGCCCGGCGGTGGGGTCACGTCTTGTGCTGACTGACTGATGTCCACTGCAGGGCTGGGCCGACTATAGTCCGATGCGGGAATGTTACTCACGAGGTAGCCCGCTCCCGTATCTACTGTCTCAGGGCACTCACAAAAACCCGAGAGGGCTCAAAATGATTCTCGGGGTTTCCCGCGTTGATGTAGGGTAGAGTCACAAGAAATCCTCTTTTGGAACAGGATGGATGTCCCTGGATGAGGCAGTCACGAGCGGAGCTGTGCAGACTTGCGGCCTCTCTCCTCGACTTCCGGTCACGCCCCACCCCCCCAAAAAGCATTTTTTGGAAAAAAAAATGTTTTAGTGTCTCCATATTCTGAGAGTCATAGTTTTATATTTTTTGGCCAATTGTCTTATGTAGGGGCTTTTTTTTCTTGCAGGATAAGGTGACGGTTTGATTGGTACTATTTTGGGGTGCATATGACATTTTGATCGCTTGGTATTATACTTTTTGTAAGGTGACAAAAAATGTCATTATGGACACGGCAATACCCAATATATATACTTGATTTATTTTAGTTTTACACAATAAAAGCATTTTTTAAACAAAAAAATTATGTTTTAGTGTCTCAATATTGTGAGAGCAATATTTTTTTTTTTTTGGGCGATTGTCTTAAGTGGGGGTCATTTTTTGCGGGATGAGGTGTCGATTTGATTGGTACCATTTTGGGGTGCATACGCCTTTGGTAAATTGCTGATTTACCATTGCTTTGAAATGGTAAATTGCCAATTTTTTTTACTGTGAATCTTAAAAATGTTTGAGAGCTTTTGTGTATTGGAACATGATAGTATGCATCTATTAGATTGATTGAGACCATTGTTTCATTAACCCCTTAAGGACCTTGCCATATTTCACCTTAAGGACCAGGCCATTTTTTTACAAATCTGACTTGTGTAACTTTATTTGGTGATAACTTTAAAATGCTTTTACTTATCCAGGTCATTCTGAGACTGTTTTCTCGTCACATATTGTACTTCATGACAGTGGTAAAATTGAGTCAAAAAATTTAATTTTTATTTAAAAAAAAAAAACAAATTTACCCAAAATACTAAATACCTCCAAAAATAGTTATTACTTTACATTTCCCATATGTCTACTTCATGTTTGGATCATTTTGTGAATGCGATTTTATTTTTTGGGAAAGTTAGAAGGCTTAGAAGTTTAAAAGCAAATCTTGAAATTTTTCAGAAAATTTCTAAAACCCCAAAATTTTTAACCACCTCAACCACCCTAGCTTAAACACCCTTAATGACCAGACCACTTTTTACAATTCTGCACTACACTATTTTCACCGTTTATTGCTCGGTCATACAACTTACCACCCAAATGAATTTTACCTCCTTTTCTTCTCACTAATAGAGCTTTCATTTGGTGGTATTTTATTGCTGCTGACATTTTTACTTTTTTTGATATTAATCAAAAATGACCGAAATCTTTGCAAAAAATTACATTTTTCACTTTCTGTTGGAATTTTTTTTTTTTTTTAAACTACATTTCTATATAATTTTTTCTCTAAATTTATTGTTCTACATGTCTTTGATAAACAAAAAATCCAATAAGTGTATATTTATTGGTTTGGTTAAAAGTTATAGTGTTTACAAACTATGGTGCAAAAAAGTGAATTTTCGCATTTTGACTTTCTGAGCATCTGTCATGTTTCCTAAGGCACTACAATGCCCAGACAGTAGAAACACCCCACAAATGACCCCATTTCGGAAAGTAGACACCCTAAGGTATTCGCTGATGGGCATAGTGAGTTCATGGAAGTTTTTATTTTTTGTCACAAGCTAGCGGAAATGGAATTTTTTTTTTTCAAAATACCACTGAATACCTTGGGGTGTCTAGGTTGTGTTTCCGTGTGTCTTCCGTTTTTTTTTGCGGATCCGCAAAAAAGAACGGAAGGCTTGAACCAGTTTCTTAAAGTACCTGTACAAGTGCCCTGGTTTCCAAGCAACTATCCGCAAAAAACAAACAGATGCAGATGACAAACGGATGGCTTCCGTTGGTCATCCGCATTTTTTGCAGACCCATTGACTTCTATGGGTCCACAAACCGTTTTTTGCGGACAACAATAGGACATGCCATATTCTTTTTGCGGATGTGAAATGCGGACAGGCAACGGAAGAGGCATCCGCATTTTTAACAGATCCATAGAAATGAATGGGAAATCATCGGAAAGTAACGGAGGCCACAAAAAACCACTGCCGTGTGCATGTAGGCTAAGACTGAACCGAACAGACAATCCCCTTCGCAAGGGATACTGCAGAGCTTTTTTTTAGAAGCGGTATCGCCTGTCCAGGAGCGTAACCAGATTGACCTCCTTGCCGTATTTGAGAGAGCCGCCGCTCTAGCAGATAACTTAACAAGATCGGCAGAGGCGTCTGCCAGGAAGTTTGAGGCCTGTTTTAAAACCGGCAAGGAAGCCAGGATATCCTTTCTGGGGGTGCCAGAGACCAGGTGCTCCTCCAGCTGAGAAAGCCAGAGAGAAGGAGATCTAGCCGTATAGGTAGCTGCTATGCTAGGCCTCAACATAGCTGTATTGGACTCCCACGATTTTTTAAGTACAGACTCGCATTTCTTATCCATTGCATCTTTTAACAAGCCGACATCTTCAAAAGGCAAGGCTGTCTTCTTGGAGATTCGTGCAACAGGGGCATCAACCTTTGGCGTCTTATCCCAAAGAGCCAAAAACGTACTTTTAAAAAAATTTGAAGTACCAGCCCTTCTTTCTGGGTCCTTCCATTCATCCTGTATAAGTTTACGGATTCTGTCATGGATGGGAAACACTCTCCTCTTCCTATCACCCAGCCTTTTGAAGATCTGGTCCTGAACCGACTGAGACTGACTAGAATCTTTAATATTTAAAGTTGATCTTATAGCTTTTAAGAGACCGTCAGTATCTTCCAACGAGCATAACGGACCGCTGACTTCCTCTTCAGAGGAGGAACCTGAGTCCGACGAATCATTATAATCGTTGCCCTCCAGGTCACATTCAATATGGGGCTCCGTGGCCATCCTTGAAGTGGAAGGCTTTTGGGGAAAAGACACCATTTTAGCCTCCACTGCTGAACTCACTTCCTCCCTTATAATGGACCGTAGATTCTCCACTAAAGAAGGGGACTCTTCAGCCATTATTTTGTCCGTGAATTTTTGGCAGATAGGTTTTTTGCTATGTCCTGCCAGTTGCTTCTTACAAATAGTACATTTTCTCTTCTGTGCAGATTCCCCACTACTTCCGGTATCTCTACTCTGCAAGTAAAAGAAAGAGAGCAAGGGCTCTTCTTTAGTGAAGGGGATGGAGTGTAACTTATATTACCCCTGTATAATGTACCCTGATGGCCCTCCTCAGTTACATTACCCCTGTATAATGTACCCTGATGGCCCTCCTCAGTTATATTACCCCTGTATAATGTACCTTAATACCCCTCCTCAGTTATATTACCCCTGTATAATGTACCCTGATGGCCCTCCTCAGTTATATTACCCCTGTATAATGTACCCTGATGGCCCTCCTCAGTTATATTACCCCTGTATAATGTACCCTGATGGCCCTCCTCAGTTATATTACCACTGTATAATGTACCCTGATGGCCCTCCTCAGTTATATTACCACTGTATAATGTACCCTGATGGCCCTCCTCAACAATCTGGAAGTGCCCCTCCCGAGACCAGGCTCTGGATCCGCCACTGACAGGTGATAAAGACATATAAGTCATCTTCTCTAAGGAGGAGGCTTACCGGACTGGGGGCCTTAGGGGCATCAGAAGGCTTCTTCTGCTGCAGAGACATGATGAGGCATTCACTTTCCTCTGCTGGAGACACCGCTGCAGCGTTTTTTCAGCTTCCCGCCGCCAAATTTTAATTACTTCCTAGTCACGTGATCTACCGGCGCGCCACGTGGTCCGGCCGCGGTCAGGTGACCGGATCTCGCGAGATCTTGGCCCAGAGATCCCGCGCGCCTTCCGGCCCTGCAACTGGCTTCCGCAGAGCCCGTGCACCATCCGGGACTGCCTGTTCACAGGACTTACGCCACAAGCATGCGGTGGGAGACCGTATTTCGCCCCCAGCGTCCGCAGCTCTGCCACAGCCCTCCTGACAAGCAGGGAATACTTACCGCAGGCTGGGCGCATGGAACTTCGGCAGGAGGGATCCTGCCCGCTTTCCACTCATCCCAAGGGACAGTAATCGACTGGAGAAGGTAATGGGGAGGAGGCATTTAAACTTCTGCTTTCTACGTCGTTTCCTGTCCCTGGGGGCGGGATACCCTCCTGCTGAGGTACGTCATGAGTATTTCCGATCACTGCTGCTCAGCCGGCAGTGATCAGAACAAGGTACCTGCTGAAATCATTCAGCAGGTACCTTGTTACAATGCCCAGGAGGGTCCTGTGACCCCCCCCGTATCGGCGATCGCTGCAAACCACAGGTCAAGTCAGACCTGCAGTTGGCAGCTCTTTCTGCGGTCTCTGATCTCCGCGGTCAGAGACTTAAAATGTGCCCCAAATGTATAATTTTCAACCCCCCCTGCAGCCCCCAATCATATGGTGGCGGCCGGGGGTGTGGTAGTTGCGGGCGGCGCAGGCGGGATCGCAATTGCGATTCCCCCGCCCACCTCCTCTGTAATGATCGTTGGCGGTATAGTGGTTTTAGCAGAGTGTCAGCACATTGCTGACACTCTGCTAAAAACTGCTGACATCTGTGCTGCAGATGTCAGCAGTTTAACCCCTTCCATGCCGCTGTCCGTACGGACTGCAGTATGGAAGGGGTTAACAGGGATTCTTGATGGGATTGCAGAGGGAGGGAGCCCTCTGTTCTGGCAGCGGATAATGGTCACCAGGGCAGCAGGATGCTTTCAGAGGCGTCCTGCTTGCCATGGTACTGTAAGTCTGATCTGACTTTTGCTAAAGGCAGAAGTCTGACCAGACTAGTGAAAAGTTAAAAATACAGTACAGTACACTATATAGTGTACTGTACTGTATTAAACTGACATCAGACCCACTGGATCTTCAAGAACCAAGTGGGTCTGGGTCAAAAAAAATGAAAAAAAGTGAAAAAAAGGTAAAAAAAAAAAAAAAAACATCACTGAACAAAAATTTAAAAAATAAAATACACTAACCATATTAGGTATCGACTCCTCCGTAAAAATATCACATGACCTAACCCCTCAAGTAAATACCGTAAAAAAAAAAGGTGTAAAAAAAAAGCCATTTTTTTGTCACCTTACATCACAAAAAGTGCAATACCAAGCAATCAAAAAGGCGTATGCCCCTCAAAATAGTAACCATTAGAAAACGTGGTGTGGTGTTTAACAAGCAGGATATGCTCAACCCATATGCAGTTGTGCATGTATATAGGGGAGCACATCCTGCACTTGAAGTCCGTTTCTAAGGGCAATCAACAGCAAAAAATGCATACAATGGAAGATGCCAGCAACGGACTACAATAACCACAATACCACAGTACCACAATAACCATCCTACATACGATAACGATAATGTGGATGTGGAGAACAATCAAAAACATAACCATAGCAAAGGCAGGTGCACTCTGTGGCAATACTAAACCCTCACACTGATGTTAAAATTGAGAGGTTAGTTCGACACATCCCACTAGGAGGAAATGTCTTAAGCTCGGACACCACGCCAAGGTCTCTCAAGTAGCCCGAGACCCTACCACTCAACCTACCTGTGCTGTATGGGCGATACCAGGGGCAGTTGGGCATTACGGAACCATAAGGCCTACTTGAGAGACCTTGGCGTGGTGTCCGAGCTTAAGACATGTCCTCCTAGTAGGATGTGTCGAACTAACCTCTCAATTTTAACATCAGTGTGAGGGTTTAGTATTGCCGCAGAGTGCACCTGCCTTTGCTATGGTTATGTCCCTCAAAATTGTACCAATCAAGCCGCCATCTCATCCCGCAAAAAATGAGCCCCTACATAAGAAAATTGCCCAAAAAAATAAAAAAATATGGCTCTCAGACTATGGAGACACTAAAACATTTTTTTTTATAAAATGCTGTTATTGTGTTAAAGTAAAATAAATAAAAAAAACAGTATACATATTAGGTATGGCCGCGTCCGTAAAAACCTTCTCTAGAAAAATATCACATGATCTAACCCCTCAGGTAAATACCGTAAAAAAATTAAATAAAAACTATGTCACCTCACATTACAAAAACTGTAATAGCAAGCGATCAAAAAGTTATATGCACTCAAAAATGGTGCCAATCAAACCGCCATCTCACCCCGCAAAAAATGATACCCCAATCGCTCAAAAAAATAAAACAATATGGCTCTCAGACTATGGAGACATTAAAACATGATTTTATTTTGTTTTAAAAATGATATTATTGTGTAAAACTTAAAGGGGTTGTCCAAGTTATATTTATTGATGACCTATCCTCAGGATAGGTCATCAATATCAGATCGGGGGTCAGACACCCGGCACCCTCGCCGATCAGCTGTTTGAAGAGAAGCAGTGCTGCACAGCGCTGCCTCTCTTCATTGTTTACTGCCGTTGCATCTGCAGCGGTGAGCAGGTGTAATACACCCAAGCCGCTCCATTCATTTCAATTGGACGGCTCGTTTTTATACAAGTGTATACTACAGAGCCGTCCCATTGAAATGAATGGAACGGCTTGGGTGTAATTACACCTGCTCACCGCTGCAGATGCAACGGCGAGTAGGTAAACAATGAAGAGGAGGCAGCGCTGGCACGGCGCTCGCCTTCTCTTCAAACAGCTGATCGGCGGGGGTGCCGGGTGTCGGACCCCCGCCGATCTGATATTGATGACCTATCCTGAGGATAGGTCATCAATAAATATAACTTGGACAACCCCTTTAAATAAATAAAAAGTATACATATTATGTATCGCCACGTCCGTAACAACCTGATCTATAAAACTAACACATGATCTAACCCCTCAGATGAACACAGCAAAACAAAATATATAAATACCATATCAAAAGCCATTTTTGTCACCTTACATCACAAAAAGTGTAATAGCAAGCGACCAAAACGTCATATGCACCCCAAGATAGTGCCAATGAAACCATCATCTCATCCCGCAAAAAATGAGCCCCTACATAAGACAGCCGCCCAAAAAATCAAAAAAAATATCGCTTTCAGAATGTGGAGACACTAAAAAAATCTTTTTTTCAAAAATGCTTTGTTATGAAAAACTGAAACAAAAACCCCCCAAAAAGTAGTCATATTTTGTATTGTCGCGTCCGTAATCACCTGCTCTATAGAAATAGCACTCAATCCAACCTGTCAGATCAACTATGCAAATAAAAAATAAAAGCGGTCCCAAAACAGCAATTTTTTTTGCAAATTTTCCATTTTAATCCATTTTTCCAGTAACAAAGCAAGGGTTAACAGTCAAACAAAACTCTATTTATTACCCTGATTCTGTAGTTTGCAGAAACACCCCATATGTGGTCGTAAACTGCTGTATGGCCAAACAGCAGGGCATAGAAGGAAGGGAACGCCATATGGTTTTTGGAAGGCAGATTTTGCTGGACTGGTTTTTTGACACTATGTCCCATTTGAAGCCCCCCTGATGCACCCCTACAGTAGAAACTCCAAAAAAGTGACCACATTTTGGAAACTACGGGATAAGGTGGCAGTTTTGTTTGTTCTATTTTAGGGTAAATATGATTTTTGGTTGCTCTATATTACACTCTTTTTGAGGCAAGGTAACAAAAAATTGAAATTCTGAAATTTCATCTCCATTTGCCAATAACTCTTGTGGAACACCTAAAGGGTTAACACAGTTTGTAAAATCGGTTTTGAATACCTTTAGGGGTGTAGTTTCTTAGATGGAGTCACTTTTATGGAGTTTCTACTCAAGGGGTGCATCAGGGGGGCTTCAAATGGGACAGTGTCAAAAATGGAAAATTTTCCAAAAAAAAACAAAAACGAAATTCTGCCATTAACTCTTGTGGAAAACCTAAAGGCCCCTTTCACACGGGCGAGTTTTCCACGCGGGTGCAATGCGTGAGGTGGACGCATTGCGCCCGCACTGAATCCGGACCCATTCATTTCTATGGGGCTGTGCACATGAGCGGTGATTTTCATGCATCACTTCTGCGTTGCGTGAAAATCGCAGCATGCTCTATATTTTGCGTTTTTCACGCAACGCAGGCCTCATAAAAGTAAATGGGGTTGTGGGAAAATCGCAAGCATCCGCAATCAAGTGCGGATGCAGTGTGATTTTCCCGCATGGTTTCTAAGAGACGGGACCCGATCTTTATTATTTTCCCTTATAACATGGTTATAAGGGAAAATAATAGCATTCTCAATAAAGAATACTTTGTAAAATGTGGATTAAGGGGTTAAAAATAAAAAACTTAACTCACCTTAGCCACTTGATCGCGTAGGTGCCGATCTCTTCTGTCTTCTTCAAGCATTCGCAGCCATCTAAAGGACCTGTGGTGACGTTACATCACATGGTCCATCACCATGGTGATGGACCATGTGATTGGACCATGTGATGAGCTCAGTGACCTCATCACAGGTCCTTTAGACGGCAGCTAATGAATGAAGAAGAGATCGCAACTACGCGATCAAGTTGCTAAGGTGAGTTAAGTTTTTTATTTTTAACCCCTCCATCCACATTTCTGTTTTGAGAATGCTATTATTTTCCCTTATAAACTATGTTATAAGGGAAAATATTAAAATCTACAGAATACTCAACCCAAACCAGAACTTCAGTGATGAAGTCCGGGTTCGGGTCTGGGTACCAAAATGCCGATTTTTCACACGCGTGTGCAAAACGCATTACAAAAGTTTGCACACGCGCGGAAAAATTGCGCATTTTTCCGCAACGCACCCGCCTCTTATCCGGCCGTCAAACGTCATTTTTGGGTGGTTTCTATTATGCAAACCTCACAAAGTGACTTCAGACCTGAACCGGTCCCTAAAAAGTGGGTTTTTGAAAATTTCTGAAAAATTTCAAGATTTGCTTCTAAACTTCTAAGCCTTGTAACGTCCCCAAAAAATAAAATTGCATTCCCAAAATGATTGATACATGAAGTAGACATATGGGTAATGTAAATCAATAACTTTTTTTGGCAGTATTACTATGTATTATAGAAGTACAGAAACTGAAACTTTGAAAATTGCAAATTTGGTTCTTTTTTATAAATAAAAATGAAATTTTTCGACTCCATTTTACCACTGTCATGAAGTACAATATGTGACGAAAAAACAATCTCAGAATGGCCTGCATAAGTAAAAGCATTTAAAAGTTATCACCACATAAAGTGACACTGGTCAGATTTGCAAAAAATGGCCGGTTCCTTAAGGTGAAATAGGGCTGAGTCCTTAGGGGGTTAAAGTCTCCATGTTCCGGCACTGCGCCTGCGCGAGATTTCCAGCGCCCGGCGAGAAGACGATCAAGGATGTACTCCGGGCAGAGACCGGAGGTAGCCGGGGGCGGAGCCGTTAGCCTCACCTCTGGGACGCGATATCAGCTGCTGGAGGCGTTCTTCAGATTCAAATTTAGGCGGTCTGGGCACATCAGGGGGGCGTTCCTGGGCTCCTTGGAAGAGAAAAATGCCCCTCTGGACCCCGTACAGCCTAATTTACATACTGGATAAAGCGGTTTTTAACAGAAAATACAAGAGACACGGCAAAAAGAAGAACACATATGGCTATAAGGTATTTTATTGCCCTAGGCCAGTGGTGGGCAAACTTATTAGTCAACTGAGCCAAATATCAACAATACAGCGATTTAAATTTTTTCTGAGAGCCAAATTTTTTAAATGTAAACTATATAGGAAGGTACATTGTTATTAACTTAATAAGGGTTTTCCTAACCATCTGAACCTTTCTCAATCCTCGACACTACATCTTTAACTCCACAACGTTTCACCCTATAAGACGCACGTAGGTTTTAGAGGAGGACAATATAAAAAAAAATTTTTCATTACACCTCAGGTCAAACCATTAATCAGAACCCCAATGTTAAAAAGACCTCCCTCAGATCAGACATCAGCTCAGACCCCAAAGTAAATGACCCCCAATCAGACCTCAGATAAGAGCCCCATGCCTCTCATCATCCTCATTATCATCCATGATGCCTCCTATCAACCCTGTTATTATCCATGATGCCTCTCATCATCCCCATTATCATCAATGATGCCTCTCATATCCCCTATCATGATTCTCATCACCCCCATTGCCTCAGATCAGCCCCAAGTTTCATAAAATAAAAAAGCACTTACCTCTCCTGCTCCTGGATGCCACTGCTCCTCACCACTCTCGCTCTGTGTTCCTCCTGCTGTCGGCTGTGCTTAGAACTGGCGTGCACAGCGCGACGTCACAGAGTGCCTCACACTGTGCGCAGCCCTGCACAGCCTACAGCCAAAGACCAGGAAGCGGTGAGTACAGAGCCTTCACCGCTTCCTGATCCTCCCCCTCCTGACGATTTTTGCCACGGGCAACGAAAATGCGATCGCACTGTACATGTGAAGCCCGCACCTGGAAGAGCCAATATCAAGGGGCTAAAGAGCCACATGTGGCTCTAGAGCAGCAGTTTGCTGACCACTGCCTTAGGCTAAAGGAAAAAAAAAATTTGTGGATAGCCAGGTGACAGATTCCCTTTAAGCACAACCGTGGTAGAGCACTTGCACTGAGGCACACACCCCCTCCGCACCCGTGGCAGTGTGCTTGCGCTGAGGCGCACACTCCCGGAAGTCACAAGGGGTAGGGGTTTTTAACGAGGTAAGGTTTTTTGATAGAACATCGGCTATTTACTATCACTGGTAAGGACCAGGTCCTTATGGAGTATAATATTTAGCCAACAGCCTGATAACCTTTGTTCCGTTAAAATATGGTACCTGTAAAATCTTGGTACCCTCGTCACTTCTGCTATGACGTACAGCATGAAAAGGAGGTGTGATCGCTGAAGTCGGCACCCGATTGGCTTAAAAGAAGGCGAGTTGGCGCCTGCGCACTGCCAACCTGGGTACCATAATTTTACTTTCGACGGTACCATTCCTCCCTCCGAGCTTATGTGAAGGCTCGGAAGGAGGGAGGGTACCATCGATTTACGGGCCACTGTGCATGCGTAAAGCAGACAGGGTACCGAAACATTACAGCTTGCGCCTGTGAAGGAGCGCAGGGAGGGGAGGGATCGTAAATTCACGGTACCCTCCTTCCCTCTGTGCGTTCACAGGCGCTGAATATAAAATTATGGTACCCAGGTTGGTTGTCCCTCCCCCTCCTTGCCTGTGTCCCTCTCTCCATCCACGCGTGTTCACATGCACTGAAAGTATGGGCGTAGCTATAGGGGGTGCAGAGGTAGCAGTCGCTACCGGGCCCAGGAGCCTGAGGGGGCCCAAAGACCCTTGTGCCGCATAAGAAGACACACAAAGCACTGAGGGAAGGGGGGCCCAAGCTAAATTCTTGCACCAGGGCTCATAAGCTGTTAGCTACGCCACTGGCTGAAAGAAAAATTATGGTACCCAGGTTTGCAGTGTGCAGGCTCCAACTCGCCTTATTTTAAGCCAATCGGGTGCAGACTTCAGCGATCACACCTCCTTTTCATGCTGTACCTCATAGCGGAAGTGACGAGGGTACTCGTTAATTTCTAACGATAATTTGTTTTCCCTTAGTCCTAACAGTGGCACAGATGGGGTATTCTGCCCCTGTGGACTGGTTAGGACAGGTGGAAGTTTAATGAACAAAAACATTAAGCACATGACGTAACATACATACACGCCCTCCCTGCCCCCAATAAAGAGGGGGCGTGACCCCCAGGACCTTGTGTCATTACAAGTAGACAAAAAATAACAATATAACTAAGGGGGGGATATTTGTGTGCCACTGTTAGGACTAAGGGAAAACAAATTATCGTTAGAAATTAACGATTCCCTTACGTCCTAACCAGTGGCACAGATGGGGATTTAGCAAGTAGAAACCCCCATGGGAGGTCCTCATGCCTGGCGGAAGTTAATACTGTCCGGCCAAAGGAGGAATAACTATGTATTCTAGCATCCACTCTATAGTGTGAAATAAAGGTGGAGTGAGAACTCCAAGAAGCTGACTTACAGATCACGTCCAATGGGATCGAGCTTCTCTCTGCAAAAGAAGTGGCCACCACTCGAGTAGAGTGGGCACTTACAAATCCAGGGGGCTCCGAACCCTGAGACATATAGGACTCCCGAATTGCCTCCTTAATCCATCGGCTGATGGAGGGCCTAGAGGCTTTCCTCCCCTTATGGGTACTGTAAAAAAGGATAAGGAGGTTTTCATCCTTCCTAAATACCTTGGAGCGTTCCAGGTAAATCCGAAGACATCTCGAAATGTCGAGGTTATGGAGCCCTCTTTCTTCAGAGGAGGGGGGTGGAGCCAACGTCGGCAGGGAAATCACCTGGTTGATATTGTCAAAGGAAGGAACCTTTGGGATAAACGTAGGAAGAAATCTAAGAAGTACCCGATCTTGAAGAAACTTCGTATAGGGTTCAAAAGCAGAAAAAGCTTGGAGTTCCCCAACTCGCTTTGCAAAGGTAACAGCCAATAGAAAGGTGATTTTCCAGGTTAAGAACTTGAATCCCGCCTCCTCTAGGGGCTCAAAGGGGGAGACGTCAACCCCCTGAGCACGACCGATAAATCCCAAACAGGGATAGGTCTAATTACTGTAGGCTTTAATCTTGAGGCTCCCTTCAGGAATCTCTTGATAAGGGGGTCTTGAGAAACAGCTCTGTTGAGACAAGCAGAGATTGCTGAGATCTGCACTTTGAGGGTAGAGGGTGATAACCCCTTGTCCAGACCATCCTGTAGGAATTGGAGAATTACCGGGATAGAAGCTTCAGCCGACGTCTGCTGATGCCTAGAACACCAAGACGAAAAAATCTTCCAGATTCTGGAGTAGGCTCTGTTGGTAGCTTCTGATCTGGAGTGCTCTAAGGTTCTCAAGACAGACCCCGATAGCCCTTCTATTCTTGGAAGGGACTGATCAACCTCCAGGCTGTCAGGTTGAACATTTGAAGATTTGAGGAGATCTGTGTGTCCCCCGACACCAGTACTCTCTCTGGGGGAAGCCTCAGAAATTGACCCCCGACTCATCTTTAAGAGTTGGGTAAACCAAGCTCTCTTCGGCCAGTATGGGATAATGGCGATGACTGACGCTTGGTCCTGCCTGATTTTCATCAAGACCCTTGGTATCAAGGAAATTGGAGGGAAGATGTAGGCCAGCCTGAACCTCCATGGGATTGACATAGCATCTATTGCCACCGGGTTGTCCTCCCTGTAAAGGGAGCAATACCTCTCCACTTTGGTGTTGAACCTCGTTGCCATGAGATCGATCTCTGGCATGCCCCACCTGAGCGTTATCTCCTTGAAGACCTCTGGATGAAGTGACCATTCTCCGGTCGGAAGACCTCGGCTCAGGCGGTCCGCGATCACATTGTGAACTCCGCGAATGTGGACGGCTGACAAGTGGGTGAGGTTCATTTCTGCCCAATCCAATATCACACCTATCTCTCTCAGGAGACTTTGTGACCTCGTGCCTCCCTGCTTGTTAATATACAGTACGGCAGTCATGCTGTCTGACTGTATTTTCACGGCCTTCCCTCGAATGGAAGGAGCAAAATGAAAAAGAGATAGTCTGATCGCTCTGATCTCCAGGAAATTCGATGACAATAACCTCTCATGAGGTGTCCAAGTTCCTTGGACTGTCTTGTCCAGAAGATGAGCACCCCAGCCTACCAGGGATGCGTCTGAAGTAAGTATGATCCAAGAGGGCTGGATCAGGGACTTGCCGTCCTCGAGGTGGGACCACCAACTTAGGGAGGACCGGACCTTGTAAGGCAGGGAGAGCACGGAATTGAGTCCCACCGGACTGTGATTCCACTTGGCTAGTACTTCCGACTGAAGCGGACGTAGATGCCATAATGCCCAAGGTACCGCATTTGCGGTTGAAGACATCAGTCCCAACATCCTCATCAATGTTCGAATCGTTACCTGCTTCGGTACGGAGAGAGAACGGGCTGTTTGCCGAACGAATTGCCTTCTTTCGGGAGTAAGATGAATAGTCATCCTGACCGAATCCACCACGAATCCCAGGTACTTTACCGAGGTGGCTGGTTGAAGTTGGGACTTGTCCCAATTGATTATCCATCCCAATTGATGGAGAAATGCAACAGCCTGCTGGATATGTTGGGACAGGATCGCTTGGGAAGGTGCTCTGAGGAGCCAATCGTCCAGGTATGGAACTATGCTCAGGCCTTGAAGCCTTAGAGCGGCCACCACGGACACCACTACCTTGGTAAAAGTGTGTGGGGCTGAAGAAATCCCAAACGGGAGGGCCACAAACTGAAAATGTTTTAGGACCCCCCGATGTTTACTGCGATCCTTAACCGCTACAGGACCGCCTAACGCAGGGATGCGTCCTGCGGGCGGTCCTGTAGCTCTGAGACGACGCATCGGCGCGTCATCTCGCGAGAGCCGAGACTTCCTGTGAACGCGCGTGCGAGCGCGCGTGCGTTCACAGTGAAGCGCGTCTCGGCAGTTCTGCTACAGCCTGCCAGCGATGATCCATCGCTGGCAGGCTGTAGATGCGAATTAAATCGCATCAAACAGCTATATCAGACGCTGTTTTGTGAACAGCGCCTGATATAGCTGCTACCTGGTCCTCTGGTGGTCCCATTTGCTGGGATCGACCACCAGAGGACCAGGTAACACTGTAAAGTTGCACCAAACACTACACTAACCCCCACCCCCACCCCCTCACCTATTAACCCCTTGATCACCCCATCTAGACCCCCTGATCACCCCCCTGTCATTGATCACACCCCTTGTAAGGCTCCATTCAGACGTCCATATGTGTTTTGCGGATCCGTGGATTCACGGATCCGCGGATCCTCAAAACACGGGCACCGGCAATGTGCTTTCCGCATTTTGCAGATCCGCACATTGCCAGAACTATATAGAAAATGCTTTTTCTTGTCCGCAATTGCGGACAAGAATAGGACATGTTCTATATTTTTGCGGAACGGAAGTGCAGACCCGGAAGCGCGGATCCGTAATTCCGGATCCAAGCGGGACAAAGTCTGTCCCCATAGAAATGAATGGGTCCACAATTCCGTTCCGCAAACAGAATTTCGGACGTGTGAATTGGGCATAAGGGTCTCTTATCACCGCCAGTTAGTTAGCTACTTGTTAGGTAGCTAGCGCCCAGCCCACCGCAGTCACTGATTTTGGCAGAGATTTTTTCATCCACATTGATAGATTTGAATGAAAAAATCTGTCGTTCATTTTTTTTTTTTTTTTCAGCGCAGAGGCTGAACGGAAAAAAAAAATCTCATTACCCGTATGCTCAATATAAGGAGAATCGCAGATACTCCTAATGCTGGCCATACGTGTAATGATTGGGGAGACCCTCAAATGCCTGGACAGTACAAACACCTCACATGTGACCCCATTTTAGAAAGAAGACACCCCAAGGTATTCCGTGAGGGGTATGGTGAGTTCATGCAAAATTTTATTTTTTGTCACAAGTTAGTGGAATATGAGACAATAAAAAAAAAAAAAAAAAATCAATTTCCGCTATTTTTTTTTTTTTCTGTGAACTCGCCATACCCCTCACGGTATACCTTGGGGTGTCTTCTTTCCACAATGGGGTCACTTGTGGGGTATTTATACTGCCCTGGCATTTTAGGGGTCCTAAAGCGTGAGAATCCAAATGCGTAAAAATGGCCTGTGAAATCCTAAAGGTACTCGTTGGAATTTGGGCCCCTTTGCGCACCCAGGCTGCAAAAAAGTGTCACTCATGTGGTATCGCCGTACTCAGGAGAAGTAGGGCAATGTGTTTTGGGGTGTATTTTTACATATAAACCATCAAAAAATGTGGTGATAAGAAAGCAGGATGCGCTCATACCCATATGCAGTTGTGCATTTCTGTAGGGGAGCACATCCTGCACTTGTAGTCCGTTGCTAATGGCAATCACCAGCAAAAAATGCATACAATGGATGATGCCAGCAACGGACTACAAGTACCACAATGGACATCCTACATAAGATGAAATTTATGTGGATGTGGCAAGAATTCAGAACAAACACAGAGCCAGAGATAGGTGCACGCTGCCGTCACACTAAACCCTCACACTGATGTTAAAAATTGAGAGTTAGTTCGACATATCCTACTAAGAGGACGTGTCTTAAGCCTCGGGCACCAGCGTCAAGGTCTCTCAAGTAGCCCGTGGGCCCTAACACTCACCTACCTGCGCCGTATGGGCGATATCAGGGGCCAGTGGGCAATTACAGGAGCATTAGGACGACTCACAAACATCTCCTCTGTTACCTCCAGCATGTGGCCATGCTTGCAATGGGAGGTGGGAGGTGTCTATGAGCCCTACCCAAGACTGACTGATATAGGCCAAGGCCAAGCAGGTGCACCCAAATGTGACCTGAAGATGAAAAACAGGCACATTTAAATGGAGTTTATACACCTCCATACATATATATATAAACCATCAAAAATGTGGTGATAAGAAAGCAGGATGCGCTCATACCCATATGCAGTTGTGCATTTCTGTAGGGGAGCACATCCTGCACTTGTAGTCCGTTGCTAATGGCAATCACCAGCAAAAATGCATACAATGGATGATGCCAGCAACGGACTACAAGTACTACAATGGACATCCTACATAAGATGAAATTTATGTGGATGTGGCAAGAATTCAGAACAAACACAGAGCCAGAGATAGGTGCACGCTGCCGTCACACTAAACCCTCACACTGATGTTAAAAATTGAGAGTTAGTTCGACATATCCTACTAAGAGGACGTGTCTTAAGCCTCGGGCACCAGCGTCAAGGTCTCTCAAGTAGCCCGTGGGCCCTAACACTCACCTACCTGCGCCGTATGGGCGATATCAGGGGCCAGTGGGCAATTACAGGAGCATTAGGACGACTCACAAACATCTCCTCTGTTACCTCCAGCATGTGGCCATGCTTGCAATGGGAGGTGGGAGGTGTCTATGAGCCCTACCCAAGACTGACTGATATAGGCCAAGGCCAAGCAGGTGCACCCAAATGTGACCTGAAGATGAAAAACAGGCACATTTAAATGGAGTTTATACACCTCCATACATATATATATAAACCATCAAAAAATGTGGTGATAAGAAAGCAGGATGCGCTCATACCCATATGCAGTTGTGCATTTCTGTAGGGGAGCACATCCTGCACTTGTAGTCCGTTGCTAATGGCAATCACCAGCAAAAAATGCATACAATGAGTCCATGAAAAATTAAACTTTTTGTCAAAAGTTAGCGAAAAGGGAGACTTTGTGAGAAAAAACTATAAAAAATCTATTTCCACTAACTTGTGCCAAAAAAAAAAATCTTCTATGAACTCGCCATGCCCCTCATGGAATACCTTGGGGTGTCTTCTTTCCAAAATGGGGTCACATGTGGGGTATTTCTACTGCCCTGGCATTTTAGGGGCCCTAAAGCGTGAGAAGAAAAATGCGTAAAAATGCCCTCCTAAAAGGTACTCATTGGAATTTGGCCTTGCGTATCTTGGCTGCAAAGTGCACTCATGTGGTATCGCCGTACTCAGGAGAAGTAGGGCAATGTGTTTGGGTGTATTTTTACATATACCCATGCTGGGTGAGAAATATCTCTGTAAATTGACAACTTTGAATAAAAAATTTAAAAAGTTGTCGCTTACAGCGATATTTCTCACACGCAGCATGGGTATATGTAAAAATACACCCCAAAACACATTGCCCTACTTCTCCTGAGTATGGGGATACCACATGAGTGACACTTTTTGCAGCCAAGATGCAAAGGGGCCCTAAAACCAATGAGTACCTTTAGATTTACAGGCCATTTTTACGCATTTGGATTCTCACGCTTTAGGGCCCCTAAAATGCCAGGTCAGTATAAATACCCCACATGTGACCCCATTTTGGAAAGAAGACACCCAAGGTATTCCATGAGGGGCATGGCGAGTTCACAGAATTTTTATTTTTGGCACAAGTTAGCGGAAATTGATATATATTTTTTATTTTTTACAAAGTCTCATATTCCACTAACTTGTGACAAAAATAAAATTTTACATGAACTCACCATACCCCTCACAGAATACCTTGGGGTGTCTTCTTTCCAAAATGGGGTCACATGTGGGGTATTTATACTGTCCTGGCATTTTAGGGGCCCCTAAAGCGTGAGAAGAAGTCTGGAATCCAAATGCGTAAAAATGCCCTGTGAAATCCTAAAGGTACTCATTAGTTTAGGTTTGCACTCAGGCTGCAAAAGTGGCACACAGTGGCATCGCGTTCAGGAGATAGGGAATGTGTTTTGGGGTGTATTTTTATATATACTCATACTTTGTGTGAAAATATCTCTGTAAACGACAACTTTTAAAAATTTTTATACAAAGTTGACAATTTACAGAGATATTTCTCTCACCCAACATGGGTATATGTAAAAATACACCCCAAAACACATTGCCCTACTTCTCCTGAGTACGGCGATACCACATAAGTGACACTTTTTGCAGCCTGGTGCGCAAAGGGGCCCAAATTCAAACGTAGTACCTTTAGGTTTTACATGGCGGCTCACAATTTAGCCCTCGCCCAAAATGCCAGAACAGTAAACACACCCCACAAGTGACCCCATTTTGGAAAGTAGACACCCCGAGGTATTCACTGAGGGGCATAGTGAGTCCGTCTGATATTATTTTTTTTTGCCAGAAGTTAGCAGAAATTGAAACTTTTTTTTTTTTTTCTCAGAAAGTGTCATTTTCCGCTAACTTGTGAAAAAAAAATGAAATGGTACATGAACTCACCATGCCCCTCCGCGAATACTTTGGGGTGTCTTCTTTCTAAAATGGTGTCATTTGGGGGGTATTTATACTTTCCTGGCATTCTAGCACCTGAAGAAACATGACAGGTGCTCAGAAAGTCAGAGCTGCTTCAAAATGCCGAAATTCACTTTTTTGCACCATAGTTTGTAAACGCTATAACTTTTACCCAAACCAATAAATATACACTTATTGGACTTTTTTTTTTTTATCAAAGACATGTAGAACAATAAATTTAGAGAAAAATTTATATATTTATATAGTTTTTAAAAAAAAAATTTACAACAGAAAGTGAAAAGTCATTTTTTTGCAAAAATGTCGTTAAATTTGTATTAATGGCAAAAAAAGTAAAAATTTCAGCAACAATGAAATACCACCAAATGAAAGCTCTATTAGTGAGAAGAAAAGGAGGTAAAATTCATTTGGGTGGTAAGTTGTATGACGGAGCAATAAACGGTGAAAGTAGTGTAGTGCGGAATTGTAAAAAGTGGCCTGGTCATTAAGGGTGTTTAAGCTAGGGGGGTTGAAGCGGTTAAGAATCTTCTGGACCCAGGATGGATGGGAATATGGAGATAAGCATCCTTGAGGTCTAAGGTTGCCAAGAAATCTCCCGGCAAAAGAAGATTGGTCACCGACTGGATAGTTTCCATACGGAACTTCTTTTGTTTTATGAAACGGTTGAAGTACCTCAGATCTATAATCATCCTCCAACCTCCGGTATTCTTGGGTACCAGGAAAACTGGGGAGTAGATACCTGTTCCTCTCTCTTGGAGAGGAACTTCCTGCAGGGCCCCCTTCTGAAAGTATTCTAGGACATAATTCTCTAGAATCCTTTGCTTGTTGCAGGGAAGAATGCTTGTTTGGACGAACTTGTTCGATGGAGGACTGCTCAGGTCCACAAGGTACCCCTGTGAAATTATACGCAGGACCCATTGGTCCTGGATATGATCCTGCCAACAAGGAAGAAAATGCTGTAGGCGCCCGCCTACGGGAATGTGGGGAAAAGGGGGCCTGGGATTTCCAGTCGGACCGGCTAAATACCAAGAGCTTCGAGGAGGCCTGTAATCAGAGCGTCGAGGACTTCCTGGGGGGGGTCTAGAACCCCTGGAGGATTTTCCTCCTCTACGGGAGCCCCAATCTCTCTGGGCTCTAGGTTGAGGTTCCGACCTGGAACCGAACCTTTTTCCCCGACCACGAAAGGACTGCTGGGGAAGGGACTTGCCCTTCTTGTCCGACAGTCCCTCCATAATTTGGTCCAGCTCTGCACCAAAGAGTTTGCCGGGTTCGTATGCCATGGCACAAAGATTGTGTTTGGAAGTCGTATCGGCCTTCCAAGGTTTTAACCAAAGCGGACGCCTGCCCGCGGTTGAAAGGGCCATGGCCTTAGATGCCAGCTTCAACTGTTGTGGAGCTGCGTCGCACAGGAAGTCTATGGCAAGGCTGGCCGTCTTGCAAGAGGCCAAAATGTCGTCCCTAGAGACCCCCTGGTCTAGGTCAGACTAAACCTGGGCGAATCTTGTCTTTAAAAAATTCGCCACTTCGGAAGAGGAAATCGCAACCGAGGCGGAAGTTGAGGCTGCTGAATAAGCGCGCCTAAGGGCGCAATCCGCCTTCCGGTCCATGGGATCCTGTAAGCTTGACCCGTCGTCTGATGGAATAAGGGTCCTTCTTGATAGCTTCGATATCGCCATGTCCACTTTAGGAACAGGCCCCCAAGAAGACACCTAATCCTCTTTGACCGGAAATACAGCCTTAAACCTTTTGGTCAATACTGGACCTTTTTCAGGCTTTTTCCATTCCGTCTTAATCAGAGACAAGAGGGAATTATCCGCTTTAAAGGCCTTAGGCCCCTTAGAGGCAGATGATGAGGCTTCCCCCGGATCAACGTCCTGGTCCCCCGACCGGATGGATCTTAGCAGCCGCTGGGTTTTTCCGGCGGAAAAAAATATGAAAACCCGTCCTCCTCCTCGGAAGAGGCCGAAGCATCCCTAGCATCCTGGACCCCCGAAACCTCCATAGCACGATGGGGGGAGGAAGGACGACGACGTTTGGACACCAGGGCGTGCTTCAAATCTTCAATGGCAGCGTTGACTTGGTTCATGTTGGTCTCCATGTAACCTTTGACCCAATCAACGACGTCGTGGACCGTCGGCTCCTGCTGAGGGAGTGTCTTGGCCCTACAGGGTGGGCACCGGGAAAAGGCATAGCTGTCCTCCAGCACGATCTGGCAGTCATGGCACTGCAGATGACGTCTCTTGCCAGTGGTTTTCCTGCTGGGCTCTCGCTCACCGTCCCCGGTGGAAGACATGGCTGCAAAACAGAGACATGAATTAAACATAATTCCATGGAAAAACGACCGTCAACAGCAAGCTTCAGGATCTTTACCCAGAAGATCCTAGCAAAGTTACAAAAAGCTTAGTAGCAATGACAGAAAAAGTTTACAAGGAAACGGCACTTGCAAACCAGCACTCTCAAGAAGACAGACGAATCTGCGCTCCAGGAGACTGAACCTGGAGCCTCACCAGCCTTAAATAGACAGTTTGGGCGCCAGAAAGTAGCCCCGCCCCCAAAAGAGGCGGGATACCACACAAGGGTAAAAAACCCTTTTGAGAAAATGAGGGATAAATAAACCCTAGATTATAATGGCCCCAAATGCCTAGTAAGGGGACAGAAAACCTGAAAATAAACAGAAGAAACATTATAAATTCGGCTGAAGATTGGCCGAAAAATCGGAAGTGACGTCGCATGACGTCACTTCCGCAAGATGGCGGCGCCCAGCCGCACATGCAGACGCCGGTGCCGCGGCTCCACAGAGCCCAGAGAAGATGCAAGCCAAAAGGCTCCGGCCAGAGTGAACCGGAGCATCAAGGCATACAGGTAGCGTCAAGAAAGGGGGGGCGCAAAGCGCACATCAAAAAAGAAAATGACCCCTCTCTCCACCGAAGAGAAGGAGGGGAGGAACCACCTGTCCTGTCCTGTCTATCCACAGGACAGAAAAAAACACAAGGTCCTGGGGGTCACGCCCCCTCTTTATTGGGGGCAGGGAGGGCGTGTATGTATGTTACGTCATGTGTTTAATGTTTTTGTTCATTAAACTTCCACCTGTCCTAACCAGTCCACAGGGGCAGAATACCCCATCTGTGCCACTGGTTAGGACGTAAGGAAAAAAGATTTTACAGGTGCCATATTTTAACGGAACACGGGCTATATACTATTTCAGTTCAGGACCTAACCACTAGGGGGCAAAAATGTTCTTACCAGTGATAGCAAATAGCAAGCTCACACTCACCGGCTATTTACTATCACTGGTAAGGACCAGGCCCTTACTGAGCATGGTATTTAGTTACAACGGTCCTCAACTAAGCAGGTTTGTGCGAACTAATCACGTGCAAGTACGTCGGCGCCGGAATGGTCACGTGGGTTAAACGCGTATAACTAACCCTAGACTTTAGCCTGTCACGTGACCTTGTCACGTCACAAGGTCTTTGCGGCGCATGGAGATTAGACACAACCCTGTAGAATAGCTAGGAGCTAGCTTTCTGTTTCATGGGAATCGGGACTCTGGCCTATACTCTGTCCCCTTCGCCCTGTTAACGTGAGTACGTGGGAGGATGGGCGCAGTAGTACTGAAGGGTTGAGTCCTCGCCATGCGTTCTCAGCTCCATCTTTGATGGCGTCGTATACTGTACACGCTTTTGTAATACGCAAGTGCACTTACCGTTCGGTGCATTCACCTATGGCTGGTGTTTTGCATGCAGCCATCTTTGATCGGGGATTGCAGTAGTTTCTGTGCCAGGGGGTTATGTTTTACATAGTAAATTGTGTGGCCCTGTTGTTCTACCTCATCTTTAGGAGAGAAATACTGCCAGTTTTACCTAATATTAAAATGGCTTATATGTCACTTGTGACATGTGTCTATACTGTCCCCAGCTGACCTACCTAATGGAGGGCCCCTTGTCAGTGAAGCACACACACGCTCACCTTTCACCCCTGTCCATGGCCTACAGATAGAGGTGACTACTTCGGGGTGCGTATTTTGCGCAGGCGCTGAACAGCAGATGACTGCATCTGGTGCATGCACGTATACAGGCTCTGCTGCCTGTTTCTGTGAATGTGCTGGATGCATCCATTTTGCTCAGAATAGATAGTAGCCAGGAGAAGAGGTCGCCGTCTTCTCATGGGCCATGGGCGTGGAGGGTGTCAGGTAAGTGTTTGGGGAATGGTATGCAGTCATGTATGGTGGTTTGACAAATTCCATTAGAAAATGGCCAGCCCCTTTAAACCATGTAAAATAAGTCACCAGGCCCCCACCGTTGTGTGTACCAGCCCCATTAGTGTATATACATTCAAACAGCAGAAGACAAACAGTGAAACTTTTTTTTTTAAACTGAAAACTGGTTGCAGAACCGTTAGGGTACATGCAGACAACAGTGTCGTTTCTGCAGATTTTTGTGTGTTTTTCACTGCATTTCTGTACCAAATCCACGTGTTGATTGCAGACCTTGTCATGGATTTTGATGCAGATTTGCCCCAGAACTCGCCCTTTGTATTACAAAGGGTGAAAACTGCATTGAAAATCCGCACAATTGACATACTGCAGATTGCAAAATCCACACCGCGGGTCAGTTTTTGAAAATGCAATTTACTTAGCTGCTGCTGTATTGTGCTGCAGGTTTTCTGCATGCAAATCTGTGTATGCAAATTCCAGCTGTACTAAGTGGAATAATACAAGTACACTTCCTTCCTGTTCATCTGCAATCTGGTCCAGGAATGCATTGATGAGTCCTGAGCGCTTGTACATAATGAGGAGGACTGCAGAATATGTCCCCTCCATGCATTCCGCTGCTTCTTTGTAGGTGCACAGCGGTGGGCATGGGAGTATATATCCACATACGTAAGATCCTACCATATCAGAAGAGAGGGTGCATGCTATCTGAAGTAGTGTACCATATTTTTCGCTTTATAAGACGCACTTTTTTCACTCCAAAAGTGACAAGGAAATGGCCGTGCGTCTTATAAAACGAACACTGATACTTTGCTGGCCACTATACTGCACAGCGCGGCCTGCGAAGTATCAGTGGGGAGGAAGGAGGCGGGGACACTGGCAGGGGGGGCAGTGCAGTGAATCTAATACACCGGTCCCGCACACAGCTGTAAAGTATACTGTATTCATGTTGAGCTTTTAATCTTTGTAAAAGTAGCCCAAATCCTGCTCTAGTACTTACTACGGTGACATGCAGACTCGCCGTCAGATTGAGCTTTACATCTCTCCCTCCGTCATGCGCCTCCTGCCCCGTCTGCCTGCTCCTCCCACTTTATGAATGAAGCAGGAAGGCGCATGACGGAGGGAGAGATGTTAAGCTCAAGCTTCCGGCGCGGCGGTGAGTCTGCATGCCACCGTAGTAAGTACTAGGGCTGCACGATATGGGAATTTTGTGCGATTGCGATTAGGGCCCTAAAAATTGCGATAACGATATGCGATATTTTAAGGGAATTGTGCTAGAGGTCTATCTGCTTGGATTTTCAAGGTAAAAGCACACACAGATGACTGATGATGTGAAATGTAGTTATGCTGAACTCGAGAACCGAAATGCGCAGTGTTTTTCAAAATAAAATACATATTTGCTTTACTGCAAAAGTACAAAATACAAAACTTGCCATTTTCTTAATAGCGCTGCACAGAACAGATAAATAAAATAGATATAAGAACATGTGTTCATTAAAATAACGACTTTCCACCAGCCCCTCCTCCCTCCCTGCACTGTAACTGATGTATCGCTGGCCGCGCTGTGCAGCATAGCGGCCGGAGATACAGTGTCACGTAGAAAGTCAACCATCGCTTTATAAGACGTACTGCCATTCCCCACACTTTTGGGGAGAAAAAAGTGTGTCTTATAAAGCGAAAAATACGGTAATATAATTGCAGCATTTTTGGGTCAGCAAATTGTGATATGGAGATTAATTGCGATTGCTTTCGCGATATATTGTGCAGGCCTAGTAAGTACTACAGCAGCGTTTGGGCTACTTTTACAAAGATGAAGCTTTACATGAATACGGTATACTTTACAGCTGTGTGCGGGGCCGGTGTATTAGAGTAGAGTCACTGCACCGCCCCCCACCGCAAGCGTCCCCGCCTCCTTCCTCCCCACTGATACATCGCTGGCAGCAGAGTGTTGGGGGTCACTAGAAGACACTTATGGGGATATCTGTAGAGGACACTGTTTTGGGAATATCTGTGGGGGACACATATGTAGCGTAAGATGCTATATATGTGTCCTCCGCCGATCTCCCCATAAGGCTAGATGCACACGTCCGTTAAACCCGGACGTGACCAGTCAGTGATAACCAGGACTGGATTTCTTCTTTACAGCAGGAGAGCACGGCGTCATTGGTTGCTATGACGCCGTGCGCTCTTGCTGTAAAGAAGAAATCCAGTCCTGGTTACCACGGACTGGTCACGGCCGGGTTTAACGGACGTGTGCATCTAGCCTAACAGTGTCCTCCGCCGATCTCCCCATAACGGTGTCCTCCGCAGACCACCATTAGTTCAAAACCCACCAAAAGCACACCTTTTGGTTCAAAATATTTTATTTTCCTCCTCAAAAACCTAGGTGCGTCTTATAAAGCAAAAAATACATAGCTTTGAGTCTATAACTTTAAGGAAATAAATCTTTAGAAGAGAAGATATTAAAGGGGTAATCCAGGACTTTAACACTAGATAAGTCACCTATGTAGTCTGCTGCCCACTTGATGTAGATTTCTAGAATGGAAACAGGCCATCCTTTTCTCACACATGTAGTGTGCACCAGTAGATAAAAAAAATAAATAAATCGTTTTTGGGGTGAGCTGTTTAGAACCTATATTTGGTATAAAAATGGATACATTGCATATCCGACCTGGTCTCCATTCAATCTCCTCTTCCCTGTGGTCATGTAGTAAAGAGGAACATGACAGTCGGCAGCCCAGCTGATTTTTTTTTTTTGTTTTGCAGGTCCATATTGGCACAATGAGTGTTCACAGGGAAGTCTCATCTGTGAAAAAGAAAAAGTCGTACTTTTGTAAGGTAATGATCTGTGGTAATGGTTGTATCTTTTACCTGTTTAATCCAGTGTAGAAAACTGTTGCATGCAAAACGGTATTATTTGTTGCGGTTTTCTGTAGAAGCAGTTTGAGACATATTAAAAAATGCTCTTTATAAGTTTTAGTACGATATTGTCATTTTTTCTGTTTGTTTTTCACTCTTTCGTGGCCATGTTTTTCTTTCTAATTTTTTGATTAGCTTCTCGGCAGTTTATTTTTACAGAATAAGGCTAAATGCACATGACCATATGTGTTTTATGGTCCACAAAAAAAAAAACATCCGTATGCCATCCGTGTTTTTTTTTTTTTTTTTTTTTTTTGCGCGGATGCCTAAAATGGACAAGAATAGGACTATATTTTTGTTCTATATTTTTTTTTTTTTTTTGTGGGCATACTGATGCGGACAGCACACAGTGTGCTGTCAGGAGAGGTTACAGATCCTCTTTAAAGGGGCTGTTCAGCTTTGGGAGTCTTTCTTTCTGACCCCCACCTCTCTGGGTGCACAGGGATGCATACTTACCTGCTGTCCTTCATTCCCCTGCTGCTATTGACGCACTATGCTCCCACTTGTAAACTTCAGGTTGAGTGTGGGTGACATGTGCTGCTGCAGCCATTGACTACCCGAAGTGAAATGCTAGTGATCTGCTGTTTGAGGGACTAGTCACTGCTGTGACCAGCCATTGGAAGTCAAGGTGAAGTTTACAAGTGGAGCCTGGAGTACATCAATGGCAACGGAGGACTAAAGGACCCACAACCGAGTGGTGGTGAGCAGGTAAGTATGCTTCCCTCCTTGTGTCTGGAGAGGTGAGTGTTTAGGCATAAAGGCTCCCAAAGATTGATGACCCCTTTAAAGGGAATCTTTCACCACCTAAATGTCCCCTAAACCAGTGTTCCTCAACTCCAGAGCTCACCTGGCGGTCATGATTTGAGAATATCCCACAGAATACCTGTGGTAAGTCCTAATGCATTAAAACGGAGTCAGTTACCTGCTGAACACTAAGAATATCCGGAAAACAGGACTGGCAGGTGGGCCCTGGGGACCGGAGTTGAGGAACGCTGCCCTAAACCACCTACAGTACCTCACAGCTGAAGTCACCTGGTTTCTAATGATGTCTTCAGCTAATTCAGTCTGATGGGCAAAATCTCTGGAAACCAACTTTTATTCTGCCGCAGGATGCATGGGAATGAGGAGCTTGAAGTCAAGGGGGCAGCAGCCTTGACTAGTGCCTGTACCATATGATCTTGTTTTCGGTGCCTGCACATTGAACAACACTGTAGTGTACTTGGCTTCAACGGAACTCGCTTTGTACGAGATCGTACGACAGACACAAGGTCTCCTGAGGAATGCAAGCTGGTGGAAAGTGGGCCGTGCAAGCTTGACTTCAGACATCAAGGCTGCTGCCCCTTTAACTTAAAGCTTCTCTTTTGCATGGAGCCAGCGGCAGAATGAAAGTTGTTTTCTTGCAATCTTGCCCATGGGACAAATTAGCCAAAGACATCATTAGAAACCAGATGAGTTAAGCTGTAAGGTACTGGGGGTGGGTTAGGGCGATATTTTGGTGTAATTGAAGGGAATTTGTCAGCTAAAAATTACCTATTGTTTAAATCCCGTTTTTATGTTTCACATATTTTTAAAGAATTTTAGTTTTTGTTTTTTTCCATGTCAATATCAAAATTTAAGCGATAAACAAAATCCTGCAGTTTTCGCACTGGCAACTAAAGAGGACCTTTCATGTGAAAAAAAAGTATGGACTAAGTATCATGATATGGAGAGCGGCGCCCAGGGATCTCACTGCACTTAATATTATCCCTAGGCGCTGCTCCGTCCTCCGGTGACTTGGTTCTCCTGGAAGGAGTCTGCCATTTTTGTCCTGGGCATCTCCTTCTCCCAGGCTGTAGCGCTGGCCAATTGCAGAGCACACAGCCCGGGAGAAAGTAGAAGGAGATGCCCAGGACAAAAATGGCACACTCCTCCCAGGAGAACCAAGTCATCGAAGATACCGGAGGACATAGCGGGAGAATGGAGCGGCGCCCAGGGATAATAGTAAGTGCAGTGAGATCTCTGGGTGCCACTCTCCATATCATGATGCATACTTTTTTTTTTTTTTTCACATGAAAAGTCCTCTTAAGTAGAGTTGAGCAAACTTGTATTTTAGGTTCGGCGTCCAAAGTTCGGGTTATCGAAGCATCCCGTTATGGATTCCGCTACCACGGACCATAACGGCATTTTGAATCCATAAGGGAATTCTTCAATGAACCCGAGCCTTGAACAACACTAAGGACCTGGTAGGCTACCACCTCTTATCCAATCCAGTGCTGAGCCACGCCCCCTGCACTGATCACATGACGGTGACGTCACCCCAGGTCCTTAGTGTTGTCCAAGGTTCGGGTTCATTGAAGAATCCCCTTATGGATTCCAAATGCCGTTATGGTCCGTGGTAGCGGAATCCATAACGGGGTGCTTCGATAACCCGAACTTTGGATGCCGAACTTAAAATACAAGTTCGCTCAACACTACTCTTAAACTTGGTAATAGACGCCACTTCTTGGTCTGTACAGATCATGTTACTGCAGTTACCTGCTTATCGGTCATTCTAATCCTGCCTGTTGTGATATCACCTCTGTGTATGGATAACACTGGATCCACCATTCACAGTAGGTGATTGTCACAGCTTATCTATTCTTCCCTTTGTACAATGACCTCTTCACAGGTCACAGAGCATGAAAACTCTCCCATAGAAGTCAGGGAGGTCCCCTCCTCTCCATTTTCTTAATGCTCTCTAAATGTGGTTGAGAACAGCCCAGCCCCCATAATCCTGTTCAGAAAATTGAATAAAAAAATCTGCAATCAGAAAATAAAAGGAGATGTGTTGCTATCTGGTTTTAACTGGCAGATGAGGTTTTTGGTGACACGTTTTCTTTTTAAGTATAGTGAAAAAAACAACTTTAATTTGGTTCATTTAAAAGTGTACCATACGTTTCACATTCAGCAACTGAAAAAAACCAGACTTGATAAGACAAGCTTCAGAGACTATCACAGTATTCAAATGTCCTAGGATCCAAGCCAAACCTGTCACTGCAGATCACCACAATCCTAAATGCACTGAGGGTGGCCCCAAGTTGCTTTGTGCACCCTTGTTCTTGCGGCTTCTTTTGCCAGCTCCTCAATCTGTTCTTTGACAGGGATAGGTTCCGGCAGTCATCCTGCCTGTCACTGTTAGTCGAGAGAGAGAGGGATTTGGAGGCAAATGGATGTATAGTATGGCTTGGGCCCTCCCTCAGTGCACTCAGCTGCTAATCTGCGTATGGATCACAAAGTGAAATGTTTGATTACAGTCAGCTGAACTAGCCCTACTAGACTGGGGTTTTATGCTGGTGGATATTCCTTGTGCTGCTGTCATAAATTTGGCGCACAGTCTTCCGGTGGATGCACCTAGACCGAAATCTGTGGCAGCTTCCCGCTGCTTTAGATTTCAGTCTTTTATGTAAAAAAAACCACTAGAGTAAACAGATAAATATACTAAGCCGCTAGACACTCCTTTCTTGGAAAGTGGCGCACTGGCGTTTGCGACTTTTTTATGCCAGAAAGCAGGCTTGGAGGGAATAAAAATTCCCCCCCCTCCTTCCTCCCATTGTCTGGTTTAACAGTGAGTTTCCTGGTGATAGATTCCCTTTAAAGGATTTGTTCCATCTGGCTATGGTGTATGGATAGGAAATGCCATAAAGGTCTGAAAGGTGCGGGTCCCACCACCTAATCCTGTACGTGTCTCAAGAATAGGGACCTGAGGGAATGGAGAGGAGACTGCACATGTGCCTCTGTCTCCATTCACTGCTATGGTACTTCCAAAAATAAACGAGCCAGTTTGTACTTAAAGAGCTGTTGTCGTCTGACTGTAGCCACATGTATGACTAGGGCATAGGTCCTACTACACATAATCCACTCCACCCAGTTTTTATCCTGCCATGATACCGTCTCTGATAGAAGTTTTACCTCTCACAGGTTTGCAGAGTGGCGTGCTTAAACACCTATGGCCTTGATTCTCACTACAAAGATGAAGAACATAAAAAGGTAATGCTATGGGTGACATAAGCAGCCCGATATCGGGAACTTTTTCTTCATCATCTATTCCCATCATTTCATCCTTTTTGGTTTGTAATGTTCTAGTACCTGAGTGTATGACGCTTCAGTTTTGAGTTTTGTAATTCATTCTGCATTATCTTTCTACACTTACATGGGTAGTTTTTTCCAGTACCGCCTGAAGAGGAGTCTGAAGTTGTTAGGTGTCCTGGCTAACTAATGTGCAATATCCACCTATGTTAATGCAGTTCTCCTAACTAGCATATTATCTGGAGGATACCACATTGCCTGCAACATTAAGAGAATTGTAATAAGCAGTGCATGTCATATGAGCGTCTACTGTATAGTCCTTGCGATGGACTATAACAAGCGGGGTTTGTGCCTTAGACCAACCATTATTCATTTGTACCTGACAGTACAGCCAGTGTTGCACATTCCTCACCTTCGAATTCTATATTATTGGGCCGACATGTGCCGAATTCACTATGTCGGCCTGATGTGAGACGGCTTCTTGTAGTGCAAGAAGAATGTGTATTAAATCTCATCTGGCAAGAAGAGCTGGCTTCAAGGCGCATGTATAATAAACTCCAGTTTTGGATGTAGACCTCATTGACATTCTTCATGGCTGCAGTGGTTTACCAACATTACATGACATTGGCTAAATACATGATGTCTAAAAGGGATTACTTTTCATCAAAAACAGGCGTGTAATCTTTTGCAGTGGGCAGAGTGCACTCGCATGGACCACAGTTACACAGCTGTGTGTCGTGCTCCTAGGACTGTTCACTACTTTCCAACAGGTTTCCATTGGTCTTTGACCAGAATAGCGTGGCTGCCGCGCTATTCTATCCAGTAAAAGAAACAAAACCCGACACCCATTCTAAATCTCTTTTGGGATCTGTCACATCCGTTAGGTCTCCTGTGTAAATAGAAGCTGTGACACCAGTGTTAGACCGTTTTTTCTAAACGCACAGATGATCACCTACGGTATAAACAATGCTGCCATTGAAATTGATCAGGCTGGAGAACTTGCTCGTGTGAAAAAGGCCTTATTTTTAGAAAGGAGAATATTTCACTTTGAAGTTTGATGTCCCCGCAATGTCAGTAGGGATGCGTACAGTCACTGTTCAGTTATTATATTTATATTAATCTTCTGTTTTCATTTTCGGTGTGAACTGACTCATTAAGATGGAAGAAGCTTATTATGGTAAGTAAAGTATGACTTTCAGATCTAAGAAGGTTCATTTTTGTGTCTTCTGCTTCATGTTTTTTCCATAGGACTTTTTTTTCTTCTAGGCACAACAGCTTGTTAAAGGTTTATTACGATGTGTGATAAAATTGTGATATCTTTTTAATGGGCTTGTGTTCATGTCTTCAAGAGTTGATTTGTAAAGCAAACCCCACGTAAACATTTGAAATGGGAGCGATAACGTTGACTGACGGAAAGGTGTATCAAGGAAACTAGATTCAGATAAATACCTTCATCCCGTCAAGATAGACTGGGTTGCGGTGAAGTTAGAAGTTAAACTTTTTCTCTGCAGGTTCGAGTCTTCCATTTTTATTGGTAATTGGTGACAATTTGAGTCACCATTTACTGAAGAAGTTTCAGAGTTTCACTAGGCAGTATGTTCATTAAAAATAAATGAACGCCTAATAAATGGATTGAGAAGAAGAAAAATGATATGTAATGGTCTTCAGTAATGCATGTGAACAGTAACCATGCATTATTACTACAGATGTATATCTGCTTGAGCAAACATGGGAGTATTCATGCTAGAAACAGCCGTCCCAGGCTTTGTGTTTTAATTTATGATATATATTTATAGTACATATCAGCTAGGCAGTAGGTATCAAGCTGTTTTATCACAATGGAAAAGAAATCCATGTTGAAGAACTTGATGGTGTAGGCTGTGTTGGAGGCTTTAAAACTATATACGGTTATACAATACTCAAGGATAACAAAGCATTGCCTCTGAAATGCTGAAAAATAGTTCTGCAAGCAAGTTAATGAAGATTCTTGGTAGTCATGGCGTCAGCTGATGTATATTATATGCATCATTTCAGTACTTTTGAAGGAAAGCTAAGCATTATGAAGGTTCATGTGGATGGTTGGAGCTATGAGAACATTATACCCACGTATTGGGCAGCTGCATACTGTTCCAGTGCCAAAGACTACAGCCTTCTTAGTGCTGCTCCAAATGGCCCAACACCATTCTGCTCCTGTGTGTCTCCGAGCACACCCCTAAGAGCGCTTACTCCTCATCTACCTGAGTAGTAATGCTGTGAAGATTTGCCTGGATCTTGTGTATGCAGAACTGTCTGCTATTACGTATTTTCATCTTTGGAGACCCTTTTGCGGAAACCAGTTTGAGAAATGCTGAGTTGGGGTAAATGAACGATCTGCCTGTAATCATAGCTTAATACACATGGAGTGTGAAAACATTGGACCAAATCGCCTTTTGCCGTAGCCAGTTGAACTTTATTAATTTCAGTAGTAAACAATGGCAACGTTGAGGGCATTTCATTAAAAATGTTAGTATGTTCTAAACAATTTAAGTCTTTTTTAAAATGTAATGTTAACTGCTGTGTTGTAGGCCAGAAGTATGGAAAATATTTTTACAGCCGTTTGCAAGATTATATTTTATCCCCAATGCGAACAGAACCACTTATTGGTAAGTAAATGAACTTGGTATCAATTACATTTTCATTAAAATCTATCAGTAAAGATAAATTCTGATACTTATTGACTGGTTTTGCAATATTTGGCTCCATTTTGAGTACAGTGGCCCCTCAAGTTGCAAAATAATAGGTTCCAGGAAGACCATAGCTCTATTGAAAACTAGTAATTTGTTCCAAAGCCCCAACATTTTATCCCAGATAAGAGAAAAGGAATTTTTAAGAAAAATAAGCAAATAATTAAGACATTCAAACCAAATCCTTACTTTTAACAGTCAGGAGTAGATGCTGAAAGTTGTAACTCTTTCTGTGATGACGGGCTTCTTCGGGATCCTGTACAGTGCACAGTACCAGAAAATGGAGCGGTGGCCTAGTAGCCTTGTACAGGGTCAGGCCTATTAGTTTGAAGGAACGCCTTCCCCAGTGTCGGTGAGAGGATGGTATTCCGGCCCTGGGAATGCACCTCACCTGGGTCACATTTGATCACTGCATCTGATGGGTTAAATGTCTGCGTTCGCCATTATCGTTCATCGCAGACATAGCCACCAGGTGTCATAGGCACCTGGCACCTGTGGTGTATGTTCCTCTTCGGAGTGGGCTCGAACCTTAGAGAGGCGACATCCGTTGTACATATATGGCGAATGTCATCAAGGGGTTAATGATCCCTAGAAGCATTCATACAGCACTTTCAATGAGAGCTGTGCTCCCGCACACTTCTTTTCTCTTGCTTCCTGCCAAACGCCAGTCTGTGTGATCATTCAGTTCATGGAGTAGACTGAGAAACACAGCCCTCTTCATGCTGAAGGTCCCCAGGCAGCAGGGAAATACATGATTGCTCTGACTTAGTGTAGCTAAAGGACATTTGATGTCACCAGTGGACTGAGTCAGACCAGTAAGACTACACAGTGGGTACTGTATTTTACTCTACACTGTAACAGTGTTAGTGATACTCCTGTCATGTGGCCACATGCACCATTGCTGTTTCCATTATCAAACAGATGACACACTAGGATTAACAGGAACTGACTGTAAACTATGACCCCCCCCCCTCTACTCTGGACTATTAGGCTACATTCACACGACCGTATGTAATCCTTTCCGTTTTGCGGATCCGTATGTCCGCAAAATGCGGAAAAGTGGCTTACAAATGTCATCTGCAAAAAACGGATGAGTATAAGAAAAAGGAGAGAATAAATTATAATATATTCATAGTTGTCAAGGAAACAAATGTAGAAAAGTCGCATGCTCATAAATTCAGGCGCCATTTTAGAGAGAGCCCCAATAAAATATTTAAATAAAAATACGGAAACGGATCTGCAAACTGCGTATGACATACGGAAACCACTCCGTATGTCATCCGCAATTTGTGGATCCATTCACTTCTATGGGGCTGCGGACAATAATAGGACATGCTTCATATTTTTGTGGTGTATAAATGCGAAAACACGGTTGCGGACAACATACTGAATGTTGTCCGCAAATTTTATTCCCCCCATAGGAATGAATGGGTCCGCATTTATTTGGCAAAATGCGGAACGGATGCGGATCGGACGTGGAAAAAAATAATACGGTCGTGTGAATGTAGCCTTAAAGTTAGTGACATTGACACCTCCACTTCATTAAACTACTGAGGAACTTTTAATTAGTAGAAAATATTAATTTCCTGTTTCTCGCTCATATCATTGGGGGACACAGGACCGTGGGTATAGCTTGCTGCTGCCACTAGGAGGCGACACTAGGCTGAAAGCTGTTAGCTCCTCCCCTGCAGGCTATACCCCCTCCAGCCTGGAGAGAGCATATCAGTTTTTAGCTTAGTGTCGTAGGAGGCAGACCTCCCTGCTTTGCAGGGTGGCGTTTGTATTTTTATTAGATTTTATTTTTGTTCACAGACTACTGGAAGGGGGCACAGGGTCGCCTGCGTCCCTGTATCCCCGGGAGGCTGGCCGGTGTATCTAATTCACCGCCTTGCCTCCCCCAAGAAGCTAAAGTGGACCAGGGCAGCCTCGCTCCCCTGCTTCCCCCCAGCAAAAGGGCCATCCTTTCTTCAGCCCTTCTCTGCCCGGACCCCTGTCGCCTGGTGCCAGCGGTCATAGGGTGGCCCTGCTGGTGATGCATCATAGGGTGAAGAACACAGATGAAGACAGGTAAGTATACCGGCTTCATCCATCTGACCAATGGGCTCTCCCTCACTCCGCAGTAAAGAAGTCAGCCCCACATTCCCAAGTCCACCCAGCCCACACCCCCCCCCCCGCCCGCCCGCGCGCCGCCATCGCCGCACGTGCGCATACCTGGATGCGACAGCATAACACAAGGGGGAACTTAATATTCTCAGAGTCAGCGCTTAGGCGCCGGGGGAGGGCGGCACATACTTAGGGCACCGGGCATCACGTTTCAACCGCAGCGGTTCCATTACCGCTGCGGTCAGGACCGGGACAGAGGGAAGCATCAGGGCATTCTGGCCGCAGCGTCAGCAATCACGTGCGCAACCCGAGCCATTCACAGAGCGGGGGCGTGGTCTCCCCACTTCAGCTTTAGGCTGCCGCTCCCGGGCTGGAAGGGGGGCGTGGCTTATCCTCCCGCCCTGGTTCGACTTCCTGCTTCTTCCCTCGGCACTGCGTGGGTAGGACACAGGACCTGTGACCTCCATACTGGTAGGCGATCGATACCCCATCCAGCAGGAGATTTGACCATGTCTGACCCGGCCACTGACCCCCCCAGGCACCTTGTAGGACCACTTACTATGCCTGCACCCTGTGCTCGGCAAAATTCCCTCGTGGTCAGTCACTATCACTGTGCTCTGCATGTCAGAATCCTGCACAGAGCCATCCCCTAGGGCACAACAGCCCACAGAAGCCTTGGATCGTCCTGTCCAGGGGGAACCAGACTGGGCAAGGTCCCTTTCACGGGCAGTGGAAGACCTCTCAAAAATCTCCCATTCCACCCTTTCATTGCTGGGTCGTTTGGTAGAGAAATCGCCACCGGTGCAATCCGCACGGTCGCATAGCGCACAAACCAGAGGCAGACTTCCTAGTAAGCGTCCCAGAGCAGGCACCCGTTCCTCCTCTGACGCCTCGGCATCCCCCTGCTCCTGGCTCCCATTCACAGACGTCCTCCCTTTTAGGCGACGCACTGTCAGAGGGCGAGCTTGGGGATTCGGATGCAGATATGGATCCGGAGCATTCTTCTCAGATTGCGTCCATGGTGGATAGCCTTATATCAGCGATAAGGGACACCTTCCAGGTTCAGGAGGACCTTCCCTCCACTAGCCAACAAGGGGTGTCGTTTCTGCGTGCAAAACAGACCCCCAAGGCGTTCCCATTACATGACGATTTTTCTGTCGTTGTCACGAAGGCTTGGGAACAGCCAGGTTTGCGTTTCGTTATTCCAAAACGCCTAGACCTACTCTACCCTTTTCCACGCGAGTCCGTGGACAAATGGTCCTCCCCACCGAAGGTGGACCCACCGGTTGCTCGCTTGGCAAAATTCACTACCATCCCTGTGGCGGATGGCTCTTCCCTTCAGGATCCGGTGGACCGGCGCGTAGAGTCACTTTCTAAGTCGATCTTTACGGCGAGCGGTTCGGCATTGCGTCCGATTTTCGCCTCTGCCTGGGTAGCCAAAGCGGTGTCGGAGTGGTCCCTCCGCTTGAACCAAGACATAGTGTCCGACCTCCCTCCCGCTGAACTTCAATCGTCAGCGCTCCAAATTTCTCAGGCAGGGAAATATCTCTGTGAAGCGGCTCTGGACGCTGGGACGATGGTCGCCCGTTCCTCGGCTCTCGCCACTTCGATCCGTAGGGAGTTGTGGCTCAAGGCCTGGAAAGCTGATTCTTCTTCTAAGCGCTCCCTTTTGAGGCTTCCATTCTCTGGGTCTCGGCTATTTGGGTCCAAACTAGATGAGATTATTTCAGAGGCTACGGGTGGAAAAAGCACCCATCTGCCCCAACCCAAGGCAAAGCGGCCTTTTCAGTCCAGAACTTCATCTTCTCGCTACCAGTCCTTTCGCCGTTTTTCGGGCACCCGCTCAGCACCCACCTCAGCGGCGGGGCCGCCCAATCAGGATCGGCGGAAAGGGCCATCCTTTAAGCTCCCAACAGGCCTGGCGTTCGCGTGCTCAGCAGCCTCGCACAGCCCCAGGTAAGCAGCCTTCAGCATGAAGGTTTGCCCCCACCCTCACAGGTGGGGGCGTCTCCTCCTGTTTCAGGAGATTTGGCACGCCCATATTCCGGACGCATGGGCGCTCGAGGTCGTCTCCTCGGGCTACAAAATAGAGTTCAGGTCTCTTCCCCCAACCGCTTCTTCCTCTCCCAGCCCTCCAGGGATCCCGTTCGGGCCGCGGCTTTTTGCACGCAGTCCAGTCACTTCTCTCACGGGGGTGATTTCACCTGTTCCCTTGGAGGAGCGGTTTACGGGTTTTTATTCCAACCTGTTTGTGGTCCCCAAAAAGGAGGGCGATGTGAGGCCAGTACTGGACCTCAAACTGTTGAATCGTTATCTGCGGGTTCAAAGATTCAGGATGGAGTCCCTCCGTTCCGTCGTTGCTTCACTGGTGAAAGGGGAGCACATGGTGTCCTTAGACATCCAGGATGCATATCTCCACATCCCCATCGCCAGAGCCCACCAGCGATTTCTTCGATTTGCCGTCCAGTCAGCTCACTACCAGTTTGTCGCTCTGCCGTTCGGTCTGGCGACGGCCCTGCACGTATTTACTGAAGGTTCTTGCCCCCTTCTGGGGATTCTGCGATCCAGAGGCATTACTCTTCTCCCGTATCTGGACGACATCTTGATCAAGGCACCTACGGCGTCTCATTGCGAAGAGAGTCTGCGGATCACGATGAGCACCCTCACTCGCTTCGGGTGGATAGTCAACCTGAGGAAATCATGCCTGTCTCCCACTACTCAGATCAGGTTCTTGGGCATGACGCTGGACTCCGGGGCTGCCGTGGTACGTCTACCACTGGACAAGAGGTCGGACATTCAGACGGCGGTGCGCCTGCTCCTCCAGCGACGCAGGGTGTCGATTCGCAGCTGTATGCGAGTACTGGGTCTGATGGTGGCCTCCTTCGAGGCGATCCCATTCGCCCAATTCCACACCAGGGAATTTCAGCGACTCATTTTGTCCTCCTGGGACAAGTCCCGGGATTCTCTGGACCTCAGGATCTCGCTGTCTCAGCCGGTGCGCTCGGCTCTTGGCTGGTGGATAGTACCGGACCACCTGTCCGCGGGAAGTCCTTCCTCCCAGTGTCATGGACGGTGGTTACGACCGACGCCAGCCTCCGCGGCTGGGGAGGGGTCTTCGGTACCCGGACAGCCCAAGGCGTTTGGTCTCCGTCGGAGTCCAAACTACCTATCAATATACTGGAGCTCCGGGCCATCTACCTCTCCCTCTGCCATTGGACCCCCTACTTGCAGGGCCGCCCGGTCAGGATACAGTCGGACAACGCCACAGCGGTTGCCTATATCAACCACCAAGGGGGACTCGCAGCGGGACGGTGATGAACGAGGCCGCAAGGATTCTGCAGTGGGCGGAAGCCCACGTCCCGGTGATTTCGGCAATATTCATTCCGGGTGTGGACAATTGGACAGCGGACTTCCTCAGCCGAACGACTGTGGACTCGGGGAGTGGTCTCTCCATCCGGAAGTGTTCGAGGACCTTTGTCTCCGGTGGGGACGCCCGGAAGTGGATCTGATGGCGTCCAGGCTAAATCACAAACTCCCGTGCTTTCTGTCTCGCGCAAGAGATCCGACGGCGCACGACGTGGACGCCCTCGTGGCTCCGTGGGACAACTTCACGTTTCTGTACGTGTTCCCTCCGTTACCGCTCCTGCCTCGGATCCTACGCAGAATCAGGATGGAGGGCATTCAGACGCTTCTGATCGCCCCAGACTGGCCTCGTCGAGCTTGGTACTCAGAGCTCATTCTTCTTCTGGGAGACGCTCCGTGGCCCCTTCCACTCAGACCCGACCTGCTCTCACAGGGCCCAGTCTTCCACCAGGGTTTACATACGCTACGTTTAACGGCGTGGCTATTGAAACCTTCCTGTTGAAGCGAAGAGGTTTCTCTGATGCGGTCATCCGCACGATGATTAGGGCTAGAAAGCCCTCTTCCGCCAAAATCTATTATCGGACGTGGAAGTCTTTCCTTAAATTCTGTGAGGACAGAGATCTTCCTCCCAGGACGTTTTCCTCCCTACGGTGCTGGCCTTTCTTCAGGCGGGTTTAGAGCTGGGACTAGCTCTGAGTTCACTGAAAGGTCAGGTTTCTGCTCTTTCGATTTTTTTCCAGCGTACACTGGCGGTATTGGGTCCGGTCAAGACCTTCATACAGGGAGTGGCTCACACCGCAGCCCCTTATCGGCCACCGTTGCATCCCTGGGACCTGAATCTGGTGCTGGTAGCGCTCCAGTCCGAGCCATTTGAACCTCTGCGAGAGGTCTCCCTCCGCATGCTTTCATGGAAGGTCGCGTTTCTGGTTGCGATTACCTCCATCCGGCGGGTGTCGGAACTGGTGGCTCTCTCTTGCAAAGAACCTTTCTTGGTGTTCCATCAGGACAAGGTAGTTCTCCGGACGGTGCCGTCCTTCCTTCCGAAGGTGGTGTCGGCGTTTCATGTTTAATGAGGACATTGTTCTGCCCTCTTTTTGCCCTGAGCCTTCTCATCCTAGGGAGGTGGCTCTCCACCGTCTGGATGTGGTGCGGGCCTTGCGGATCTACCTGTCAGTGGTTGCCCCCTTTAGACGCACGGACTCCCTGTTCGTTGTCTCGGAAGGTCCTCGTAAGGGTTTGGCAGCCTCCAAGGTGACGATTGCTCGGTGGATTAGATCGGCCATTGCCGAGGCCTACCGCTCCAGGGGCAAGGTTCCTCCTCCCGGTGTCACTGCTCACTCTACCAGGGCGGTCGGGGCTTCGTGGGCTCACCTTCACCACGCTTCGGCGTCTCAATTGTGTAAGGCAGCGACTTGGTCCTCTTTACACACCTTCACGAAATTTTACCGGGTGCATTCTTTCGCCTCAGCAGATGCTGCTCTCGGCCGCAGAGTTTTACAGGCCGCAGTGTAGTGTCTTACATGAGGGAGTTGGTTTAGTTTGGGGCCTGTGGTTGTTTTCCCGCCCCGGGGACTGCTTTAGGACGTCCCACGGTCCTGTGTCCCCCAATGATATGAGCGAGAAAATGAGATTTTTGTGAACTCACCTGTAAAATCTCTTTCTCGCTTTATTCATTGGGGGACACAGCACCCGCCCATTTTTTGCTTTTTCGTATTGGTTGGAGACCTGTGGGTCCGAGTTGCCGGTTGGGGCTGGTGTCCGGTTCGTTTTTTGTTGGGCAGTGGTCCTTACTGGTTGTGTTTGGTTTCGGTACTGTTTCTCCTACTGCTGAAGCACAAACTGATATGCTCTCTCCAGGCTGGAGGGGGTATAGCCTGCAGGGGAGGAGCTAACAGCTTTCAGCCTAGTGTCGCCTCCTAGTGGCAGCAGCAAGCTATACCCACGGTCCTGTGTCCCCCAATGAATAAAGCGAGAAAGAGATTTTACAGGTGAGTTCACAAAAATCTCATTTTTCTAAACCTGGAGGCGTCTTACAGTCTGAAAAATACAGTAATTGCTATAAATAAAGGAAGCTCCAAAACGTCCAGTAATTGAAATCTTAAAACTGGGCCAGAGATGTTTGTACGGTCTATTGGGAGACCCTTTTTAGTTTTAGGAATCCATGTTGGTTCCAACAATGTTGAACTTATGACCTGGATCTCTGACTTATTGCAAGGTTGTTTTTAGTCAATTGTATCTTTTACTTGCAGCACTGAAGTAGATCAATTGAGAGTATTAACATCCCAGCTTGGGCTATTTTTACACTAACTAGCGGCAGTACGGATCCGACAGGGTGTTCAGCCTGTCAGATCCGTCCTGCCGCTAGTTCAAGTGTGTCGCTGGACTGCCGCTCAGTCCCCATCTGACAGGCTGAAGACCCTGTCAGATCCGTCCTGCCGCTAGTGTGAAAATAGCCTTATAACCTCTTCAAGTGTATAGGTTACAATCACTAACCCCTTCAATAGTGAAAGCTTGATTGGTGTGTGTTTCAGGTCTACAATACATAATTCAACTGTATCCGGAAGTTGATAGCGAAGATGCTTTTAAGTGCACTCTCTGCAAAATGATAGGACCTCTGAGTTTCATTATTGGCCATATTGAAAGCTTTAAACACAGAAAAAATTATTTGGTGAGTATAATTAGCTGTGTGATTGTATCATGTCAGATTCGAATTACAGGTACACTGGAATTTCCAGTCCGCCCTCCACTTTGATGTACTTGCAGAAAGGGTTTTTTTTTTTTATTTTTTTTTGACGCTATCTATTCATTTCACTGGGGGATTCAGTGCGGATTCCATTCCAAGATGAGGCATGCTGCTTCATTTTCCACATGGGGGAAAAAAGCAAGTGCTGATTCCCACTGAAATGAATGGGAGGCTGTTTTGAGGATTTTTAGAGCTGATTTTGTGGCGGACACATGATTTAGATTTTTACTGGTTTCTGTTTTCAGAGCACTGCGTACAAACATCTACTTCCTTTATATACGAAACGACAATCGTATTATGAAAAAAGTTGGGCTGTAAGGAAACATGCTGATAAAGTGGAAAAGGAGGAGAAAACACTTAGTGTAAACGTAAGCTATTCTACTTTTATTGATGGCTGTGTTAAAAGTATTGTGCTTCATTTCGCCCCCCCCCCTTTTTTTTTGGGGGGGGGGGAGGTATACAGATGGATCGTAGCTTATTCTCCACACAAGAAGTCAAGGCACTTGGAAGAAAATATAAAAAATTACACGCTTTTACCTTGTTAAATTTTTTCCTTTATTTTAAAGGGAACCTGTCAACGAGATTATGCGGGCTGGTGGCAGGTTTTTGGCAACCCCCCCCCCCCCCCCCACTTGGCTGGACCTGTGAAGGGAAGCTTACTTACCTGCTTCCCGCCACTGGTTCCACACTCCTTCTCTTGGCCTGCTCCGCTGGGCCACCTCACTGTAAACCTTTGGTTTGACATCACATGCAGGCAGTAACTGGCCACGGCGGTGACCAGCTCCCCTTACTTCCTGACAAATGGTCACATTACGCAATGGGTTTGGTCTAAATCACTAGAGATCACTTTGTTTCTTTGAACTTTGCAATGACAGGCCTCCGAGCCTTCAGAAGGCTCAAGGCTGCCATCGCAACCGCATGGCTCCCTCACACGGGTTGCAATTGCTGTGGTCGCAATTGACCATGGCACCTTAGGGGTTAAATGTCTGGCTGTATCACCAATCATGAACTGTGCCTTCTGAGCTTCTCACGAGTGCGGTGGGTGCCTGCTGTTTCATACTCTTAACCCTTTAGGTGCTCTGGTGAAACGTGACAACAGCATTTAAAGGTGCAAAAACTTGGACGCACACGACGATAAGGACACTGCTGCACATTAGTTTGGCTTCTTTCTCATTAGCATTAGGCTTGTTCGTGCTAACGCTTGCACAAGTGTGCTTCCGGAAGTCCGGCCCAGCCCCATTCACTATAATGGGGGACAGGTGAGATATGTTGCCTTACAAAAAGCGTAGATATAGAGCAGTCATATATAACATAGTAACACAGTTTATAAGGCCGAAAAAAGGCATCTGTCGATCCAGTTCAGCCTGTTATCATGCAAGTTTAATCAGAGGAAGGCAAAAAAAACCCTGTGAGGTAGAAGCCAATTTTCCCCACTTAAAGGGAAAAAAAATTCTGAGGGGAGATCTAATAACCATGTATAAATATATCAGGGGTCAGTACAGAGATCTTTCCTATCATCTATTTATCCCCAGGACTGTGACAAGGGGACATCCTCTGCATTTGGACGCAAACCTAAAAGAGGATTCTTTACAGTAAAAGCAGTAAGACTGTGGAACTCTCTGCCTGAGGAGATGGTGCTAGTGAGTTCACAAAAAGAGTTCAAGAGGGGCCTGGAAGTATTTCTGGAGTGTAATAATATTACTAGCTATAGCTACTAGAGATGGATTGTTGATTCAGGGATTATTCTGATTGCCTGACTGGAGTCGGGAAGGACTCCAGTGGGTAACACTGACATGGAAAAGGATCTAGGAATTTTAATAAACAGCAAACTAAGCTGTAGAAACCAGTGTCAGGCAGCTGCTGCCAAGGCCAATAAGATAATGGGTTGCATCAAAAGCGGCATAGACGCCCGTGATGAGAACATAGTCCTACCACTTTACAAATCACTGGTTAGACCACACATGGAGTACTGTGTACAGTTCTGGGCTCCTGTGAACAAGGCAGACATAGCAGAGCTGGAGAGGGTTCAGAGGAGGGCAACTAAAGTAATAACTGGAATGGGGGCAACTACAGTACCCTGAAAGATTATCAAAATTAGGGTTATTAACTTTAGAAAAAAGACTTTACAGTCACTATTTTCCAGGTGTACCACAACCTGTTACGTCAGGTCTATTGGTTAATACTAAGTCCAGTATGGCCGTCCCTCTAGTCGGGTCCTGAACCAGTTGGGAAAGGTAATTGTCTTTGGTTATTGCCAACAACCTGTTTCCTTTATGAGATGTACAGGTTTCAGTTTCCCAGTCTATATCTGGGTGGTTGAAGTCCCCCATAATAACCACCTCATTGAGATCTGCCGCCTCGTCTATCTCATTTAGGGAGCATTCACACGACCGTATAATTGGATCCGCATCCGTTCCGCGATTTTGCGGACCGATTCATTTCAATAGGTCCGCAAAAGATGTGGACAGCACACTGTGTGCTGTCCGCATCCGTTGTTCCGTTCCACGGCTCCATGGTACGGTCCATGGTACATGTAGTGTTTAGTAAAACACTACCTTTGGTGTCCTTGCCCTAAGCTTGTGACCTAAATCCCTAAAATAATTTTTAAGGACGCTCCACCTACCTCTAACTTTGTCATTGGTGCTCTCGCTGAACTTACATCCCCCCTCATCTGCCAACCTTGCAATTTTGTTCGGGTGTGTCAGATCAGGGCTAGCCTCCCTGGCACTTTTCCCTCTACCTCGTTTTCTAACTGTTATCCAGCTAACTACCTCACTTTCCTGAGCCTCCTCACTACCACCCTCCACCACATCTGCACCATAGAGTGCTTGCTTAGTAAGCATCAAACTCTCTTCCAAACTGCCAACACTTCTCAGTGTTGAAACTCGCCCTGTTAGATAAACGATGTGCCATTCCAAACGGGCAATTTTCTCACATTTTGAACAAAGCTATGCACCCTCAAACGACTGTTCAAGGATCTACTAAATGGGGATCACGCAAGAAAAAAAAATACAATATGGTGTAGTGATATGAATCTAACTTACTGTAGTCCCCTCCTAAAGTCTCTGAATCTCAAGTCACGTAATCTAAAGTCACACACTTGATACAAACACACACTTAAATTCAAACATGCGAACGCTCACGTCAAACCAGACTGCTTTTTTTTTTTCCTCTGGATTCAAAATGGTATCAATAAAAGTGTCACGTTAACCTAAAATTTCCAAAATGGGGTCACTTTTTTTCGAGTTTCTACTCTAGGGGTGCATATGGCAACTTAAAATTATCCCAGTGAAAGCTGTCCTCCAAAATCCATATGGCTCTCCTTTCCTTCTGTGCCCTGCCGTGTGCCCATACAGCAGTTTACCACCACGTATGGGGTGTTTCTGTAAACTGCAGAATCGGGGTAATAAATATTGTTTCATTTGGCTGTTAACCCTTGATGTGTTACAGGAAAGAATGAATCAAAATAGAAAATCTGCCAAAAAAGGGAAATTTAAAAATGTAATTTCCTTTTTTCCTTTAATTCTTGTGGAACACCTAAAGGGTTAACAAAGTTTGTAAAATCAGTTTTGAATAACTTGAGGGGTGTAGTTTCTACAATGAGGGCCTTTTATGGGTGGTTTCTACTATGTAAGCCCCACAAAGTGACTTAAAAATTTGCTTCTAAAATTCTAAGCTTTATAAGATCCTAAAAACATGAAATTGGACATATGGGAAATGTAAAATAACTGTTACGATGTATCACTATCTGCCTTAAAAGCAGATAAATAAAAATTTAGAAAATTGCTAATTTTTACAAATCTTCAGTAAATTTGTGTTCTTTATTTATTAAAAAAAAAATAAATAATTATATCTACTAACATTTTTCACTATCATGAAGTACAATGTGTCGCGAGAAAACAATCTCAGAATTGCTTGTATAAGTAAAAGCATTCTGAATTTATTACCACATAAAGTGACACATGTTAAGTTTCAAAAAAACGGCCTGGTTCTTAAAGGGTTTCTGTCACCAACTTTTGACATTATAAGCTGTCTGACATTAGCTATGTGCTAATGTCAGACCAGCCTGATAATGTCCTTATTATAAAAATCGGATGTATATATAGTCCGAAAAACTTACATTTATTATATGTAAATTAGCCTCTAGGAGCAGGGCGTGCCCTGCTCTCTAGCGGCCCGTCCGGCAACCTGCTAGCACGCCTCACACTTGATTGACAGTGCAGGGCAGCGATCCTCCTGCAATGTCTGCTCTGAATCGCGCGCCAGCGCCGCCGCTCTGTATTCGGGCGCAGGCGCGGTGAGCAGAGGACGCTGGTGCCTGCTGTCCTCTGCTCACCGCGCCTGCGCCGAATACAGAGCGGCGGCGCGGGCGCGCGATTCAGAACGAGACAGTGCAGGAGGATCGCTGCCCTGCACTGTCAATCAGTGTGAAGGGGCGTGCCAGCAGGTTGTCGGACGGAGCCGCTAGGAGCAGGGCAACGCCCCTGCTCCTAGAGGCTAATTTACATATAATAAATGTAAGTTTTTCGGACTATATATACATCCGATTTTTATAATAAGGACATTATCAGGCTGGTCTGACATTAGCACATAGCTAATGTCAGACAGCTTATAATGTCAAAAGTTGGTGACAGAAACCCTTTAAGGTGAAAAATGGCAAGGTCCTTAAGGTGTTAAAGCTTAAAAATAGAGTTGAGCGAACTTCTGATTTTAGTTTGTTTTCCAAAGTTCGGGTTATCCAAGCATCCCGTTATGGATTCCGCTACCACGGACCATAACGGCATTTGGAATCCATAAGGGGATTCTTCAATGAACCCGAACCTTGGACAACACGGAGGACCTGGGGTGACGTCACCGTCATGTGATCAGTGCAGGGGGCGTGGCTCAGTACTGGATTGGATAAGAGGTGGTAGCCTATTCTATGGGTCATGCATGGCGTGAAAAGCGCAGAATATAGAGCATGCTGCGACTTTTTACGCAACGCACAAGTGCGTGAAAATCACCGCTAATGTACACAACCCCATTGAAGTGAATGGGTCCAGATTTAGTGCCTGTGCAATGCTTTCACCTCACGCATTGCACTCGGCGAAAAACTCGTCCGTGTGAAAGGGGCCTTTGTGTTCCACAAGAATTAATGGAAAATGGAGATGAAATTTCAGAATTTCACTTTTTTGTTTTTTTCCATTTTAATCAATTTTATTCCGCTAACAAAGCAAGGGTTAACAGCCAAACAAAACTCAATATTTATTGTCCTGATTCTGTAGTTTACAGAAACACCCCATATGTGGTCGTAAACTGCTGTACGGGCACACGGCAGGGCGCAGAAGGAAAGGATTGGTTTTTTGAGGGCAGATATTTTTGGGATAATTTTAACCTGCCATGTCACATTTGAAGCCCCCCGATGCACCCCTAGAGTAGAAACTCCCCAAAAAAGTGACCCCATTTTGGAAACTACGGAATAAGGTGGCAGTTTTGTTGGTAATATTTTAGGGTATATATGATTTTTTTGTTGCTCTATATTACTTTTTGTGAGGCAAGGTAACAAAAATAGCTGTTTTGGCACAGTTTTTATTTTTTGTTATTTACAATGTTCATCTGACAGGTTAGATCATATGGTAATTTTGTACAGCAGGTTGTTACGGACGCGACAATACTAAATATGACAACTTTTTTGGTTGTTTGTTTCAGTTTTACATAATAAAGCTTTTTTTTTTTTTAATGATTAAGTGTCTATAATCTGAAAGCCATAATTTATATTTTTTTTTTTTGGGGGGCGACTGTCTTTTATATAGGGGCTCATTCTTTTCGGTATGAGATGACTGTTTGATACTATTTGACTTTTTGATCGCTTGGTATTACGCTTTTTGTGATGTAAGGTGACAAATGGCTTTTTTAACACAATTTTAATTTTTTATTTTTTTTTTCACCTGAGGGGTTAGATCATATATTTTTATAGAGCAGGTCGTTACGAATGTGGCAATACCTAATATGTATACTTATTTTTTTTATTTAAGTTTTTCACAATTATATAATTCTTTAAGTTAAAAAAAAAAAAAAAAAAATGTTTTAGTGCCTCCATAGTCTGAGAGCCATAGGAATTTTTTTTTATTGTGGTGATTTGTCTTAGGTATCAATCTTGCGGGATGAGATGACTGTTTGGCACTATTTTGGGGTGCATATGACTTTTTGATCGCTTGCGATTTACACTTTTTGTGATGTAAGGTGACAATTTTTTTTTAAGTTTTACACAATAACAGCATTTTTAAAACAAAAAAAATCATGTTTTAGTGTTTCCATAGTCTGAGAGCCATAGTTTTTTATTTTTTTTGGGTGATTATCTTAGTTAGGGGCTCATTTTTTGTAGGATGAGGTGACGGTTAGATTGGTACTATTTTGGGGGGCATACGCCTTTTTGAGCGCTTGGTGTTGCACTTTTAGTGATGTAAGGTGGTTTAGGGTACTTTTAACCACTTCAGCCCCCCTAGATTAAACACCCTTAATGACCAGGCCACTTTTACAATTCCGCACTACACTACTTTCACCGTTTATTGCTCCGTCATACAACTTACCACCCAAATAAATTTTACCTCCTTTTCTTCACACTGATAGAGCTTTCATTTGGTGGTATTTCATTGCTGCTGACATTTTTACTTTTTTTGCCATTAATAAAAATTTAACGACATTTTTGCAAAAAAGACATTTTTCACTTTCTGTTGTAAAATTTTTCAAAAAAAACTACATTTCTATATAAATTTTTCTCTAAATTTATTGTTCTATATGTCTTTGATAAAAAAAAATCCAATAAGTGTATATTTATTGGTTTGGTTAAACGTTATAGCGTTTACAAACTATGGTGCAAAAAAGTGAATTTCCGCATTTTGAAGCAGCTCTGACTTTCTGAGCACCTGTCATGTTTCTTCAGGTGCTAGAATGTCAGGATAGTATAAATACCCCCCAAATGACACTATTTTAGAAAGAAGACACCCCAAAGTATTCACGGAGGGGCATGGTGAGTTCATGTATAATTTCATTTTTTTTCACAAGTTAGCGAAAAATGACACTTTCTGAGAAAAAAAAAAAAAGTTTCAATTTCTGCTAACTTCTGGCAAAAAAAATAAAAAATCTCAGACGAACTCACTATGCCCCTCAGTGAATACCTTGGGGTGTCTACTTTCTGAAATGGGGTCATTTGTGGGGTGTGTTTACTGTTCTGGCATTTTGGGTGGGGCTAAATTGTGAGCCGCCATTTAAAACCTAAAGGTACTCGTTGGCATTTGGGCCCCTTTGCGCACCCAGGCTGCAAAAAAGTGTCACTTATGTGGTATCGCCGTACTCAGGAGAAGTAGGGCAATGTGTTTTGGGGTGTATTTTTACATATACCTATACTGTGTGTGAGAAATATCGCTGTAAGCGACAACTTTTTAAATTTTTTTATACAAAGTTGTCAATTTACAGAGATATATCTCTCACCCAGCATGGATATATGTAAAAATACACCCAAAAACACATTGCCCTACTTCTTCCGAGTACGGCGATACCACATGTGTGACACTTTTTTGCATCCAAGATGCGCAAAGGGGCCCAAATTCCAATGAGTACCTTTTAGGAGGGCATTTTTACGCATTTTTCTTCTCACGCTTTAGGGCCCCTAAAATGCCAGGGCAGTAGAAATACCCCACATGTGACCCCATTTTGGAAAGAAGACACCCCAAGGTATTCCGTGAGGGGCATGGCGAGTTCATAGAAGATGTTTTTTTTTTGGCACAAGTTAGTGGAAATTGATTTTTTTATTGTTTTTTTTTCTCAAAGCCTCCCTTTCCGCTAACTTTTGACAAAAAGTTTAATTTTTCATGGACTCACTATGCCCCTCAGCGAATACCTTGGGGTGTCTTCTTTTTTTTTTTTTTTTTTTTTTTTTAGTCTCATATTCCACTAACTTGTGACAAAAAAGTAGTAGTGTAGTGTTTGGTGCAACTTTACATAGTTACCTGGTCCTCTGGTGGTCGATCCCAGCAAATGGGACCACCAGAGGACCAGGTAGCAGCTATATCAGACGCTGTTCACAAAACAGGACGTGTGAAGCCAGCCTGAATTTAGCACTCACAGCACTTCACACCGCCCCCACCTAATGCATGCTAGTTAGCACTTCCATATTTGAAGCGCTCACAAGTATTCGCTTTATAAGATGCACTGCAATTTTTCCCTCCCAATTTTGGATAAAGCGGAAAATATGATAGGTAGTCGCTGTCTTGTCTCACAGGTTACAAGAAAGGGCATTCATTCTAATAAGCACAGGGAACTCCTTTACGGTGAAGCTCTGGACACGTCCTTGTGAAAACGTAATACTAACCAGTATCTAGCATCTTTCATTCGGCATTCTACCACTTTATTTTCAACCCACAGCTGATGTTGGAGGCGACTTTGTTGTTTCGTTCTCATGTTTTAATCACCATACTTAAAAAAATATATTATATTTTATTTTTTGTTAGAGCGTTTTTCACCTATTTAACCAGGCACTGCCTGGTGGGGTTGATCATGCGGATTAACAGTGACTTTTTTTTTTTTTTCATTTTTATGCAAATTGCTTGGTTCAATCACCGAGGGTCTGGCTTTAACACTAGGAGAACCCACTCAAGTGCTCAGTACCCCCCCAATTTGAGTAAAGAGACAAGACTTCTCGACTTGCCCTGTCTTCTCGGTGCCTCCAGCCAGCCCTTTAGTGCTTGATAATTTTTAAATCTGACGTGTCACCTTATGTGGTAGTAACTTTGGAACGCTTTTACGTATCCAAGCCATTCTGAGACTGTTTTCTCGTGACACATTGTACTTCTTGTTTGTGGTAAATTTGAGTTGATACGTTTTTGCTTTATGCATAAAAAAGGTTAATTTACAGAAAGTTTGAAAAAATTCACTATTTTCAAAATTAAAATCATTCGGCAGGCACTCTGGAACAATGCTGAGGGGGTCCTGTGACCCCCCCTCCCGCATCGGGGATCGCAGCAAACCGCAGGTCAATTCAGACCTGTGGTTTGCTGCATTTCTGGGTTATTTGGGTCTCTGGTGACCCGATAACCCGGAATAGGATGGTGATCAGTGGTGTGATAATACACCACCAATCACCATCCTTCGATCCTGTGAGGTTTTGGTGAAATCACCTCACAGGATCGCTTCCTATTGGTTGCACAGGCAGACCGGGGTTAAACTCCCCCTCCCCTCCTCCTCCATTCTGTGTCTGGAGCAAGGAGAGAGAGCAGCCTGCATCTTCTGTGTCCAGCAGCCCAGACCCCTCCTGTGACCCTCCAAAGTACCATCTGGCACTAGCGGGTAGGTCAGGGAAAGCTTAGGGAAAGGTTTAGGTCAGGCAGGGAGACTTTAGGGAGAGTTAGAGTAAAAATTACTTTTTTTTTCTTAGCTGTTGCATCACCCTTTGGGTGTCTGGGGTCCACAGCACAGCTGTGTGACCCTAGACCCCCTCCCCCCACTCACCCAGGGGTGCTGCAGCTATATATATAGAGATATATAGAGATATATATTATATATAATTTATTTTTTATTTTTTCCATGTTAGGTTTAGGGAACAGTCCGGGAACACCTGTGCCACCACACACATGCACATTGAATAAAGGTTTACATGCACGCACATGCGCACAGACACACTCCCCTATGGCCCGCCGGACGTTGTCGGCTGAGGAGGCATACGCCCAACTTGCTTCATAGTTCGAGAGCCCCAGTGAGGACGAGGATGACCCCACGTTCCTTTTGTCATCCGTGTCCTCATCATCTAGCGATGATTATGAGCCCCCAAGGCGGTGGAGATGCCGCCAGGCGGAGCAAGGGGGCTGCCATGCTAGGGACCCTGTGGCCCACCCTAATACGAGCAGCTCTGAGGCTCGTACTAGTACCAGATAAGTTCACCTGAGCCCCCTACTGGTGAACTTGCCTGGTGTACCCCAGAGAATTTTCAGCCCGTGATTCCTGATTTTGTTGGTCAGCCAGGAATCCAGATTCCCACAGTGGGCTTCACTGAATACAACTATATTAGTCTTTTTTTCACTCTTGTGAATCTGATGGTGGAGCAAACTACTTGTACGCCCAACAGTTCATTGCACACCCGGGCTCGTTTTTTGGCTAGGCCCGGTGGCTGGATACCGGTCAGTGCAGCTGAGATGAGGACGTTTTGGGGCCTTGTGCTGCACATGGGCCTACTCAAAAAACCCAGTGTCAGGAATTACTGGAGTGGGGACTTCCTCTACCAGACTCCACTTTACAGTACAGCCATGACACGCTCACGGTTTGAGGCCATGCGGAAATGCCTGCATTATGCAGATAATGCAGCATATCCCCCCTGAGGTGATCCTGCCTATGACCACCTGTACAAAATCAGGCCGGTCATCGATCACATCGGGGCCAAATTTTTGGAGGCCTATGTACCTGGAAGGGAGGTCGCGGTTGATGAGTCTCTCATTGCTTTCAAGGAGAGACTCCTTTTACGCCAATATGTTCCCTCAAAGCGGGCGAGGTATGGCGTGAAGCTGTACAAACTTTGTGAGAGTGCCTCAGGGTACACTTACAAGTTTCGAGAGTATGAGGGGCGAGATTCCCGTATTAAACCCCGAGAGTGTCCCCCCACTCTGAGTGTTAGCGGGAAACTTGTGTGGGACCTTATGCACCCACTGCTAGATAAGGGTTACCACCTGTACGTGGATAACTTTTATACTAGTATCCCCTTGTTCCAGTCCCTCGCCGCCAGATCCACGTCTGCTTGTGGGACCATGCGGAGAAATCAACGCGACCTCCCTACCTACCACCTCCAGGTACCTATCCCCAGGTGTGAGACCCGTGCCATTACCAGTGGAAACCTGTTGCTGGTCAGATATAAGGAAAAGAGGGATGTCCTTGTACTGACCACAATTCTTAGTAATGGCATCTCCCCTGTCCCTGTGCGAGGTACTGCGGCAACTGTCCTCAAGCTCGATTGTATCGTCGACTACAATCGGTATATGGGAGGAGTTGATCTCTCTGATCAAGTCCTCAAGCTATATAACGCCATGCGCAAAACCTGGACATTGTACAAAAAAGTTGCGGTCTACTTGGTGCAGGTTGCCATGTACAATTCTTTTGTACTGTTCCAGTGCGCTGGCAACACAGGGAAATTCCTTAAGTTCTATGAGGCAGTCCTCAAGGACCTGATCTTTTCTGACCAGGAAAGAGTAGGCTGGAGTACCTCAGGAACTGGAAGTGCCCGGATCGTCCCTGGCCAACACTTTCCAGGTATGGTCCCCCATACTGCAAAGAAGGGATGGTCCCAAAAAAAAAAGCAGTGTGTCACAGGAGTGGGATATACAGAAGGACACCACCACTCAGTGTGACACGTGCCCCCGATCATCCGGGCCTCTGCATTGACTGTTGGTTCAAGTACCACACTTCCATGGAGTACTATATTTATTATCCCCTTTTCCATTTAGCCACTGACAATCGGATAAACTATGGTTCTCAGACTTGAGACACCCAAAAAAAATGTTTTAAAAAAAATGATAGTTTGTAAATCTAAAATAATTAAAAAAAAAATTAAAAAAGTTGACAAATTGGGTATCGTAGCGTCCGTAATAATCTGCTCTATAAAAATACACCATGACCTAACCCCTTAGATTAACACGGTAAAACAATTTAAAAAAAACGTTCAAAATTTATTTTGGTCACCTTACATAACGAAAAGTGTAATAGCAAGCCAATAAAACCGTCCTCTCATCCCGAAAAAAATGATCCCCTACCTAAGACAGTCGGATAAAAACTGACTCTTAGACTGTGTAGATACTACATTTTTTTTTATTTTGTTTCATATAGGATAATATAGTGTTAAACCTTAATAAATTTAAAAAAAAGTTGACAAATTGGGTATCGCCGGGACCTAATGATCTTCTCTATAAATATACTCTATGACCTAACCCCTCAGATTAAGGCTCCATTCACACGACCGTATGTTGTCCGCAAAAACGGATCCGTGTCCGCAAAAAAACGGATTGCATTCCGTTTTTTTGCTGATCCATAGACTTCAATAGGACATGGCCCTATTGAAGTCTATGAATCAGCAAAAAAACGGACACGGATCCGTTTTTGCGGACACGGATCCGTTTTTTTGCGGACAACATACGGTCGTGTGAATGGAGCCTAACACTGTAAAAAATAAAATAAAAAACGGTGCCAAAACGGCTTTTTTTGGCTAATTTTCCATTTTAATCCATTTTTTCCAGTAACAAAGCAAGGGTTAACAGCCAAATAAAACTTAAAATTTATTGCCCTGATTCATCAGTTTACAGAAACACCCCATATGTGGTGGTAACCTGCAGTATGGGCACACACGGGGCAGAGGGAAAGGAGTGCCATATTGTTAATAGAGAGCGATTTTGCTGGAATGTTTTTCAGGTGCCATGTTACATTTGAAGAGACTCTAAGGTACCCCTAGAAAGGTGACCCCAATTTGGAAACTACTCCCCTCGAGGAATACATTTTTAGTGGTGAAGTGAATGCTTTGACCCAACAAGCATTTTATAGAATTTTTAGAAACACATGGCTGTGAAAATGACTAATTTATATTTCCAATATAAAGTTGATTTAGCCCCAAATTTTTCATTTTTACAACAGGTAACAGGAGAAAATGCACCCCACAATTTGTTATGCATTTTTTTTTCCTGAATACCACAACACCTCATACGTGGTCATAAACCGCTGTTTGGGGGCACGGCAGCTTTCAGAAGGGAAGAAGCGGCATCAGGATTTTCGAACATATAATTTGCTGAAATTAGTTTAGGGCCCAAGACATTAGTATTTTTTCACCACTGTAGCTATGTAGGGACTTGTTTTTCTGCGGGACGGGCTGTAGTTTTTATTGGTATCATTTTGGGGTACATATGTCTCTTTGTCTTCACCCCTTCCCTCTTTGTCGGTGTGCACACCGCAGAAAGCCGCAGCAGTTTGCCCCTGTGTTTCGTCATCATCAGAGACATGCTTCGGTGGTCTTCCCATGTCCTCATCCTTTAAACCTAAGTTGTTGGGCATCCGTGCACTCAATCTCTTCCACTTCTGGGGCAGGGCTATGGTTATGGCCCTGGGAAACCCTGCCAGCAGAGTCATCAAAAAGCATAAGAGACTGCTGCATGACTTGGGGCTCAGATTGCTTGGCTGATTTGCAAGGGGGTGAGGTGAAAGACTGATGGGCATGGGCTGCAGGTGCCAACTCTGAGCTTTCAGCAGTGGGAGACAATGTTAAGTTACTGGAGGCACTGTTGGCCACCAAAACTACTGGCGCCTGTACTTGTTTTGGCCTCACCATTCGTAGAGCGGCATTCGGGCCTACCAAATAACGCTGCAGGTTCTGTCGCCTACTCACACCTCCTCTCCCAGCAACAGGAGCTCCACCAACACCACCACAACCATGCCCACTTCCCTTATTTGATGTTCTCCTCATTATTTGCGTTCACCCACCAAACTAACAGATGGTTTATCTCCGGTGTCAATTTAACTGCCAAAAGTCAACAATTAAGTTCACTAACAGTAAGGCAGTGCCTATGTCATAAACAGAATAAATTTCTTTAGGTCACACAACTTTATAACGGAGCAATTCAATACAATTACTTTACTGTCACCAAAAACTGGATTTTTCAAACCAACAATGTAAAACCAGAAGTTACTAGTTTAATTTGACTGTCAGAAATACAGCGTACACCGCTAATGTGTTATCTACCACAAAACCTGTGTGTTTGCAACCAACTATGTAAATGCAGAGTTCAAAAGGTTACTTAAAATGACTGAAGTACAGGGTAGGCCTCAGATCTGCTATGTAGCACAAAACCAGTGTTTATTGCAACAAACTACAGAAATGCTGTATGTCATTGCTAAATTAGAAAATACGTTTTTGTGCGTTGTATGCCAAACTGCTCTGTGGAACAACAATGCGGGTTTATTTCCCCCAAATACAGGAATGCAGTATGTCACTGCTAAATTTTAAAATAGGTTTTCTGCGGTGTATGCAAACGTGATCTGTGGCACAACAGTACAGGTTTATTCCCCCAACTACAGAAATGCACTATGTCACCCCAAAATTATAAAATGGGTAATCTAGGGGAACTTGACCTGCCAGAAAAAAGGAATTTTTCCTCCACTGATCTACCAAAAAGTAATTAGATTGATGTCCTTGGCAGGCTGGCACACATGCAGTCACTTGCAGTTCCAAGGACACTGCAGTTGCTAAAATGGCCGCCCACCCCCACCTCAGTAACAGATGGATAAAAAATTATTTTGCAGTATCACTGGGCTCAGGGCTGGGTACAAATATGTAGCGTAGCACCCTCAATAATTGCTGCAGTTTGAAGAGTTAACACCACCGAGTTCAACAGATTTCTTCCCTAATCTCTCCCTGACAGCAGCAGCAGCAGCAACCTGTCCCTACACTGAGAAGAGCAGTGTGACGTGCAGCGCTACGTGACTCCAGCTTAAATAGAGGCTGGGTCACATACTGCTCTTAGCCAATCACAGCCATGCCAATAGTAGGCATGGCTGTGATGGCTTCTTAGTGCAAAGTAGTGAAACGCTTGTTGATTGGCTGCCCTTTCAAAAAGCGGGAAGAAATCGCCGAATAATGAACCTGAACTTTTATGGAAATGTCTGGGTGCGAAAAACCGTAATGTTCGGTACGAACCCGAACTTTACAGTTCGGGTTCGCTCAACCCCAATCAAGACCCATTTCTATCTTTGAAGATCCAGTGGGCCTGGTGGCTATACAGTGCATTGCAATAATCATCTATTGCAATGCACTGTAATGTCAGTGCTACATTTACACTAAGGCTGATCAGACCCTCAGGTACATGGCAGCCTGGATGGCGTCCGGTTGCCATGGCAACCATTGGCTTGCTGCCATCGCAGCGGCGGCCCAAAGGAAGAGAGAGAGGGAGTTCACTCCCTCTCAACCCCGTGGATGCCACGGGCGGCTGCTGACTGCGGCATCTATGGGGTTAAACGGCTGAGATCGGTGCCAGGGGGCATCTGAGGGCAATGGCAGCATGTGGGGGGACTTAAATTATCAGCACTGGGGGCACGGTGGCAGTCATGCCTGATTTTAGGCTGTGATCTCCATTGTGGAGATCACAGCCTGAAACCGGCTTTTTCTCAATGAAGTGCTCCGCTTGGTTAGTCTGCAGAGACAAGCCAATCGGAGTGCTTGCCGGCAAGGGAACACTGCCGGCTTCCCCGGTGTCTCTGCTCTCCAGGAGAGCAGAGACTCCGAGGCTGTGACACTTTTTAAGTGTCACAGCTCCGGTAAACGGATTGGATGTGACTATAAGTCCAAATGCAGTAAGTTACTTGCAATTTGGACGTACAGTTACATCTAAATGCGTGAAAGGGTCAATAGGGTTGCTCTTGCTGACTGATGCTCTTTAGCAAAGCTGTAGGAGGGCTTGTGTTTTGCAGCACAACTTGTATTTTTTTTTTTAATAATACTGTTTAATGTACCGTATAGTATACCGAAAACGCTTTTTCATTTAATTATTTTTTGGTGGGCTGGAATAGGAAAAATAGTGAATTTCTGCAGGTTTTGTGGGAATGTCTCTTTGGTTTCGCATTTACAAACTGGTACATGTTTTGAGACTCTAAATTAATATTTTTTTTTTTGTTATATTCTACTACTTTTTACAAAATAAAGTGAACATGTCACCATCAAAATGCAGCCCAGTCTAGGACTGGTGAGTTTACCAAAAACAGCAATTCTGGCATCTGAGCTCCATGCGTTCCCCGCGCACATCCTTTTGTAAATATGACAGATGGGTTAATTTACTTGCTTGGGGCGACATGTTTCTCCCAATACTGCAGAATCCCATTCAGAAGTTTGCCTAGGGGCATGTCCCCAACAACTGCTGGTCTCGCAGCACATTGCTGCTGTGTGTAGCATTAACCCCTGGACATCCATGCGTTTAAGGCTAGGGCAACACAGCGACATGTGTTGCATGACTTCTTGTCACCAAAAAGCGACGCAACCTTTTTGATTATAGTCAGTCGTATCGCACTGCAACATGCAACACAACAGTTACAAAAAATGCTAGTTGATTATCATTATAAAAAAATGTTGTGCGACATGTGTTGCTCTAAACCCTGAAAAATAAGAAGAAAAAAAGTATAACCTGCTCAGGAAAGTCGTTTCTTCATGGATTTCTGCTAACTGCTGCAGAAAGCTGTTAAACAGATTTCCTGCAGTCAGAAGTGACTTTCTCCTTGCCATTGTCAGCTGGAGCCCTGTGCACTAGGACAGTGGTGGCGAACCTGTGGCATGGGTGCCAGAGTCGACACTCAGAGCCCTCTCTGTGGGCACCCACCCCCTGGAAAAAGTCTATGGGGTACTAATATGCCTTTTAGACGTTTCCTGCCATTCATCAGCGCAGTGCACACTATAAACTGCACATGCAGTGCACTGAATGTATAATGAAGGCTATTATAGCTAAATGATAAAGTACATGGAAGATATACTATATTGGTACTGCCGTGTTGGCACTTTGCGATAAGTGGATTTTGGGTTGCAGTTTGGGCACTCGGTCTGTAAAGGGTTCATCATCGCTGCACTAGGATGAGCTCACAAACAGGAAGTTCAGGATGGAGGCGGGGCTTACCAATCCATTCACTTCAATAGAGCAAGAGGTGGAAGCTGCAAAACGTCTGACTCTTCTTACAAAACCTCTGCCCGTATGTGTGCAGGGACTTAGACAGTACCAGGTTCATGACTGTGGGGATCAGAACCTTGTTAAATGTATACAGGAACCCCTGACCTAGTATAAATATGCAGCTCTAAAGCATTCTTGTTTGGCAGGTTAACATAATAGAAGGAGGGACATGTATCCATGCGCCAGTCCTTTTCTCCCAGTGCTGGCATGAGATGCGCCTAATTTATTAAGAGGCAGATGCAAATCATACTCCTTTCTGCCTTGCGCCAGGAACTGAAGACTATGCCAGCTACAGTCTGGCATAGACTTCAGCTATAAAGTTATAATAAATGAGGTGGTGTGGCATGAAGCCACACCCCTTTCTCTAAGCCACACCCTCTTATACTTCAGAAAAGTGGCAAGAAGTCTAAAAAGTTGTAAATGATAGTGCACACATGGCATGCGCCACTATAGTGGCATACAGGGTTTAATAAATGTCCCTGAAGATGTTGTTTCTGTCTTGCTGAAGATGCCTGTGTGACAACACTACCCACAGGCTGCATATAAACCTCTGACAGGCCTGGGCTATGATTAGCAGCAGTTTTACCCTCCAGATTCTTTACAATGGGCTGCATGAGGCTGCCTTTCAGCAAGAAGACAGTCAAGCAAGTACGAGTACATTTTGACAAGAATGTATAAAGCTGGAACTCCTCTCTAAATTTCTGAATGTACAGCATTCTAGATGTTTTATCTGCTTTTTTGTGCTGTTTAGGGCAGGTTCACATCAGCGTTATGTTTTCCGTTATAACAGAAAATAACAGAAGTCAAATCGGAAGCCTTTAAGAGGTGTTCCGTTTTGAACCATTATAATACAAGTCTATGGGCAACATAACGGATCCATTATGCAGGAGTCCAGTCCTGCATAACGGAAACCAGGACGGATCCGTTATGCTGCCCATAGACTTGTATTATGACAGAATGCAAAACTGAAGCCTTTAAGAGGCAATCCGTTTTGCTTGCCGTCATAATAGAAGTCTATGGGAATCATAACGGGTCCGTCTGGTTCCCGTTATGCAGAACGGACAAAAAAGTCCTGTTTTCCGTCTTGCATAATGGGAACCAGACGGATTTATGATTCCAGTAGACTTCTATTATGACGGAAATCAAAACGGAGTGCCTCTTAAAGTCTTCCGTTTTGACTTCCGTCTTATGGATTCCATTATTTTCCGTTATAACGGAAAGCCATAACGGAATACATAACGCTGATGTGAACCCACCCTTAGTAGCGTACTTGCTATATTCACTCGCCTTGCTTTTTCAGCTTGGTTAGTAAGGATGTTTTATTGATGGCTATTCTAATTTTCTCCTATCTTTTTCATAGGATTCAAAGAGTTGCACCTCTCGAATTGGTGTTAAAAGTGGTATGTAATTTTAAATTAAAATACACTTATATTTTTGCTTTGTGCAACTGACCTAATGTTGGGTACTGGGTCTTTCCAAATTATTGAATATTTATTTATTTCTATTAATTACTTGATGGGCCGCATGCAGGCTCAGTGGTTGGCAATGGTGTCTTGCAGCTCTGGGGTCCTAGATTCAAATCTGACCATGGACAACATCTGCATGGAGTTTGTATGTCCTCCATGGGTTTCCTCCCACCCTCCCTAGACATATTTAAAAATACATCAAAATATTAAGTATAAATCACCCCCTCTCCCAATTTTACATATAAAATATATAAACAATAAATAAATAAAATACTACTTAGTGCCACGTCCAAAAAGTCTAAATGATCTAGACTGCATGCAGTTAAAATTGTAGCACTAGCACCGCGGCCTCTTGAAACAGCTGATCGTGGGATCTGCTATTATAGGGATTGTCTCATCTCACCATTACTAAGATGAGACACAGTCCCGACCACCAGCGGCCTGAAAACAGAAGAGCGGTGCATGAGAGGTATGGAAACAGCGGAGCACAGCAAGCTATGCTATTTCTCTAAGGCTACATGCACACTACCGTTGTGTTTTGCGGTCTGCAAAATACGGAAGCAGCTCCGTGTTCCGTTCGGCAATTTGCAAAACGGACCGCGGCCCATTATAGAAATGCCTATTCTTGTCCGCAAAACGGACAAGAATAGGACATGCTCTATTTTTTTTGTGGGGGTACGGAATGGAGCAACGGATGCGGACAGCACACTGAGTGCTGTCCGCATCTTTTGCGGCCCCATTGAAGTGAATGGGTCCGCGCTCGAGCTGCAAAATATGCGGCTCAGACGCGGACCACAACAACGGCCGTGTGCATGAGGCCTAACTCTGAAACTGCATAGCTTGCTGGGCTACACTGTCTCTAGCTCTCATGCACCGAAATGGGAGCTACTGAGACAGTGAGCCTTGGAGACCTCTGCTGTTTGGGCTCGCGGTCGGGACTATGTCTCATTTCGTCTTAGTAATGGTGAGATGAGATAATCCCTTTAATGGCCTATCCTGAGGATAGGTCATCTATATATTAGCACTGCACAACACTTTTAAAATATGACCTCCAGGTCCTGCACACGCTCAGATGGCAGCACCAGTACGTTTCAGTGGAGGATGCTGAATGATGTAGTTGCTTACATTGATCTCCATCTGCAGCCATCAGTCGGATAGGCCATAAAGCTGGCTGAGCTAGTGGGCTTAAAGGGACACTGACTGCCCAATAAGCATTTTTAGATATATATAGGCAGGCATAGGTCTTCTAATGTGTATTTCAAACATATAAGTATACCCCCTGTCCACCTTACAAACTCGGTAAAATCATCTTTTATATCCTCAGTGACTGACTTGCCTTTGTGCCCAAGGGGCGGTGTTTCTCCTCCACTTGTGCCCAGCCGCGCCCCAACTGCTGTTTTCAAGCGCCGCCCAGCTTATTATTATTCACTTCGCTGGGCACTTCGCTGAATGTAATGGGACGCAGGCGCAGTAACATCGTGGCCACTTGGGGTGCCGGGCAAGGTATGCCTTGGGCGCCTTCCCAGAAGCTGCAAGTGAGGCCGATGCACATAGCTTTCTATTGGGCATGCGCGGGATCTCAGAGCGTCGGGGACTTGAAGTGCAGTACATGTACATAGCTCTGATCCAGAGAGCACAGGAGCTGTGCCTGCTTGATAAGTACAGGCGTCTGTCTGTTACTGACAGCCAGGCCCCTGCTGTATCCACTGAAAACTCTGCCAGCGAATTAACCCCTTAGATGTCAGTCATTACTAACCACCTTAAAGTGCTTACTATAAACACCCCCCCCCCACCCCTGAAATAAAAATCATACGGCACTCCTTCCTTTCTGAGCACTGCTGTGTGCCCATACGACCCCATATGGGGTGTTTCCGTATTCAGGAAAGAATGATTTACAAATTATGGGTGCCTTGTTAGGGATACCCCTTGTGATAAAAAAAGGGGGATAAAGCAACATTTTATTGAAGATTTAAAATTTTCATAGCAAAGTATTTCAAGGGGCTCATGCACACGACTGTATGTATTTGGCGGGCCGCAAAAAAATGGATGTGCAAAAAAATACGAATGACATCCGTGTGCATTCCGTATTTTGCGGAACAGAACAGCTGGCCCCTAATAAAACAGTACTACCCTTGTCTAATGCAGACAATAATAGGACATGTTCTATCTTTTTGCGGAACGGAAACGCGGGCAAACGTAAATGTAATGCACACAGAGTGACTTCTGTTTTTGTTTTTTTTCTGGAAAAAACTAAACTGCCACGGAAAGAAAATATGTTTGTGTGCATGAGCCCTAAATCGGAGATCAGCAACCTTCTGTGCTCCAGCTGCTGTGAATCTACAATTCACAGAATGCAAACATGCTAGACTTTTCTTCTAAATCCCATATCAGTGATTTGGGAGTTGTAGTTTCTGAACAGCTGGAGTGCTGAAGGTTGCTGAACCCGGCTTTAAATTGTATGAAATACATCTTGGATGAAAGTGTTCACTACAGTCCTCAAGAAATTCCTTGAAGGGTTACTTTTGAGGTGTTTCTGCTGTAGGGGTACCTCAGGGTGTCTTCAAATTCAACATGACACCCAAAAACCATCCCAGCAAAATGTGACCTCCCGAAACCATGTAGCGCTCCTTCTCTTCAGAGCCCATGCAGCAGTTTATGACCATGTGGGGGGGAACTGAATCAGGGTAATAAATATTGATGTTTGTTTTGCCGTTAACCCCTGTTTTACAGGGAATTTTTTTTTTTTACAATTTAAACAAACAGCTGTAAGGCTCAGATTTGCTAAGTTGTTTTTTTTCCCCTGCTTTTTCTTTTTTAGATTTTTGGAAATATAATATTAGAAGACAAGAAAAGTAAGTTGTATATTTTATCGCCTACTGCTTTTACAGTGCTGTACACTTCACTGTACATTCAGTAAAGCTAGAAATGAATGGTATAAGTCAACAGGAAATAGAGTTGCTATCCCTCTGTCTGCTGCACTTTTTCCTTGATCCTGACAAACAGTCTTGTAGAAAGAATTGCCACCAATAATTACATAGTGGCCGGTGCAAAAATGGATTTTATCTTTTTTTTGTTTAAATTTATGGAATACATGGAACATTGAAAACAACATAATCAAAAATTCTTTAAAAATATGTTAAACATAGTGATTTAAATGGCAGGTCTTTTTGTAATGACACATTCCCTTTAATCTTCTGCTGATCTCTTCCATCTTCAGATGGAGACCAACTTAAAGGTGGAACAATATTTTGCCAAACTGCCGCTGATGCAATCTTTGCTTGTCATAAGACACCAGGAGGAAGTTGGCATAGATGCCACACATCAAATATTTCTTTATACATTTTTCAGTTTTAACTATTTGAGAAAATTAGACCAAGAGAATGAGATGAAGGGATTGTCATGGTAGAATTTTTGTATGATCCCTCAACAAGGACTCTAACAACGGTGTCTGCAATGCTACAAATTGTTAAATTCGGTCTAGGGTGCAAAGGAATGAGAAGACCTGACTCGTAGTGGTATTTCAGTCTATCCTCTTCTGACCCCTAATGGCAAAAAATTCCTCTTATCAATCAAAAACATCGGTGTTACCTTTACAACCTAAAAATACAAATGCGGATCAGTCTTCTTCACAATGTACCATCTGCACTGTCTGAAATAAGTATACTATATATACAGCTCTTGCAACCTACGTATATCTTTGTATGTCCTGTATCTATATATGATTCACAAAAGATGTTCTAGAACCTGGTTCACACAGTGGGTTTTTTTTTTTTTTTTTTTTTTTTTTTTTTATATAGACAAAACTAGGAATGGATCCAAAAGGATAGAAAATTATGAAATCCTTTGTGGAACGGTAGCCTGCAGTTTGTGGCTAAATATACGCATAGGGGATAACTTGAAATGATCAGAATACATTTTGAAAGTGGTTGGACACTTTATATTAACATCTGCACATGTGCTGGGAACAGTAATAAGCATTATTAAACTATTAGCACTGATGTTCATTCATGTTTATGGGCAGGTCCCCTCACCTGCGGGCCACCACTGTGCTGGGAACATAGCTGCTGATGGAAGATTGCGTCTATCAGCTGCCTCCATTAACTTATGCTGCAGATGATGGACTTTCCTCAGTGTAAATGAATGGAGGCTGCTGATGGACAGAATCAGTCGTGTTCCCAGCACAGTGCAAGCACGCAGGTTAGAGGAATTTCCTATAAACAGGCCAACCCCTTTAAATATTGCCATTGACTTGTGTTTACATTTTTTTTTATGTTTAACACATTCTATGTGTTCTAAAATGTTTCTTTTTTTTTTTTTTTTTTTTTTTTAGGTTGGAGGAATATAAGAAGAAGGTCAGTTTGTCGTTTTATTTATCTAATGGTGTACCAAAAACTGAATCATTAAAAATAGTATTGTTATGAATAATCTTTATTTTTATAGTGACAGCATATTCTGCAGCAGTTTACTATTCAGGGGGTGCATGTACAAACCAAATTAGATATCACAGATTTGCACAATTCACATCCTAGGAGTGAGGGCCCTGCTGAAAGGGGTTACAATCAATAAGGAGGTAGGGGTGACGCATTCCAGAGAGCTGATGCAGCTCAAAGAAAGTCTTGAAGACTGGAGTGGGGGGTATGAATTATGGAGCATTTTAATATTTGACCATGGAAAAGTAGAAATTTGCTAATAATGTAAAGGGTACACCTGTTGAAGATGGTTCGTTTTCCTAGGATACTGTGCCCTCTGCAATCACTGCCATTTATGCTGGGAATATAAATAGAGCTTTTGATTAATTTTTGTGAAGGGGTAAGAGAATTCGAAATTCGCTATCAAGAATTTTTAGGAGCCGTGGAGAGGGGCGGGTTGTAGTCCCTGATGTGACAAGGTATAATATGGCATGTCTGTAGGTTTGTTTGTATATGTGTGTGTGTGTGTATATGTGTATGTGTGTGTGTGTGTGAGATATACGATATAGATATAGATATATATTATAATTAATTTGAGTTACAGATGAGGAGACTATAACAGGAGGGAAGAGCTGGGATAAACAGCATCTAGGATAGTGAAAGATGTTAGAAAAGCATGGCAGGTAGTCACAAAACTCTATGGTCTATCATCTTTTTGTTCTAGATTTTTGGAGAATATTTTTGTTGTAATCAGTTTATTTCTAATCTTTTCAAAATCAGGAGAAGAGTCTGAGAAATATTCATAAAATGCTAAGGGAACGAGGTGATTTTAGAAGGTTTAACACCTTAGTGACCAGGCAATTTTTTTATTTTTGTTCATAGTTGCATTCCAAGATTTATATATTTTTTTTTCTTTTTGTGAGACAAGTAGATTTAAATGGAACCATTTTGAGGTGCACTGTTTCTAGGAGGGGCATGGGAGGAAAAATCCATACCTCCATTGAGTTTTTCCATTTTAAACTATAAAAGTGTTCATTCTTCATCATAAATAACATAACATAACTTTGGTCTCTGGATTAGTGCGAAAGAAATTACAAGAAAATGTTTTTGCACCCCGAGATCTATAACTTTTTTTTATTTTTTCATTCTGCAGCAATGTGAGAGGTCTAGATTTTCAACTTTGTTTTCATTGGCATCATATTAATCAGTTTTCTATTCATTTTTTTTATGGAGAATGAGCATTAAAAAAGCAATTTTGGCATTGCAATCATCGTGCAGGATAAGTTACATCATAAATGTGCAGCGCAGGTGATTATGGACATGTTGATAACAAATATGTGAAGGGGATTTTATTTTTTGTAGTTTGTTTTTTTTCCTTTGAAAATCATTTTATCATTTGAAAAAAGTGTACTTTTGTAATGGGTTCTGATGTCTGAGAGATGAAACTCCCTCCTTATCTCAGACCACTTAGATGCTGTGGTTGGTATTGACCGGAGCATCTAAGGGGTTAAATGCACAGGATGGGCGCTTATGCCAATCCAAACTGTTAGAGCGAGAGAACAGCAGTCATGAGAGGCGGGCTCCTGTTCTTTGCAGCATAGGTTAGACTAATGCAGTTTAAATAATTTAAACTGTACCAAAATAGCCTTTTTAAAAAAATTTACTTTGCCTCACAAAAAGTGTAATATGGAACGCTCAAAAAGTACTATGTACTCGAAAGTTATACCAATGAAAACGCCAACCCATCACGCAGAAAAGTGAGTGTGCACAGAAGGCCATCACCAGAAAAATAAATAAAAATGGCTTTCAGAAAATGGCTACAAACCTTTTTTTCAGAAATGCTTGTGTAAAACAGAGCAAAAACAAAAATATATTGGGTATCACTACATCTGTGACTACCGGCTCTATAAAAATATCTTATGATCTACTCAGTCAGGTGAATGCTGTGGGGGTGGCCTTTCCCTTTTGGACCCTGCAGCAAACCCAAACAGCAGTTTACCTCCACATTTCTGTATTTTAAATAGTATAGTAAATTTTAAAGGGTGTGGGGCATTGGATAGCATGAGCTGAGCACAACATATTGGGCACTGAAATGCCATATCTGTGGAAAACTTGTAGTTTTATATTCGCACAGTCCCCTGCTTACTAATTTCTGTAAAACAAATGTGGGGTCAAAATGCTCACTCCACCCCTTGATAAATCCCTTAAGGGCTGTAGTTTCTTATATAGGGTTACTTCTCATGGGTTCCATTTATTATTTCATCCCAGAGCCTTTACAGTAGTCAGCACAAGATGCGTAAATCACCACAAAGGGCCTCAAATGCAAATGATGCACCACAAGCGGCATGGCTTAATAATAAAACAGCTGGGCACAGCATATTGGGCACTGAAAGGGGATATATGTGTAAAAATTCAAATTTTCACTTTTCACCCTCTACAGTGAATTGGTTGTTGCAAAACATCTGTGCTGGTGTTGCTGTATTCAGGAGAAAATTTGTAACAAATTGTGAGTTGATTTTCTCTTGTCATACTGCTTGTACAATTGAAAAACTTGGGCCTAAAGTGACATTTTCTTGGAAAATAAATAAAATTTCATTTTCACAGTGAAGGGTTTATAACTTCTATAAATTGTGTTGGGCCAAGGTTCTCACTACACCCCTTTAAAAATTCCTTGGGTCGTATAGTTTCCAAAATGGTTTTTTTTTTTTTTTTTTAGGGTTTCCACTGTGGGGGTGCCAAAATACGACATGGCACCTGAAAATTATTCCAGTGAAATTTGCACTCCAAAAGCTATATTATTCTCCTTCCCTTCTGAGCCCTGCTGTGTGCCCAGGTTCTGACAACATATGGGGTGTTGACGTATTCAGGAGAAAATGGGTAACACATTATGCAGTTAATTTTCTCCTGTTTCCCCCTGTGAAAATGAAAAACTTGGTCTTAAATCAACATAGTTTTTTAAAATATGTAATTTTTCATTTTCACTGCCAAGTGTTTGTAAATTTTAATGAAACACTTGGGTCCAAGTGCTCAGGACACCCTTTGAAAAAATCATTGGGGGTGTAGTTTCCAAAATGAGGGTTTCCACTTTAGGGGTGCCTCAGGGGGTCTTCAAATAGGACATAGCGCCCAAAAACCATTCCAGCAAAATCTGCCCTCCAAAAACCATATGGCGATCCTTCCCTTCTGAAGGCTGCCGTGTGCCCACACATGGGGTGTTTCTGTAAATTACAGAATCATGATAATTAATATTGAGGTTTGTTTTGCGGTTATTCCTTGCTGTGTTATAAGAAAAAAAAAAAAGATTAAAATTAAAAATCTGCAAAAAATTTTTTTAGCTCCATTTTCCTTTAATTCTTCTGGAACACCTAAAGGATGAATATAGTGTGTAAAATCAGTATTGAATAATTGGAGTGGTGGAGTTTCCAAAAATGGGGTTACTTTTTAGGTGTTTTCACTATAGGTGTACCTCAGGGTGTCTTCAAACGCGACATGGTGCCTTCAAATTATTCCAGTGAAATCTGCCCTCCAAAAACTATATGGCGCTCCTTCCCTTCTCCTGCAGTGCACACATACAGCAGTTTACGACCATGTAGTGGATGTTTCTGTAAACTGCAGAATCAGGGTAGTAAAGGGGTTTCCCAAGACTTTATAACTGACCTATCCATAATTAATAATAATAATATTTATTAGAGCGCCATTCATTCCATAGCGCTGTACGTATGAAAAGGGGTATACATACATAATACAGACAATTGCATTAAGCATAAACAAGATGAGTTACAAACTGGTACAGAAGGAGAGCGGGCCGTGCCCGTGAGGGCTTACAATCTTCATGGTATGGAGGAAGGAGACAGTAGGTGAGGGTGAAGCTGGTCGTGTCGGTATAGTGGCAGCAGGGTCACTGGTTGTAGGCTTGTCTGAAGAGGTGAGTTTTCAGGTTTCTTTTGAAGGATTCCACTGTAGGTGAGAGTCTGATATGTTGGGGTAGCGAGTTCCAGAGTATGGGGGATTCACGGGAGATATTGTGGAGGCGAGGGTGGGAAGAGGTGATGAGAGAAGGCAGTCCTGTGAGGATCGGAGATTGCGTGTGGGGATGTATCAGGAAAGTAGCTCAGATGTAGGGAGGGGACAGGTTGTGGACTGCCTTGTATGTATTGGTTAGTATTTTAAACTGAATTCGCTGGGCAACGGGGAGCCAGTGAAGGGATTGGTAGAGGGGGGTGGCAGAGGAATAGCAGGATGAAAGGTGGATTAGTCGGGCAGCAGAGTTGAAGATGGATTGTCGGGGTGAGAGAGTGCTAGATGGAAGGCCACAGAGGAGAATGTTGCAGTAGTCTAGGCAGGAGATGATGAGGGCATGTACAAGCATTTTCGCAGATTAGAAGTTGAGGAAAGCCCGGATTCGGGAGATGTTTTTGAGTTTGAGGCGGCAGGTGGTGGAAAGGACTTGGATTTGTGGTCGGAAGGAGAGGGCAGAATCCAAGGTCACTCCAAGGCAGCGCACTTGGTTGACCGGGGAGAGTGTGCAGTCATTAATTGTGATAGATAGGTCTGTTGGGGGGTTACCAAGATGAGGGAAAGATGATTAATTCAGTTTTATCCATGTTGAGTTTTAGAAAACGAGAGGAGAAGGATATGGAAGATGGGCATTGTGGGGTTCTGGATTGTAAGGTGGTGATGTCTGGACCAGAGAGGTAGATTTGTGTGTCATCAGTATAAAAGTGATACTGAAAGCCATGGGACTCTATGAGCTGTCCCAGGCCAAAAGTGTAGATAGAGAAGAGCAGGGGTCCTAGGACACAGCCTTGTGGGATGCCAACAGAGAGGGAATGAGACGAGGGAGTGGTGTGAGAGTGGGAGACGCTAAATGTCCGGTCTGTGAGGTATGATGTGATCCAGGAGAGGGCCAGGTAAGTGATTCCAAGAGATGGGTTTGCAACAGAAGGGAGTGGTCAACAGTGTCAAAGGCAGAGGACAGGTCAAGGAGAAGGAGGACAGAGTAATGTTTTTTGGTTTTGGCAGTTAGTAGGTCATTGGTGACTTTGGTGAGGGCAGTCTCAGTTGAGTGGTGGGGTCGGAAGCCAGATTGTAGCCGAGGGAGCAGGAGGTGAGAGGACAGTTCGGAATGGACATGTTGTTCTAATAGCTTTGAGGCATATGGAAGAAGTGATATGGGGCGATAACAGGACAAAGAAGAAAGGTCAAGTGAAGTCTTTTTGAGGATGCGTGTTTAAAAGCAGAGGGGAAGAGACCAGAGGTTGGTGATAGGTTGAAGAGATGAGTTTGGGCTGGAATAAATACTGAGGTGAGGTTAGGGATGAGGTGGGATAGGATTGGGTGGTGAGATGTGATCTGGAGAGTTTTTCTTCTGTATTGGCGGAGAAGCTGGTTTTTGGAGAAGAGGACTGCGCAGTCTGTGGGGACTATGTGTTGAAGCTTTCTCTGATGTTGACTATCTTTTTTTGTTTGAAGAACGTGGCAAAATCCTCAGCTGAGAGGAGAGGGGAATTAAATGTGTTAAAAAGTTGTTGTGGGATATGTATAGGATAGCAGCTGGCAGCATTTAAATGGGCATCCCATGAATAATGTGAAAGATGAAAATCAAACATATACATGACCATATCTTCTTAACTAAGCTAGAAAACGCCTTGGATCCAGAGATCTTCCCATTCATTGCTCTGCTATATTTATATTAAAGGGATTCTCTCACCAGTTTTCACCTCTTTGAGCTAAACGTATGCTCATGCTCGGGGTCTTTTCATGATTCCTAATGTGGGCTTATAAATGCGACCTGTAGCTTAGTTTTGCCAAAAAACAGGTTTTACTAACCTGTCAGTCATAAAAATAAGGTGCCTAAGGGGAGGTCCAGGGATGCAGGGTGCAGCCATCGCCGTTGGTACCCAGCGCCACCTTCCCAGAGTTCTGCACCGCCTCCTACTTCTCTGAGCCGCCTCTCCCTCCCCCTCAGAGTAAAGGGCTGAGCTAGATGCGCATAAACTGCTGGCATCGGCTTCGTCTAGCATAGTGCGCATGCGCCGGCACTTCGCTAGAGAAGAAGCATCCAAGCAGTCCGTCTACAAATTCATTGCAAGAACGGATCCGTCTCTCCGCTTGTCATGCGGATAGATGGATCCGTCTTGCAGTCTTTTTGCACATGCGTAGACCGGAAGGACTGATCCGTCCTTCAGTTGTTTCAGAATGCCGGATCCGGCACTAATGCAAGTCAATGTATATTTAATGCCGGATCTGGCATTCTGGCGACTGATCAGCCTTGCTGTGGTATTATGTCCGGCCAAAATGCCTGACCGTGACTGAACGGATTTCTATCCATTCAGAATGCATTGGGATATGCCTGATCAGTTCTTTTCCGGCATAGAGCCCTTTTGACGGAACTCTATGCCGGAAAAGAATAACGCAAGTGTGAAAGTACCCTATGAAGGCATTAGTAGGATGAACCTGAAAATGTGCTGCCAACTTGGTGAGCCAGACAAAGAAATAAGAAAAAGAGCAGGTGGCACTATGCAGATATATTTTATTGAATAACTCGGTGGCTATACAAAATTTTTAATTACATACAATTACAAAAGTATTCAGATCGAGGTGCTGGTTTGAAAACTGTAGAATATTTCTAAGATAGTGTTACCAGCTGACTTTTTACAATAAATGGTGGAGTGTATCAGATTAGCTGTGATATCCCCCTACAAGCCCAGATCAAAGAAGTATGCTTTTGGATAATGTATATACAGCAAACCTGAGATTTAAATCATTGTCAGTATGATCAACTCGCCATTCTCCCAAACAGTAAGTATATCATCTATGAAATGACCATTCCAGACTATGCTTTCAAAAAAAGAATTAGATGATGTAAATTGAAATCTGTTTCCAGAATGCCACAAAAAGGTTTGCCAGAGAGGATGAGAATTTTATTAAGCTGAAAAAAGTCTAAACTAGGCGTATTTCAGTTGCAGATTGCGACGCCTCTGTTAGTTGCGCCGCAAACTGCCACTTCTTCCCGTTCATGCCAGGTCTAAAATTGTGGGCGGGGAACGGCCGGCAGGCCCACCTTGCTTGCCATTTTCTACGCTTGTTTTAGGTGTAGCAAAAGGTCTAAAGGGTAGAAATAGCTTGGAAGCTCTTACATTTAGAACTGGTGCCAGCGCCTCTTCATAACTCTGGTGGTTCTGCCGCCAGTTTAGGGCTTTATTAAGACCAGCGTCTAAAACGCCAGTCTTAATAAATGTGCTTCTTTTGAATCAAACATAAAGTTGGGTTGGAGTAGATATTCAATAGCCATGAGTATAAGCCGCAGTTAATTCAGATAATAATGAGTAAATTTTTGCAAAAATGATTGACAGCTGTGAGCGCTGCTGCCTTCTTGCAGCGTGCATTATATAGTGGCCGTGCTTGGTATGGTGCTACTGCTTCTAGGCCACATGAACGTGTCAGCCTTGGGAAAGCACACGTCCGCAATTCTGTTCCGCATTTTGTGGAACGGATTTGCGGACCCATTCATTTCTATGGGAGCACACTATGTCCCGCCCACACCCGCTATTGCGGATCCGCACTTCCTGGTCCGCAATTGCGTTCTCGAAAAAAATAGAACATGCCCTATTCTTGTCCGCAATTGCGGACAATAAAAGGCATTTTCTATGAGATTGCCGGCGATGTGCGGTCCGCAAAATGTGGAATGCACATTGCAGGTGTCCGTGTTTTGCAGATCCGTGGACGTCTGAATGGACCCTTAAAGTGGCTCGGTCACCAGCCTGGTAGGATTGATGACGCTGATTAAAACGACACTTGTCTGTCGGTGGTATCGCTGCAAAGAAAAACTATGCAGCGATGATGAATTATGATTGATTATTTATGCAATTGACCTAATCAAGCACCAGGAGGTGGGCTTACGCGGTTCGATCACTGCTCCAGTGACGTACTTGGAGTTCCATAATGACGCCCCTTGTCTTCAGATTGACAGCGCTAGACCGCACACGTGCCCAGAACAGCGCATGGGCACAACATCTTGGTGCTCGAACATTTTATTTGCATAATTTTAAAAGTTAATATTCTTTTAGCAATGATACCACTGACAGGCATAGGACAGGTATTATTTTAACCAGCGTCATCAACTCTTACTAGGCTATATGCCTGGTAGGGTCAAACTTTTTTTTTTTTTTTTTTTCTACCATGCCCTGATGAAACTGGGCTAGTACTGGTACCCTAGATTTAGGAGGTAATATGAAGGATTAGATATATATAATTTAGGGTATGTCTCAGAATCATCATGGATGTTTATGATTTCATTCCTGTAAAATACACTTCATACACCTCGGCAAAATTCAAGCCACAGTTTAATCACTCGTTATGATCATGCTTCTCTGTATGCATGCCACTTACCTTTTATTTACTGAGAAAATGTCCTGACTGTGAATAAATGTGAGAAAAAAGATCCAGTATTGTTTAGAACATATTGAAGTCGCAGGGCAAAAGTAAGGGGGTCATTTATCAAACTGGTGTAAAGTAGAACTGGCTTAGGCCTCTTTCACACTAGCGTTTTAGCTTTCCGTCCTAGAGATCCGTCCTCGGGTCTCTAGGACGGAAAGCTACTGATCAGGATTATCCCCATGCATCCTGAATGGAGAGAAATCTGTTCAGGATGCATCAGGATGTCTTCAGTTCAGTATGTGAACGTTTTTTGGACGTTGACAAAAGCGCAGCATACTGCGGATTTGTCTCCGTCCAAAAATCCGGAAGACATGCCGTAACGCCGGATCCGGAATTAATGCCCATTGAAGTGCATTAATCCGGATCCGTCCTTAAGCTAAACGTCGTTTCGGCGCATCGCTGGATCCGACGTTTAGCTTTTTGTCAATGGTTACTATGGCAGCCAGGACGCTAAAGTCCTGGTTACCATAGTAAAGAGTAGGGGGAGCGGCATACCCCCCCGATCAGCTGTTTGAAGAGAAGGCGCGCGCGCCATGCCAGCACTAACTCGATTTCATTTTTTACCTGCTGGCCGTCGCATCTGCAGCGGTGAGCAGGTGTAACTACACCCAAGCCGTCTCATTCATTTCAATGGGACAGATCGCTCCTATGTATAGGAACGAGCTGTCCCATTGAAATTAATAGGACGGCTTGGGTGTAATTAGACCTGCTCACCGCTGCAGATGCGACGTCCAGCAGGTAAACAATGAAGAGGCGGCAGTGCTGGCACGGCGCACGCCTTCTCTTCAAACAGCTGATCGGCGGGGTGTCTGCTGTCGAAACCCTGCCGATCTGATATTGATGACCCTATGCTACGGATACGTCATTAGTAAATATAACGTGGACAACCCCTTTAAGAAGGTGCGTGGCCCACCAGGTATCCACTAGGTAGGTCAGATGGCCAGTCTGGACCGGGCAGCAAGCTAGTTCCTGTTCTCTGCCCTCCTCCACAGACCGACTATATCAGTGCAGCTAACTTCTGAGCGGATCACAGGACGGCTGCACTAGTAGAGTCAGAGCTGTGAAGAAGAGCAGAGAGCAAAAAATAACTCTGTCCTGCCGCTGTGGAGTGTGGGGGCAAGGAGGAGGCATTGGCCAGTGTTTAATTGCTGCGCTGATGCTGCCCCCTCAATGACGCTGCAAACTGCTGCCTGAGGCGAGATGAGAAGAAGCCATACTTACTAGGGATTAATCTTGCTTGATAACAGGCAGTGGACTGCAAATTTGGAAGTGAGACTCCTGTGACAACAGGGAGTGGACTGCAAGTTTGGAAGTGAGACCCCTGTGACAACAGGCAGTGGACTGCAGGTTTGGTGGAAGTGAGACCCCTAGGGGACATGACTACAGCTTTTTTTTCAGATAGATGCAGGCATAATGAAATGATTTAGAAGTGTGGTATTTACACCATTCACTATTAAATAGAAAGAAATTGTATGAAAGTACTGTGACTCTTAAAATACTTGGACAACTCATTAGGGTTTTTAAATGCAGGAAAAAGCTGGATTTGAAGAAATTAGTAAAAGTCCACAAATATATTTTATATATAAAGTATATTTGATGTATTGTGTATGTTACAGTTGAATAATGTAATCTGTATTGTGTTTTTTTTTCAGCTAGCTGCATATGAAACGCAGAAAAATAACATCTTACAATACATGGTAAGGTATTTTCCAGTATTGAGAAGAATAGGTCATCAATATTAGATCGGCGGGGGTCCGACACCGGCCACCCCCGGTGATCAGTTGTATGTGGAGACGGTGCACGCAGTGTGTACATGCTGTCCCCATCTCTCTTCCTGCTCACCCCTGCTGTGTATGGCAAAGCAGCAGCAAACAGAGACTGCATGCGCCATCTCCTCATACAGCTGATCGCTGGGGGTGCCGGGTGTCGGACCCCCGCAGTTCTGATATTGATGACCTATCCTGAGGATAGGTCATCAATATTAAAAGCCCGGACAACCCCTTTAATGCAATTGGGTGCACAGTGGTGCTCAAATTGTTAACATGGGCTGTGACATTTTAAAGTGTCACAGCCCCGTAGTCTCCACTGTTATTGAGAGTTATTGAGTCTATGCAGACTAACCAATTGGACTGTAGGTAGTGTACAAAAGATGGTTTTGGGTTCTGATCTCTACTCTGGATATCGGAGCCTAAAATCGGGCATGGCTCCCTGTAGCACTCTGTGCGGTCCCTCCTCTGGGGCTCTGATGGTAGTGGCTCAGGAATGGAGCTGTTACCATCAGCAGCGGCTGTCAGCTGTAACATACGGCTGACACTGTGCTGCAATGGACAAGATTGATATTAGCACCGATCCCTGCCATTTAACTCATTACATGCTGCAGGCCATAGTGGCCTCTTTAACCACTTCAGCCCCCCTAGCTTAAACACCCTTAATGACCAGGCCACTTTTTACAATTCCGCACTACACTACTTTCACCGTTTATTGCTCCGTCATGCAACTTACCACCCAAATGAATTTTACCTCCTTTTCTTCTCACTAATAGAGCTTTCATTTGGTGGTATTTCATTGTTGCTGACATTTTTACTTTTTTTGCCATTAATACAAATTTAACGAAATTTTTGCAAAAAATGACATTTTTCACTTTCTGTTGTAAAATTTTTCAAAAAAACTACATTTCTATATAAATTTTCTCTAAATTTATTGTTCTACATGTCTTTGATAAAAAAGTCCAATAAGTGTATATTTATTGGTTTGGGTAAAAGTTATAGCGTTTACAAACTATGGTGCAAAAAGTGAATTTCTGCATTTTGAAGCAGCTCTGACTTTCTGAGCCCCTGTCATGTTTCTTCAGGTGCTAGAATGTCAGGATAGTATAAATACCCCCAAATCACACCATTTTAGAAAGAAGACACCCCAAAGTATTCGCGGAGGGGCATGGTGAGTTCATGTATCATTTCATTTTTTTCACAAGTTAGCGGAAAATGACACTTTCTGAGAAAAAAAAAAAAAAAAAAAGTTTCAATTTCTGCTAACTTCTGGCAAAAAAGAAATCTCAGACGGACTCACTATGCCCCTCAGTGAATACCTTGGGGTGTCTACTTTCCAAAATGGGGTCATTTGTGGGTGTTTGTACTGTTCTGGCATTTTGGGCGGGCTAAATTGTGAGTCGCCATGTAAAACCTAAAGGTACTCGTTGAATTTGGGCCTTTGCGCACTCAGGCTGCAAAAAGTGTCACTCATGTGGATCGCCGCACTCAGGAGAAGTAGGGCAATGTGTTTGGGTGTATTTTTACATATACCCATGTTGGGTGAGAAATATCTCTGTAAACTGACAACTTTGTATAAAATTTTTAAAAGTTGTCGCTTACAGAGATATTTTTCACACACAGTATGGGTATATATAAAAATACACCCCAAAACACATTGCCCTACTTCTCCTGAGTACGGGGATACCACATGTGTGACACTTTTTGCAGGCTGGGTGCGCAAAGGGCCCTAAAACCAATGAGTACCTTTAGGATTTCACAGGGCATTTTTACGCATTTGGATTCCAGACTTCTTCTCACGCTTTAGGGGCCCCTAAAATGCCAGGACAGTATAAATACCCCACATGTGACCCCATTTTGGAAAGAAGACACCCTAAGGTATTCCGTGAGGGGCATGGCGAGTTCATGTAAAATTTTATTTTTGTCACAAGTTAGTGGAATATGAGACTTTGTAAAAAACAAAATAAAAAAATATATATATCAATTTCCGCTAACTTGTGCCAAAAATAAAATTCTGTGAACTCGCCATGCTCCTCACGGAATACCTTGGGGTGTCTTCTTCCAAAATGGGGTCACATGTGGGTATTTATACTGCCCTGGCATTTTAGGGGCCCCTAAAGCGTGAGAATCCAAATGCGTAAAAATGGCCTGTGAAATCCTAAAGTACTATTGGTTTTAGGCCCTTTGTGCACTTGGCTGCAAAAGTGCCACTCATGTGGTATCGCCGAACTCAGGAGAAGTAGGCATGTGTTTGGGGTGTATTTTACATATACCATAGCTGCGTGTGAGAAATATTGCTGTAAACGACAACTTTTACATTTTTTATTCAAAGTTGTCAATTTACAGAGATATTTCTCACACAAAGTATGGGTATATGCAAAAATACACCCCAAAACACATTGCCCTACTTCTCCTGAGTACGGCGATACCACATGTGTGCCACTTTTTGCAGCCAAGATGCGCAAAGGGGCCCTAAAACCAATGAGTACCTTTTAGGAGGGCATTTTTACGCATTTTCTTCTCACGCTTAGGGCCCCTAAAATGCCAGGGCAGTATAAATACCCCACATGTGACCCCATTTTGGAAAGAAGACACCCCAAGGTATTCTGTGAGGGGCATGGCGAGTTCATAGAAGATTTTTTTTTGGCACAAGTTAGCGGAAATTGATTTTTTATTGTTTTTTCTCATAAAGTCTACCTTTCTGCTAACTTTTGACAAAAGTTAAATTGTTCATGGACTCACTATGCCCTCAGCGAATACCTTGGGGTGTCTTCTTTCAAAATGGGGTCACATGTGGGTATTTATACTGCCCTGGCATTTTAGGGCCCTAAAGCGTGAGAAGAAAATGCGTAAAAATGCCCTCCTAGCAGTACTCATTGGTTTTAGGCCCTTTGCGCATTTGGCTGCAAAGTGGCACACATGTGGTATCGCCGCACTCAGGAGAAGTAGGCAAGTGTTTGGGGTGTATTTACATATACCATATTTGTGTGAGAAATATCTCTGTAAACTGACAACTTTGAATAAAAAATGTAAAAAGTTGTCGCTTACAGAGATATTTCTCACACCCAGCATGGGTATATATAAAAATACACCCCAAAACACATTGCCCTACTTCTCCTGAGTACGGCGACACCACATGTGTGACACTTTTTGCAGCCAAGATGCGCAAAGGGGCCCTAAAACCAATGAGTACCTTTAGGATTTCACAGGGCATTTTTACGCATTTGGATTCTCATGCTTTAGGACCCCTAAAATGCCAGGGCAGTAGAAATACCCCACATGTGACCCCATTGTGGAAAGAAGACACCCCAAGGTAATCCGTGAGGGGCATGGCGAGTTCACAGAAAAAAAAATTTGGCACAAGTTAGCGGAAATTGATTTTTTTTTTTTTTTTACAGTCTCATATTTCACTAACTTGTGACAAAAATAAAATTTTGCATGAACTCGCCATACCCCTCACGGAATACCTTGGGGTGTCTTCTTTCTAAAATGGGGTCACATGTGAGGTGTTTGTACTGCCCTGGCATTTGAGGGTCTCCGCAATCATTACACGTATGGCCAGCATTAGGAGTTTCTGCGATTCTCCTTATATTGAGCATGACGGGTAATGAGATTTTTTTCCCGCTCAGCCTCTGCACTGAAAAGAAAAAATGAACGGCACAGATTTCTTCATTCGCATCAATCAATGTGGATGAAAAATCTCTGCCCAAAAATGTGCAAAAACAAAACGGCACAGATTTCCTCATTCACATCGATCAATGTGGATAAATAAATCTCTGCCAAAAATGTGCAAAAAAAGTAGTAAGGCCCCATTCACACGTCCGCTAGAATCGTCCGCATCTATTCCGCAATTCTGCGGAATAGATGCGGACCCATTCAGTGTGAATGGGGCTGGCGGTGATGCGGAGAGCACACTATGCGCCGCCGCATCAGCATTTGCGGAGCTGCGGCCGCAAACTTCCGGGTTTCGGCCCCCAAGCATCCGGCCGCAGCTCCGCAAAAAGATAGAGCATGTCCTATTCTTGTCCGCACTGCGGACAAGAAAAGGCATTTTCTATATAGTTCTGGCAATGTGCGGATCCGCAAAATGCGGAAAGCACATTGCTGGTGTCCGTGTTTTATGGATCCGTGGATCCATGGATCCGCAAAACACATACGGACGTCTGAATGAACCTTACAGTGGGGTAATTAGTGTCAGGGGGTGACATGGGGTGATCGGGGGTTAATCAGGGGTTAATCAGTGGGGGGTGGGGTGGATGGGTGGGGGGTCTGTGTGGTGTTTTGGTGCACTTATAAAGCTTTGGTGGTCCCAAGCAAATGGGACCACCAAAGGAACGATCAGCAAGCATATCAGACGCTGTTAACAAAACAGCGCCTGATATGCCATTTTTATCTTCTACAGCCTGCCAGCGCACGATCAGCGCTGGCAGGCTGTAGCTTACCTTCTCCTCGACGTGATCCTGTGAACGCGCGCACGTGCGCGCGCGCGTTCACAGGAAATCTCGCCTCTCGCGAGATGACGCGCGGGCGCGTCAAGGAGGAACAGACCGACCGCCCGCAGGACGCAATCCTGCGTGAGGCGGTCGGTAAGCGGTTAAGGGGTTAACAGAGGGAGGTAGCTCCTTCCATCCCCATTTGGGCTACCCATTTTTTTTTTTATACTTATAGAAGTAAAACTTTAAAAAAAAAAACTATATAAATTTGATATCGCCATAACCGTATCAACCCACAGAATAAAATTCATATCATATATACCTTATGCGGGACCTCATTAAAAATAAAAAAAACACTGACAGAATTGCAATTTTTGCGCAAAAAAAAGACACAAAAAGCAAAAAAAAAAAAAGACACAAAAAGCAAAAAAATGGTACAAAATAATAACTACAAACAAGCTTCATACAGCTCGGTCAACAAAAAATAAAAATGTTATGGCCCCTAAAAACATTTTTAGAAAATTCCAATGCCGTTCCTTCCCTTCTGAATGCTGCTGTGTCCCCCAAACTGCAGTTTATGACCACATATGGGGTGTTGCCGTACTCGGGAACAAAGGCATAACAAATTGTGTGGTGCAGTTTCTCCTGTTATGCCTTGTAAAAATTGAAAAACTTGGGGCTAAAGCAACATTTTACTGGAAATGTAATTTTTCATTTTCACAGCCAAGTGTTTCTAAATTCTTTGAAATGCTTGATGGAACAAAGCATTCACTTTACCCCTCGATTAATTACTTGAGGGTTCCAAAATGGGGTCACTTTTTGGGTTTTCCTTTTAGAAGGGTCTCTACAAATGTAAAATACACCTGAAAACCATTTCAGCAAAATCTGCCTTCCAAAAACAATATTGCGCTCCTTTCCTTTTGAGCTTTGCCGTATGTCCATACAGCAGTTTGCGAACACATATGGGATGTTTCTGCAAACTGCAGAATCAGGGTAATAACTATTGGGGGAGATTTATCAAACTGGTGGAAAGTAGAACTGACTTAGTTGCCCATAGCAACCAATCAGATTCCACCTTTAATTTTTCACATCTCCTTTGGAAAATGAAAGGTGGAATCTGGTTTCGATGGGCAACTAAGCCAGTTCTACTTTACACCAGTTTGCTAAATCTCCCCGGATAATGGATAAAAATGGAAATATGCAAAAAAAAAGGGAAATTTTCATATTTCACTTCCATTTTCCTTTAATTCTTATGGAACACCGAAAGGGTTAAGAGTTTGTAAAATCAGTTTTGAATAATTTGAGGGGAGTAGGTTCTAAAATGGAGTCATATATGTGTGGTTTCTACTATGTAAGCCCTACAAAATTACTTCATAACCGAATACTTTATATTTATCCCCAAAAAATGACCTGCATTAGCCAATATAAGCTAGCAAACCTTTCATTTAAATCCAAACTGCCATTTTATGCTCCCTGACGGTTCGTCTCCACAGGTAACCATAACAACCCAGCCATGTTCACTTCTCTACATGAGTTTTAAAGGAAATCTGTCACCAGGATAATTGCTATTGAAGTAAAGCCATGGCCTAATAGCACTTAGTACCTTATTTCCAATTATAACAACGCAGCCATTTCTCTTCACTGCTGCAAGTCACTTTTAAAGGGGCAGGGCGCTGTTGATGATACTGTTAAGGGAGCTAAGTGCTGTGGAGGTCACAGTTCAGGGGGCAAGTAGGGTGGCCACTCAAGTCACCCTTAAAGGGAATCTGTCACCTGCATATTGCCCAAATTTTTTTCTCATTAATCCAGGTGTAATAAATTACCTTATTTCGATATGTCGTCTTCTTTTAATTGTGTGTCTTGTATTTTTTTTAAAAAAACGCTTTATCCCATATGCAAATTAGGCTGTAAGAAACCCAGAGAGGCATTTTTCCTCTTCCAAGGTGCCCAGGAATGCCCCCCTAATGTGCCCGGCCCGCCTAAATTTGAAAAATAGGAACACCTCCAGCCTTCCAGAGGCAAGGCTAAGTCCTCCCCCCCACGATGACGTTAGTCGTGTGAACTAACTCTTAGACTCCCAGCGGCATACGTGTACGATGCAGGGAAGACATTTAAACGTGGTACCCGCTTGCGCATGCAGTGGGCACCATAGTGAGCAGGTCTTTGCTGTTTCAAACAGCAGAGGACCGTGGCTCATTTCTGCAGGCGGCAATAATATCGATCGCGGGCATTTAAAGGGGTTGGCACAAGTGGCACCTATCATGTAGGGAACGATAATACAACCACTTACTAATGTATTCTTGTTATCCATGTTAATTGCTTTGCTGACTGGATTAATTTTTCCGTCACGTTATATGCTGCCCATTTCCATGGGTACGACCACCCTGCAATTCATCAGTGCCGGCCTCTCTGGTGGTCGTAACCATGGAAACGAAATATGTATAATGCGATGGAAAAATGAAGCCGGCCAGAGGAGGCAATATGGATAATAACAATACATTAGTAAGTGGGTGGCTTGTATTAGCTGTTTTTTATGTAATAAGCGCTATTTGATTAAGTGACACAACCCCCTTAACCATTTAGATGCCGTGGTCAAGCTCGGACTCTGCATCTAAATTGTGAAAAAGACCTGCTCTCCCCTGTGCAGTGTTTTAGGAAATCGGTCCTTCGTTCTAATACACTCTGAAGAGAACCAGTGTATTATAGCTGCAGTTCCTATGTTGGCCTCCTAGAGGGGCTAAAAAAAAAGTTTCAAAAAGTAAAAATAATATATAAAAATGTAAATCACCCCACTTTCTGTAGAATAAATAAACCTACGTAAACAATAAAAAAGTAAGCATAATGGGCGCTGCTGAGTCCAAAAACGCCTGTACAATTAAAATATAAAAATATATTTCCCGTACGGCGAATGATGTACGTAAAAGGAAAAATCTAAATTCACAATTTTTTTCATCAAACTTTGAAACTTTTTTTGAACTTTCAAAAACATTTAATAAAATGTAATCAATAAGTCATACACACACCCAAATGGTATCGGGTATATTTTTGAGAATATGCTTTTTGTAAGGAGTATAACTTGCAAGTGATCTTTGTTACAGAAGTATTTTCATAATTTTGTAATATTTTTTATTCAAAGGAAACCCTTGTGATTACATCTCCAGAAGAGGCAGAACTTGTGCAGAATCTGACTGAGGAGTTGGAATCAGCAGTGAATGTGTTCAACATTAACACAAAGCCAAGCCGGGTATTTTTCCTTTATTTTTCTTTATTTTTACTTCTTTAAAAAAAAAAAAAAACATCTTTTAGTGATTAGAGTAGTGCACACAGACTAGGTAGAAGCAGTAGGAACTGCCCACCGCATTTGGATATTTAAAGAGGACCTGTAACCTGTCCTGACTTCTCTTTCCGCAACTACTTGTTGGTCTATAATTTATTATTCCTTCTAGCAATTTGCTATAAGGCTAGTTGCCCACTACTGGTGACGATCCTGCAGGGAACAGCCGCATCGCTGTGCATTCTAGCAATGCCGGAAGTTTGTAAGGATCTGTCCGCCCCCATTCACTATAATGGGCACTGGTGAATGTCCTTGTTTTGGCAAAAATACAGAGAATTGCCCGGAAAAAAAAAATAGAATCATTAATCTGGACCTTCATTGCAAACCGGCTAGAAATTAATTCATAACTTTGATAATGAATGATACAACATAGTCATAAGAATTGTTGCTGCAGAGTTATTACCTCGGGTTTAAACTAGTTGCTAAATGGACATTTTAAGAGAGGCAACCTCTCCAGAAATGTGAGCAGGACTTGTTGCCACGACTTTGAGCTGCCTAGGGGGGTGAGGGAGTGGGACCTTACTACACTGTACTACAATAGATGATGATGATGCTATTCTGCCTGTCATATGCCATCATGCAAGAGCCACGGTGTAGTATGTACTGAGGCTGTGCCCCCTCAATTGGAGGCATCCAGTCCTGCTCACATTATAGGCCAGGTTACTGAAATCCAGTTTAAAGGGAACCTGTCACACTGAACGCGGCATCTGAGCTGCAGACATTGGGTTATAAACTAGAAGCAGATTGATATATAGTTTTATGGGAAAAATTTCAGTGTAAACTGGTTTTCATTCATTTATATTCCTCTTTATTCCGGGCTTTGAAGTCTGAGAAGTAGGAGATCCTATCATTGACTGCATCCACAGATAGCTGTCAATCACTGATAGGACCGCCTCCTTGACGGAGTAGGAATTTATATAAATGAGCTAAAAGTTATACTGAACCTTTTCCCACAGAACTATGTATGACTCTGCTCGGCTCCTCCTGCTCTACAACATGCTGTGGGCAGAAGGCACTGGATTTTTATGGTGACAGCTTCCACTTAAATCACCCCCCAGGGAATCCCTTGGGCGATCTTTTCACGCTTACATTATTGCAGACAGCAATTCCGCTATTATTTTTTCTTTCTCCCTCTCTCTCACCACTTTTGCACTATAAAAGTACCTTACGAGAACTGTAAGTTTATTCCGTCAGCTTCATGCATAATCAGAAATAATGAATTCCTAAAGGGGCTGTCTCTCTACAGCAAATAACATTTATCGTGTAGATGAAGTTAAAGGGGGTTCTTCGGGCTCTCCTATATTGATGACCTATCCTCCAGATAGTGTCATCAATGGGTGAGAGCAGCACTTCCCGGTCCACAAAGACTCCAATTGGATGCAACAGCCTTTCCAAAGACCGCAGATCCAAGTGGTCAGATAATGTAGGAAAGATCAAAGTGCAACGGCAGCATTCCCAATCATCATCTTTATTCAGACTTCATAGCAGATGTCCAAAACAGCAAAGTTTCAGCTGTAACTAGCCTTGATCAAGCTTGATCAAGGCTGGTTACACGTTGCTGTTTTGTACATCTGCTATGAAGTCTGAATATAGAAGGTGATTGGGAATGCTGAAGTTGCACTTTGATCTTTCCTATCCTTCGGATAGGTCATCAATATCAGATCGGCGCGGGTCCAACACCTGACACCCCTGCTTATCTCCCTACTCTTACTGTTCCTGCTGCTACTTTGCCATAGACAGCAGTGGTGAGCAGGAATAAAGATGGCACATGCGCCGTCTCCTCATACCGCTGATTGGCGGGTGTGCCGGGTATTGGAGCCCTGTTGATCCGATATCGATGACCTATCCTGAGGATAGGTCATCAATATAAGAGAGCCCAGAGAACCCCTTTAATGCAAGGCACTTACTAATGTATTTTAATTGTCCATATTGCTTCTTTTGCTGGCCGGATTCATTTTTCCATCACATTTTACACTGCTCATTTCCTTGGTTACGACCAACCTGCAATCCAACAGCGGTGGCTGTTCTTGCACACTATGGGGAAAAAGCATCGGCATCTCTGTGGCCAGGACTGTGGAAGCTCACATAGGCACTCATGCGCAATAGCTCCTGTCCCGGCCATCTTGTATCTGTGCTGCAGCAGTGGCCATAACCCCTATATACAAGAAGTGTATAACGTGATGGAAAAATGAATGCAGCCGGCAAAGGAAGCAGTATGCGCAATCACAATACATTAGTAAGTGCCTTGTATTAACTTTCTCTCCGTGATAAATGCCATTTGCTGAAGTGAGACAACCCCTTTAATACATCTTAAGAATGGGATATGTTTTCACTTGCAGGAAAAGTACTATAAACGTGAGCAAAGCAGGGACGACTCTGAAGGAAGATATTCAAGACATTCAGGTATTTGGCTCTCTGAATGCATAATATTTTCCTGTTTTATGGTAACTTGTTAACATTGCTTATAATTATCCATATTTTTTAATTAAAAAAAAATGTAATCCAAAAAGGGCAATAATTTCAGATTAATTTCAGATTTGTGTGTGTCCATTTTACTTTTTATACTGGGGGGGTTACCCAGTCAGCAACGACCCCACCGTTATCCATTCTTCTAGCTGTTGAGCCCTCCAAACTTTATTAACTAATGCAAAAAACAAAGTATTAATGATCAGTTTAAAGTGCATAGAAATCTCAATGATACATGATATACATCAAATCTAAAGTGCATAGTAAATTCATTGTCATTTCATGTGGATTCAATAGTGTAAAGTGCGGTGCTTAGTGTTAAAAACATGTCCGGTCATAATTCTGTAAAATACCTGGAGGAGGAGAGAGAGCGCCAATATACACTATCGTAGGGAGTATACTGTGTCAGCCTCGCTGATGCCACGGCGTTCTCAAATCACAACTGCGCGTGACTAACGGGCGATACTCATCTGTGAAGCATAGAGGAGGACTATAGTTCGATGACTTGTCAGCGCCCACGTACCCTGCCCATTACGAGGGCACTGTTGACATGTTGGAAAGGAGCACAGTTAATGAAAAAAGAAAGGCAAAGCAACATAGTACATACTGGAGACCATAGTAGCCTGCAAATAATATATAAGATGCTGGAAAACAACTCTGATAGACCTACCCAGCCTCACTTATTTATGGGAAGTCGCAGTATCAGGCATGGACCTGGCACATCATGATCCCATTTCCAAAAGGCAGGTGGTGCAAAACCTGTACACTAGATATCAGAACCTCTCACAGGTTTGTATTAAAAGGATTATCCACTTCTAAACATGACCGGCCCCTCCTATAGATCATACTTATCCCAGCACCCGCCTCACTCCAGATCGCTGCATCTTCCCATCGCGTGGATCACCAGGTGTGCAGCCAATATCGGGCCGTGACTGGTGACATCGCCCATGATGCTAGAGAGGCTGGTCACGGTCGTGGGCTGCATCCCCGGATGTGTCGCCGGATGTTTTGAGCAACGCAATGGGGAGATGCAGCAGTGGGTGCCGGGGAGTGGCGCAAGTATGATCTATAGCGGGGATACTCGACCTATGGCCCTTCAGCTGTTGCAAAACCACAACTGCCAGCATCCCTGGATAGCCTACATCTATTAGGGCACGGTGGGAGTTGTAGTTCTGCAACAGCTGAAAGGCGGCAGGTTGAGCATCCCTGATCTATAGGACAGGCCTGGGCATTGTGGGGAGCATTTGTAGAATTCGATAACCCATTTTAAAGCTCAAGGTCCCCAATATAGTATATAGTACTTAATGATTATATAAAGCAGTTTTGCCCCCTACAGAGAATGAGAATCTAGTCCACAAGAAATGTCCCTAGTAGATGGCAACATGTCTCCTCCCCACATTCTTCAGGATCCCTAGAAGAATAAAAAGAAAAAATGTATATATTCATATGTGTGATGTATAATATATTTACAACAGAAATCAGAATGGCATTTATGGAATGGGCTCAGAAGTCTTATCTAAGAGCTGCATGGGTCTCTCATGACAGACGGGCTCCTGCTGTAACCCATCCCAGATTGGCAGGAGCGTTTCTTTTTTGTTTTTAAACCTATTCCCGACCGCCCATAGACTATAAACATCCGGATAGTTGGGTCTTCTCTGATTGTGTAGCTGCTGAGCAGGGGAGGGTCCCCGCTGTCAGTGACAGCAGGGTACCCCATAGAGAAGGCAGAGATGGTTCCCGAGTGTCACTGCCTTCTAGATAGTCCAGCTGAGCAAACGCTGTGTATACAGCTGAGGAAGCGTGAAGCTGCATCGTGTTCTGGCCCAGGTGGTCATTTGACTGCAGGAGCTCCCAAGTCTTCCTTAGGCCTCGATCAGCCCTGCAGTAAGGCTATACAGGCTGTATAAGGCTGTACAACCTCTCCAGGAGCTGTATCACCCTGTAACTGTGGCTTATATGTCAGGCAGAGAGGGGAAAAAAGCCCCAAACAAGAAAAAAAAGAGAACATTAGACACAGACTCTTCCTGGATGGAATCCTCGAGGGGTCTTTAGATTAACTATCGGGCGACACGAGGGAGGACCAGAAATCACTAGTGTATGGCCACACCGTGAGAGGAGGGATAGAAATCACAAATGCATAAGCATACAGTAAGAATCTGTCAAGAAGTAAGAGGCTGCCAAGGAGTGGCTGGATATGCAGCCAATAGGGCTGTATATAATAAACTGTAGAGCGGAAAAAAGAGGAATAAAGCCCAGCCACAATGAGGGTGCCAGTCACCAAAATGAAGTGGGGTCAAGTAAGGAAGGGTGTAAGGTAGATGGATATTGGTGGTAGGTGCTACTAATGAGAGATGGTCCGAATAAGTGAGAAAGGGACCCGTATATAGTGAACAGAAGGCAATTGGTACCTACCACCATAGGAATAAGGATATATAAAAAATATATATGGTATGGTAAAGACCACAGAGGATGCATACCAATGAGCAGAACTTTAAAATATATGTTTTAAAAACATAACTAAAAGTAGGTATACGTATGCAATGAGTAACTCCCTTCACAGGGGGAGATAGTCTATGGGATAAGCTCAAGACACCCATAGGCTAAACTCCCCTGCCAGGATCGCTTGTAGATATTACAGGAAGTACCGCAGTAACCACAGGAGAGTACTTCTGGAAAATTCCCTTTAATAAAATTGAGGCTTGACGCGTTTCAGGTGTTTAGGTAAATACCCCCTTCCTCAGGAGAAAACCGTGTACATACAACAACATGAGCATATAAACATATAGTGGTACATGCAGGCCCTAAATACCCATCTGTGTGTCAAACTAGAAAATGCACATGGTGGGGAGGGGCCGAATGATTACGTCACTTCCGGTTCCTACGGACCTGCATTCCACTGTGGAATGCAGAATAGGAATACATTCGGTATGGATAACATGCCCTACAAGAGTTTTATTGTAGTATATTGATATAAAGTTAAAGCAATCAGCCATACATAGGCTAAAACGAGGTCTAGGGATCGGTGTTCAGTAGCCGCGGTGCGCCAGGGGCCGGTATTGTGTTGTATTCGGCCTCTGTAACGCAACTGCGGAACGCAGGGGGCCCACCACATTGCAGGCATGCGCGGTCCTGAAAACAAGGCTGGGGGTGCCCAGAGGAAGGATTGACACCAGGGGAGGGTCATCTCGCTACATAGACTGAATTATATATGGAAATAGTAGGCGGCAAACCTATATAGTAATGAGGGGAGGAGATAGATAACTAAGGAGCATTGGACCCTTTTGTTGAGTTTGGGGCATATTAAGATGTCAATAAATATGATTGAATATAAACTAAATAAATAGATTAAATGAATTTACCCGGAAAAAAAGTGGGCTAAGTTAAAAAATGAGATGAAAACTAAGATTTAAAAAAAAAGGGGGTAAGACAAGAATATTCTAGGACCAGCTATGATCTCACCCCTAGAAGCACTATCCTCACTAAGATAGTGAGCAGAGGGGTATATAAAAAATACATGTGCATCTGCTGTATAACATACAAAGTACATAAAGGTGCATAATACATTTCTTTTCTACAGAGTGATTGATATGAGTTTGGGATCCACTCAAGGGGGGCATCTTGAGGAAGCATGGATTGCTATCATGACGAAAATGGAACGATGTTGTTCATTCTTTCGCGCAATGTCTGGGTTGTTCTGCACACGTATTGCAGCTTGCAGGGGCATTGAAGTAGGTAGATAGATGATGATGATGATGATACTCGACCCACAGGTCATTCCATGCCTCAGAGTAAATTTTTCCTGTGAGGAGGTGCTTGTAACCTCTTCGACGTTATGTGTTCTAATGGTGCAGCACATGCACCTTTTGATATTGCACTTTATATGACCCTATCCTGGCAGGGTTCTCCTTTTTGTTAAGGGAAGACATGGTCTTTTTTATGTTGGTGTGTAGTTTTGAACATGAGGGTTCAATATCTTTAAGTGTCTGTGCACGTCGATACGTGATTAAGGGCACACAGGAAGCTTCCTTCCCAAGAATTGGATCCTTAAGTAGCACCCCCCAATATCTGGTGAGTATTTGCCTGATAGTGGCATGTTTGTTGTAGTGTTTTGGTGGTGTTGCACTATTTTCTTGTTGTCAGTACGCTTTGGCTTCAGAGTTTCTCTTTGATTTTTACTTTTTTTTTTTTTTTTATGGAATCTTTAAGTTATTTGGGCTACCCTTTTTCATGAAAATGGTCTGTGAGGATCTTGAGTTGTTGTTTATGTATGGTCCTCCGTGCAATTTCTTCTAACTCTTTTCATTTGGCTGTAAGGGATGTTTTTTAGCCATTTTTGATGGTTACAGCTTTTAAATCTAGGTAGCTGTTTGCATCCACCTTCTTGAAATGGGTCTCTGTGATGATACTGTATTTGCGCGAGGTCAGGTGAATATCGAGAAAAGTTGCCTCTGAAGGACTGTATTCTAGACTAAACGTAAGTCCCCAATCATTAGTATTCAGTTTCTCTGTAAGGGCTAAAAGCAATTGGATGTCCCCGTCCCAAACAAAGGCAATGTCATCCATATATTTACGGTATAATTTGAAGTTGGGATGAGAGAGTAGACCGAACCTTTCCTCAAACACACCCATAAAAAGGTTTGCATACGATGGAGAAAATGTTGTCCCCATCGCAGTGCCCTTCTGCTGAAAGTAAAGGGTATCGTTAAAGGAAAAATAGTTATGAAATAAATTCTGTTGCCTGGATGATGAAATCTTTTTGGGATGAGGGCATAGAAGAGTCTGTTTGTAGAAAATGGATAACTGATAAGACATGTAGACATGACCTAAGTCATGTTTAATATTGCTATAGAGAGCAGATACATCAAGGGTAACCTACATAAAGCCATCCCTCCATTGGAAGGAATTCAAAATATCTAGGAGATGGGTGGTATCTCTTAGGCTGGTAATTGAACAACATATTTTTGCAGGAAGGAATCGACGTATGTGGATAGATTGTAAATTCTTTATTTTCAAATTTTCATACAAATAAACATTAGCTTGATGACTGATGTCTAGCGTTACAAATAGCAACTGTAACAATTGCCACTTATAGCATATAGTATCAACTATAACTAACAAACCAGAGTATAATCCACAAATAAGGTTTTCTTAGACATTCCATATTTCTTTTGCTCATAATATGGTGCATATCAGTGGAATATCAAAAATAATGACATTCCGCTCAAACGGATATAAAAGCACCCTCATTATGACTGGGCTCTACCGCTCTTTTTTTCCTCTCTACGGCTTTTATGTCAGCCCCAGTTACAGGAGAAATCGGCAGTGGAAAAAAATAAATGTTAATGGGAATCTGTCACCTGTGTCATTGCTATTTAAGTAAAGGAGTTGCATAGTAGCACGTGTCACCTTGTTCACAAATGTACCTTTCTTTTAGTCATTGGTGGTTCCAGTCTTCAGAAAATAAACTTTCTTTGAAGTGTAAATGAGCCTGCAAAGTGCCCAGTGGGGCATTACACTCAGCAGAAGGCGCCCAGGAAAGCCAATAACCACTGCCCAAGCCCACCTTCATGCACAGCCCAAGCTCGCTTCCTGGTCCTGTTTTTCTAGGAGAATGGAAATCTGATCCTATAAGGCTACTTTCATACTAGCGTTTCTATTTTCCGGTACTGAGATCCGTCATAGGGTCTCAATACCAGAAAAAACGCTTACGTTGTGTCCCCATTCATTGTCAATGGGGAAAAACGTAACTTAACAGAACGTCATGTTCTAAAATGCATTGAATTCTGTTTGGTTGTTTTCTCATACCGGAGAGCATGCTGTGGTTTTCTTTCCGTCATGAGATGCGGAGCAAGACGGATCCGCCTTGGTTATGTTAAAGATAATACAACCGGATCCGTTCATAACGGATGCAGACAGTTGTATTATCATTAACGGTAGCGTTTTTGCTGAACCCTGCCGGATCCAGCAAAAACACTAGTGTGAAAGTAGCCTAAAGCCTGCTGACTCTTTTCATAGTAGCTGCTTGTTTGTCAATAATCTGCTGGGGGGAGCAGAAATGAAGTCCAGTGTATTCTGACTGGATAATGGAAAGGACGGAAGTGGATATAAAAATTTTAGTCTGCGTTCCATGAGCCATCTGACATGATTGGTTTGACTGATGGGAGGATTTCTCAAGGTTAAAGCGGAAACTTTTTCCCTTTGCTGGATTGCTACTTTCCAGTACTCTCTCTTCTTTTGGTAAGGTCTATTATGTCTCTGGCCACAAATGGAGCATCTTTGGGGAAAGAAAAAGGAGATTCTGAAGGAAACCCGTTGTTTGTCAGAAGCTTTGTCCAGAATATCCTCTAGAACTGATCCAAACAGTCTGTTTCCTTTACCGGAGATAAAATAAATATGGCTCTTAGGGTCCATTCACACGTCCGTGTGTGTTTTGCGGATCCGCAAAACACGGACATCGGCGATGTGCGTTCCGCAATTTGCGGACCGCACATCGCCGGCACTCCCATAGAAAATGCCTTTTCTTGTCCGCAATTGCGGACAAGAATAGGACATGTTCTATTTTTTTCGGGAACGCAATTGCGGACCCGGAAGTGCGGATCCGCAATTGTGGACCCGGCCGGGACATAGTCTGTCCCCATTGAAATAAATGGATCCGCAATTCCGTTCCGCAAATGCGGAACAGAATTGCGGACGTGTGAATGGACCCTTAGAGGCAGAATCACCAGTCCAGGCTCTTTACCAAGACAGCTCTCCGAGTAACGTTTGATAAAGCTACCGATCTGGCTGACTTCTAATTGGCTCAGACGCAAGGATAGAGTTTTGGCCATAAAAGTAGCAGAAATACCAGGTCTAAATATGGCAGCTGAGCGTTCCTAGGACTGCTTAAGGAGGGATTCATATTTTTTTAACAGATCTCGTAGAAGACCCATATTTTTATTTATTTATTTTTAGTGTCTAGCTGATGGAGCATCAATCTTAAAGGGAGTCTGTCACCTCTTTTCACCAATATACCGAAGAGCACTGTACTGCACAAGACTGCATACACATTCTAGACATACCTGTGTACACTTTGTGTCTGTATTCCATGTCCAGGAAAAACACTTTTATTCTGCTGGAAAACAGCTCTCAAGTGCCCGGCTCTGGTGCTCCAAATGTCCAAAGCAAACCAGACTGAAGAGGTGAGGGCTGTTTTAGTTGCTCATATCTTGGGATTGGTACCCACCAGAAATATGAACCTGACCTTGTTTAAAAGCTGGCATTCTAACCTTTCAAACGATACCAGAACCACAGTATTATATCCACTATATCAGAAGATATAGCCATTAGAAATCGAGTTGGCAGTGCACTTGGGAACTGTTTTCCAGCAGAATAAGTGTTTTTCCTGGATGTGGAATAAAGGCACAAAGTGCACACAGGTATGTCTGGAATGTGTCTGCAATCTTCTATGGGGCAGTGCTCTTAGTTATAGTGGTGAAAATAGATGACAGATTCCCTTTAAGGGTCTAGGAGCAGATTCTTCCTCTGCAATGGGGTATTTTCTTTTAAACACTTTAGCAAATCCAGATTATTTTTTTTTTTTTTGTCTGCTGATATTCTTGTGGACAAGGAAGACTTTCTTCTTTCTCCCAGCCCCTTCAACATCTGATCATGAGTAGATTGTGGCTCCTGTTTGCAGCAATTTTGTGTCCGGCATAGGAACGCAATAAACTGGAACAGAATGCATTCTGGTGCACTCCGTTCTGGTTTGTTCAGTTTTGTCCCCATTGACAATGAATAGGGGCAAAACTGAAGCGTTGTGCTGAAAGTTTGAGAGCCTGTGCCAGATCTCAAAACTGGACAGCACAATGCTAATAGCATAAAAGTAGCTAATTGTGATGTTGAAGTCCTTATTAAGAGTTTTAATGCTGTCTGTCAGGGAGGGGGAATCTTTAGTCGCCACCTTCTCCATACAGCTACTACACAATGGTTTCTTATAAGAAGAGGAGACCTTTTGTAGGGAGCACATCTTCTAATCCTTTGTGAGGACTCTCCACTAAGCTCATCAGCATCTCTAACCTAGAAATGTAACAAGGGTAATAAAAAGATAGCAGGCAAAAATGAAACATGCAGACGGCCTCCACCAAGGTAATGGACCCTCTAGAATAAATCCAGTACACATGTGCAAGCACAAAAGGAGCAAGTGTGACTGGCAAATGAAACCACACAAAAAGGTGGGTCCAACATAGCCGCCTCCTCTGGTGTTTGGTGCATGCTGGACTTGCTAGGCTCAGACTTTAAGAGGATCCGCAGACTTGAGGGTTAACTCTGGTGCAGGGAACAGACCTCATGGAGGCACTGGAGTGCTGAAGAAGTGCCTGACCACCCCAGCAGCAAGATGCAACTGCCAATCCTGCTTAATATCGACCATACACTGACCTCTCATTACCACCCCTCCCGGTGGGTCCTGTGATGTAATTGCTTATTGCCTAGGAGTTGCAGCATGCCAGAATGGACTGTTCCTGTATCCCTTGGGCACATGTCTGCAGCCAAATCCGCCAGTGCATCTCTGACTGGAGAGCTGCTGAGCCTGAGTCTGCCTCAACATGAGGACTTAGGACTACAGCAGGGAAAAACCTGGGCACTACCGCTTGGAGCCCCTGCTCTCTGCTATAGCCCTCCCAACTATCACTGAGGCTGTGAGGCCCAATATACTGCCAGGTGAATAGGCATCAACCTGAAATGTTATTTGCTCTTTCAAGAGGGTCAAGAAACAACTTGATCATATGTTTGTCAATTGAAAATCATAGAAAGCTATTGCTATCAAGAATGCAGTGATGCAAAAATAAAAAAAATTCTATGGGCCCTGATGCTAAAATGGACTTGGTAGTTAAGGTTTTAAATTCCATTGTTCAGTCATATGTGGTCATGTATTGTTTTTTACATTATTTTAGATTTTAATTGCAATAAAAGGAGGTCTATATGCTATGAAAAAGAGCATCAACCATCCAGTTCTTCTTTATGCAATGATGAAGGGCAGTCCACATTGGATAAATGCTCGACCACAGAGGAGCATAGAACAAGAAAGCGATCAAGGAGTGCTTCTAAAGATATGATGCTCACAGTTACTTTTAACACAGGTAATTCTCACAGATTATTTGCTCATTTGTATTCTTGCATAAATGCATGATGTTTACACTTATTAAGCATGATCTGATTATCACAAGTTTAGTGCTGAATTACGAATTACAAGCTTGCATCCAATTCATAGATCCTTGTGCAAAGTATACAGCAAACTAAAATAATTGTAAAAATGTCCTAGAGGGACAGCCCCAACCATCAGTCATTTTCTTATTATAAACCTCAATCTATGAAATCATTCAGGTTGACAATCTGAAGAATAAGGACAAGAAATTGAAGATTTATCAATAGTATTGGAAGGTGCACGAATTGTTAAAAATTGAAATGAATTGAAAATGGTGCATATAATTTATTTTGACACGTATATTATGTTAGACTTTTTCTTTTTTTTATGCCACGTCATTTCTGATATACTGTACATGAGTATTTTGTGTCTGATACAGACAAATATGAATAATTTGAATGCGTCATCTTGGGTTTGCAAATGGAAAAAAAACTGCTAATATACTTAAATTTCTTGTTAGCGACGTTGGTGGACACAGCACCATGGATATTTGCCAGCTGCAACCAGGCAAAGAATGTATTGGCTATGCCCAGGTGGGCAATGCCCACAGGCACTAGTCTACTCAGTTTTAGTATAGTGTCTGTATGTTTTCAAAATTTTTAATAGATAAAAATCTGGAAAGCATGTTGTGCATTTGAATTCAGATCTTTTGCAGCCTCCTCCAGGTTTTTCTCTAGTATTACCTGTATTTACCTCCATCTATCCCATCAACTCTGACCAGCTTAACTGTCCCTGCTGAAGAATAGTATCCCCACAGCCTGGTGCTGCCACCACCGTGTTTCACGGTGGGGGTGGGGGTGGTGTGTTCAGGGTAATTTGCAATGTTAAATTTCTACCACACAGCGTTTTGCATTTAGGACAAAAAGTTCAACTTTGGTCTCATCTGACTAGAGCACATTCTTCCCCATGTTTGCTGTGTCCCCTACATGGTTTTTGGCAAACTGCAAACAGGCCTACTTATGGCTCGCTTTCAAAAATGGCTTTCTTCTTGCCACTCTTCCATGAAGGCCAGATTTCACTACTACAGGGCTTGGAATCTAGGAGCCAGCTAAAAAAGTTAGGCGCCAGACGGAGCCGCGTCCTAAAGCCCCCAGTAGATGCCCCCATCGTGCTTCTCCTACCCCCCACTTCTCCATAGAGCCAACCAATGATCCATGCCAGTACATAGGGCCCCCATAGTGGTCCTTCCCCTCTTCTCCATAGGGTCCCCGATAATGTGCCAGTATATAGGGCCCCCATAGTGCTTCCCCTCTTCAATTGGTTATATGACACGTCAGACGCTGCCAGCATCCAAGTGATGCCATGACATGTGGAAACCCTTACAAGGATTACAGGGCCTGGAGGGGAGGGCAGAGGGGTCCGGAGGGCATAAACACAGCGGGCACCATGACACTTTACTGAGCACTACAACTCCCACCTGGGGCTCAGCCTCTGCAGTCTCTGTATCACTACAACTCCCACCTGGGGCTCAGCCTCTGCAGTCTCTGTATCACTACAACCCCCAGCTGGGGCTCAGCCTCTGCAGTCCCTACATCACTACAACCCCCAGCTCTTTCCCCCTCTTGTCAATTCTCTTTCCCCCTCTTGTCATTCTCTTTCCCCCTCTTGTCATTCTCTTTCCCCCTCTTGTCATTCTCTTTCCCCCTCTTGTCATTCTCTTTCCCCCTCTTGTCATTCTCTTTCCAAACCCCCCCCCCCCCCCTTGTCATTCTTTTCGTGCGTGAGACGGGGAGATGCATCAGCGGCCATGCCAGCATCAGAAGTGACGCGTGTGCCAGAGAGCGAGGTAAATATAATCTGTGTGAGGGACCTGGGCATTATAGGGCTTGGATAACCCCTTTAAGCGATGTGATATGGAACCCTAAAAAGCTGTGGGAATTAACCTAATTGCTTGGTACAGCGAATTCCAAAGAACTGGGACAGCTCAAGAGAAGTCTTGGAGTCAAAAATTATGGTGGATGTTAGTCTTGGATCATCTGCAGGGCATGGAGCTAGTGGTGTACATAGAGACGTAAGAGCCCCATAGCATGGATCAAACTAGGCCCCCCACACAGGACATAAGGGTTTCTGCCTAGACCCTTTCAATGACACTTGAGACATTTTCTACTGCCTCATTTGCTAAAAGTTGTTCCAGTAGTAAAGGGTAGAATCCTGACCAAGTTTTTACCTCCAGTAGAAGAGGAGATAATCCCAACTAGGACTGGGCCCCCTCTTGCTCTAGGCCCCATAGCAGTCACATGGTCGGCCGCTACAGTAGTTACGCCCCTGCATAGGACACTGGTAGGGTCGTAGACTGAGAGGAGTGTGGAAATGGAGGGAGGTGCAGCACTGTGGAGATCTTTGTGGGTGAGAGTGAAAGTTTAAATTGAATAATATGCTGAATGGATAACCAGTGCAATGACTGGCACAGGGTGGAGGCATTGGAGTAGCAGTTAGACAGATAGAGGAACCTGGCTATTGCCTTCAGGCTGGATTGGAGGGGAGAGTTTAGTGAGGGGGAGACTAATTGGAAGTGAGACAGTAGTCAATACAAGAATGGATCAGGGCTACAATGAGCGTTTTTGTTGTTTCCACAGTGAAAATAAAAGGTGAATTATAGAGATGTTTTTGAGATGTAGGTGGCATGAGTGAGAGATTAGATATAGGCGATGAAGTAAAGATCAGTGTCGAACATGAGACAGAGACAGCAGGCATGCTGCCTTGGCATTATGGTAGTGCCACACACAGAGTGAAATACCAGATTTAGGCAAGTTAGTACGTGGAGAAAAAAAATGGAAAGATTTAGAAGAAACCTAAATCTGGACCTATAGAAGAAATGGTAGTGCCAGCAAATGACAGACTGAAAGAGCAGCCATAAAGTTAGTAAGAAATCCTTAAGACAATAGATTGGAGCACACGGAATTAGAGTTGGTGGTCTACAGTGTCAAATGCTGCAGAGAGATCGAGAAGAATGAGTAGAGCGTAGATGCTGTTGTATTTGGCTGTCAGGAGGTAATTTGGCAGTTTAAGGGCAGTTTCTGTAGAGGGAAGAAGGGGATTGTAAGGGGTCAAGGACAGAGACAGCAGATGATCAGCCACATGGACAAGCAATGAAATAGTGGGGGCAATGATGACTGCCGAATATCTGTAAGGGTATTTTCACACTAGCGTTATTTTTTTCCGGTATTGAAATCCGGTAAAGGGTCTCAATACCGGAATAAAACACTTCCGTTTGTCCCAATGCATTCTGAATGGAAAGCAGTCTGTTTAGTATGCAACAGATGTCTTCCGTCCCTTGTACGGTATCTGACCTGCGGTATTTGTTCCGGACAAAATTCCGGAACGGAAGATCTGCTTGCTGGATCTGGCACTAATTTCCATTGTAATGTATTTAATGCCGGATCCGGTACCAAATGTTCCGATCCGATTTTCCGTTCTGCGCATGCGCAGTTCTTTCTAGCTTTGAAAAAATTAAATACCGGATACGGTATTTCCATGAGTAAGTCTAACGGATCCGGAAAAAAAAGATATCCGTTTGCATACGGATTTTCGTTGGTAATTCAGAAGACCGGAAACCAGGGGAACCCATTCTCCATCTCTTATACATTTTGGCTCCTGGGCTATTGTTTTTGGTTCTCTTCCTGATTCTGAACAGGTCGGTATATATATTCCTAGTGGCAGAGCCTATACCATGGTACAGATATCTGATTTTGTGCTTTAAGTATTTTACAAAACCCCAAACATTCTACTGCAGTGTAATATTCCGGTGCATTTCGTGCATCCTTGAGTTCATCCTCTTGGCCACAGAAAATTTGTAATTGATCTGCATTTGTTTTTTACCTCCCTAACATTACGATGCTTTTACTTGGTAAGGTTCTGAGAGTGAAGAAAAGAATTCAAATCTACAACTTGAACAGCAAGAATCTACTACTGCTTGCCCAGTCAATGAACAATTAGTAGTGTCAGGTGATGATATAACGAAGACCACAGAATCTATTTGGCGCAGTCCGAATTTCCATGAGTTCCAGGCAAAACGTATTAGGAAGTATAGTACAGGTAAGTACGAAAATCCTGATCAACTGAATGAACTAACATTTTTTTTCTGAATGAACTAACTTAAAGGGAACCTGTCACCTGCAGAAACCACCCCAAGCCGCCAGCAGCACCTGACCGTATCCAGCAGCGTGTTTCTAATGATCCCTGTCTTTCATAAGTCAGATGCGGTAAAAGCTCAGAAAATGATATTTTATCCCCGGCCGGCGCCTTCCTTGTGTCAGGCTTGAAGTCAAGGGGGGCCTCCTTGCTTCAAGCTGCGGTAACCCGCCCCCTTCCCTGCCCTTTCACTGTGACTGACAGCGTTTATGCCCGACAGCCACCTGGCTTTACCGAACAGCCGGCTGTCAGTCACCGCAAAGGGGAAGGGGGCGGGGTTACCGCGGCTTGAAGCAAGGAGGCCGCCGCCCCTTTGACTGTCACGAGGAGCGCACCAGCCTGGGATAAAAGATCATTTTCTGAGCTTTTACTGCATCTGACTTATGAAACACAGGGATCATTAGAAACACGCTGCTGGATACGGTCAGGTGCTGCTGGCAGCTTGGGGTGGTTTCTGGAGGGGACAGGTTCCCTTTAAAGGCTATGGACACTGGCAGTTTTTCTTATTACGTTCTACTTAAGCTAAAAAAAATTATATTTGATTTCTATTAAAAATTTTGAACAGTTTTGTCTTCGACAGCCTTCAGGTTTCATGGACTCTACAGGTTATTTCTGGTTCTTACCCAAATCCAACAATTTGATTATGTAGGCTTTAGCTCTTTCACATGGAAAATAAACAGAACATAATGTACCAAAATGTTTTCTTAAGGCTTTTTTTTTTTTTTTTAAATAGTGGCAGTTTTTAATTTAAAGCAGTTTGATCCAAAGCCAGAAGTTAGTCGGAAGGGAATTCAAAATATAAAGGACGTACTTGTGGGTCCAGCAGGAGGGAGAAATATAAGGCCTTATTCACACATCCGTTGTGTTTTGCGGATCCACGGAGCCGCGGATCCGCAAAACACGGACACACCGGCAATGTGCATTCCGCATTTTTGCGGACCGCACATTGCCCGAACTCCATAGAAAATGCCTCCTCTTGTCCGCAATTGCGGACAAGAATAGGACATGCTCTATTTTTTTTGCGGAGCCGCGGACCGGAAGATCGGCGGCGCGCTCCGCAAAATCGGATGCGGAGAGCACAGTGTGTGCTCTCCGCATCGTTCCCGGCCCCATTCACAGTCAATGGGTCCGCATGTATTCCGCAAAATTGCGGAATACATGCGGACTACATTGCGGATGTGTGAATAGGGCCTAAGTCTTTCCTTTCTATTTGTCGTTTCCTTCTAACCCACTTCTGGCTTAGGCCAACAAAACTGCATTAAAAACTGGCACAAAAGCTGTGTGCGACACCTCCCTTAGGGCTCCTGCACACAACCTTTCCCAGCCCGGGAAAGAAATGTCCTGCATCATAGTGATTTTTGAAGTACAGTGCACCACCGAGCATGGTGGTGTGTGTGAGCACATAAACCCCCATTAAGTGGAGTAGTTAGGATTTTGGCATCAAATGATGAATTAAGTACTGTACTAATGTGTTGTTTTTTTTTTTTTTAACCAGTTAATGACCGGCAGTGTTTTAGGCCTTCTTGAACAGAGTGGCTCTCTGCAATCTGCCGTATATTTACCTGATATGATAAAAAGGGGTTAATATGCAGGCTTATATTTTAGAATTCAAAGCATGTGCCAAGACCAAAATGCTACAAACAAAACTGTACTAAAATGTAAAAATAACGTTTGTGTAATATATGATATGTTACAGATGTGGCAAAATGGGAGTCACTTTTTGAACATCATCGTCCAGAAACAAGTCCTTCCATATTCTCTTGGGCTCCAAAATCACCATCATTAAATACGGAATTAACCCCATCAGTTGTAAAAGAAGAGCCTTCCAGAAGAGCTTCTATTGATGCGTTGTCTACATTCACCTTGTTTTCTCAAGAACAAGAACATGGTAGTGCAGACAGTTTGTCATCACTTACAAGTCCTGGTTTCAGATCTGACAAAAGTCCTCAGTATGACACCAAGCAAATGGGGGAGAAAGGTCAAGAATTGCCTTGTACTTCAAACACTGTTTATAATGAAGCTGAGACTACGGATGTGGAAGTAATGCATACTGAACCAGAACAACCTGATAATGAATGTAAACCGACTTCCCATGTAACTAAATCTCATCAGGATTCAGAAGCTGAAATCAGTTGTGACCAATTATCTGATGTCAATGCTAATGAGGCTCAAGCACCCAAATCCAGTCATTTTCTTGATGCAAGCTCTAAATTTTCTAATTTGCAATCAAGTGAAAGTGTGCACTTGGACATGAAAGCTCATAGCCAAGATGCAGATTCCAGTGTCTTAGGTAATACTTTATCATCAGGAAAGTGGCATGCATCTGGAAGGCAACTTAGCCCAGAGGTTCTTCAGCTTTTCAAAGGAAAAGACACTAACAGTATTGTTCATATCCTGAAGACACTGTCCCCATTTTACCCTGCTCTTCAAGGTATGCTCTTAAAGATTTGATAATTGCTTATTTAAAGGGTTTTTCTGAGAGTAAGATATTTATGACCTATGTTGAGGATGTGTCATCATTAATATTTGATCTGTGGGGTTCCAACACTTGGCAAAGGCAAAAAAAAAGGGGGTCAGTCAGTACATCCCAATGCGCAGGTGCACTCTGCCATGGCTAGAAACACAAAGAAAAAAGGACAATGCAAAAGCACTCTGCAAACACAAATAAAGTACAATAATGCCATAGTTATAGAAAACATTCTGGTGCTAATGCTACACTTATTTAGCAAATTTGAGATTCTTGGCAAATATATTTTGTACAAAATTATTTGGGCCCGTCTGCCAGACCTCAAGGCAATCACTATAAGACGTGAACCTAACACTAAATACTACCTGTTATGTGCCAAAATGGCCACCATAAAATTCAGGGCGTGCAGGTTCCACATGCATTCTGGGTCCACTCTGCTTTTTACCATTTTTGGTGCCATAATGGCCTCCATTAAATCCAGGGATGCAGGTACCAATATGCATGCTGAGCCCACTCTATACTTCTCCTGGTGCCAGATGGCTTCCAATAAATACAATGAGAGCAGGCTACCGCTTTATACTTACTCTAATTAAAATCGGCCTATAGGGCAGACAGGCTAGTCAGGGGTGCAAGACCAACTGGAGTCAGCCACACCTCCAGCTCTAGTACAACTGCATGGCTAGAAACACTAAGGAAAAAAGGACAATGCAAAATGTATTTGCCAAGAATATCACATTTTCTAAATAAGTGTAGCATTAGCACCAGAATGTTTTCTAGAACTATGGCATTATTGTACTTTATTTGTGTTTGCAGAGTGCTGTTGCGTTGTCCCTTTTTTCTTTGGGTTCCAACACTTGGCACCACCGTTGATCAACTGTTTGAAGAGTCGGTGTTGCTCTGGTAAGGACTGCAGCCTCCTCGCAGCAAACCAAGCACATTTGCCACTCATTATAACAAGCTGTGTTAGGTTTTGCTGCCCAACCCTGTTCACTTAAACAAAACTAGCTGCTCCTAGGCCATGTGATCAATGAACGTGACGTGACATCGCTGGCCTAAGAGGCTACAGTGCTCAGCAGTGTGCTGCAGCCTCTCTGAACAGCTGATCATCAGAGGTGCCAGGAGTCGAACCCCCCCGATCAGATATTGGTAGCCTATCCTGAGGATATGTCATTATTATCTCAGGTCTAGTTCACACTTTAGTGATCTGATCAGTGATTTCCAACAAAGATTGAGAGCCAAAACCCGGTGAGCCAAAGCTTTTAATTACAGCATGGCAAAAAAAATACTAAGTCCTCTTTCACATGGGCGTCATGTTTGACGCCCGGATAAGAGGCGGGTGCGTTGCGGGAATATGTGCGTTTTTCCCGCACGGGTGCAAACGTTTGTAATGCGTTTTGCACGCGTGTGAGAAAAATCGCCTTGCTTGGTACCCAGGTACTCATCACTGAAGTCCGGTTTCAGGTCTTCTGGAGAATTTATTATTTTCCCTTATAACATGGTTATAAGGGGAAATAATAGCATTCTTAATAAAGAATGCATAGTAAAATGAAGAGGGAGGGGTTAAAAATAATAAAAGTTAACTTGCCTTAGCCACTTGATCGCGTAGTTGCGATCTGTCCTCTCTTTCCCTGCATCAGCTAAGAAGTAAAGGACCTGTGATGACGTGACATCACATGGTCCATCACCATGGTAAGAAAAAAATTAGCAATCCTAGTATACCAGTCTACACTTCTTCTACATGATTGCTTCTGGGATTTTGGCTGTAGTTATCCAACGCTGAATAGAGGTATGATGTAGTTTTTTTACTGTGCGGGAAAAAAAAATGAGACAAAGATAAATAATTTCAGAACTTTTTCCACCTTTAACCCCTTAAGTACTCAGCCCCTATTTCACCTTAAAGGGAACCTGTCACGGGTATTGTGTGTACAGAGCTGAGGACATGGGCTGCTAGATGGCCTCTAGCACATCCACAATATCCAGTCCCCATAGCTCTGTGTGCTTTTATTGTGTAAAAAAAACGATTTGATACAAATGCAAATGAACCTGAGATGAGTCCTGTCCGTGACTCATCTCAGGGACAGGACTCATCTCAGGTCCATTTGCATATGTATCAAATCGTTTTTTTACACAATAAAAGCACACAGAGCTCTGGGGACTGGATATTGCGGATGTGCTAGCGACCATCTAGCAACCCATGTCCTCAGCTCTGTACACAAAATCCCGGTGAGAGGTTCCCTTTAAGGACCCGGACATTTTTTTGCAAATCTGATCAGTGTCACTTTGTGGTGATAACCTTTAAACGCTTTTTCTTATCCAGGCCATTCTGAGATTGTTTTTTTTCGTCACATATTGTACTTCATTACAGTGGTAAAATGGAGTCGAAAAATATAATTTTTATTTATTAAAAAAATACCAAATTTACCAGAAATTGGGAAACTTTCCAATTTTCGAAGTTTCAATTTCTCTACTTCTATAATACATAGTAATACCGCCAAAAGAAGTTATTGATTTTCATTCCCAATATGTCTACTTCATGTATCGATCATTTTGGGAATGCCATTTCATTTTTTGGGGACGTTACAAGGCTTTGAAGTTTAGAAGCAAATCTTGAAATTTTTCTGAAATTTTCAAAAACCCACTTTTTAGGGACCAGTTCAGGTCTGAAGTAACTTTGTGAGGCTTACATAATAGAAACCACCCAAAAATGACCCCATTCTAGAAACTACACACCTCAAGGTATTCAGAACTGATTTTACAAACGTCGTTAACACTTTGTTTTCCACAAGAGTTAATGGCAAATGGAGATAAAATTTCAGAATTTCTATTTTTCCTAGTTTTGATTTTTTTGAAATATTTTCCATTTTAATCCATTTTTTCCAGTAACAAAGCAAAGGTTAACAGCCAAGCAAAACTCAATATTTATTGCCCTTTTTATGTAGTTTGCAGAAACACCCCATTTGTGGTCACAAACTGCTGTATGGCCAAACGGCAGGGCACAGAATGAAGAGAACGCCATATGGTTCTTGGAAGGCGGATTTTGCTGGACTGGTTTTTTGACACAATGTCCCATTTGAAGCCCCCCAATACACCCCTAGAGTAGAAACGCCATAAAAGTGACTCCATCTAAGAAACTACACCCCTCAAAGTATTCATAACCGATTTTACAAACTTTAACCCTTTACATGTTCCACAAGAGTTATTGGCAAATGGCGATAAAATTTCAGAATTTCTATTTTTCCTTACCTTGCCTAAAAAAAAGTAATATAAAGCAACCAAAAGTCATATTTAACCCTAAAATAGTACAAACAAAACTGCCACCTTTTTTTAGCGTTTCTACTGTAGGGGTACATCAAGGGGGCTTCAAATGGGACAAAAAAACAGTCCAGCAAAATCTGCCTTATAAAAACCATATGGCGTTCCCTTCCTTCTATGCCCTGCCGATTGGCCATACAGCAGTTTACGACCACATATGGAGTGTTTCTGCAAACTACAGAATCAGGGTAATAAATATTGAGTTTTATTTGGCTGTTAACCCTTGCTTTGTTAGTGGAAAAATAGATTAAAATGGAAATTTTACAAAAAAAATAGCTGTTTTGAGATCGTTTTTATTTTTTGTTACTTGCATAGTTGATCTGACAGGTTAGATTGAGTGCTATTTTTATAGAGCAGGTTGTTACGGACGCGACAATGCCAAATATGACTACTTTTGGGGGGGGTTTTGTTTCAGTTTTTCATAACGAAGCATTTTTGATAAAATGAGTTTTTTAGTGTCTCCACATTCTGAAAGCCATGTTTTTTTTTTTTTATTCTTTGTGCGACTGTCTTATGTAGGGGCTAATTTTTTGCGGGATGAGATGGCAGTTTGATTGGAACTATCTTGGGGTGCAATGACATTTTGGTCGCTTGCTATTACACTTTTTGTGATGTAAGGTGACAAAAAATGGCTTTTGATACAGGATTTATATTCTTTTTGCTGTGTTCACCTGAGGGGTTAGATCATTCTCCCTACTTATTTTTATAGAGCAGGTTGTTACGGACACGGCGATACTTAATGTTTACTATTCATTTATTTAAGTTTTACACAATAATATTTTAGAAACAAAATAAAATCATGTTTTAATGTCTCCATAGTCTGAGAGCCTTTTTTTTTTTTTTTTGGTTGATTGTCCTATATGGGGTATCATTTTTTGCGGGATGAGATGGCGGTTTGATTAGCACTATTTTTGAGTGCATCTAACTTTTTGATCGCTTGCTATTACAATTTTTGTAATGTGAGGTGACAAAATGTTTTTTTACATTGTTTTTATTTCTTTTTTTATACGGTATTTACCTGAGGGGTTAGATCATGTGATATTTTATATACAGGTTTCTACGGACGCGGCGATACCTAATATGTATACTGTTTTTTTTTTTATTTATTTTAATTGAACACAATAACAGAATTTTATAAAAAAAAAAATGTTTAGTGTCTCCATAGTCTGAGCGCCATATTTTTTTTATTTTTTTGGGCGATTGTCCTATGTAGGGGCTCATTTTTTTGCGGGATGTAATGGCGGTTTGATTGGTACTATTTTGAGGCATACGCCTTTTTGATCGCTTGGTATTGCACTTTTTGTGATGTAAGGTGACAAAAAATGGCTTTTTTACACTATTTTTTTTAGTTTTTTACGATATTTAGTCGAGGTGTTAGGTCATATGATATTTTTATAGAGCAGGTTTTTACGGACGTGGCGATACATAATGTGTAGTACATTTTATTTTATTTTTTTTTATTCAGTGATGTTTTTTTATTTACATTTTTTTTTTTTTTTGGTCTTGAAGATCCAGTGGGTCTGATGTCCTTTAGCAGGAGTCAGATCAGACTTGCAGTACCATGGCAAGCAGGACGCCTCTGAAATCGTCCTGCTGCCATGGTAACAATCACCTGCTGCCAGAACTTAGCAGCGGGTGATGGGGAGGGAGGAGGGCTCCCTCCCTCTGCGATCCCATCAAGAATCGGGGGCTGCAAGGGCACAGCAGCCCCAGATGGGAGAGGGAGGGAGCTCCCTCCCTACTAACCCCTTCCATACAGCGGTCCGTACGGACCGAGGTATGGAAGGGGTTAAACTGCTGGCATCTGCAGCACAGATGTCAGCAGTTTTTAGCAGAGTGTCAGCAATGTGCTGACACTCTGCTAAAACCACTATACCACCAACGATTACTACAGATGAGGTGAGCGGGGGATCGCAGTTAATTGGGGGCTGCAGGGGGGGTTAAAATTTAACAGTTTAGGCACATTTTTAGTCTCTGTGACCGCGGGGATCAGAGACCTCAGAAAGTGCTGCAAACCGCAGGTCTGAATTGACCTGCGGTTTACAGCGATCGCCGATACGGGGCAGTCGCAGGACCCCCCTGGGCATTGTAACAAGTACCTGCTGAATGATTTTAGCAGGTACCTTGTTCCGATCACTGCCGGCTGAGCAGCAGTGATCGGAAATACTCATGATGTACTGGTACATCATGGGTCCTTAAGGACTCGGGAATCATGACATACCGGTACGTCATGCGTGCTTAAGGGGTTAATACGACCTATAAACTGTACAACTCAATTGAAAAACAAACTGAAATCTTTTAGGTAGAGGGAAGAAAAAATATAAAAATAAAATATGGTTGCATAAGCGTGCACACCCTTAAACTAATACTTTGTTAAAGCACCTTTTGATTTTATTACAGCACTTAGTCTCTGGGTATGAGTCTATCAGCATGGCACATTTTGACTTGCCAATATTTGCCCACTCTTCTTTGCAAAAACACTCCAAATCTGTCAGATTGCGAGGGCATCTCCTGTGCACAGCCCTCTTCAGATCACCCCACAGATTTTCAATTGGATTCAGGTCTGGTCTCTGGCTGGGCCATTCCAAAACTTTAATCATCTTCTGGTGAAGCCATTCCTATAAATAGGTGTATGCTGACTCCTATTTAACATGATTTTGAATGTGATTCTGAACACAGCTACATCACCAGTTATAAGAGAGTGTGCACACTTATGCAACCACTTTATTTTATTTAATTTTATTTATTTTTTCTTCCCTCCACCTAAAAGATTTCAGTTTGTTTTTCAATTGAGTGGTACAGTTTATAGGTCACATTAAAGGTGGAAAAAGTTCTGAAATGATTTATCTTTGTCTCATTTTTTTACAGCACAGAAACCTGACATTTTAACAGGGGTGTGTACACTTTTTTTATCCACTCTATCTGCACAGGTATATGCCATACATGTGTGATCTATGGAGTTCTTACATGTTCATTGGCAGTGGGCATTGGAACTAGATTTGATAAGAACATTGATAGTAGCTTTGATTATTCATTGCATTTGCAAGCAAATGTGCATTATTAGTAAATGTTTGGGAGACTGCATTGCATGAATTATTTCCTCATGATTTGTAGTCCATACACAGTTTAGAGGTTGTCCAGTTATTTTTTTATTTTTCAAATCTGGGCCCCCCCCCCCCAGCCATTAAGACCTGTGTAGAAATCTATACTTACCTTGCACCCGCTGCTCCGATGTGGCTTCCAGGCTGTCGGCAGAAGTCCAGTGCAAACTACCTTCATTTATGGAGGCATATATGCTTCGGCCACCAATAACTGACCTCTGCTATGGCATGTCATTGATGGATCATGTGCCGCTTGAGGACACATAATTGCAAATGCTGCAGCGTCGCACATGACCCAATCCATGTCTCTCTTCTTCCTGCATGGATGGAAAGTCCAGTAAAGACAGGCGAGTATGGATTTCTCCACAAGTCCCGATGGCAAGGGGAGATTTTCAATAAAATACCAAACTGGAAAACCCTTTAAAGGCAATTTGTCAGCAGTTTTTAGCATGCTAACCTGTTTATAGTACTAGGCAGGGAGAGCAGGACAAACATGTTTGTGGAACTTTAATCAGGAAGTAGTCTTCTGAGAATTTGGGGCATGGCTTCACTGCGATTTTAGCGACAACCGAAGATCACGATGTAGCAGGGCTGCCATAAGAATTGTGTTGCAGCATGACTCCTATGTTTGCTGCAACCGCGTGTTGCAAAAAAATCCTGCCGTGTTTAATTTTGTGCAAAAAACGCATTGCGGTCCCAGCAAACGTGCGGGTCGCAATGTGACCTCATTGATTCCTTTTGCAGCCCATCTGCACTGCAATCCTTGGTCGCACGACAGCTGTCGCTGCTACAGTCACTTTGTAGATGCACCCTTATTCGTCTCCAAAAATACTAAAGGTCCAGCTGTTTGTTACCAGTTGGCGGTGTGTCCCTACATAGCCGGACACTGGCAGCGCTGCTTAAATAGCGTGACTGTGCAGGGATACACCCCCGCTGATAACACCTTGATGGACCTTTATAGCCAACTGCTGACAATTCCATTTATAAACTGTTAGCAGGAATAATAAAGAATGACACAACAAGAGTAATAAGAATAGATGCTCTAGAATTATTATTACATGAGGATTGCAAGTAATTTCTAAAACGGACATGTCGGGTGAGGTGACAGGTCCTCTTTAATTGTCTTGGAGGCAGAGCTACACTGCGAAGTGATCTGCATCGAGCTGCTTCACAGCCGCCACTCTCTGTATGACAGCTGTAGCATCCAACCAGAAGACCACTACAACTGTCACTCAGAGCAGAGGGGAGGGGCTGTGAAGCAACTCAATGCAGAGAGCACATCACAGTGAAGCTCTGCCTGCAGGAGCAAAAATTGTCAAAATCAAAGTTAACCTCTTAGTGACCACCAATATGCCTTTTTACTGCGGTCACTAAAGAGCCTGAGGCTGGACCGCCATAAAAAAGATGGCAGCCCAGCCTAAGGCCTTTAAGTGCAGCGGAGGCTTGGTTGTAACATTAGAGCCGCGCACCTGGTCTAATGGCCCAAACAAGAAGGAACACTGGTTTGGGCTGTTATACCCCTTACATGCCCACGAAAGCCTTCTGTCTCCCATCGGCACCCCACAAATTAGATTGCGAGTTTTGCGGATGTGTGTGCACTCAGGCCGGGGTCAAAATGATGCTAATAACTGCAAGTTGTCCTTTAAAAATCAAGCCCGCATACAACTCTGCACAAAGTAAAATAAAAAGTTATGGGTCTTGAAATTTAACGATGGAAAAACATTAAAAAAAATAGAATCTTATTGTACAAAAGTAGTAAAACATTAAAAAAAATCTGTATTTGGTATCGCTGTAATTGTACTGACCCAGAGAGTAAAGTTATGTTTGTCAAAAAATTAAATCCACAAAATGTTGAACTTGGGGGTGGTATTGCTGTTTTTTCCTATCCAACTTCCAGAAAGAGTTAATAAAAGTGAATCCATGTTGTTTGTACCCCAAAATGGCACCATTAAAAACTACAACTTGTCCTGCAAAAAAACATGTCCTAATGCAGCTACATGGAAAAATAAAAAAAAGTTATAGCTCTTGGAAGGGGACAAAAAAAAAAGCTTGGTCACCAAACAGGCTGGCCACTGAAAGCTTTATATTAATGCTACCTCTGATCATAAAAGCTCCACAAAAGGTATGATTGTCCTGCTCTCCCAGCCCCTAACTAGTGCTGTCAGCAGTTACCATGGTTTAAACTGCAGATAGACCACCTTTAAACTAAAAGTATATATACAATATGAATACAGTTAGGATATAATTCTGGTAAGATTATTTGCTTGAAGTTGCTTGGAATAAATGTTACATGACTTTTTCTGCTTTGATGAAGAGATGTGAATTACATTTATCACCACCAGAAATGATCGAATTTCATATTTGTAAATTTGTTCACACTTCGTTTGGTGGTAAAAGGTGAATTGCGTTATGGATTCAGTTACCACTGACCATAACGCAATTCTATGACGGAATGCATAATGGAATGCCTTTAGAGGCATTACGTTATTCATTCCGTCATAATAGAAGTCTATGGGCTGTAAAACAGATTTGTCCCGTTTGTTATGCAGGGGAGTCCTCTCCTGCATAACTGAAACAGGACGGATCCGTTTTGCAGCCCATAGACTTTTCTATTATGACAGACTGAATAACGGAATGCCTCTAAAGGCATTCCATTATGCATTCCGTCATAAAATTGCATTATGGTCCGTGGTAACGGAATTCATAATGCAATTCACATTTTACCACGAAACAAAGTGTGAACGAATTTCATAAGCGGAAATTCGCTCATCCCCAATCACCACCAGTAAACAAGCTATATCGAAATTTCTGTTAAGGGCTCAGTGTTTGGCGTCTGTATGTGGAAATGATCTCTATTTGCAGCTTAGCTTAAGCTCATGAATATGTCTGACAAGGCATATGCAAATAATACTGAGTAAAGCAAAATGTAAATGTAGCATTTTTTATTTTTCTCCCTTTTTAGAGCTGGATCTTGAAGAGTTTGCAAAAGTGCTAAGCGAGAATGGGGCTGTAACTGAATGAGAAAACCGTGCGCTGGAGCTTTGGTCCAAGAGCAAGCAAATGTTTTGCAAGATGACGTCATTAATAAACATGTTCTTTAACATGAGGCTTATTAGTACTTCTGTACTATACATTAACCGTTCTCTAAGTATTTTGCAATATTGAGCCAAAAAAAAGATTTTCTTTTTAAAGTTCAAAGTTAGGCTAGGTTCACACAAACTTGGTCATTTCTATTCCATCAGAGGAGCAGACCAACGAAAATAACCAAATTGCAGGATTTGACACATAACTTACATGAATGGAGCTAAATAGACTACATTTTCTATAATGGAGTCCATTTGGTTTCTGTTCGGGACACCACCTTTTTACCGGACAAAAAAGGTCTGCATGCAGGACTTTTTTTGTTCGGTCTTCAATGGAATTTTTGGTGAAGTCCTCAAACAGAGCCTCCGGTGCCGATATGAACAAGCCCTTACATAACACTTGTGGTGTTATAGATACAGCCTACATCTATCAGGGTACTTGATGCAATTCTGAGAATAGTGATTTTGATAACCCTGGATTTGATTCATGTAAATGTTGTTTAAAAGTTTATTCTGCAACAGTTAAATCTATACTACTGCCCTAAACCCCTATATTTTAAAGGGGTTCAGTAACTTTATCTTACTCTATCAGCAACTAACTGACACCCGGGACCACCGCCGATCAGCTGTTTGAGAAGGCAGCAGCACTCGCAGTAGAGTCGTGACCTTCTCGTCGTTTCCCAAAGGCCAGTGACTTCATGACTATTACATTGGCCTGGGTGCAGCTCGGCCCCATTGAAGTGAATGGGGTTGAGCCTCACCCAGGGCAGTGAAATAGTTGTGACATCACAGGTCTGTGGGAAACGGCGAGAAGGCCATAACTCTACTGTTAATGCCACTGCCTTCTCAAACAGCTGAACGGCGGGGGTCCTGGTTGGCGGACCCCCACCCATCAGATACTGAGGATCTATCCAAAGGTATAGAATCCTTTTAAGATCATTGAGAAAGAGTAGAACCCCATAGTGTGGAATGTATGTTGATTTGCCAGTTGTTTTACTGTTCCCCTTGTTGGTTGGTCTCCCTGTGCCAACATTGATTGGACAGTCTCAGACCGTGCTGGGACACATCCCTTACTGTTAACATACAGTTGCTAATTTATTAATAAACCTAGTATGAATAATAAAGGAATGGCACAACATAGTCATAAAACTTGTGGAATATTAGTATTTACTAAAAGAAACATATCAGGACAAACTATGTCAAACTTAATAGAAAATTGGACACTAATTAAGCAAAAGGCATAACTGTCAAGTCGAAGGAAAGTTGCAAATTATTTAAACAGTAGGCCATAATAAGAGAAGGAAGTACAACCTGTCAATCATCTTAAACACTGGGAGGAATTTATCACGCTCTGCACTCCAGAGAAAGTTGCAAAATAGGACTTTGCGGTTTATTGGGGTTATTTGTTCAAAATGTTGTGCCTTTTTGCACCACTCATTTGGGTAAATATCAAAGTGGGCATGGTCTGCTTTACGTAGTTATCAATGAACCTTTTTAAAAAGGTTGCTTCAGTAGGGGGTTGTGGTGGTGTCAAAAAAACAAAACTGTAGCATTTCTAGATAAGTGTTTTCTGAGACTTAAATACTGATAGCCTGTCCTCCTGGATAGGTCATCCGCATCTGATTGGTGGAGGCCCGACACTCCCGCTGATCAGCTGTTTGAGAAGGCAGCAGCGCTCCAGTTAGTGCCTCAGCCTTTTCATTGCTCACCAAGCACAGCGCCATACATTATATAGCGGCTGTAATTGGTATCGTAGCTCAACCCAATTCACTTCTAAGGGGCTAAGTTGCACCTAGGCTACGTGACCGATGAACGTGTCGTCACATGGCCTAGGGAAAGCTGAGAGAAGACTGCGGTGCTACTGCAAGCGCCAGTGCCTTCTTAAACAGCTGTTCAGCATGGGTCCCTCAGGATAGATCATCAGTATAGAAGTCTTGGAGAACCCTTTTAAAGATGAACCATATTTAACGAACAGCATGCAAAATTTGTGTTGGCCTACTTTGTGCCAAATTTATCAGACCTAACACTGACTTAAGATATTACCCTCATGATAAATTCCCACCTATCTGTATTTCCTGTGGCATTTATCAAAGAGCAGGGATGAAGACCACTATTTTTTCGCTTTGGAGAAGTTGCCCAGATATACCGCAGATGAGAAATTTAAACCACAAAGTCCTGTACTGCATCAAAGGGGTGATCTTCACATTGTTGATATTGTCCCTTTCAAATTTTGTGCTTTCTATAAAGTTGCCATGTGTTCATTTCTCATTCTAAAATAAAGAATTTGATTCTGTTGTAGTGGCTAGCACAACGCATATTATTTACAGTCAATCTGCTACCTCCAAGAACAGTTTCTTAGCAAGCATATCAACCCATGTAGGGTAGATGCCGTGAAACATGCTTCTTTTTGTTTTTATGCAAATATTGTTTTCTGGTGTACTGTGGGTGGGGCCACTATTCGGTGCACCGTTGCTCTGCCAGTGATGTTGCCCAGCACTGACCCTTACTGTTTGATTGACAGTGAGATTTTTAGAGTCCGTTGCAATGACACAATGCATGAAAAAAAAAAAAAAAAAAAAACGAGAAACAGATTTTCACATGAAAGGTATGGTTATGTTTTGGGGCATCAAAGCTTACACCCAGTGTCTGAGTCCATGATCGAAGACCACTCATATCACGGATCATGAACCGCTCAGATGTAAGCACGGCTTCTTAGTGGTCTACCCGGAGTGGGCTGCCTGTGGCAGGGCTTAATCTTGGTATAGCAAGCAAGATTGTATTTTCAAAACCCTAGGGAGTGCTAAAATACAACAAAATAAAAAATGCATATCACTCCCCCTTTCACAAATAAAAATAAACCAAAAAACAAACATTAGAGATGAGCGAATTTCTTAAATTCGATTCAGTCGGTTCGCCAAATTTTCCATAAAGATTTGATTCCATCCGAATTTATTTGTGGCGAATCGCGTAAAAAAAAAGGCTATTTCCTGGCTGTAAATAGCCTGTATAGTAGTGTAGAGCACTGTGCCTTGCAGAAACACACACAGGGAGTCTGCTGTGGTAGTGAAACAATACTGTCAGTATGGACAGGCATCGCTCTTAGAATCACTGCACACTTCACTTATTTGGGCAGTTATGGGGCCAAAACTGACCAAATAACTCAAGTGTGAAATCAGCCTTACAGGTCAATGTTAGCACCAGGTATAAAGAACCATGCAGAGGCCCAAGATCCTACTATAGCCTGAAAGAGCGCACTCCTTTTACACCGTCGTCAACTAATTCCACATAGATTTCTACAGAACCTGTTCTATTAAATGCTTATACAATCGAGCTAATTGTTGGCTGAGTCCTTGCCATTTTGGCTTTTCTTATATCCATTCAAATGGTAGTTTTTCGCTTTCTCCATGTCTTTTAGGTTTTGGTTGCCATTTTAAAGCATTTGCGATCATTTTAGCTGAGCAGCCTACATGCTCCAGGTTCGGATATGTCCACTCCAAAGATGTCCTATATTTAAATTTTGGTCTATTCTGGTAGCGGAATCCATAACGGGATGCTTGGATAACCCGAACTTTGGAAAACGAACTTAAAACAGAAGTTCGCTCAACTCTACTGGTGAATAGTTTCTTTAGTAGACAGGTGAATGAAACTGCTCATCAGCGACTCGACTTAAGCTGCTTCTGATGGAGCTGGTACTGCTCCTTCTCACCTACCCCCATTTAACAGCCATGGCAGTGGAACGTGAGCGCAGAGGGCCCCCCCCCGGTCAGACATGTGCCCAACTGACTGCATAGGAAGTCTCGATAGTAGTTCAGTTTGTACTCCCTCTCAGCGGGTGTAAAAAAAAAAAAAAAAAAGCCCCCCCATTTTGGATCGGTAGCGAGGGTCTAACATTGTAGAGAGCCAGTAGTTATCCCTCTGCTGAATAGTGACAATTCGGCTGGCACTATGCAAGCAAATAAGCATGCATCGGGCTATTTGCGCAAGTGATTCGGAGGGACTGCCTGCTCCCATCATCACTGCATACTGGCATGGTATGCCTAGATCATCTGCCTCGTCTTCTTTATCGCCCTGTAACTCCTCCAGCTGCTCCTGCTCTTCTTGTCACCTGTGTAGAAAAACAGCCATTTCATGTCGTCCTTCTCCTTCTCTAGTTCAGTCCCCACAAAGTTCATGTGCCCGTGATATGTAGTGAATCGGTGGAATGAGGTTGTTCATCCCGTAGTGACTGACAAATAAAGTGGCCTTCTAAAAGGGCCTGAGCAAACGGCAGGTGTCACGAATGAGCTGCCACTGGCTAACGTTGAAGTTATACAGGGGAGTACCTCTGTATCATTAAGAAATCGTTTATGGCTTTTCAGGAACCGCCTCACAACCAGATTGAACACATGCACCATGCAGGACGCAAGGCTCATCCCTCCTTGACACAGCGCCAACACCATGTTCTTCCTGTTGTCGGTCACCATGGTTCTGATTTTGAATTGTCGAAGAAGATTAGATTTCTTGATGAAGGACGCGGAGCAGTTTCTCCCCTGTGTGACTCCGTTTGCCCAGGCAAACTAGGTGCAAAACAGCGTGACACTGCCATGCCCTGCACATGTGGTATGCTAGAGAAGCACTGTGAATTGTCCCTGCAGTGGAGGCTGAGGACACAGTGGAGGATGAGGTGCAGAGTCCACTACTTGGAATGGGAGGGACTGTAGCACCATCAACTTGGCCAGGAGCACGTTCAGCTTCTGCGCTGTTGGTTGAGTGCACGCATACTGTTGTCTCTTGGCAATCGCTTCAGTGATCGATTGCTGACGGAATGACTGACCAGCAGTAGGAGGAGCAGGAGCATCAGGACCAGCAGATGGGAAGGACAGACAGTTCCCTTTGGCTGAGGTGGTGGAGTCTTGACTGCATGAAATTGGGTGCATGCCACATCGGAGCCACGGTTCTCCCAGGCCACTTTATGGTGATGCTGCATGTGTTGACGCAGGGCTGTAGTGCCAACATTGGCACTCTCGCCATGCTTCACCTTCTGCCCACAAATTTGGCAAATGGCCATGTTTACCTCCTCCTCCGGCAGCCTAAGAAAAAATTGCCACACCGCCGAGTATGGCCCAACACTCCACGCTGACTGCCTGCTACCGCTGCCTCTGTGAACCCCTGCACTGCTACTTTCTGTGCAGGTAGGCTCCTGCGAAGCGGGTGGTCCACCCTGGGCACCTTTGGCTCCCACTGCTGTCACCCTGCTGACTCACGGCCACGCTACCACCATGCTGGCTCAGCCACTGCCTCACGCGCAAGCTGCCACCCTCTTCTGATTATGAAGCCCCTTCTTCACCCAGCTCCCAACTGCAATCGGCTACATCATCTTCACGCACTACTGTCAGCACGTCACTGATGTCCCCCTCAACGGTCTCAAGGCCAGGAGCCTGACCGCTCGCAACACCTGCTCTCACGTGACTCTCCTAATCACTACTTGCCACATACCATAGGAAGCGTCGGATGTCTTCTCCAGATCTTGGCTGTGCAGTAGCTTCTGACTGTCCTCTAGTAGCTCGCCTTCGCTGAAAAGTAGAGCCGAGCCTAAGGCATATAATACTTCTTGGGCTAAGGGAACAGAAAATGAAAGAGGGCCTACTCCCGGGCCATGCCAACTAAGGGTCGTGTCAGAGGAACCCACTGACTCTTGGCTGGGGGTGTCTGATGTCACTTGCGTTCAAGCACCGCTGGCTTGCTAGTCAACATACGACCGCTAGATATGACAGCGGGAGCTCAGGCCTCTCTCTGCGACTCCTGCTGACACCCCCCCCCCCTCATTCTTCTGCTGCTACTTCTGCCTGCAAAACATTCTGGCAACTGCCCATTCCTTTTGAAGGGCCTATCACCTGTCTGTCTGACATACTGTATAATAAAATAATTAAATTAAAATTACAAAAAAGGCTGTAGTACAATTTAACTTCACCGCAGAACGGCAATAAAGACCAAAAAAGACCTATTCTTTTATCTGTTAATACACCCCAAAAAAGTAAATATCACAATTCACCACAGAACGGCTAATATAGGGGACGTACATTTATTTCCTTTCAATACCCCCCACAAATGGCTGTAGTACAGTGTAACTTCACCGCAGAATGACAATTAAGATGTATTTTTTTTCCTATTAATACACACCAAAAAAATATATATATATAACAATCACAATTCACCGCAGAACGGCTAATAGGATGTACATATCTTTCCTATTAATACACCCTGTAAATGGCTGTAGTACAATGTAACTTCACCGCTGAATGGCAATTATGACATATATTTCTTTCCTATTAATACACGCCCCTAAAAAAAAGTAAAACAAGGTAAAGTCAACGCAGATCGGCTAATATGACATATGTATATTTCCTATTAATACACCCAGTAAATGGCTGTATCACACAGAACGTGCACCCCAATAACAAGCAAGGTTTGCTGGAATTACTGATGTATCATATAGTGCAAACAACCTAAAAGTAGCAGGTGTAATAGAATTGCTCCTATTACCCAGGCTGTACACTCTCCTATTGCACCCTGTTCTCCTTTTATAGTGTAGATGATGCCTCCCTATCCTTTCCCTACACCTTGAATAATCTTTCCCTGAACTTGTAAATCATTTTTTCAGCACAATGAAGTCTTTCCTAACACTGACCCTAGTGCCAGCTGACACCTCTTCCTGCACTAAGCACACTGGAAAATGGCTGAGGCTATTTATAGGGCGGTGACATCACAGGGCCTGGCTGGCTGCTGATTGGCTGCATGCATGGCATTGTGGATGATCCCTCGTTCCCAGAGTTCTTTGCTCCATGTCCTAACACGTGCAGCAGCCATTTTAGGAAAAAAATGTAATTCGTTACCACAAAGCGTGAGGAAGTTCAGCTTTGGTGGGAATCAAATTTTCCCTGAAATTCGAATCAAATTATACTTCGTCAACTTCAATTCGCTCATCTCTAATAAACATAATTGGTATAGTCCAGTCCGAAAATGGACAAATGGATATACAAAGAAATCAATTCTAAACTAATCAAATTTGTCTTGAATTTACTGACAAATCAGATTGCCAGCAAATCCAAAACTTGTGATTCGAACAAATCATTCAAAATAACACCCACCCTTTTACAGATAAGAAGATATACAGCAGGGAAGATAAGAGGATCACATGACCCTGAGGGTTACCCTGGCTGGCAGGCTTGCCCATAATGTCTTTCAGTCAGCCTCAGCCAACCAGGAGGGATAATAATGTGTGTTGCAGGCACTATATATGATCCCAACCAGGGAATCCATGTGTATTCTGAGAATGTACATTGATGGGACAGGATGTCTGTCAGGCAGCAAAGAATGCTTTACCTTTAGATACACAATACAGTTAGTTTAGGGTCAGACAGGGGCAGTCTTAAGGAAGACAGTAGCTTGCTAGTTAGGTTTAATTGGTAGAGAAAGGTTTAGCTAGGGAAAGGACAGGGTTAGTGTAGTGAGTGTGTAATTGAACACTGTCACATTGAGTGCTGCACTTCCACATCGATATTTAAAGCTATAGTACTCTATTAATGTATATTAACCCAAACTACATCACATAATTCATAAACACACACACAGAAATCTTGTACAACATTCAACCAATATGTCCATCATGTTCCATTTTGTTCGATACTGTACTGCTGCAGCTGTGAACCCTACCCTCTTAAGTATAAAAAAAACTTTAAAAAATACTACTCCATAAATGCTTAATTTTTACTGCTTTTGTAAAATTCTATTGCGTCTACATTTTCAATGGTGAAATATATTTTCTTTAAAATAGCACCTGTTGATACTCCCCAAAAAAGGGATCATTTTTGGACCATTTATTAAAAATAACCAGCTATTGTTTCTTCCAATATATTCGTGTGTATAAATACAAGCATATATCATTCCCCAAAAGGCATCATTTTTGAACTATTTGTTACTACTGGCAAACATGTGTTTACCTATAGCCATATATTTTAATGTAGCTACGACATTACTAAGGGCTCTTTCACACTGGCGTTTTTGTTTTCCGGCATAGAGTTCCGTCCTCAGTGCTCTATGCCGGAAAAATCCTGATCAGGATCATCCCCATGCATTCTGAATGGAGAGAAATCCGTTCAGGATGCATCAGGATGTCTTCAGTTCAGGACCGGAATGTTTTTTGGACGCAGCAAATACCGCAGCATGCTGCGTTTTTTGTTCCGTCCAAAAATCCAGAACACTTGCCGCAAGGCCGGATCCGGAATTAATGCCCATTGAAAGGCATTAATCCGGATCCGGCCTTAAGCTAAACGTCGTTTCGGCGCATCGCCGGATCCGACGTTTAGCTTTTTCTCAATGGTTACCATGGCAGCCAGGATGCTAAAGTCCTGGTTGCCATGGTAAAGTGTAGTGGGGAGCAGTATACTTACCATCCGTGCGGCTCCCGGGGCGCTCAGAGTGACGTCAGGGCGCCCTACACGCATGGATCACGTGATCCATGCGCATGGGGCACTTTGACGTCATTCTGTAGCGCCCCGGGAGCCGCATGGACTGTAAGTATACCGCTCCCCCACTCCCCACTACTACTATGGCAACCAGGACTTTAATAGCGTCCTGGTTGCCATAGTAACCTCCAAAGCAATTCGAAGACTGATCAGGATCCTGATCAGTCTTCTAATGCTTTCAAGCGACTTGCGTTCTGACGGATCCGGCGGGACGGAAGTGCCTGCCGGATCCTCAGAACGCAAGTGTGAAAGAGGCCTTATGCAGTCTTGGCATAAAATAGCTTGAAATCAGTTGGAGACAGTCCTAGCAGAACCTAGAATGTCATATGACATTTCAAGGCAATCTGAGCACTTTTCATATGGGTCAAATTTATTTGTAACTGAATTGAATCTGCCAACTGATTTATTCGAATCAGACCTGAAATAAAATTAGCTCATCACTGTTGACGAAGTATTACAATATTAAATGGAGTTATCAAGTACAGTGAGTGTTGTTAACAGGAAAAAGAAATTAAAATGGCCTAATCACTATTTTCTGGTTGCTTCACCTCCCAAATTAATTAAGTGATCAAAAAGTCTTACCTACACTAAAATGGTATTAGTTAAAATTAACAGATCGCCCTGAACAAAAAAAAGCCCTTATACAGCTCTGTAGACAAAAGTATAACATTTATGGGTGCCAGAAGATGGCTATGCAAAGTAAAAAATGTGTTTCAAAGGTTTTTTTTAAGTACTAAAAAATAAGAAAACATAACCAATTATGGTATCACTGTAAGTGTACTGACACACAGAATAAAGGAATCATAATTTTTTACTGCAGAGTGAAGCCCAAGAAACGATGTTTTTTTTTCTTCAGTTCCCTTTACATTGTATGGAAAATTAAATGGTCCATTAGAAAGATAGAAACTTTTTCTGAAAAAAAAAAAAATGCGGCTAATACGGCTGTGTGGGCAAGACATAAATAAAAACTATGGCTTTTGGAAGGCAAGGAGTAAAAAAAACCTAAAATGGCTGTGTTAGGAAGGCATTATGCACACAAACGTATGTATTTTGTGGTCTGGAAACTGGGGATAGCGGTTGTGTGTATTCTTCACTTTCCTCTATCCCTGTTATAGAAATGTCTATTCTTATCCACAAAACAGACAAGAATAGGACAAGTACTAAATTGTGCAAAACGGATGCGGACAGCACATGGATGCAGTGGTGTAGCGTGGGGGGACGTTGCCCCGGGCGCAAAATTGGAGGGGGCGCCAGCAGGGCTCCACCGCCAATTAGGCAAAGTGAGGCGATTGCCCAGGCGGTGAGGCCCTGCTGACAAGTGGGGGGGGGGGGGGGGGCGGCGGCGGCGGCAGGGCACAGGGAGATGAGTGCTTGAATTTTGTCGAAGCTCTCATCTCCATAGTCATCTGTATCACTGTCCTCAGAACAGCAATACAGATGGATGCTGTGGGGCAGGGGAGAGTCGTCTCCCTTCCCCGTTCCTCTGATAGACTGCAGCTATACACAGGCCGGAAGAGGCCTTCATTGCATTGCTGCCAGCCTGATGGAGGTAAGTATAAGTGCACTTGTTACTGGCACATGATTGAGGGGGAATCTATGGGGGACACTTCTTACTGGCACATGATTGGGGGGAATCTATGGGGGCACTTCTTACTGGCACATTATTGGCGGCATCTATGGGGGCACTTCTTACTGGCACATTATTGGGGACATCTATGGGGGCACATCTTACTGGCACATTATTGGGGGGCACTGTGGGGGCACTTCTTACTGGCACATTATTGGGAGCAACGGGGGCATCTACTGAGGCCACAAAGAAGGGGTATTTTTTATTATGGGGGAAGGGGGGTGAGGAACACTATGGGGGCTTCTACTGAGGCCACAAAGAAGGGGTATTTTATACTGGGACACATTATGGTGGGTACTATGGGGAAGGGGGAGAGTACTATGGTGTCATCTACCGGGGCACTAAGAAGGGGTATTTTATTCTTGCAAATTATGGGGGACACTGAGCGCATCTACTGGGGCACTATATATGGGGCATTTTATACTGATACATTATGGGGGGCACTAGGAGGAAGGGGGGAGAGGAGCACTATATGGGCATTTACTGGGGGCACTATATAGGAGTATTTTATACTGGCACATTATGGGGACATTAGCTCACTGGGGGCATTAAAAGGGTGTATTTTCCCCACGCCTCCACAACGGCACTACCTGGAGGATATCCCGCCTTCTCAGGGACAGGAAACAGCTGTGAGATCAGCCAATAAAAGGCCCCTCCCTCTTACCTCTCCAGTTGTTTCCTGTCCCTCTGAAAGCAGGATCGTGGATCAGCAATGTGGCGCAGGGCCTTTAGGTTTGTTAACCTGCCTTTGCCGGAGGGCCGCTGCAAGAGAAGGGGTCGCGGGGAAGAGAGTATTCTCCTCCCTCCTCTCGGTGTAAATCCAGCATGCACCAGTAACCCCGGGCTTCCTTTCCCATGTTCCAGTGGGACCGGCAGATCTGTGGTAAGGGAGCATTCGTGGGGCCTGGGAACGCTCCCATCGTCCTCCTGACGTGGCGCAATGACGTCCATACGTGGGCATCAGCACATTGGGGGGCGGGGTGCTGATGTCATCGTGCCTACCAGGAAGTGAAAATGAGGAGCGCCGGCTTCTCTGTGCTCCTCGTGCGGTGGTGTACTCTGCACATCTCCTGGGCAGCATGTCTCTGCAGGGGGAATGCGACACCACCAGAAAACCCACAGATGTCTCCAGGCCCTCCAGCCTAGTAAGTCTCCTCCCTAAGTATTAAGATTGGGGTGTATTTTGCACTATCCTCCTGTATTAGGCACTTGCCCCTTTTTAGGTGGCAGTTTCCCTTTTTTTTTATATAAAATGGATTATATGCAACAATTGTCTACTGGCTTGTGCCTAGGGGAGAGAAAGCATTACAGGGGTACAGTGCCTGAAAAGGAAATGTGCCATATGTAAGAAAGCGCTCCCTGGCTTTTCCAAGAAACCTGTGTCAAAAATGCTGCAACAGGGTAGTCTCTGAGGAAACCCCTTCCCTTGTTGAGAGTCTGAGGACCATGATTAAAGAGGAAGTCGGTGCAGCAGTAGAGGCAAAACTGTCCGCCCTCCCGTCCAAAGCCTCCACTTCAATACCACAATGGTGGAACAGGCTTCTGATGTGGATGAGGGAGAACTTTCTTCTGACACAGATTCTAATGTTTCTGAAGATGCTTCGGGACGACCTCTATTTTCAATTGAAGAGACAGTCTCTTTTGAGGACTATAAGAGCCACAATCAACTTGGAAGAACCGAGAGATCCATTGTCGGTTCAAGACCAAATGTTTGCAGGTCTTGCAGACAGAAATAAACGTGTATTTCCGGTCCATAATAAAATAAAGACCCTTATACAGAATGAATGGAAAGAACCTGAAAAAAGACGAGCTGCCTCCAAAATGTTCAAAAGGAAATATCCATTAGCGGAGGAGGACTCAGCTGCCTGGGACAAGACTCCTAGGGTTGACGCCCCGGTTGCTAGGACCTCCAAAAAAAAATCAGCTTTACCCTTTGAAGATCTAGGGTTGCTTAAAGACCCCATGGATAAGAAATGCGAGTCGCTTCTTAAAAAAAACAGGAGTCCTCTACTACCATATTAAGGCCAGGAATCTCTGCGACCTACACGGCCAGGACCTTGTCCTTGTGGCTGGGACAGTTAGAGGAACACATTGAGTCCAGTACCCCTAGGAAAGATATTATGGCTTCCATCCCAATGTTAAAGCAAGCCTCCAATTTCCTGGCAGATGCCTCAGCTGATATGGTGAAGCTATCAGCTAAGACAGCTGCTCTTTCCAATGCATCTCGCAGGGCGATCTGGTTAAGGTCCTGGTCTGGAGATATAGCATTAACAAATAGATTATGTTCACTACCATGCGAGGGCGATCGAGTATTCAGCACCGCACAGGACGACATCCTTGAAAAGGCTTCAGACAGTAAAAAAGGATTCCCGATGGAATCAAAATTCTGGCTTCAGACAGAAAAAAAGGATTCCCGATGGAATCAAAACTCTATCACCAAAGACGTTCCTTTCGACCCCAGAGACGTAGTAGGCCTGACCAGAAGAAAACAGAACCAAGTTCTTCATGGCAGACGTCTAAAGGAAAAAGTAAAGGTTTCTTGTTTAACCCCGCCAAGTCTGCTTGACCCTCTTCCCAATGACGCCAGATGAGCAGTGGGGGGAAGACTGAAACTCTTTTACGCAGCCTGGGAAAATATTCAGGCCTCTCCCTGGGTACTATCTATCATAAGAGAAGGGTACCGTTTGGAGTTTGTACATCTTCCTGACAGATGCATGGAAAACTCCAGACTACAAGAAGAAGATCGGAAAGCAAAGGACTGTTTTATGATAACATTTGACCTTGCAGATGCTTATTATCACTTTCAATTTCAAGTTCTGCCGTTCAAGGTTACAAACTTTTTTCATGTGGCAGAAATCCTGCTCATTCCATATTTAGACGACTTTTTAATCGCAGCACCATCAGAGAATCTTCTTCAGGTTCAGCTTCAGAAAATACTTGTCACCCTTGCAAACCTAGGCTGGATTATAAACCGGCAGAAATCCTGTCTTCTCCCCTCACAAAAAATATTTTTACTAGGAGTGTTATTGGATTCCCAGGTGATGACCGCCTTTCTTTCGGATCAGAAACAACAGCATCTAGTCTACATTATCAAAAAGTTCCAGAGGCAAAAAGTATCCTCGATCAGGGAGATAATGACTATTCTAGGTCTTATGACCTCCACAATTCCATCAATAAAATGGGCTCAGTACCGCTCAAGAATTCTTCAGTCATTTCTATTGAAAAAATGGGACAAAAAGCAATTGTCGGGGGGGCATGGCTTCGACATGGCCGCGTGAAGACGTCTCTGCTAAGAGCTCCGGGTCCTCTGCTCAGAATACCACAGAGGAACGGCGCTTTCCCGGTCTCCCACAGGCAATGTCTAAGGGGAGAAGTTCCAGGAGCCAGCCTGCCGTCCCTCCTGCTCAAACCCTCGGGCGATTCCTCAGATCCGGGCACCTAGACCGCCCGAGTGCGGAGGCCTCCATAGACGCGCCTGCTACACTGAGGCCTATGGCGCAGCCCTTCATCCCGGCACCGGCGCACCCCGTTACCTCTCCTCATGCCTCCCTCCAGCGTGCCCAAGAGGCAGCTCGAACATCACAGATGCCAGGCGGGCGACTGCCTGACCAGCTGCAGCCCGACCTGCAGAACAACCATGAGGCTGGGGCCAGACATGACGATCCGGCCTTGCAGGTACCACACTTCTCCCCCCTGGTGACGGAAACCCCATCACCCAGCCAAACCCTGCCGGACATATTCTCTACCCCCTCTCAACCACCGGGCTCACTTTCTGGGGTCCCTCCCCCACCTGCCTCCCTGGATCACACCCTAGCTGAATTGTGGGAGATGGTGAAGGCCTTACCCACCAGAATTGATCTGGAGCAACAAGTGGCATGCATAGAGGCCACCAACACTCAGTCATTGCAGGCTGTCCAAGAATCAGTACAGGCCATAGAAGTCAGAGTGGCCTCACTTGAGCAACAATACTCTGCTGTTACGTCAGAGGTAGCCTCCCTTACTACCATTTTGGCGTCTCACACTGATCAAATGAAGGAGTTTTCTCTCCACCTAGATGATGTGGAAAACAGAGGCCGCCGCAACAATCTCAAGATACGGAACCTTCCTGAAACCGTGACAGGCAAACACCTGCATGATGCAGTGATATCTATCTTTAACAAGCTCCTTGACAGACCTCCTCGGTCCGAAATTGAACTGGACAGAGTCCACCGCACTTCAGGTCCGAGATCGCGTGATTCCGACCAGCCACGTGACGTCATCTGCAGAGTGCATTTCTACAAGGTCAAAGAGGATATACTCCGAAGAGCCTGGAAGAAATGTGAGGTCCTATTTGAAGGTTCTCCTGTTTTAGTGCTCCCAGATGTCTCCCGCCTAACTCTCCTCAAGAGACGCCTGGTCCGCCCTCTCCTTGATGCTGCTTTGGAAACTGGAGCGTCTTACCGCTGGGGCCATCCGTTTCATATTATTCTGCGAAAATCTGGTTGTCTATCTATGTCTGTCCGCTCTCCTGAGGACCTTCCGGTAGTGTTTGAATTTTAGGGTATCCCACCGGTGGAGGTTCCTGACTGGACTGCTCCGCCGACGCTCCAGGCCCAATCTACCAGAAGTGGTAACACGTGGGGGAACCTACCTCCATTACCCCAGAGGCCCACAGCTGACCGCTTCAGCAAGCCGTGGCGACGCACCCAGCAGTCTCCACTGCCACAACGCCGGTCACCTACACGTTGATTGGGTCCTGATGTAGTATCGCTGAATCTGTTGCCTTATACTGGTTACTGTTATTTTTTATCTATATTAGAATTGCTTTCTTCACCTTAGTGCCAGTGCTCCACAATTCACATACTACCGCCCTGGTCCTCCTTGCTTTTTGCTTATAGGGTTTACCGTTGCTTGTTCCTCTCACATTTCTCTTGCACTCATACTGAGGTACTTGGATGCTCTCTTTATATGTCCAATCTTTGACCAGTCGTTCCATTTCCCCCACTAGGGTACTGTGCTACAGCTTCTTTGGCCTTTACGTCCAGAGTAGTCGTTGCACAGTTCATTTGCTGGTTGGCTTCTCCTTAGGATTTACCCCCTTCTGAGATTTAATCTCAACTTTCCCTCTTCCTTCCCTTGCCTTTTCTTTCCTTTTGCCCTCCTTATCCCTTCCACCTTCCTCTGTCTCCTCTCTCACCCGCCTACGTGTCTCCTGTGCTACTAGGATGCCACCTAACTATTCTAGACAACCGGTTCCTAACTCTGATGTGCTCTTGATCTCCCTTAATGTACAGGGCCTGAACAAGCCAGAAAAGAGATCCTCCCTTCTCCGTCTCCTCTGGAAAAAGAGGGCGCAAATAGCGTTCATCCAGGAAACGCACTTTCGGGCCGATGCGATCCAACCCATTAAAGACAGGCGTTTCCCGTATGCGTACCACAGCGCCTCTCCGGACTCCAAGAGGGGTTTCCATCCTTATTTCTAACTCCATATTCTGGGAGCAGCTGGACACTCGGACTGATGGAGCGGGACGTTACCTCTTCGTGAAGGGTAAGCTAGCGGGTTCGACCTTTACGTTAGCTACAGTGTACTCCCCCAACTCAGGTCAGGTTAGATTTATAGATTCAGCCTTGGCAGCTTTATCCGAATTTGCAGAGGGGACTCTGGTTCTGGGGGGTGACTTCAATATACCCATTGATCCAGTGCTAGATTCCTCTAGGGGCCAGTCCTATCTTCTTCGCTCCATGCACAACAAACTTCGCGACCTGCTTTATGCTCACCAGTTATTAGATACATGGCGTGTTCTGAATCCGACATCAAGAGACTATACATTCTACTCCAGGCCTCATAGTTCCTACTCACGACTGGACTATTTCTTCCTTAATCACTCCCAGTTAGACCAGTTGTCTGATGCCCAGATCGACTCCATACATTTTTCCGATCATGCTCTTATAGCCGTGTCAATTTCACTCCCAACATATCAAGCTAGAGCCTGGCATTGGCAGCTTAATTGCTCCCTTTTACAGGACTTACAAATCTGTGCTGAGGTCAGGAAGGATCTGACCGATTATTTCTCAGTGAATGTGACACCAGACAGCGATCCTCTTACTGTCTGGGAGGCGCACAAATGTGTAATTAGAGGCACCTTCATTAAAGTTGGATCACGCCTCAAAAAGGAAAGGGCGCTGACTCTTTTTTACCTTGTTGTCCAAGATTAACTTCCTGGAACAACAACATAAAACATCTCTGGACGCACACTTGGGGGCCGAATTGCTACGGCTGAGAGAGCAGGTCCGGTCGTTGTGCCTATCTAAGGCAAAAGCAACCTTGGTGAAATGCCGTTGGCATTTCTATGAACATGGCAATAAGCCGGGTAGAACACTGGCAAGAGCACTTCGTACGGCGAGACAGACAACATATGTTCCCCACCTGTTAGACTCCGCGGGCAGACGTACAGTTCTTCCCTCCAAATTGGCCGAGTCCTTCAAGGACTACTACTCCGCTTTGTATAATCTTCATGACACCGAGACACATGACCCAGACAGTATGTTGCCCTCGATGCAGTCATATATTACGGCTTCGGGCCTACCTCGACTCCCACCGGAAACGATTAGCACATTGGAGTCCCCCCTAACCGCTGCGGAACTTTTGTCTGCCGTGAATGACTCTCCAACAGGGAAAGCCCCAGGGCCTGATGGCCTTCCCCTATCCTATTATAAGACCTTTATGGATTTGCTGTCCCCACGGTTTTTAGAGGCTTTTAACTCCCTGGATAGCCCCAAAAGTGTGCCTATTGACACACTCAGGGCCCCACATTACGGTAATCCCCAAGGAGGGTAAAGACCCGGCCTTGTGCCAAAACTATCGGCTGATCTCCCTGATTAACGTTGACCTGAAATTGTTCTGAAAAATTTTGGCCACGCATCTCATCCCTCACCTACATCAACTGGTCCACTTAGATCAGGCTGGATTCATGCCCCTGAGGGAAGCCCGTGACAACACCACTCGGGCCATCAACCTGATATACAAAACAGTGATGTCCTTGTAAGGCATGATGAAGCGCGTCTAGCGTGAAACGGCTGTACCTCCAGTGATTTATGTGCACAGACCTGCTTGACCCTATCTTAAACAAGTACAATAAATTGGATGTTTTATCTTGGAATTGGTGAGTTCCGCTATCTCTCTCTATCTTTCCTTCAAGTACACAATTGTATCTACTTCAGCAGAGCACCACCCATTTACTGAATCGCACTACCTGTGTCCTCATCTTAACCTCGCATGAACTGGTCAGGTGTAGCAGTGCCGGCAGCGCTTTCTTCTCCTGTTTGTATTCGATAGAGTAAACTGGACGTTCATATTTGCCACGTTATCTCATATTGGTCTGGGAGACTCCATGCTGGCCCGTATCCTCAACATCTACTCCAAACCAACGGCCTTAGTCAAGGTGTATGGTCAGTACTTGACGGGTTTCACCATCAGGAATGGTATCCGGCAAGGTTGCCCACTTTCTCCCTTGATTTTTATTCTGAGTCTAGAACCTCTCTTAGGTCACATTAGAGCTAGCAAGGACATCACAGGCATTTAAATCCAGGGTACCCACCACAAAGTCGCGGCCTACGTGGACGACTTGTTATTCTTCCTCACCAACCTACGAGTGTCCATTCCAAACCTTTTTCGGGAGCTCAACACTTATGCACACCTCTCGGACTTCAAAATAAACTATCAGAAGTTGGAGGCGTTGAATCTCACTGTTTCCCCGAAGACGGTTGTGGAATTGCGAGACTCTTTCCCTTTTAAGTGGGCACGGTCCACCCTCAAATATCTTGGTATACACCTGACACCACTCCTATCTGACCTATACACGGTTAACTACCTTCCTCTACTACGACGGATACAGTCTGACCTGGAGCGATGGCGCTTAGGTACATTCTCCTCGTTTGGCAGAATAGCCATATTTAAAATGAATATCCTGCCTAGGGTCCTATACCTTTTTCAAGCATTACCAATACATATCCCTAGATTGTTCTTTCATTCCCTCTTGAAATCCTTGACGCACTTTGTGTGGGCCGGTAAGACTCCTAGAATTGCGCGGTCGGTCCTCTTTCGCCCGAAACTCAAAGGTGGTCTGAGCCTACAGGACTTCGTCACATATCATAGGGCCTCTCACCTCCTGAGAATTGTGGATTGGTGTAGGCACCAACCCAATAAACAATGGGTGCAGCTAGAACAATCGTTTATCCATACTTCGTTACCCTCGACACCCTGGCTGGATTCCCATGTTCCGCTAGAGGCGCGTCTACATCCCACTATTGGCCCCACATTGAAGTGCTTCTCGTCCGTCAGATCCAACTTGGACATTTCTCCCTCACCATCCCCGATGTTTCTGATCCTGGGCAATCCCCAGTTCCCTCCAGGTCTTGAGCAAGGCCCATTCAAGGAACTAATCGGGAAACACATATTCACATCATTTCATCCTGGCGGACTCTTGGTCCCTCCCTGTCCCTGACACTACTCCTGACGCTCCACCGATCCTCCCCTCGTGGCAGACACAACAATTACAACACTTTTTCTCTACTCTGCCTCCGCCAACGACCTTTCGTAAGACCAAAACGGAGTTTGAACTTTGCTGCGATCAGGGGGGGCTCGATGAGACACGCCCTTTCCAGAATGTATGGTCTCTTGGTCTCGCCTTCAAATCAATCACCTCAAAATTATATACTTAACTGGGAGCGGGACCTGGGTCTATCTTTTTCAGCAGAACAGAGAGACAGACTCTATGTCTGTTCACACAAATCCTCCATAGCTAGCAACATCCAGGAAGCGGGTTTTAAGACCCTTTCTAGGTAGTATAGGGTACCTACGAAATTGAACTCTCTCATACCTACAGTCTCGCCAATCTGTTGGCGATGTGGCGATGCCAGGGGAACGATGCTCCACACCTTTTGGGAGTGCTCAGTCCTTCAGAGTTTCTGGGAAGGGGTATGGCGTACTACCTCAAAATTCACTTCTATAGTCCTGCCGAAGAAACCGGAGGTCTTCCTGCTCCATCAGTGCGCTTTGTCCATGTCTACTTACAAAAAATCAGTGATTCGTCATCTGATAAACGCAGCGCGAGCTTGCATCCCCTGTATGTGGAGACAAACAGCTGCCCCCACCCTGGCCATGTGGATCGCAAAAGTACAGGACATTATAAGAATCGAGGATCTCACGGCTTCTATGAGAAACCCTGAAAGTAAGTTTCGCAAAACTTGGAGTAGCTGGATAGCCTTTCAAGATTCACAGGAATTTAAACTTCTCTTATCAGAGTGATATCAGTGACGTCCAGCCAGGGGATCCTTTTGTAACCCATATTCTTTTTGTCGTTACCTGAATGCTGCCTCCTCCTCTTTCCTCTCCTTTCTCCCCTGTTCCTCTCTCCCTTCCCCCTCATCTATTGATCCTTTTGCAACCTGCTGTCCCAACACTTGTTTATTATACGGCTGTTCTTTTGTGGGGAGACTCTCTGTCGCCCTTATCGGGAACTACCCAGGACGATTTATTGGTTTACTTGAAAGGGTGTCATGTTTGTGATAATGTTACCCTGTGTCACATGTTCGAGTTGGAATACTTGATAGTGTGTGTATTGTCTTTTATTGAGAGTGGCCTTTCTTGGGCTGTGTCCCATGGGTCCGTTCTTGTACTTTGTTTATAAAACTGAAAATAAAAATAAAGAATTAAAAAAAAAAAAAAGCAATTGTCCCTGAACAAGAAGATATAAATTCTGCTGAAGGTAAAAATCTCGCTGTCCTGGTGGACAAATCAGACAAATGTATCTAGGGGGGTAGAGTGGCGACAAACAGACCAGATAGTTATTACGACCAATGCCAGCAAACAGGGATGGGGATCGCATATGGAAATGGCCGTAAAGCAGGGAAAAAGGAAGACAGAGCTACAACAAGCTTCCTCCAATATGCGGGAACTAAGTGCGGTCTGGCAAGCCCTAAAAGCCTAAGTGCGGTCTGAACAAGCAGGGGGGGGGCGAGAAGTCGCTCACTCTCCTTAGTGGTAGAGAGGATCCTTATATGACGGCAGTCCGCGTAAAAGGAAACGAAAATCGTGTAGCGGACTTCTTGAGCAGGGACCAATTAAAAGAGGGAGAGTGGAGTCTAAATCCACAAATCTTCAGTCAGATTTGTGCCAGATGGGGTACTTCAAAAATCGACTTATTCGCCTCAAGGAAAAACAGGCAGGTATCAAAATTCTATTCCCTATCCATTCTGGGTCAATGCCTGAAAGTGGACGCATTGTCAACATCTTGGCCTCGGGGTTTTCTATTTGCCTTCCCGCCGTTCCCTGTAATATCGAGGGTCATACCAAAAATCATGGAGGAGAAAGCTCAAATAATTTTGATAACTCCATTTTGACCCAGGTGCTAAAGAGCCTAGCAATGGACGACTTTTGGATCCTTCCAATACTTCCGGATCTTCTATTCCAGGGTCCAGTAGTTCACCCCGGGATTTCCTAGCTCCGCTTAAAGGGTTTCTGTCATCACGTTTTGACATTATAAGCTGTCTGACATTAGCTATGTGCTAACGTCAGAGCAGCTTGATAATGTCTTTTTTATAAAAATCTGATTTATATTCAGGCTAAAAAACGTACTTTTATAATATGTAAATTAGCCTCTAGGAGTAGGGGGGGCGTTGCCCTGCTCCTAGAAGCTCCGTGCGGTAACCTGCTGGCACGCCCCTTCTTACTTTGAGTGACAGTGCCGGGCAGCGATCCTCCGGCACTGTCTCCTTGTGAAATCCCGCGCCTGCACGGCCGCTCTGTATTCGGCGTAGGCGCGGTGAGCAGAGGACGCTGGTGCCGGCTGTCCTCTGCTCACCGCGCCTGCGCCGAATACAGAGCGGCCGTGCAGGCGCGGTGCCGTTGTAGAGGTGGTGAAAAGATGAAAATGACTCTTACCGATAATTGGATTTTCTTTTAGCCTCCACAACGGCACGAGGAATTTCCACCCCCAACAAAAAAAGTATATATAATTATGTTATAGATATTCACTGATGTGTAGTCTGGTTACAAATTTCCTTGTTTGAATTTTTCACTGAAGCAAGTCAGTTTTGTTTTGTTTCATGTTTAACTTTTGAAATTTTGGCATCTACTTCTGAGTCCTAGGTTATTAACTGGAGAGGTAAGTGGGAGGGGGCCTTTTATTGGCTGACCTTACAGTTGATTCCTGTCCCTGAGAAGGCGGGATTATCTCCAAGTAGTGCCGTTGTGGAGGCTAAAGGAAAATCCAATTACCAGTAAGAGTCATTTTCATTTTTTTTTGCCCTGGCACACATTATAAGGGGGCATTTTTTGTACTGTCACATTATGAGGAGAATTATTACTACTGGGGGGAACTATGGTGGGCTTTATTACTACTGGGGGTCTATGGAGAACATAATTACTAGTATGGGCACTATGAGAGCATTATTACTTCTGGGGCACAGTGGGGACATGTTGGGGGCACTGTAGGAGCACTATTACTACCATGTGTGCTCTAGCAGAGAATTATTACTATTGGTGGGACTTTTGGGAGCACTATTACTGTGGGGGCACCTTGGCACAGTATCAGCTTACCACAATCATTTTTGAGGGAGGTTATGTTTACACTATTAGTGTCAGGGGCACTATTTGCTGGGCGCAGTTATTTTAAGGCACTGTGTGCCAATAATTATTAAAGGGCACTATCTGCATGGTACTAGTATTATCAGGTGGTTTATCTGTTTCTGCAATATAATATTGGGGAGCACGGTAGGTAGAGTATTGGAGGTGGTAGGATGATTTATGCAGAAGATGGGAGAATGATGGAAAAGTAGTAAATAGTGTTGAGCGAACAGTTCGAGCATCGTTCGGGTTCGTACCGAATTTTGGGGTGTCCGGGACACGGACCCGAACCCGAACATTTTCAAAAAAGTTCGGGTTCGGGTTCGTTGTTCGTCGATTACTTCCCGCTTTCTGAAGGGCTGCACAGCAGCCAATCAGCTAGCGTTTTACTTCTTGCCCTAAGAGCCCATCACAGCCATGCCTACTAATGGCATGGCTGTGATTGGCCAAGTGCAGCATGTGACCCAGCCTCTATTTAAGCTGGAGTCACGTGGCGCCGCACGTCACACTGCTCTGATTAGTGTAGGGAGAGGACGCAGCTTCTGTCAGGGCGAGATTAGGCAGGGTAAAGTCAGCAACAGCACCTAATGAACGGATCGATCTACAGCTGTGAATGATTGAACTTCTGCTAATTACTTGCTCACTGGTTTTTAGGCTGCACAGAGCGTTTTTCTGTCACTTATTTTCTGGGTTGATCGGCGGCCATTTTGTGACTTGTGGTGCACCAGAACAAGCTGCCACCAAGTCCATCAATCCATCAATACTAGTTTTTTTTTTTGCTATATCCTACTGTGCTAATTGTCACCCCTAGAAACTCAGGATAGCAATTTCTATATTTTATTAAGGGGTTAAATACAATTGCCCAAATACCAATCCCCTAAATCTAGTATTCCAGCTTTGGCTAGACAAGTATTATACTGTCTGCTGTCTGGCAAAGGATGGATTATTTTCTGTGGTGAAATTCAATTGACAAAATAGCAATACCATAAATCAGTGGTTTCAGCTGTGGCTGGCAAAATATAATAGTGTCCGCCAAAACATATATTTTGTTCTGGGGTGAAATTCAATTGCCAAAATAGCAATACCATAAATCAGTGGTTTCAGCTGTGGCTGGCAAAATATAATAGTGTCCGCCAAAACATATATTTTGTTCTGGGGTGAAATTCAATTGCCAAAATAGCAATACCCTGAATCTGGTGTCCCAGCTGTTGCAGGCCAAGATTCATAGTGTCCGCAAAAACATATATTTTGTTCTGGGGTGAAATTCAATTGCCAAAATAGCAATACCCTGAATCTGGTGTCCCAGCTGTTGCAGGCCAAGATTCATAGTGTCCGCAAAAACATATATTTTGTTCTGGGGTGAAATTCAATTGCAAAAATAGCAATACCCCGAATCTGTTGTCCCAGCTGTTGCAGGCCAAGATTCATAGTGTCCGCCAAAACATATATTTTGTTCTGGGGTGAAATTCAATTGCCAAAATAGCAATACCCTGAATCTGGTGTCCCAGCTGTTGCAGGCCAAGATTCATAGTGTCCACAAAAACATATATTTTGTTCTGGGGTGAAATTCAATTGCCAAAATAGCAATACCCTGAATCTGGTGTCCCAGCTGTTGCAGGCCAAGATTCATAGTGTCCGCCAAAACATATATTTTGTTCTGGGGTGAAATTCAGTTGCCAAAATAGCAATACCATAAATCAGTGGTTTCAGCTGTGGCTGGCAAAATAGAATAGTGTCTTGCAAAACATATATTTTGTTCTGGGGTGAAATTAATCTGCCAAAATAGCAATACCCTGAATCTGGTGTTCGAGCTGTTGCAGGCCAATTGTAAATCTGTCCATAAAAGGATACCTTTCATCCAGGGCCTAAATACTAGCCCTAACACTCAGTTCACACTTTCGCGTAAAACGCCGCGTTCGAACGCGCAAAAAAACGCACAACAGTACAGGAACCATGCAATCCAATGGGGGTGGTTCACACTTGCGCATTTTTATGCGCGTTCGAAGGCGCATAAGCAAGTATGTTCGCGTTAATTCGGGCGTTTTTCGAGCGTTTGGTGCCAATATACTTCAATGGGAAACGCGATACGCGTGTTGTTCGGGCGTTTGTGCAGCGTAAAACGCGCCTATGGACGCGCGTTTTTCTAAGTTTGCAACATGCTGGATCAGCCACCATGGAATTTCACACCTCTAAAGCACTCAGATTGGCCAAACTATATATAGCGAGGGCTGTTTGGTCATTGGCCAACTATGCAGTCAATCACATAAACGTGCGTCAAGTGCGCCTACACTATTTACCAAAACGCTTGAAAAAAACGCGCGTTAACGCCTGTCTTGAACGCTCAGAAAACGCTAGGCTTCAAAACGCTCAGGTCTGAACCCAGTGTAAAAGAGATATTCCCCTAAATCAGTGGTTACTGCTGTGCCTGGATTAGTGTACTACGCTACATAAATAAATAGGCAGATAGTGTTAGGTGCCTGTAAAAAAAAGGCCTGAATTTGAAATCAATACATTGGGCCAAATATTTTTTTTCTTATTGTGGTGCTTGGTGAACGGTAACAATGAGGAAAACATCTAGTAAGGGACACGGACGCGGTCGTGGTGGTGTTTGTGTACCCTCTTGTGCTGGGAGAGGACGTGGCCATTCTGCCACAGCCACACGTCCTAGTGAACCAACTACCTCAGGTTCCAGTACCCGCCAGAATTGACAGCGATATTTGGTGGGGCCCAATGCCTTTCTAAGGATGGTAAGGCCTGAGCAGGTACAGGCGCTAGTCAATTGGGTGGCTGACAGTGGATCCAGCATGTTCACAACATTATCTCCCACCCAGTCTTCTGCTGAAAGCGGACAGGTGGCACCTGAAAACCAAGCCCATCAGTCTGTCACATCACCCCCATGCATATCAGGGAAACTGTCAGAGCCTCAAGTTATGCAGCAGTCTCTTATGCTGTTTGAAGACTGTGCTGGCAGGGTTTCCCAAGGGAATCCACCTAGCCCTTCCCCAGTGGTGGAAGACATAGAATGCACTGATGCACAACCACTGATGTTTCCTGATGATGAGGACATGAGAATACCACCTCATCGGAGTACGCACGTCTCTGATGATGACGAAACACAGGTGCCAACTGCTGCGTCTTTCTGCAGTGTGCAGACCGAACAGGAGGTCAGGGAGGAAGACTGTGTGGAAGACGATGCAGGGGACGATGAGGTCCCAGACCCCACATGGAATGAAGTCGTGCCACTGACTTTCATAGTTCAGAGGAAGAGGCAGTGGTGAGACCGAGCCAACAGCGTAGCAAAAGAGAGAGCAGGGGGCAAAAGCAGAACAGCCGCCTCCAAGAGAGTTTGCCTGCTACTGGCCACTGCCACCGCCACCAGGGACCGAGCACCCCAAAGGCAGCTTCAAGGAGTTCCCTGGCATGGCACTTCTTTAAACAATGTGCTGACGACAAGACCCGAGTGGTTTGCACGCTGTGCCATCAGAGCCTGAAGCGAGGCATTAACGTTCTGAACCTTAGCACAACCTGCATGACCAGGCATCTACATGCAAAGCATGAACTGCAGTGGAGTAAACACCTTAAAAGCAAGGAACTCACTCTGGCTCCCCCTGCTCCCTCTTCTGCTGCTGCCTCGGCCTCTTCCTCCGCCTTGGGAGGAATGTTGGCACCTGCCGCCCACCAAACACAGGATGTGCCACCGACAACACCACCTGCGTCACCAAGCATCTCCACCATGTCACACGGCAGCGTTCAGCTCTCCATCTCACAAACCTTGGAGAGAAAGCGTAAATTCCCACCTAGCCACCCTCGAGCCCTGGGCCTGAATGCCAGCATTTCTAAACGACTGGCCTTTGAAATGCTGTCATTCAGGCTGGTGGACACAGACAGCTTTAAACAGCTGATGTCCATGGCTGTCCCACAGTATGTCGTTCCCAGCCGCCACTACTTCTCCAAGACAGCCGTGCCTTCCCTGCACAACCAAGTATCCGATAAAATCAAGTGTGCACTGCGCAAGCCATCTGTGGCAAGGTCCACCTAACCACAGATACGTGGACCAGTAAGCACGGCCAGGGACGCTGTATCTCCCTAACTGCACACTGGGTAAATGTAGTGGCGGCTGGGCCGCAGGCGGATAGTTCCTTGGCGCACGTCCTTCCGCCGCCAAGGATCGCAGGGCTTCATTCTTTGCCTCCTGTAGCCTCCTCCTCCTACTCGGCTTACTCCTCCTCTGCTTCCAGCAGCTCATCCAGTCAGCCACACACCTTCACCACCAACTTCAGCACAGCCCGGGGTAAACGTCAGCAGGCCATTCTGAAACTCATATGTTTGGAGGACAGGCCCCACACCGCGCAGGAGTTGTGGCGGGGTATTGCACAACAGACCGACGAGTGGTTTCTGCCGGTGGGCCTCAAGCCCGGCCTGGTGGTGTGCGATAATGGGCGAAATCTCGTCGCAGCTCTGGGACTAGCCGGTTTGACGCACATCCCTTGCCTGGCGCATGTGCTGAATTTGGTGGTGCAGAAGTTCATTCACAACTACCCCGACATGTCAGAGCTGCAGCATAAAGTGCGGGCCGTCTGTGCGCGCTTCCGGCGTTCACTTCCTGCCGCTGCTCGCCTGTCTGCGATACAGCGGAACTTCGGCCTTCCCGCTCACCGCCTCATATGCGATGTGCCCACCAGGTGGAACTCCACCTTGCACATGCTGGAGAGACTGTGCGAGCAGCAGCAGGCCATAGTGGAGTTTTAGCTGCAGCATGCACGCGTCAGTCGCACTGCGGAACAGCACCACTTCACCACCAATGATTGGGCCTCCATGCGAGACCTGTGTGCCCTGTTGCGCTGTTTCGAGTACTCCACCAACATGGCCAGTGGCGATGACACCGTTATCAGCGTTACAATACCACTTCTATGTCTCCTTGAGAAAACTCTTAGGGCGATGATGGAAGAGGAGGTGGCCCAGGAGGAGGAGGATGAGGGGTCATTTTTAGCACTTTCAGGCCAGTCTGTTAGAAGTGGCTCAGAGGGAGGTTTTTTGCAACAGCAGAGGCCAGGTACAAATGTGGCCATCCAGGGCCCACTACTGGAGGACGAGGAGGTGGAGGAGGATGAGGATGAAGCAGGTTGACAGCGGGGTGGCATCCGACACAGCTCAGGCCCATCACTGGTGCGTGGCTGGGGGGATACGGAGGACGATGACGATGACGATACGCCTCCTACAGAGGACAGCTTGTCCTTACCTCTGGGGAGCCTGGCACACATGAGCGACTACATGCTGCAGTGCTTGCGCAACGATAGCAAAGTTGCCCACATTTTAACGTGTGCGGACTACTGGGTTGCCACCCTGCTGGATCCCCGGTACAAAGACAATGTGCCCACCTTACTTCCTGCACTGGAGCGTGATAGGAAGATGCGCGAGTACAAGCGCACGCTGGTAGACACGCTCCTGAGAGCATTCCCAAATGTCACAGGGGAACAGGTGGAAGCCCAAGGCGAAGGCAGAGGAGGAGCAAGAGGTCGCCAACGCAGCTGTCTGTAAGGACATAGTTTTAAATTAGAGGGGCAAAGGTTTAAAAGTAATATCAGGAAGAATTACTTTACTGAGAGAGTAGTGGACGCATGGAATAGCCTTCCTGCAGAAGTGGTAGCTGCAAATACAGTGAAGGAGTTTAAGCATGCATGGGATAGGCATAAGGCCATCCTTCATATAAGATAGGGCCTGGGGCTATCCATAGTATTCAGCATATTGGGCAGACTAGATGGGCCAAATGGTTCTTATCTGCCGACACATTCTATGTTTCTATGTTGCAGGGGATTTACCTACATTTTGCTGCCTTTGGCAGCCCTCTAGCCCGTTCCTGGACTATTTTACAGCCTTTTTAGTGCCTAAAAGTTCGGGTCCCCATTGAACTTCTCGAACCCAAACATCCAGGTGTTCGCTCATCTCTAGTAGTAAACTAAGATTGTTTTTTTGTCAAACTGCAGAGACGAGAACTGCCTGAAAAATGGTGGTCTGAAGGTCTGAAAGGAGAAGACGAGGAAAGAGAGCATCTATATCAAAGGAGACGTCACGGGATGTAAGAGGTATGGGGCACTGTATTTCCCTGTATGTTCTATAGTGATGGGAGGGTGGATATAGAATTTGGCCCACCCTGCCGCATCCTGGCCCCAGACTGTGCATGTTCTAAATTCTGGGGGCTCACACCCATCTACTACATTATCTGTACTCAGAGAGTTATTACTGTGTTATCTGTGGTGTTACATAGGACTGCAAGTGATATCTATTACATTATCTGTAAAAAAAAAAAAAGGGGGCGTGGTCACAAGTTGGGGGGGGGGGGCGCAATACTTGGCTTGTCCCAGGTGCTGGTAACCCACGCTACGCCACTGCATGGATGACATCGTTCTGTATCGAACCACAAAAAAAGGAGATTGGACACGGACCAAAAATATGGTTGTTTGCATGAGGCTGTGAGCGTAATTTACGATCTTCTGCCTGTCCCAACACGGTTCCTGATTAAATAAATAATATACAAGCTCGGAGGAAAGAGACAAGATCCAGCTATGGTCTCAAGCAATTTTCCAACTTTATTATCAAGTCTTATAGGTAACGGAGACCAAGAGGCACACTACCAAGTGGGTGGAAATCGAAACTAGTAATTTGATTAGTTATTCATATAAGGCAAAACTTCCTGACCATACTAACAGCATTTTAGTAGTTAAAAAACGTGTGCAACAAATTATTTCAAGGTTAGCATTCTTTAGCAGCGCATCATATGAAAATAAGAAAGGTCAGGTTCTATCTGGTCTTAAGGTAACTGTGAGGCATAAACAACTGAAAATTTATTTTACCACAGTTCAGAGTTCAGACCATCTCCATCACAAGGGCTAAAGGGAATTTGTCATCTAGATTGTGTAGCTGTCATTTCGGTTTAGTTTTGATAGTGTAGAGATGGAGATGTTTACCATATTTAACATACTTCATAAGAAAAAGATGTTTCTTTGTTCTTGAAAACAGGATGTAAAGAATCCTCTTTTCAAAGCTTTAACAGCATTGCTGAGAAGTCTATGTTCGAAATTTTACAAAGCGCTGAAGACTTCTGTGTGTGACACATCTAGACTCCCCACCTGCCTCTTGTCTCTACCCCAGTCCCTGACTACCCTATCATTGCCTAACACAATACTTACCTAAGTTGTTACAAACCAGTATCTTTAGTGCTCAGTAAAACACTGAAGAAAGACTATCCATAGCAATGCTCAGTTTTGAGCTTTGGTAAGAAGCCTCTTTAACCCTTTCAAGACCAGGTGATTTGCAAGCGGAGTGGAAACCATTTTTAAATGCCTGACCGCCGACGTAAATTTACGTGGGATGGTCGGGAAGGGGTTAAAGGACATCTGTCAGCAGATTCATACCTAGGTGCATTTGGCAGCTGAAGGCATCTGTGTTGGTCCCATGTCCTGTTGCTGAGAAAAATGAAGTTTTAATGTATGCAAATGAGCCTCTAGGATCAATGGGATCATTGCCGTTATTCCTAGAGGCTCAGCTCTCTCTCTAATTGCTGCATCTCTGCACTTTGACAGGACCAGGTAGGTGTGATCATGTTTGCATTGCTTGCCCCTGTCAGTCAAAGTGCAGAGGGTGCGTCACAGTGGCGAACATAATGGGCACAGTATTGTGTATGCTAGGAGGGGGTGTTTAGAAGATGGGTAGGAAACTTTGATGTCTGGGTGTCAAGACAAGAGATGGCTGAAAAAAATTATCATGGTTGTCTGCTCCAAATGGAGAAGATGAGGAAAGAGAACATATACATCAGAGGAGACATCACTGGATATAATAGCTATGGCTGGCTGTTGTGGCACCGTTTCTATAAAAAAAAATGTTTACGGCATACCCCACTTTCAATCTATGTCATGCATTACAAGGGGGAGGAGAGTTTCCTAAGCAATCTTTAGAGGCGCATATTGCAGTGCTCCCGAAGGAAGGCATGGATAAAGAGTTATGTAGTAGTTATCGTCCTATATCCCTCCTGAACTGCGACGTGAAGCTATGGGCAAAAATCTTGGCCGGAAGAGTTCAGAAATTACTTCCTTCCTTAATACATGAAGAACAGATGGGCTTTGTACCCTTTAGGGAGGGCAAATTTAACGCTACTCGAGTTCTGAATTCTATCCATTACGCTCGAGCTCATGGCATTCCTCTGGTTCTTCTCGGCACAGGTGCCGAGAAGGCCTTTGATAGGATCGATTGGGCTTTCATGCGGGAATCACTGCTTTTTTTCGGTTTTCCTTCATCCTTTGTGGATGTTATTTTTTCACTCTATACCTTCCCCTCAGCCAAGGTAAAGGTTAATAATGTACTGTCTCCTCCCTTTTCCATATCCAACGGGACTCGCCAGGGCTGTCCTTTGTCCCCTAGCTTGTTCGTGTTGTGCATGGAAACATTGATAAGAGCTATTAGGGGCAACCCCGATATTAGGGGTTTGCAAACACCTTCGGGGACACACTCGGTTGCAGCATATGCGGATGACTTATTGATTTTTCTCACCAACCCCCGAGTGGCGTTCCCGCAGTTGTTAACCTTATTCCAGGTCTTTGGTAGACTTTCCAATTTTAAAATTAACTTGGAGAAATCTGAGGCTCTGAATATCACATTAGATGTACCGACGGTAAATCTTCTTAAAACGGCTACTCCTTTTATTTGGCAGGCCTCTGCAATTAAATATTTGGGTTTAAAGGTTCCTAATGACCTTTCTTTAGTCTATGACCTCAATTATAGACCGTTACTATCCCATGTGAGTAATCAGCTGGCCCTGGATAGAATCCCCTTTCTGTCATGGATCGGGAGGAGACATTACTTGACAACTTATATCTTGCCTAAATTCCTTTATCTGATGCAGGTTGCACCTATCTATCTCCCCCCCTCTTTCTTTCAGACTGTACGGAGACTTTTTTCTAGGTTTTTGTGGAAGAAAGCAAAACCCCGGGTTAACTATAAAATCCTTTCATTGCCCAAGCTTTGTGGAGGTGTAGGGCTCCCTGACATTAAAATTTATTATACAGCCATTCAACTACAAAGGTGGCTAGATCTGAACAAATATGGAGGTAATTCGTTATCAGCAATGCTAGAGAGGGACGGCATACCTAGATCTATTCTCTCCTTGATGTGGTCAGAGAAGTGTCCAAAATCACTCTCACCTTTGCTCAACCCTTTAACTAAAGGTATGATTTTAGCATGGCATAGCTGCCGGGAACACCCTAAAATTTCCCCTTTCCCCTCTCCGCTTACACCTGCGTGTTACTTGCCTTCTTTAGCTGGGCACTCTCCTCCTCCCTCACATGCTAGCACACTTTGGCAACAATTACATTCTTGCCCAATATCTGTATTTCTGCGTGGCGGACACATCCCCTCTCAGGAGTCACTTTCCCAGAAGTTGTCTTCTCCTTCCCTACATTGTTTACAATATAGTCACTTCCGACTTATTTGTCGTAAAGTGATTATGAAGGGGAGTATGCCAGGGAATGCACTGATTTTGAGAAGGTCTTACTGTCACCTCGCCCATGGCACAAAGCCCTTTCCAAATTATATAGGATACTGCTTGTTGAGGGATCCTTAGACGCTCCATCTTATATTGCAGAATGGGAGAAGGAGTTGAATGTGTCTTTTACAGCCTCTGAGGTGCAGATCATATTATCCAGATCTCATGGATTCTCTAGGTGTATACGCCTCCAGGAGAACTCGTACAAAATGTTGTCACATTGGTACAGGACTCCTTCATTCTTGTATGAAAGAGGAGTTATAGATTCAGACCTCTGTTGGAGGTGTCGCATGTCTTCAGGCACAATATCCCATATTTGGTGACATTGTAGCCTGATTAAGCCCTTCTGGCTGGAGGTAGAGAGAGTAATAAGACAAATCTGCCCGACATTTCCGGGCTTATCACCTCCATTAGTGCTGTTATGGCAGGATATTGGAGCCTTCAGTCCTAGAAGGCGGAACCTCCCCACCTTTCTTATTCTGGCAGCTAAATTATTAATACCATTGCACTGGCTAGCAACCTCTCCGCCTTCCTTAGGGGAATGACTGGATAAAGTGGATCAGATTTGTAGGCTGGAGGAGATCACATCTTGGCTTGAACGTAAACATGATAAGTTTATGAAAGTCTGGGAATCTTGGCTGCTTTTTCGCAAGCGTAATTGGTAGAATCCTCCTTAACATGGGTTTGGCAATTTGACACCTGTTTGCATGCGATCGGGTGATTATTTGTGTTTTGATATGCTGCTTTATATTGCTTTGTGGTGGGATTTGGTTGGATTTCAGTGACGCCCTGGCGGGAGTCTCTCCTTGTTTCTTGGACTTTTTCCTGTTTATTTCTTGTTTCTTCCTCTCCTTCCTCCTTTCCCTTCTCCTTCCCTCCTTCCTCTTGTCTATTTGTTTATTTTGATACATATTTGTCTGATCTGAAACTCTCAGTCTTGCCTCTTAGGGCTTGGGGAGCTCTGGGATTTCATGGGCTCCTGACCACTTCCCCCTTGGCAACTAGACGGGCCCAACATAACATTTTGTGGTATTATCTGTAATTGGGCGTTTGATCGCACTCATGGGCCTATTTAACTTTGGAAGTGGGGTTCTGTCTTATGTCTCATTGAGTTGTTTATGTCCCCCTGCGAGCGGACAATATGTGGTTATCGACATTGATACACCTTCCTTACTGTTTATTTGTGTTTCTCTATTTCAATAAAAAGAGACTTATGAAAAAAAAAAAAATGTTTACGGCATGCCGTTCACCTGGCAAGGTTGATCAAGCAAAATTCTTATAGAGCCATTCATTATGGACATGCTGTATTGCACTGCATCGGAAATGTCAGTTTCACACGCCTGGGGCTGTGCCTCCTAGACTTCTATAGTTGGTAGGCTCTGAGGCCTTTACAAGGCTTTAGGCTGCGTTAGCAGCCACTAGTACTTGTGGATTGGTGCATCACGGGGAGCCAATGGGTTGAGAGACAGAGTCCCCTCCTTCTGTAAACTCAGATGCAGCATTCAGGGTTTAATTCACCATCCATGAATGCGAAAGGTCAGGAAAGTGTTAAAGACACCAAGGGGTTAAAATTCATATTAAAAACACTGACAGAATTGCAATTTTTTGCTACCTCAACCCCCAAAAAATGAAAAAGTGACCAAAAAGTCTTATGTACCCCAGAATATTATCAATAAATACTATAGCCCATCCCACAAAAAACAAGCACTCACACCTATGTTAGTAGAAAATAAAATTGTTATGGATGTTAGTATATCTTGATACAAAATATAACTGATTAATAAAAAGCTGTAAGTTTACTATCAGTTTGGCATTTTGCTGTTCCCCAGAATTGTACCAATAAAAACTACAGCTTGTCCTGCAAAAAAACAAGCCCTCTCACAGCTCAGTATTCCATTATCTGGCTAGGCAGTTTCATTGACAACCTTTTGGTCATATGGAAGGATTTTGAGGCCAGTTTCCATGACTTTATAATGTACTTTAATTAAAATTATATGAACCTAAAATTCACAGCTAATTTTGCAAGGGAGACTATTTCCTGGATCTACAACTCAATGGCCACAATAATAGGGTACAGCTTGAACCATTCAGGAAGGAAACAGCGGGGGGAACTCAATTCGTTTGGCAAGTTGATATCTCCCTAGGCATGTTAAAAGTTCACCGCTTCATAAAACCGCTTTTTAGCCCTGGATTATTCTAGTGATGTCTGGAATACCGCATATCGTAGGACAGAACTCCGGGATAGGTAAGATCTAAATTAGGATAATTGTAATGACAGGTTACTTTCTAGGAATAACAAACAAGAACCCTGCATTGTTTTTGTTACAGGTTATAGCAATAATTTGAAGTTAAAACGATTTTGCAGATATATTCCTTTATTATACCAGGATAAAAGCTTGAGAACTATATTATCTGAAAGGGTGCAATTTGCTGATGGAAGATCCCCCACTTTGGGTTCTTTTATGTCCCCTAGTCTCTTTTTGGATGTGTATAACCTGCAAAAAAAAATAAAACATGGCTCTGTAAAAAATGCAAAGCTGGTGCTTTAATGGAAGTGGAAAACTGTTTTTCATCCTTTTTCACTCAGAAATCATGCCATAAAGAGCTACATCTATTTCAATAATGCTAATGTGGTGTATCTTGCATTTTGTTCTAGTTGTTATAAACAGTATGACTGATGCACTACAACCCCCCTAAAAGTTAGAGCCGTGATCATGGACATTATAATGTGGGCCATGATCCATATTTTATCCTCCCACACTGTTGTGCAGCCTTCATTTAGAATTGACAATTAAGGAATCAGCCAGCACTCACTCAGTGCACGCTGCACGGGATAGAAGCAATCTCCACTTGAAATCCAAAAGAAATCCCAGCAGTCGTGTCTTGTATAATCGTGATGTTTTATTACATCAAATCAATGTGTCCTACAGCCAGGACACGTTTCAGCAAGCATGCCTATATCAACTGTTGATAAAGGCATGCTTGCCGGAACGCGTCCTGGCTGTAGGACACATTGATTTGATGTAATAAAACATCACGATTATACAAGACACGACTACTAGGATATCTTTTGGATTTCATTTAGAACTGGACTGACCAACTTGGGGCCCGCTCTGACCCATTTTTGGCTGCTATAGCAGAGAGGCCTTACAAACTAAAACATGGGCGTCTCTGGCCGTCTCCTGTGGCCTACTGGCTATCACAAGCTGTATCACACCTGACATCTGGAGGCCATTTGCGGATAAATCATCCACTATATACCCTCCTCCTTAAGGTCCATAGGGAAGTGTGGTCCCTGAGCTGTCTTGGCACTGCTGCTATCAGGCCTGCAGCCCTTGTGTTCCACATGTGCATAGACAACATTACCAGTGTGCCCTACTGCACTCTTTCCACCATCTTATCTGAGTGGAGCAGCTGTATACAGGGTAAGGTTACCCCTTTTTCTCTGGGGATCCCTATTACAGTAGACACCTGACACCTGTCTATTTTGCTGGCAGTAGATACTGTCACAATAGCCTGCCTAAGGTAAGTACTGCTGGCAACATACTCTGACATTCTCTCCTCCCAATGCCCAAAAATACACTAAGCTAACTATCCCCCTGAAGAATAAGGAGAGGAGCCCTATAGCTTCTGACCTTTTTGTTTCAGTTGGCCTTTTGTTTTTCTTGCCCAGCCATCTTCTTTTATACACTGCCATCCTGCTTATTCTGAGTTGGAGCTCCATCTAGAGGTTGTCTCTGGTAATTACAAGTACACTGCTCTCCTTCCCTACTAGAAACTACTGGCATGTAGTGCTCTTCTGTTGTATTTCAGCTAAGTGGTCGACTTGGAATATTGTGGCTATTAAAGCCACCCATGATTTGTTTAAAATGGAATCATCTAACTTGCTAACATGCTTAGCCCGTCCGTGGAATTGGGTTCTTTATGTCTACCAGTCTGGCTTAATTCTTTTGCTGTTTCTATTTAGCAAATCATAAAGTCACAGAAGAAGGAACTTAAAGAGAAGTTTCCTTCCTGGCTAACTCTACCTGAGCTATTTTTTTGTACACCACAACTGCCTGAAATAGAATGACCAGACTCTCCGAGTGGGAGTACGAGTTCACTGATACCCTCTGAGCCTGACCTAGCTAGGGGGATCACAAGCACCAGCATTTGACCCTACTAAACAATACGCTAATATTAAAACACTTTTCACTACAGAAATATCCAAGGCCATTGCAGACTTTACCAAACAAATACAGGAATTAGGCACCTAAGTTTCTAACCTGGAGGATAAAATGGATGAAGTGGCAGATGCCATGGAAGAATATGTCTCATTTGGACAACCATGTTGATCAACTTTAGGCACTTGACTATAAACTGGAGGACTTGGGAAAATCGTTTTTCAAGCTCTTTTTCCCCTGGCTGACACTAACATGTTCATAATGGATCATGAGCAGTGAGCCCAAATCCGCTATCGTTGAGGCTTCTCTTTCTATGTTGCGGGTAGGTTTGAAAGCCTTGATTACATGATTAAGGATCTTAAGGAAAGTTGATCTTAACAAAATTTTGCAACAGGAAGGAGCTATTTTGAACCCCCAGTCACCCCTGCTCCACTGCCACAGAGACCTGGCAGGTCATGGCAAGTTAGTAGAAGGAGTATTCCTACCTTTCCAGAACCACCAGCACAAACGTAATGGAGACCTCATCGTTAGATCCATACCAAGGAGGATTTGGCCCAATGGAACTTTGTTTTTGCTATTTTAATGATTTCTGAGACTTCCTACTTATAAGGCTGTCTTTTTTTTCTCTTTTACTTTGTTAGGGGGTTGAACTCTCCTTCTAAGAGGAGCGTAAAGCTTTTTTTTACAATATGACCACCTCAGTCAAAATCTAGAGGTGTAGCTATTGACTGCCTTTTTTAGCATTGACTCCACCATGGTTGATCCTCAAGGTCGATATCTCATCTTTTTTTAACCTTGGGAACACTACATGAATAACATCAACCCATGACACTTGTTTGGTGTGGCAACTTTAACATGTCCTTTAACGCTAAGCTTGATAGGTAATCTCCCCTAGCAGATATTCTTTTCTTGTACAATGACCTCTGCACAGGTCACCTACTTCTACACAGGGACTGCAGCTAATATCAGCACGCAATCTAATACACAACACTTTTGTATACGAGATTAAGATTTGATTTATCACTATTGAAACTATGTCATCTATTTGTTATTTATGCCATATTCATTTATTGCAACACTTGTACTATAAGATTTGTAAAAGGAAGTGTTCAAAGACATTTACAGTCTAGTTGTCTTTTATATAGACTGTGTGTGTGTGTGTGTCTATATATATATATATATATATATAGATAGATAGATAGATAGATAGATAGATAGATAGATATATATATATATATATATATATATATATATATATATATAGAGATATATATATATATATATATATAGAGATATATATATATATATATATATATAGATATATATATATATATATATATATAGATATATATATATATATATATATATATATATAGATATATATATTGTGGGGAGTTGCCCTGGTAGATAGCGGTGCGGGTGCAGTACAGAGGCAAAACAAGGAGTCCAGAACATGCAATAAACAGTGTTTTATTCACACTGACACAAAACAAATGGTAAACAGTCTCTTGGTGTTAATTCACACACGCATCAGAAGTCATCAGGCAAAAACAAAAAGAGTCCAAAGCAGGATCCAATCACCTGTAAGGTTTAAGGTGCGGGTTCGCACCTGGCTGTCAGCCGAGCCACAGGATAATCCACCATCAGGCTTCCAGGAATAACCCCACTTTGCTTAAGCTCCTTCCTCCAGGTCAGAGAGCTCCACAGCACTGTGAGCAGCTCCAGGACAATCATTCACTCAGCTGCTGGTGCTGGCTGTGTTTTAAACCCAGCTCAAAACCAGGACTGGATCGTGGGGAGCAGCCACCCACCCTACACTTTAGCTGCTCCCGGTAAGAGCCGGCCCGGATCGGCTTTGCAGCCATGCTATTTAGCAACGATGTCAATAGCACTACCTGCTACTGACATCAACAAAAATGACTCTTACCTCACCGAGGCTATGAACCTCGGTGACACGTACCTGCCATCCACGACGGCACCCTGCACCTTACCACATACCCCCCCCTTTGTTCAACCCTGAGGGGGTGGACACACGAAAAACAGTGTACCCGGGAGAGGGCGTCTGCCTTTCTCAACAACCGGCCCGCTCTGTGCTCCACCGTGAATTTATAATTCTGCAGCGACAGAAACCATCTCGTGACCCGGGCATTCCTCTCTTTGGCCTGGCTCATCCACTTGAGTGGGGAGTGGTCGGTCACCAGGCGGAAGCTTCTGCCCAAGAGGTAATAACGGAGGGCCTCGAGTGCCCACTTGATGGCCAGGCACTCTCTCTCCACTATACTGTACCTGGTCTCGGCTGGGGTGAGCTTGCGGCTGAGGAAGACAACGGGATGCTCCTCCCCGTTGACTTCCTGCGATAGTACTGCACCAAGGCCAACCTCAGAGGCGTCGGTCTGGACTACGAACTCTTTCCTGAAATCGGGTGTCACCAAAACCGGGGACCCACACAGGGCCGATTTCAAGGCGGAGAAAGCCTTTTCCGCCTGCTCATTCCAGCGGACCGTCCCTGTCTTACGCCCTTTAATAATTCTGTCAATGGCGAGCGATAGTGGCAAAGTGGGGCACAAACCTCATGTAATACCCCACAATTCCCAGGAACGACTTTACCTGCCTGGTGGTGACCGGTCGGGGCCAACTCCGTATTGCCTCTACCTTATTTACCTGAGGCTTGATGACTCCCGCCCAATGACATATCCCAGATATTTGGTCTCTTCCAACCCAATCGCACACTTCTTTGGATTGGCGGTTAGTCCAGCTTTCCTCAGGGCATCCACTACCGCCTGCACTTTGGGCAAATGGCTTTCCCAGTCGGTGCTGTGGATGATTACATCATCTAAGTAGGCCGAGGCGTACCGACGATGTGGTCGCAGCACTATGTCCATTAACCTTTGGAAGGTGGCGGGGCGCCATGCAGGCCAAAGGGTAACACCTTGTAGTGATACAGGCCCTGCGGGTAACAAAGCGTTTTTTCCTTGGCCGACTCCGTTAAGGGTACCTGCCAGTACCCTTTAGTGAGGTCCAGCACAGAAAAATAACGGGCTTGTCCTAAATTCTCAACCAGCTCGTCTACCCGGGGCATGGGATACGCATCAAACTTGGACACTTCATTCAACTTATGAAAATCGTTGCAGAACCGCAACGTCCCATCTGGCTTGGGTATTAGGACTATGGGACTGGCCCACTCACTTTTCGACTCCTCAATGACATCGAGCTTCAACATTAGTTGCACTTCCTCCGCGATGGCCCGTCGCCGAGCCTCGGGCACCCGGTATGGTTTTAGCCGGATCTTGGCCTGAGGCTCAGTGACGATGTCATGTTGGATGAGAGTCGTGCGGCCAGGGAGGTCCGAGAACACATCCGTGTTCCGACTGATGAACTCCTGACTTCCTGAACCTGTTTGGAAGACAGGCTGTCTGCAATTTTTACCGTGGTTACTGCTTCACAGGCCTCGAACTGTGGGGCTGGACCCTTTTCACCTAGAAGCCCTGGCCGGGGCTGCTGTCGTCGGGCGTGTCCCTATCTTTCCACGGCTTTAGTAAATTCACGTGGTACACCTGCTCCGGCTTGCGCCGCCCTGGCTGGTGTACTTTGTAATTTACTTCCCTACCTTCTCGATTACCTCATAGGGGCCCTGCCACCTAGCTAGGAACTTGCTGTCAAGGGTGGGTACCAGAACCAAAACCCGATCTCCCGGATTGAAGCCCCGTACCCGAGCCTGACGATTGTACACCCTACTCTGGGCTTGTTGCGCTGCCTCCATATGCTCCCGGACCAGCGGCAACACCCTTTCCATCCGTTCCTGCATCTGGGTGACATATTCAATGACACTTTTGTGGGGGACAGGCTGCTGTTCCCACGCTTCCTTGGCAATATCCAACAGGCCTTGAGGGTGTCTGCCGTAAAGCAGTTCGAAGGGCGAGAACCCAGTAGAGGCCTGGGGCACCTCTCGCACTGCGAACATGAGATAGGGCAGAAGCAGGTCCCAGTCCTTCCCATCTCTAGACACCACCCTTTTTAACATATTTTTTAGAGTTTGATTAAACCTTTCGACAAGACCGTCTGTTTGCGGATGGTAAACGGACGTCCACAATTGCTTTATACGCAATAATTTACATAGTTCCCTCATAACTTTGGACATAAAAGGGGTCCCTTGGTCTGTCAGAACCTCTTTTGGCAGGCCCACACGGGAAAACATTTCCATTAACTCTTTGGCGATGAGCTTAGCTGAGGTATGTCGCAGAGGCACCGCCTCCGGATACCAAGTGGCATAGTCGAGAACTACCAGAATGTGTTGGTGGCCCCTGGCAGACTTTGGTACAGGCCCAATTAGATCCATAGCGATTCGCTCAAACGGGACCTCAATAATTGGAAGAGGTACCAGAGGAGTACGGAAATGTGGCTGGGGGCTATTTATCTGACAGGTGGGACAGGATTTACAATAATTTTCTACCTCCTTGAACACACTGGGCCAATAAAACCGCTGCAGTATGCGGTCCTGGGTTTTCTGCCACCCCAAGTGTCCCCCAAGAACATGTTGGTGGGCAAGCTCCATGACAAGCTCGCGATACGCGGTGGGCACCACCAACTGTTCAACAGGTTCACCCCGGATTTGGTTCACCCGATATAACATTTCTTGGTGAACAACAAAACGGGGAAATATTAACTCAGCCCCTGGTTTCTGGGGTTTACCATCAATTTCCAGCACATTCTCCCAGGCCCTGGTTAGGGTTTGGTCCCGGTGTTGGGCGGTCCCAAAATTATCTCCGGAGACGTGGAGGTCTGCCAACTCAGGACCTGGTGGCAAGTCCTCCATGTCTCCCACCATTACACTCAGTGGGGTGTCTCCCCTCTATCACAGAAGTGGTGGTCACCCCTACCGCAGGCCCTTCGGACTCGGGCTCCCAGGGCTCTGGCCCCCCACTGAAACCAGGCCACTCTGCTAGGGTTCCATCTGCCTCCCGGGCAGTGGTGACTTTCGTGTCCGGCCAGAGTGCTGGGAAACCAGGGAAGTCTCTCCCAATTATAAGTTCATACTGTAACTTTGTAGCGACGGCCACCTCATGAACCCACCTGCCAGCCACAGTTGATAGAGAGACCAGGGCGGTGGGATAGTCCTTTAAGTCTCCATGAATACACACCACCCCGACCTTTCGGCCAGTATACTCCGTGGGTCGCACGAGGGCAGCTCTTACCAGGGACACCAGACTCCCGGAATCTAGCAGAGCCACCGCCAGAGTGTCCCCCACTTCCACCTGACACAGGTGGCTATTGTCTATAGTCTCAGAGATACCTGTGGCACACAGCTTCCGGGCATACAACGAATGGCGGTAACCATAGTTCGTGTCCATGGGTTCACCCCGATGGGGACAGTTGGCCCTTATGTGTCCAGGCTCTCGACACTGCCAGCAGACCACTGGGGATGGGTCTGCAAGGGGTACATCCCAGGCGGGTTTGGCCGGCCGCCGGGCTTGGGGTGGAGATTTCCGGGGTTTGACTGGCCCCCTCCCAAAAGAACCCCCCTGCAGGTTTCTGGTGGCCTCATATCGTTCCACCAGGTCGACCATCTCTAAAGCATTCCCAGGTGACACCTGGCCGATCCAGTGCTGGAGAGGGTATGGCAAAGCCCTCCAGAATACATCTGCTAACAGACGGTCTAGCATAGCAGTAGGAGTCAGTATGTCTGGCTGCAGCCATTTTTGCAACCGATGTAGCAAGTCATAGTATTGTGGTCTGGCGGGTTCAGCCGGGTTAAACTCCCACTGATGCACCCGCTGGGCCCGGACCAAAACATTCACCCCCAGTCTTGCCAGGATCTCACCTTTCACGGTCGGGTAGTCAGCTGCTTGATCATCTGGGAGGTCAAAAAATACTTGCTGGGGTCCAGACGCCAGGAACGGAGCGACGACCTCGGCCCACTGTTCTCGGGGTAATTTCTCCCTCACGGCCACCTTCTCGAACACCGCCAGATAGGTCTCAACATCATCCGAGGGGGTCATTTTAGGGATCGCTGCACGGACAGCTTTCCGGGCATCGTGGACGTACTGGGACGCTCCTGTCGCTTGTAAGGCCATCACCTGCTGAAGTAGTAGCTGGTTGGTCTCCTGCTGCTGCTTGTTGGCCTCCCGCTGCTGCAAGTTAGCCTCCACAAGGGCTTTTACAAACGCCTCCATTTTATCAGGGATCATAGGCTGCAACTTTGCCGGCCTAATATAGGACATCCAGTCGTGCCCAGCAGAAACAAAAAAAAAATTTCGGTGTTCACGCCAGCCTCACTGCGCATGCCCGCATCCGACACCAAATGTGGGGAGTTGCTCTGGTAGATAGCGGTGCGGGTGCAGTACAGAGGCAAAACAAGGAGTTCAGAACGTGCAATAAACAGTGTTTTATTCACACTGACACAAAACAAATGGTAAACAGTCTCTTGGTGTTAATTCACACACGCATCAGAAGTCATCAGGCAAAAACAAAAAGAGTCCAAAGCAGGATCCAATCACCTGTAAGGTTTAAGGTGCGGGTTCGCACCTGGCTGTCAGCTGAGCCACAGGATAATCCACCATCAGGCTTCCAGGAATAACCCCACTTTGCTTAAGCTCCTTCCTCCAGGTCAGAGAGCTCCACAGCACTGTGAGCAGCTCCAGGACAATCATTCACTCAGCTGCTGGTGCTGGCTGTGTTTTAAACCCAGCTCAAAACCAGGACTGGATCGTGGGAGCAGCCACCAACCCTACACTTTAGCTGCTCCCGGTAAGAGCCGGCCCGGATCGGCTTTGCAGCCATGCTATTTAGCAACGATGTCAATAGCACTACCTGCTACTGACATCAACAAAAATGACTCTTACCTCACCGAGGCTATGAACCTCGGTGACACGTACCTGCCATCCACGACGGCACCCTGCACCTTATCACAATATATATAAATATATAATATTTCCATTACAGCACTTGTGAAAGACTATTCTACATCCTGACCGGAAACATCTGGACAGGAACTTCCAAGATCACTTAAAAGGATCCACCTCCTCCTCAGTTTCGGAAGGTTTTAGAACTCTCCAGGATCTGGGTTGGGGCTGCAGGGTCTCTGATTATGTGCTTCTGGGTGGAGATTAACTGTTAGCGTAAGTCTCCAATAGGAGCTGCTATGTAGTCTGGTGTTCCTCTCTTGCTCAACGGCAGTCTGAGAAGCCTCATGTCCCCTTACACTGCGGTGTTCCAGTGTGGGGATTCTGTTTTTCTTAAGGATTCCTCTTCCTGCAGGCAGGCATGATGGGTTGCTGACGTGGGAGGCAGTGACCATTCTGGAGCGTAGTGCGGCCGGGCTCGGAAGTGATGGATCAGAAGTGATGCATGCGTTCCACAATGGAACTGGAAGTGGGGAGGAGTCTTCGGCAGGGAGGCTTGGTGTGCTCCTTATAAGAGGAGACACTGGCCAGCCACCATGGGAAGGAGCAGCAGCGGTGGTAGATTTCCTTCACTAAATTGTGATTTCCTTAGCAGTCATGTAAGAAGAAACGGAGAATGGGCATCACACGGCTCAGAAACTGGCACTGTATTCCTGTTGAGGAAAGAGGGTTATACCACAGTATCTCTTCTAGTTTCAGGAGACATTTCTTTTATTTTGATCCTATGTTGATGTGAGGTTATGTATTATTACAGGTATCTAGGGAGATTGTGCATCTATAGACCGAATATGTTTGGAGTTATCCAAATACTTTCTTTAAGCATTATAGATTAGATCTTCTCTCTAATGAGAATCTGGCCTTTGGAAGGAAAGTTCTCCAGGCAGTAGTCCCTCCCTAATTGAATCTCAGGTGCTTCCATGGGTCTAATGGAAATACTTAGATTACTCTTACCGGTAATCTGTTTACCATGAGCCCCTGACAGCACCTAGTTTATTCCCATCCATTAAAAAAATTAGATGTATGGTATATAATAATAAGGAAAAATGTAGTTATTTCATAAGTAGGTTTCATTGTATACAGAATCTTTCATGCCTATGGATCTTGTTACAAACTGAAGAGGGGTGGATCCTTTTAATCGATCTTAGAAGTTCCTGTTTCCTGTTCTGATGGGGAATAGCTTCTTACAGGTGCTATCATGGGCTCATGGAGTACACAGGGAACTGATCTTTATAACCCAGAAAAACAGATCTATGGTGTAGATCCCAAGAACCCATATTACAGCTTGTGTTGGTAGCCTGGGAACAGCCATAATGTCAGATGGCTGTATATGAACAAATTCCATTACTAAATGACCATTCAGAATCAGACACATTATAGTCAATGGCTAAAAGATTGATTAAATAGTGAGCCCAGAGAGTGATAAGGGGTAGAAGATATCAGTAGAGCAAAAAGTAAGCAGGAGAAAGAAGAAGAGACTCACAAAGAAAGACCATCTCTCCCTGGACAGAGCTTCACGGAAAAGACCCCGGACCATAGGCTGATAAGTATAAGGACAGCTAAGAGTGCCTGGTGGGAAACAGTAGCTGTGTATGTGAGTATGTATTTCATTGTGTGTAGGTGGGTAAAAGGATTTTGCTGGGAAAGAATAGTGTATAGTGTAAACAGTTGTGTAAACTATGTATAGTTTTATATATATTTATAATGAATAGAGATGTTGGTACAATATATACACTACTCACCAAAAAGTTAGAGATATTTTGCTTTCGGGTGAAATTTATGGAAGAAAGAAGTGATATTATATCATGAAACTAGTACATTTAAGTAGAAGCATGAAATGGTTTCCTCATCTCAAATAATTTATTGAAAGAAAAGCCAACAACAGTGGTGGGTATACCCCCACAAAAAATGTCAATGTCTCAGTAACTTGTCATGTGGCCTTGAGCATCAATTACAGCTCAACAACGACGTCTCATGCTGTTCCCAAGTCAACTTATTTCTGCTGAGGTATGGCATCTCACTCTTCTTGAAGGGCAGTACTCAGGTCATTGAGGTTCTGGGGTAAAGTGTTACAAGCCTCTACACAGCAACTCAGCTGATCCCATAGGTTTTCAATGGGATTTAGGTCTGGAGAAAGTACAAGCCACTCCATTTGAGGCTCCAGCAGCCGTTCCTTAATGATGCAATCTCTGGCGCATTGTCGTCCATGAAGATGAAATTAGGCCTGTGTTGTTCATTCAGAGGCACAATGACTGGATTAATGATATTCAAGTAGTATGGGCTTGTCATTGTACCATTCACAAAGTGTAGGGCAGGTATGTATTGACTAGACACACCTGCACACACTGTAATACCACCTTCACCAAGCGCTCAGTGGCTTGATGCATAGCACTCTCCCTGATGTCTCCAATATCTCTGGCAGCCATCATTTCTGCTCAGCGTGAATCGACTTTCATCATTGAACAGCACTAAGGCCCACTGGTTCCTCGTCCAGTGTAGATGCTCCCTGACCCATGCAAAACGATCACTGGGTCTGGTGGTGTGGTCAGGTACCCTTGAAGGTCATCTAGCATGCAGACCACGCTGATGTAAATGGTTTTGAATGGTCTGACATGACACTTGGGTGCCTCTCCCTCCCTTAAATGTTCCTAGAGTTGTGTGGCATTTATCAGGTTCAACAGGGCATTGCTCACGATGAAGCGGTCATCAGTGCGGTATGTGGCCAAAGGATGTCCACGTCTATGCTTTTCTTGACTTTTCCAGTCTGTATCTCTGTTACAACCTGCTGATGACACTCTGTAAAACTCTAAGCTGTCAGGCATTTTCATGACTATATGTGATATCTGATGATAATATGGTCAAAATGGATGTTCATTTCCTTTAAGAGATAGACTGAACCAGAGTTTTGCTATACAACTAAAACAGGCCAAGATAGGGTCATGCAGAGGTTAGCCTGAGTAAAAGTTTGTACTGAATACAAAGTATATTGTTTTAAAAAGTTAGTGCCAACAGATGTGGGCTTATCTTAAAGTATATAATGGGTCTCACATACACTGTCTGGAAGACACGAACATGCAATAACAAAGTGTGGTCCTTTCTTAAGTATCGGGGTCAAGAGAGGTTATTGAGTGTCATTCCAGATAGTCAATTGTGTAACGTTTATATTCTTTATGTGATTGCATATAGTTTTAGTATATTTTAACCAATGATACCTATGTTTGTATACTCATATCTAGTTATTGATAACGTATCATTATATCCATTTGTGTATTATATATATTATGCCATGTATATATCAATGAGTGCATATTATATAGAAGCATAAGTTAGTTTTGCTAAAAGGTAAAACAATTGAAGAGCTCAGTTATCTTAGACGGCAATTAATTAGTCATTTGGATGGCTAAGATACACAAACTGGTTAAGCTCTAATTGCATTCGTATCTGCCCCATAAATTCAAGGATAAGGAAAACTTCTAATACCGCCAGTCAGTCTAAGCGAAGTGTCAGAATCTACACTTTATTGGTTAGTATAATGATCAAAGGTTAAAAGGTCATGTGAACAGATTAGATCTGTACACATCTGGCTTTCCTAAACATTTAAATTCTAAAAACATCATAGATGATACAATAGTGCCATCAAGTTATAGATGGACAGAAGTTTCTTTAAAAAAATGCCAATTAAATGACTTAATTACCATAATTACCATACATTAACACCCACCTTATCCGATTGGAAATCCCTAATCCAAGAGGGGAGGGACATTAGATAAGAATTTGAATATCTGATGCAGTTTTGAGACACTCTTCAGAAAACTTGAGAAACTTCACAAACTTCACAGACATCACAGGACGTCACAGATCATCACTACTACTTCCAGTCCTAAGAGAAAGCTCCCTCCACCTAAGGAATTCCTCCAGGAACGCACCCGAGACTCACAAAGAAACCGGAGATCTAAATCTTGGAAAGTTGGGTCCCTTCTAAAAGCTCTTTATCCCAAAGCCAGGGGTAACGTATAATTTATTTTATTTGCAGTCATTATAAATCGCTCTAATTGGCATATTTTTAAGACCCCATTTTGAGTGGGTCAGTAGTATTAAAATAGTAATTTTATGGGAAATTTTAATGAACGTGCACATCATTAAAATTCCTATAAGATTTCTATCAGAGTGAGATCTCTGATCGGATTTTATTATCCGTAGTTAGGCCAATAGGCGTATTTATAAGGTGTTTTAACTGCCATATTCTTTGATTGAGCATAAGGGACTTTCCACAGATTCATTTCTATTGTTTCTTTGTTATATTATAAGGTTTTAATTACCAGTACATTGATTTGTATTAATTTGCTGAAGAATAGCGTTATATTGTACTTGGTTTTAGTAAATTAAATGAGTCTGGTGTAAATGGTGGAGCATCATATTGTAGTATTATATCCAAACTTTCTTTGTATTAATTTGTATGCCACTTTAGTATATTTATCTGTAATAAATTATATTTTATATAATTAATTGCACCCTGTTTCATTAGCTGCACAAATTGACTTTAGATCTCATCAATAAAAGAACTGGCGTTTATATGTCCGCCGATTAATTTTTCATAATTTTTCATTTTTCATATTTCATAAAAATATAAAATCATAATTTTTATGATTTCATATTTTATATGAAATAAATATCCGACAAAGCTCAGGTGCAACTTCCATCTGAGAACATCCTGATTGAAGCCTCGCAATGGTGAGATACTGCTGATCAGTTGTTAGGTGTCGTCCTGGTCTCATGATGTCAAAATGTAAACACCATGATGAGGATGACTGTTTAAATACAAGTTCTAATTGATCCAGGACAGTTGTCATGGTAGGGAGGGATAAGTGCAGCCTTGATATCCACCCACACCTCTATCCCTACCTACTTGCACGGCCCATCCTAACTGACGGCGTACAACTTGGCTTCCAAAAAAAACGTGGCAACCTTTATTATTTCAGTGCATTAAAAAACAAAAAGACAGTCCATGTCTATGCATTTCAGATCTGTTGATCCTTATTCATGACAAAGAAAAGACCGCATGAGCTTGCATTAAATAATGGCCAACCCAAAGAAATCAGGTGGCCATAATTAACCACAGCCACACCTCCATGTGAGTTACTAAAATACATAGAACAACTATGAATCCCACATACAACAATAAAAAAAAATGTGATAGAAAAGGATCAATAGTGTAATATTAAATATTAAATCATGTTTACGATTTAAACCTTTAGTAATACAGGAGCCCATACGGAAAATCCAATAGGATTCCCTGTTCAAAAGCTTTTTCTGTGGTCTCCACCCCTGATCGGACGGTTAACTCTTTCAAGACCTTTTTTTCATGCCGTTAGTGTCACCTCTGTGAACTGCTGCATAATGTGAATTGACCGCAGACTAGAGATGAGCGAACTTTAAAAAAAAGTTCGGCGTTCGGCTTGTGGTAATCGCCGCATCCCGTTATGGATTCCACTACCGCGGACTATCCAGGCATATGGAATCCATAAGGGGCGGCTTCACGAACCCGAACTGTTGAACAGCCGAAGGACCTGGGGTGACGTCACCATCATGTGATCAGTGCAGGGCGTGGCTCAGCACGGGATCAAATCCAGTGCTGAGCCACGCCCCCTGCACTGATCACATGACGGTTTGTTCACAATTTTTAATATATGTACTTATGTATATTATGTATATTTGTGTATTTCTTGCACACAATATATGATTGTCACCTTTTTAGTACTGCACATGAGTGTTCATTTAAATTTTATATTAATTGGATTGTTTGATCATGATTGTACTGTAATTGCACATGAATTGCTTTGGCTATATATACACCTAGCACTTTGTCCTATGTAATGCTTGAGAAAGGCTCTAGCCTTGAGCCGAAACGTTGCGTTGTCCACATGGGTGAATACAAGGGGAGTTTTATCTTATTTTTTGGAGTTCTGCCCATCACCGATGTTTTTCCTGACCTGCCAGCAGTCCAGGGGGACAACATGCAGCGAGAAAAGATGGCAGCCAGAGCGACGCTGTGAAGCGCTCCCTCCAGCCACCGGGGTAGTGACTTTAGACGCTGGGGGCAGGACCAGACGTTGTGACGTCACTTCCGGCACTACAGGTCTTTGCAGGTTACAGGATAGAAACATTTGCAAGACCTGCTTATAGTGTCCAGGTCTCCACCCCAGTGGTTGGGCGCTGAATGTTCGGTTGGACGGGTGCGTTGTGCACGAGTGCCTCTACCACATTGGGCTCCGGGCCTGAGCCTGCACCAAACCAGGGTGTTGTGAATAGCCTGGTATCAGGCCCCTGCTTTTGTATATCTGTGTTACTCCTGGGTTCGCTGATCCTTCTCTCCCTTGTATGTTTCAGGGAGAGAAGGATTCATTTTCAGCTTCTAAAAAGACTAGGAAATGTGGAATTTGTTATAAGCGCTTACTCAGCAAAGGGGGAATCTGATAGTTTTCTTGAAGATATCAGAGTCCTAGTTAGGGAAGAGGTCCAGTTGGCACTTGCTTCCCATGACTCTGCCTCCTACAAAAATCATCCTCATGTTATCTGTGATAGACACAATCCGTCTTCCACTTCTGATTCTGATATTTCGAAAATTTCTGACAATGAAACGTATGACAAAACATATGCTTTTTCAGATGAAGACAATGAACACAAATGTTTTTTGTTTAATCCGGATGACATTGATCTATATACATAAAAAAGGATGTATGTATGTACAGTATGTTCCGCAAAAACTCAAAAACGCAACCATCCTTTTCAACGAAACTTGGTATACACATCCCTTGCTACCAGGAAAGAAATCTTGTGGGGGTCTTAGCTCTCTAGGACGTACCGTTTCCAAGATATTCCCACAAAATGACCCGCCAAGACTTTCACTTAAACCCTAACTGCCATACCCACGGTCACATGTCCCTTATCAGCCAATAGAAGCTTGCAGGTCCTACACCAGGTTTCCATAACAACTGATCACAGCTTTGACCGGTTCCCACAGGTGCATGCATGGGGGGCAGGGGCCACAATTACAGGAGGAGCGCTGTGGAGTTCACTGTTAAAGGGGTGGCCGCTGTGAAAGACACTGTTAAAGGGGCGGTCACTGTTGAAGTGGCGGCCACTGTGAAAGTCACTGTTAAAGGGGCAGTCACCGTTAAAGGGGTGACCACTGTGAAAGTCACCGTTAAAGAGGCGGTCACTGAAGGGGCGGTCACTGTTAAAGGGGCAGCCACTGTGAAAGTCACTGTTAAAGAAGCGGTCACTGTTTACCACTTCAGCCCCCCTAGCTTAAACACCCTTAATGACCAGGCCACTTTTACAATTCTGCACTACACTACTTTCACCGTTTATTGCTCGGTCATACAACTTACCACCCAAATTAATTTTACCTCCTTTTCTTCTCACTAATAGAGCTTTCATTTGGTGGTATTTCATTCTTGCTGACATTTTTACTTTTTTGATATTTTGCTTTTTTGACGAAATTTTGGGGAAAAAATTAAATTTTTCACTTTCTGTTTGAAAATTTGTCAAATAAAACTACATTTCTCTACAAATTTTTCTCTAAATTTATTGCTCTACATGTCTTTGATAAAAAAATGCAATAAGTGTATATTTATTGGTTTGAGTAAAAGTAATAGCTTTTACAAACTATGGTGCAAAAACTGAATTTCCGCACTTTGACTTTCTGAGCACCTGTCCTGTTTCCTGACATACTACAATGCCCAGACAGTAGAAACACCCCATTAATGACCCCATTTCGGAAAGTAGACACCCTAAGGTATTCGCTGAGGGGCATAGTAAGTTCATGGAAGTTTTTATTTTTGTCACAAGTTAGCGGAAATGGGGTTTTGGTTTTTTTTCAAAAATTTCATTTTCCGCAAACTTGTGACAAAAATAAAAACTTCCATGAACTCACTATGCCCATCAGCGAATACCTTAGGGTGTCTACTTTCCGAAATAGGGTTACTTGTGGGGTATTTTTACTGCCCTGGCATTTTAGGGGCCCCTAAAGCGTGAGAATCCAAATGCGTAAAAATGCCCTGTGAAATCCTAAAGGTACTCATTGGAATTAGGGCCCTTTGCGCATCTTGGCTGCAAAAAGTGGCACACGTGGTATTGCCATATTCAGGAGAATTAGGGCAATGTGTTTTGGGGTGTATTTTTACATATACCCATGTTGGGTGAGAGAAATATCACTGTAAATTGACAACTTTGTATAAAATTTTTTAAAAGTTGTCGTTTACAGCGGTATTTCTCACACAAAGTATGGGTATATATAAAAATACACCCCAAAAGTCATTGCCCTACTTCTCCTGAGTACGGCAATACCACATGTGTGACACTTTTGCAGCCAAATGCGCAAAGGGGCCCTAAAACCAATGAGTACCTTTAGGATTTCACAGGGCAATTTACGCATTTGGATTCCAAACTCCTTCTTACGCTTTAGGGGCCCCTAAATGCCGGGACAGTAAAATACCCCACAAGTGACCCCATTCCGGAAAGTAGACACCCTAAGGTATTCGCTGATGGGCATAGTGAGTTCATGGAAGTTTTTATTTTTGTCACAAGTTAGCGGAAATGGATTTTTTTTTTTTTTCTTACAAAGTCTCATATTCCACTAACTTGTGACAAAAATAAAATTTTACATGAACTCACTATACCCCTCACGGAACACCTTGGGGTGTCTACTTTCTAAAATGGGGTCACTTGTGGGGTATTTTTACTGCCCTGGTATTTTAGGGGCCCCTAAAGCGTGAGAAGCGGTTTGGAATCCAAATGAGTAGAAATGTCCTGTGAAATCCTAAAGGTACTCATTGGATTTAGGGCTCTTTGCACATCTTGGCTGCAAAAAGTGCCACACATGTGGCATCGCCGTACTCGGCAGAAGTAGGGCAATGTGTTTAGGGGTGTATTTTTATATATACCCATACTGGGTGTGAAAAATATCTCTGTAAATGACAACTTTTTCCATTTTTTATACAAAGTTGTCAATTTACAGAGATATTTCTCTCACCCAGCATGGGTATATGTAAAAATACACCCCAAACACATTGCCCTACTTCTTCTGAGTACTGGCGATACCAAATGTGTGACACTTTTTGCAGCCAAGATGCACAAAGGCCCCAATTCCAATGAGTACCTTTTAGGATGGCATTTTTACGCATTTTTCTTCTCACGCTTTAGGGCCCCAAAATGCCAGGGCAGTAAAATACCCCAAATGTGACCCCATTTTAGAAGAAGACACCCCAAGGTATTCTGTGAGGGGCATGGTGAGTTCATACAAGATTTTTTTTGGCACAAGTTAGCGGAATTTGATTTTTTTTTTTTTCTCACAAAGTCTCCCTTTCCGCTAACTTTTGACAAAAAATTCAATCTTTCATGGACTCAATATGCCCCTCAGCGAATACCTTGGGGTGTCTTCTTTCCAAAATGGGGTCACATGTGATGTGTTTGTACTGCCATGGCATTTGAGGGTCTCCGCAATCATTACATGTATGGCCAGCATTAGGAGTTTCTGCTATTCTCCTTATATGGAGCATACGGGTAATGAGATTTTTCTCCGTTCAGCCTCTGGGCTGAAAGAAAAAATGAACGGCACAGATTTCCTCATTCGCATCGATCGATGTGGATGAAAAAATCTCTGCCAAAAAATATGCAAGAAAAAAAGAGGGGCCTGGCGATTGCTCCTATGTCCTGGCAAGCGTGATTTCTCCATTCACATCGATCAATCGATCATTGTGAAGGAAGACATCTTTGCCAGCTTTTGATACAAAGTGTTTGCCAAAGCATATGAACTCCAACACCTCTCCTCAGCTTATATGCCTGGGCAAACGTACCTGTCCTGCAGAGGAGAAATCTCGTCTTGCAGCGCCGCATACACCGACTTCACGTGTCTTCTGATAGCAGCGCAACGCTTCTCTCAGAATTCACATCAGTGCTGCGGCGTTTTCATTGGTTGGTCCGTTGATCTACCTGGAAAATAAAGGGTGGTTAGGGAAAAGAAAAAAAAAAGAAGAAAAAACAGGCAGCAGGCACATAACTTGAACGTTACAAACTTTATAAAACATGAATAAAACCTGAACATGAAAAAAAAACTGAACTTTTAAAACCTGAACTAACTCAAGATTTTTTTCTTGCTACCTGTTTAATTTTTTTCTTTTTTTAACCATATCACTCTTTATTTTCCTAGCAGAAACCTCTCCTTTCCCATGGGACAATGTGTAAAGTGTAAATCGCACAGAGATGGTGAGAAGTACACTATACACGTTATCCCAAGTGAAAGGAGAGGTTTCTACCGTTCACACTTCTGCAGTAGCACAGCAGCACCGTCCCCTATGTGTTAGGGTCTCTCAAAACCTAGTATCCTGAGAGACCCTTGAGCCTGATTGTAAAAACTACCTGTGATGTGCTGTCCCTAGGTCCCTAAGTGTACCTGAGTGTGGTACTTCCGGAAACACTCCCTAGGCATAGGGCAGGGTGGTCAGGACAGTCAGGACAGAAATAACGGGTGTCACGCCTTATTCCACTCCTGCTACAGACACGACATCTTTTTCGGGGTGGCGGTTGGGTTGAGTACCGGTAACAACACTGGGGAAGTGTCGCTCGTGTAGACGGCTCACTACACTGGTGGATGGGGCCACGGAACCTCCTGGATACAGGAGTTCCGAAATGATCTCTTCCTGGAATTTAAGGAAGGATCCCGTTCTCCCAGCCTTACTGTAGAGAACGTAACTATTATAGGCAGCCAATTGAATTAAATATACAGACACCTTTTTATACCAGCGTCTGGTGCGTCGGGAAATCAAATACGGGGCCAACATCTGGTCATTGAAGTCCACCCCTCCCATGTGGAGGTTATAGTCGTGGACTGAGAGGGGCTTTTCAACGACACTGGTTGCCCGTTCAATTTGTATTGTCGTGTCTGCGTGAATGGAGGAGAGCATGTAAGCGTCACGCTTGTCTCTCCATTTCACCGCGAGCAGTTCCTCGTTACACAAGGCAGCCCTCTGCCCCCTTGCAAGTCGGGTGGTAAGGAGCCGTTGGGGGAAGCCCCGGCGACTAGGTCGCACGGTGCCACAGCAGCCAATCTGTTCTAGGAACAAATGCTTGAAGAGGGCCACACTTGTGTAAAAGTTGTCCACATAAAGATGGTACCCCTTGCCGAATAAGGGTGACACCAAGTCCCAGACTATCTTCCCACTGCTCCCCAGGTAGTCAGGGCAACCGACCGGCTCCAGGGTCTGATCGTTTCCCTCATAGATCCGAAATTTGTGCGTATAGCCTGTGGCCCTTTCACAGAGCTTATACAATTTGACCCCATACCGGGCGCGCTTGCTTGGGATGTACTGTTTGAAGCCAAGGCGCCCAGTGAAATGTACAAGGGACTCGTCTACGCAGATGTTTTGTGCGGGGGTATACAAATCTGCAAATTTCTGGTTGAAATGGTCTATGAGGGCCGAATTTTGTGGAGCTGGTCAAAAGCTGGGTGGCCTCTGGGACGGGAGGTGGTGTTGTCGCTAAAGTGCAGGAAACGCAGGATGGTCTCAAAACGTGTCCTGGACATGGCAGCAGAGTACATGGGCATGTGATGAATTGGGTTCGTGGACCAATATGACCGCAATTCATGCTTTTTGTAATGCCCATGTTGAGGAGAAGGCCCAGAAAAGTTCTAAATTCGGAAACTTGGACTGGTTTCCACCGGAAAGGCTGGGCATAGAAGCTTCCCGGGTTGGCGGTTATAAATTGAGTGGCATACCGATTTGTTTCTGCCACGACTAAGTCATAGAGCTCCGCAGTGAAGAACAGCTCAAAAACCCCAGCGCCGATCCGATCTGAGCTGTCTCCACCCGAACTCCTGACTGGGCGGTGAAAGGGGAACTAATGGTGCGGCTGAAGATGGGGACAGCCAATCAGGATTTGCCAGCACCTCAGGGACTCTAGGGGCTCTACGGGCCTGTCTGCGCGGTGGCTGCGGCGGGGAATTACCGCACGTGCCACCGTACCAGCTTCAACTGCCCTTCTGGTGCTCGCCACTTCACCATGTTATGCGGCAGTGCTGGTAGAAGGTCCAGGACGGGCGCTGCTCGTGTATGCCTCACAACGTAATCCGGCAGCGCCAGCCTCACTCTGCTGCCCTTGAAACTGATCCTGCGCTACCTGCGGTCTAGCGACACGGGGCCGGGTACGCCTGGTGGTATCAGGGACCTCAACCTCCTCGTCCGAACTTTGGGTCAGACTTCCACTGCTCTCTACAGGTTCGTATTCTGACCCGCTAGATTCGTCAGATGAGGGTTCCCATTCCTCATCCGACTGGGTCAGAATCCTGTAGGCCTCTTCAGAGGAATACCCCTTGTTTGACATTTGGGCGACTAAATTTAGGGGTATTCCTGAGACTACCCAAGGAAAAAAGCAAGCCTGTCTTACAAATGGGAGTGTAGCGAAGTACAGAAGCCGCTGCGATTGATAAAAAGATCAAAACTGATTTTTTATCGCCGCAGCGCTAGTGAAGTGATTGTGCAGTGATACAAAAAAATAAAAATTTTGTCACTGCGGCGGGCGGGCGTGGGTGAACGCAGGTGTGGGCGACCAATCTGGCCTGATCGGGCAAACACTGCGTTTTGGGTGGGGAGCGAGCTAAAGTGACAGTAATACTATTATAGATCTGACCGTGATCAGTTCTGATCACTTACAGATACTATAAAAGTACCGCGGTGCGGTGGGCTGGGCGCTAACGCTAACTACCTACCAAAGGGGCCTAAACTAAGCCTAACAGTCAATTGTAGTGGGAAAAAAAAGTGACAGTTCACAAAAGTGACACTGATCACTTTTTTCCCTTTCACTATGTATTGACAGGTGATCAAGGGGTTAATTAGGGTGATGGGGGTGATCAGGGCCTGATGTGTAGTGTTTGGTGCACTTACTTGGGATCTGTGCTCTGTGCTGGGTCCAACCGATGAAAAGGACCCAGCACATGGCACAGATCCCTTATAAAACCCCTATATTTATAAATATAGCTAACATTACACATTTCCATAGGTGATTTAAAAATCACCAGCCTGCCAGCGCTGATCATTGGCTGGCAGGCTGGTGACTCACCTCTCCTGAGTCCGGCGGTGCATTCCACTTGCGTTCCACCGGACCCAGGAGCGCGTCAAGGAGGAATAAACCGACCGCCCGCAGGACGCAATCCTGCGTTAGGCGGTCAGTAACAGGTTAAAGGGGCGGTCACTGTTAAAGGGGTGGCCACTGTAAAAGTCACTGTTAAAGTGGCAGCCACTGTGACAGTCACTGTTAAAGCGACAGCCACTGTGAACGTCACTGTTTAAGGGGCGGTCACTGTTAAAGAAGCGGTCACTGTGAAAGTCACTGTTAAAAAAGCGGTCACTGTTAAAGGGGCAGCCACTGTGAAAGTCACAGTTAAACGGGCGGTCACTGTTTAAGGGGCGGCCAAAGTCACTGTGAGAGGAGGTCTGTTAAAGGGACGGCCACTGTGAAAGTCACTGTTAAAGCGGCAGCCAGTGTGAAAGTCGCTGTTAAAGGGGCAGTCACCATTAAAGGAGCGACCAGCTACGTCAGGAGCGACTTTCTTTTTTTTTATGCCTTTGGGTTATGAATTGTTTTATTTTGTGACGGCTGGTCTTAGCGAAACCCGGGTCGGGCGATGTATATAGAGAAATGAGATTTTAATGCTTGATGTGAGAAAATAAAAAAGCGTTACATTTGATAAATGTTCCACACTATGTGTGGAAATTTTCTCTATATGTACAAAGGGTGAAGTGTAAGAGTGAACCATTTGTTGACAGAGGAGCATTATAGGTGCACTGGGAACACCGTGGAATGTACTCCTAAGCTTGAGAAGCCGGAAGCTGAAGGCAGCGCGACCACTTGTTTGCTTGGTATTATCTATTTAAGAGCCATTCCTTAGGATCTTTGAAGACAAATTAGTCTTTAAATTGGACCCTAAGTTTTTTGCCTACGGTTTTCTCTACCTTTAATAGGTTCTAGGAAAAGTTGTACCATCTTTTTGTGCCAATCCCCAGAATGATCAGGAGATCATCTTCCACAGCTTAGATGTTAGATGAGCTGTCATGAAATATATGAAATTAACGAGTGGAGAGTTGTTAAAATCTTTATACAATCGCTTTATACAATTTTGCAGGCTGAATAAGGGCAAAAAAGCTGAAAAAAAGTTAGATTTCCCATTGGATCAGAATGGCCATCTCTGAGGCCTATAGAGTTAAGGTTAAAGAGGCCCCATCTTCTCTTAGGGCCCATTCAACAAGAGGTATTGCTGTTTCCCTGTGTGGAAAGATCTTCAGCCTCACTAGAGCAAATTTGCAGAGCTGCAACTTGGAAGAGAGTCCATACTTTCACCAAACATTACAAGACATTTTTCTAATGAAGACATGGCCTTCAGACGGAAATTCCTTTGCGCTATTGTCCCTCCCTAAAATAATTCTCAGGATGTGGTGTCATGAAGACGACTGGGAAATGAGTATTACACTCATCGGTAATTCAGTTTCCTGGAAGCCTCCATGAAACCACATACTTCCCACCCTTCCCCCTCCCTCGATATATATTTTTAATTATCCCTTAATTATTAATATATATATATATATATATATATATATATAATCTTCACTGGATTCTAATTCCTAACCTAGCAGGGCCAAATTTTCATACAATCAGTGTTTTCTTGCATGTCCACCACACCTGTGACATTCCTGTGCTTCCCGTGTTCAGGAATTTCTGATGTGGGTGTTGATATGGATACATAGCTTGGTGTGTGGTATATCAGGCTGTTGTAATGGAGTACACAGGAAACTGTATATCTGCAATTCTATACAATTGATGTGCAATTTAAACCTGAAGGGGACTTCCTGATCCGCCTAAATATGTTATTACTGTTCAAATAAAACAAATTAAAAAGATCCTTCTCCTGTTGTGACAGTTCCTTGCATCAGTTGGTGAATTAATGAAGCTGGTAGGAAATAGTAGCTGTGTATGTGAGTCTGTATTGTATTGTGTGTAGGTGGGTAAAAGGAATGTACTGGGAAAGAATATTGTGTAATATGTAATAAGTGCATTGTGTAATAGGTAGTTGTGGTGTTATATCTTAGAGAATACATTCATTTTCTCTTATACACCATGTTGTGGATCACTGAGAACACTGGACAGTGTTGGGAAACAGAATATCCATTTATACCAGGGAAAGGCGTCGAAGACTAGGGAAACAGGTTTTACTCTTAGCAACCTTGGAGTTACAAATTGGGATGAATAATATTAATTATTAAGATCCTGTATTGTTATTCATAATTAATATCTCTGCCCTTTTACAAGATTGTTCTTTCATTAGTGTGGTATATATGGGGTTAAACTGCCACATGTATCCAACCAATCACTTTAGTGGTGGGCTGAATTTGCTGCTGATCTCTGGGCATGGCTGTGCATCTGTGTAATTTCACTTCAGCAGGATGAGCTGGTTCATTGCTTTTGTTGTAACAAAAAGTAGTTATGGCTCTTAAAAGCCACTTCAGCAAACGGCGTAACCATTTTTGGATTCTTATCCTCTTGTTTTTCCTTTGTAAAAATGAAACATTTTGAGCTAAAATGACATATTATTGTTAATATATAATTGTTTATTTTCATGCCCCGTGAATTCTATGAAACACCTATGGTGCCAAAATGCTAACTGCACCCCTATTAATATTATATCAATTGGATGTATTTTCCAAAATGGGGCCTTTTGAGGGAGTATTTATTATGTTTTAGCAACTCAATGCCTCTGCAAACTTAAAATTGTGCTTGAAAAACTCAAAATACAGAAGGTACTACTTTAATACATAGGCTGGTATACGTGTCAAATAGCACTCTAGGGACACATATGGGATATTTATAAAAACTGAATAATCAGGGTATTAAATGTGTGGCTTTAGTTCTATTTGCTCTCCTACTGTGTTCAAAAAAATGGATTAAAATTGAAAATCTTAAAAAAATTTTTTTTTATAAATTTCACCTCCATTTTGCATTGAAGGGGCTTTCAGCTTTTGCTATATTGATGACATCCTCAGGATAAGTCACCATTATCAGATTGGTGGGTTCCTGTTTGCCGGCACCCCTATTGTTTAGCTGGGGACTACTGGCACTTAAGGGGGCTGCTACTGGCACATAAGGGGACGGCTACTGGCACATAAGGGGACTAATGGCACATAAGAGGGGCTACTGGCACATAAGGGGACGGCTACTGGCACATAAGGGGACGGCTACTGGCACATAAGGGGGACGGCTACTGGCACATAAGGAGGGCGGCTACTGGCACATAAGGAGGGACGGCTACTGGCACATAAGAGGGGGACTACTGGCACATAAGGGGGACAGGCTACTGGCACATAAGGGGACTACTGGCACATAGGGGGCTACTGGCACATAAGGGGGACTAATGGCACATAAGGGCGGCTACTGGCACATAAGGGGGACTAATGGCACATAAGGGGCTACTGGCACATAAGTGGACTACTGGCACATAAGAGGGACTACTGGCACGTAAGCGGGGCTACTGGCACATAAGGGGGACGGCTAGTGGCACAAAGCGGGGACTACTGGCACATAAGGGGACTACTGGCACATAAGGGGAGGCTACTGGCACATAAGGAGGGACGGCTACTGGCACATAAGGAGGGACTGCTACTGGCACATAAGGAGGGACGGCTACTGGCACATAAGGAGGGACGGCTACTGGCACATAAGGAGGGACGGCTACTGGCACATAAGGAGGGACGGCTACTGGCACATAAGGAGGGACGGCTACTGGCACATAAGGAGGGACGGCTACTGGCACATAAGGAGGGACGGCTACTGGCACATAAGGAGGGACGGCTACTGGCACATAAGGAGGACGGCTACTGGCACATAAGGAGGACGACTACTGGCACATAAGGGGACGGCTACTGGCACATAAGGGGACGGCTACTGGCACATAAGGAGGGACGGCTACTGGCACATAAAGGGGGGACGGCTACAGGCACATAAAGGGGGGACTACTGGCACATAATAAGGGGGGGGGCTACTGGCACATAATAAGGGGGGGCTACTGGCACATGGGGGGAAGCACAAGAAAGGCACTTATTACTGGCACATGGGGAGAGGCACAAGAGAGGCACTTGTTACTGGCACATGTGGTGGCATGGAGAGGCACGTGTTACTGGCACATTATTATGGGGCACTATGGGGACTTCTACTGAGGCCACAAAGAATGGGTATTTTATATGGGGGGCTCTGTGTGGTACTAGTATTACCAGGAGTATTATCTGTTTCTGCAGTGTAGTATTGGGGAGCACAGCGGCACAGTATTGGGGGTAGTAGGATGATTTGTCCAGAAGATGGGAGGATGATGGAAAAGTAGTAAACTAAGATTTTTTTGTTAAACTGCAGAGATGGAAAATGGCGACAACATGGCAGTCTGGTCTGAAGGTCTGAAAGGAGAAGACGAGGACAGAAAACATCTACATCAAAGGAGACGTCACTGGACGTAATAGGTAAGTGCCCTATATTTCTGTAGTGATGGGATTAGAGGCATAACGATGGCGGTGTGACCAGGTAGTGAAGGCGGGATATAGGTGTGGCTAGGGAGGGTAGGGCCTGGAAGGGGCCCTTGATTTATTTTGCCCGGGGCCCCTGAGGGTTCTCCGTCCGCCCCTGCTCCTGCCTGTGCTAGGACATCATGGAGCCTATCCTACTTCCTTTGTTTTTTATTTCTTTTGTTTTTATACTAAGAAGATGTGGTTTCCAACAAGGCAATGCCTGCCTGTGGTACACAATGTGCTTTTCAGGGTATCCCACAGCTCCCTGGCCAGCTTGATCGCCAGATCTCTCCTCCTTCAAGCAGCTTCAACAGACAACAACCACCTTGGTTAAACAACAGCTCTAAGTTGAAAGAGCTTGGAATGGAATACCACCGGAGTATATCCAGCATCTGTTTGGCCTTTACCACTCCACAGTGGCAGTTGTTTCACAGTGAGAGGAGATGCCACTCAATGTTAATGTGACCCTGCTTACCATATACACTAATGCAGAACTCAAAATGAAGGTTGCACCATCTTGATCGTATGAACATTGACTAAGCACCACTAGTAGTTTTTACTTGGTCAATCTCAGTTCAATTGCATTTAGTTTTTCAGGTATACTTTTTAATTTTACAGTTGTGTATATACATAATTAACCACATCAGCATAATAACCCTAGCTTAAACACCCTTAATGACCAGGCCACTTTTACAAATCTGCACTACACTACTTTCACCCGTTTATTGCTCCGTCATGCAACTTACCACCCAAATGAATTTTACCTCCTTTTCTTCTCACTAATAGAGCTTTCATTTGGTGGTATTTCATTGTTGCTGACATTTTTACTTTTTTGCTATTAATAAAAATTTAACGACATTTTTGCAAAAAATGACATTTTTCACTTTCTGTTGTAAAATTTTTAAAAAAACTACATTTCTATATAAAATTTTCTCTAAATTTATTGTTCTACATGTCTTTGATAAAAAAAATCCAATAAGTGTATATTTATTGGTTTGGGTAAACGTTATAGCGTTTACAAACTATGGTGCAAAGAAGTGAATTTCCGCATTTTGAAGCAGCTCTGACTTTCTGAGCGCCTGTCATGTTTCTTCAGGTGCTAGAATGTCAGGATAGTATAAATACTCCCAAATGACACCATTTTAGAAAGAAGACACCCCAAAGTATTCACGGAGGGGCATGGTGAGTTCATGTATCATTTCATTTTTTTCACATGTTAGAGGAAAATGACACTTTCTGAGGAAAAAATAATAATAAAGTTTCCATTTCTGCTAACTTCTGGCAAAAAAATAAAAATCTCCGACGGACTCACTATGCCCCTCAGTGAATACCTTGGGGTGTCTACTTTCAGAAATGGGGTCATTTGTGGGGTGTGTTTACTGTTCTGGCATTTTGGGCGGGGCTAAATTGTGAGCAGCCATGTAAAGCTAAAGGTACTCATTGGAATTTGGGCCTGTTTGCGCATCCAGGCTGCAAAAAGTGTCACTTATGTGGTATCGCCGTACTCAGGAGAAGTAGGGCAATGTGTTTTGGGGTGTATTTTACATATACCCATGTTGGGTGAGAGAAATATCTCTGTAAACTGACAACTTTGTATAAAAAAAATTTAAAAATTTTCGTTTACAGAGATATTTCTCACACAAAGTATAGGTATATATAAAAATACACCCCAAAACACATTGCCCTACTTCTCCTGAGTACGGCGATACCACATGAGTGACACTTTTTTGCAGCCTGGGTGCGCAAAGGGGCCCTAATTCCAATGAGTACCTTTAGGATTTCACAGGGCATTTTTACGCATTTGGATTTCTTCTTCTCACGCTTTAGGGGCGCCTAAAATGCCAGGGCAGTATAAATACCCCACATGTGACCCCATTTTAGAAAGAAGACACCCCAAGGTATTCTGTGAGGGGTATGGTGAGTTCATGTAAAATTTTATTTTTGTCACAAGTTAGTGGAATATGAGACTTTGTAAAAAACAAAATAAAAAAAATAAAAAAATATCAATTTCCGCTAACTTGTGCCAAAAAAAAAAAATTCAGTGAACTCGCTATGCCCCTCACGGAATACCTTGGGGTGTTTTCTTTCCAAAATGGGGTCACATGTGGGGTATTTATACTGCCCTGGCATTTTAGGGAACCTAAAGCGTGAGAATCCAAATGCGTAAAAATGCCCTGTAAATCCTAAAGGTACTCATTGGTTTTAGGGCCCTTTGCGCATCTTGGCTGCAAAAAGTGTCACACATGTGGTATCGCCGTACTCAGGAGAAGTAGGGCAATGTGTTTTGGGGTGTATTTTTACATATACCCATGCTGGGTGAGAGAAATATCTCTGTAAATTGACTACTTTGAATAAAAAATTTTAAAAAGTTGTCATTTACAGAGATATTTCTCACACACAGTATGGGTATATATAAAAATACACCCCAAAACACATTGCCCTACTTCTCCTGAGTTCGGCGATACCACATGTGTGACACTTTTTTGCAGCCAAGATGCGCAAAGGGGCCCAAATTCCCATGAGTACCTTTAGGATTTCACAGGGCATTTTTACGCATTTGGATTCTCACACTTTAGGTTCCCTAAAATGCCAGGGCAGTATAAATATCCCACAAGTGACCCCATTGTGGAAAGAAGACACCCCAAGGTATTTCGTGAGGGGCATGGCAAGTTCACAGAAATTTTTTTTTTTTGGCACAAGTTAGCGGAAATTGATTTTTATTTTTTACAAAGTCTCATATTCCACTAACTTAATAACATTTTGCATGAACTCACCATACCCCTCAAGGAATACCTTGGGGTGTCTTCGTTCTAAAATGGGGTCACATGTGAGGTGTTTGTACTGCCCTGGCATTTGAGGGTCTCCGCAATCATTACACGTATGGCCAGCATTAGGAGTTTCTGCGATTCTCCTGTATATTGAGCATACGGGTAATGAGATTTTTTTTTCCGTTCAGCCTCTGGGCTGAAAAAAAAAAATAATGAACGGCACAGATTTTTTCATTCGCATCAATCAATGTGGATGAAAAATCTCTGCCAAATCAGTGACTGCGGTGCGGTGGGCTGGGCGCTAGCTACCTAACAAGTAGCTAACTAACTGGCGGGGATAAGGGACCCTTATGCCCCATTCACACGTCCGCAATTCTGTTTGCGGAACGGAATTGTGGACCCATTCATTTCTATGGGGACAGACTTTGTCCCGCTCAGATCCGGAATTACGGATCCGCGCTTGCCGGTGTCCGTGTTTTGAGGATCTGCGGATCCGTGGATCAGTTCCGCGGATCCGTGAATCCACGGATCCGCGAAACACATATGGACGTCTGAATGGAGCCTTACAAGGGGTGTGATCAATGACAGGGGGTGATCAGGGGGTCTAGATGGGGTGATCAAGGGGTTAACAAGGGGTTAATAGGTGAGGGGGGTTAGTGTAGTGTTTGGTGCAACTTTACATAGTTACCTGGTCCTCTGGTGGTCGATCCCAGCAAATGGGACCACCAGAGGACCAGGTAGCAGGTATACCAGACGCTGTTCACAAAACAGCGTCTGGTATACATTTTTGATGCGATTTATATCGCATCTACAGCCTGCCAGCGATTGATCATCGCTGGCAGGCTGTAGTTCAACTCTTGAGACGCGCGCCACTGTGAACTCGCGCGTCTCGCGAGATGGCGTGCCGATGCGTCCACACAGAGCTACAGGACCGCCCGCAGGACGCATCCCTGCGTTATGCGGTCCTGTAGTAGTTAAACGGGTTTCCCCACAACAAACACTTTTCCCCTATGCACTAGATAGGGTATAGCTATGTTATCAGCTGGTAAACCATTCATCACAAGGTAGGGTCAATGGTCCGCTATTTTAGAGTGGCGGTCACTCGTATCATTTACTAACGCACCCAAATCAAAATGCCAATTTGATGCAAAACTCAGCATGCAGTTATGTCTCAGGCAGATATGTAAATGAATACATGTGTGGTTTGATTAGACACTGAATCTTGCCACAAGATAGCATCAAAATTGCTTCCCTCACTGCCTTATAAAAAGGCTCTCAGCAGTTACATGAGGGCACAAATACATGGCGGCAAGACTTTGTGCAGCCCAGACATACCACCAGTATAGAGGATCTTTTGATATGCTAACGAGCACGGACAGCTCCCACAGTTTGATTATCCACCATCCAGACACGTGATATCTTCATTACACACCCGTCTCTGCCCAGAACATTTCATAGTGCTTAGCAGAAGGAAATTTGGTGTCATATTACCTATTACATGTCCTGCCATTGATAGCCAGCCACCATGGTCTTCGATTGCAATAGCATTGTAAACAAGAAACCTGGGCTACTATAGACTGGAATCGTATCGTCTTTAACAATAAATACAGGTTCTGTTTGGCATTCAACGATGGATGGGTTTGAGTCATGTTGCCTCCCATGGCAGGGCTTCCAGCTGGCATTTTTCAGGAGAATAATGCTCATACACAGCAAGAGTTTCCCAGGACTTTGTCTGCCAGATTGCAACACTTCCTTGTCCTGCCCAGTTGACAGATTTATCACCAATCGAGTATTTATGGGACCAGCTAGGATGCTAGATTCGGTAACCTATGAAGGACATCCAGGTCCACCTGCAGTATCTGTGGGCAATGTGCCACAGAAAACGATACTAATCCTATATGCTTCGATGAACAACTATATTTCATCCTGTATCCAGGCTAAAGAAGGCCCAACAGAGCACTAAAAACCTACTGTAAATTGCACATTTTTCCCTAATAGGCTTATCATTTTGCTCTAATACTGTAATCACTTAAATATATCAATATTGCAGTCACACATATAAAGTTTTATTTTATTCCAACAACTCCTTGGTGCGTTATTTTTTTGTTTGTGAGTGTATATTTTTTCTTCTGGAATAGATGAGCCAGAGAAACTCTGCCATAGATCTTATCACAACCCAGTGAAGAGAGGAATCTTTGATGTATCTAATGCTAAGCTTTTAAGATAGGAGACAAGTAATAATTCAAGTAATGTTTAGACGAGTTATCAAAGATCCTGAGATCCAGTAAATGTTGGTCTTTCAACTACTAATATACAAGTCCTTTGATGTCCTATCCTTTAATATTTTAAGGAGGAGTAAACAGGATACTCTGTTAACAGTATCATGCAATTGATCACATTGAATTTAATTTAGAGGTATCAGAGTACAGGAGGCTGAATACAAATGCACTCCAGACTTTTCAGATTTTTATTTATTAAAAATGTTGAAAATCCTGTATCATATTTTTTTCACTTTACATATAATTGCTACTTTGTGTTGGTCTATCACATAAAATCCCAATAAAATACATTTAAGTTTGTGGGTGTAAAATGTGAAAATTATGAAAATGTTCTAGGGGTATGAATACATTTGCAAGGCTCTATATGTGTTAAATGTACTGAGAAAGTCGTTTCTGAATAGACTTTTATTTGTTGAAACTATGAGGACTCTTATTAATGGGATTGTCTGGGTTAAGAGCTGAACCTGGATATATCCCCATTTTCATCCAGGCAGCCCCTCTGATGTGAGTATCGGAGCATTTCATGCTCCAGTGCTCTCCATTGCCCTGCGCTGTATCACGCAGGGCAAGGGCTGTTTTGTTTTATTTTTACAGTGCTAGGCAAAGGCTTCTGTCTAGCAGTGTTGCCGGTGACGTCACCGACACTAATGGGCTCTAATGGCGACGCTTCTGCGCTGCCCTAGGTTGTTTGTGGCCAATAAATTCAGGATTCATACTATTCAAGATGGACTGGCTGCCTGAGCAGTGAGTGTCCGCATACAGCTGTCAATGCTGCAATGGCCGACATCAGTGCTGGCACCGATCACAGCCGATTAACCCCTGCCATGCCACAGTCCGTAGAGACCGCTGTAGGGGAGAGGTTAACAGAGGGAGGTAGCTCCATCTCCCAGCGGGTCATTGCATTACCATGGCAGCGTCCCTATGGTTAGGGTTGACAGAGGAGCGAGCTCTCTCTCATCAGGCCGATTCGCTACCTTGGCAGCATCCCGATGGTAACAAACATAGAAAAGCCTCCTGGCCTGCTATGTACCCTAAGCCTGACAGGTCTTGCGAGAGGCAGGAGCCTGATCGGGATTAGTGTGAGTGACAAGCTGACAATACACTGCAATACACTATTGCATGAGATTTGGAAGCAATTATGCAAAGAGATGGTGGGAGGGGTTATGGTCTGATTGTGACTGAGCAGCGGGTTAGGGGCACGGTGCAGCAGGAGAGTCATGTCTGAGTAAGGAGGAAGCATGCTAAGGCTCTGCATGAGGGTGGCTTGGGCATTAGCATGAGGGTGGCTTGGGCATTAGATGAAGGTGTTCCTGGGCTGCTTCAAGTGAAATGTTGCATACCAAACAAAGTGGATTTTCTGAAGATAAAAAAAGAATCGCAGAAAGAAAGGTACTTCTGGAAATGAGGGTCTGTATGCTATTAGGCAAAATTTTTACTTGAATAGCGATGATCCAGGTGCCAAATTTCCTTTAAAAACAATTTAGACAAATTCCATGTTAGAAAATCCATATGATGCGCCTTCCCTTCTGAATGCTACCATGTCCCCAAACAGCAGTTTATGATCACAAATGGAGTGTTTCTCTATTAAGGAAAATGCATAACAAGTTGTGGGTGCATTTTCTCCTGTTATCCCTTGTGAAAATGAAAATTTGGGGCTAAAGCAACATTTCATAGGAACATGGGTGGTTATTTATGAAGCTGAAAAATGCCTATATTAGGCATATTTCAGGCAAAGATTGTGGCGCAACGGCTAGTTGTGCCACAATCTGCAACTTCTTCCCGCTCACGTCAGTTCTTAAAAAAGTGGGTGTGGGCGGGGACAGGCTGGCAGGCGTAGAAAAAGGTCTTACATTTAGAAGCAGCAGTGGATCTGATGAAGTTATGACGAACCTGCTCCTTTTCATAACTCCACCGGATCCACCGCCAGCTTAGGGGTTTATTAAGAACAGTGTCTAAAACGCCAGTCTTAATATATGTGCCCATACTTTTTATTGCCAAGTGTTTCTATATTCTATGAAACACTTGTTGGGTCAATACACTGACAACACCCCTCGGAGCGGTGTAGTTTCCAAAACGGGGTCATTTTTTGTTGGTTCCCTTTCTAAGGGTACCTCGGGGTCTCTTCTAATGTGACATAGCATCCAAAAGCCATCCCAGCAAAATCTGCCCTCCAATATCCATATGGCACTTCTTTCCTTTTGAGCCCTGCGGTGTGCCTATACAGCACTTTATGACCATATATGGGGTGCTGTCATATTCACGAGAAAATATATGACAAATAGTGGGGTGCATTTTCTCCTGTTACCCCTTGTTAAAATGAAAACTTTTGGCCTGAAGCTCACTACCCCCCTTAAAATATTCCATTGGGGGGGGGGGGGGTGTAGTTTCCAACATGAAGTCACTTTTTGGGGGTTTCCACTGTAGGGATGCATCAGGAGGTCTTCAAATCAAGAACAATCAAATACCAAAAATCAATCTCTTTATTAATTATGCAAATCATGAACATATAAAAACAGTCACAACAACGGCATACATATGCAAGCATGGAGGATACATTGGTACTGCAGTACATTTTTATTTATTTTCAATGAGCTACATCCATCTCAATATAGCATCCCAGTCTATCTCAGGATCACAAAATCTCAAAATCTGTACAAAAATACGTCTGAAGTGCATAGTGCAAGTTGAAATACTTGAGAAAACTGTATAGTGAAACATACGTCAGGACTGAAGGCACTTTGGTCTGTATGTTTTTTATTATTACGGGTTATATTCTAGCTTGTTAGCATGTGATGCAATTCGATGTGCTTGTTTAGCTGTCCTTTGTTCTATTCTCTTTTGGGACATGTATTATTTTTACTAAGTACTTCAACTTGCACTATGCAAGTTGACATATTTTTGTACAAGTTTTGTGATCCTGAGATAGACTGGGACGCTATATTGAGATTAATGTAGTTAACTGAATATATATAACCATTTACTGCAGTACCAATATATCCTCCTTGCTTGCACATGTATGCCGCTGTTGTGACTGTTTTTATATGTTCAAGATTTGCATAATTAATAAAGATATTGATTTTTGGTATTTGATTGTTCTTTATTAGTGGGGGACATTTATTCTTTTTGGTGTATAGACTGGTCCTTAAGGTGAAAAATGGCTTGGTCTTGAAGGGGCTAAGGAACCTAAATCAATTCAGGATCAGATGTTTGAAGGTTTGAGGAGAAAGAGAATATATAACTATGTGAGTATATAACAATGATTTTCTAGAGAATGGAAAGAACCAGGAAGAGAGCTACAACCTTTATAAGGAAATATCTATTTTCTGAGGTAGAGACAGTATTTTAGGAGAAGACACTAAAAATCAATGCCTCAGTTGCTAGAATATAAAAAAATATATATATCATTTGAGGCCTACTTACAAATCCTATGGATAAAAAGGCGCAAGAGTTCCTTAAAAGTTTTGGGAGACTTGTTATGCCATGTTCAGACCAGGCATTTCGGTCACCTATACCGTTAGATCACTGTCTATGTAGCTTAATCAAAATGAATCTCATCTTTCATCAGGTATACCAGTTGAAGATATTTTGGCTTCTATTCCAGTGCTAAAATAAACATCAAACTTTCTAGCGGATGCCTTGGCGGACATGTTCTGGCTTTCAGCAGGTACAATTCACTTGTAGGGCCATCTGGCTCAGGTCTTGGACACGTGATGTCAACTCCAAAAATCTTCTGTCATCCCCAGTGAAGATGACCGGTTATTCGGTTCAGTATTACATGACATCTTGGAAAAAACATCTGACACGAAGAAGGAGATGATGGTCCTTTCGTAACCAGAAAGAAAGACATAAAAGATCACACAAAGACAAATGGAAGATCAAGAAAAATTTCAACCAAACAAGAAGGAGAAAGGCTTCTTATTTAATCTAGACAATTCCACATGACAATCCCAATAACACCAGGCTTCCTGTGGGGGCAGACTGCTTTCATATTTGCAGGCTTCGAATGAAATATCATCATCACCATGGGTTCTAGATACTGTCCATAAAGGATATAGAATATAATTACAGTCTTTATCATAAATCGTTTAGGGAGTAAATCATTGTCTATCTCAGATATCTTCACAGAAAGCCCTGGAACAATAAATAACATCCTTGATTCCCTAGAAGGTCCTAATCCCAGTGCAACAGTGCTCAGGATTTTACTCTCCGATATTCATGGTAAGGAAACAAAATGGGTCATTCACACTCAATATCAATTTAAAAAAACCTAAACCATATATGGGGACCTGTAACCTCGACCACCCCACGGTCAATTGGGCCCAAGCAAAGATTTATGCTCAACAAATGGGATGGTCAACAATCCTCTCTGGAAAAAAAAAGGTGAGAATTACATCATTCTCAAAGTGCAGCATTTCTAAGTGCACTAAAGATATTCTGGAGGTAATCTGGAGGTGAGTACAATCTAATAAGTCGGATTTGTTTAAAATATTTTTGCATTAAAATGGCAGACCTGATTCAGTGTAGGAATTGTTGTGCTTTCATTTCATGTTTCACTCTTCGCAGGTTTGGATGCTGTCTGATCTGCAGACAGTTCTCCATAATGCAGCAGGAAATTGCATTTTTGAAATCTGAGATTTGTAAAGTAACTGTTAGACAAATTAAGGCTTGGCATGTTGCAATGCCACTGCCACAAAGGCCCCCAGAAATGGAAGATGGGTTACTGTAGGTTCTGGTAGACTTAGAGCTGTTGATAGAAGACATGTCCCACAGTCTGTGGCTCTCTGTAATTCATTTGCAGCACTTTCAGAATGCAAGAGCAACATGGAGGATAGCTCAGGTATAGTGGGTGAGGAACAATCATCTCCTATGCCTAAGGTATGCAAGACTACAGACCAAGACAAAAAGGATATAGTGAGTACTAATAGTAAGCAACTATTGGTGGGCGATTCTATCATAAGAGATGTGAAGTTTGAAGAAAAGGGTTTTGTGAGATGTCTCCCTGGTGCTACTGCTAGCAGGGACAGACGACGTATCCTTAACAGGATTAAGCAAGCAAAAATGGAAAAGGGGGTGGATGTTATTGTCCATATTGGGACAAATGATCTGGCTTGCAATGAAGTTTCAAAGGTGAAGGAAGCTTTTCACACACTTGGTAATGATATACGGGAGATTGCATCGACTGTCTCATTCTCTGCAGTTCTGCCTGTGCATAACCATCAGCATGACAAGCTGTTGCGTATTAAGGAATTAAATGTATTGCTTGGTGAATGGTGTTTGAACCAGGGATTTGGCTTTGTGTCTCATGTTGGCTCTAGCCGAAATGGAAAAGAACTGTACAAGAAAGATGGTTTGCATCTTTCTCTCAAGGGAACCAATATCCTCAGTGAACAGTTCAAAGTTTTTGCAAAGGAGCATTTAAACTAGGAAAGGGGGGCACAAAAGAGACAATCCATCAGTTCGGCTGCCCCCCGAAAAAACAATGCCAGAAGATGCCAGGAGCTGATAGGATAAGCTGAGAGTCTTGTCTACAAATGCTCGCAGTTTAGGGAATAAGATCAATGAACTTGAGTCTGTAATGGCATCTGAGAATATAGATTTAGTAGCTGTTACTGAGTCATGGTTCAATGAGAGTAATGACTGGGATATAACATACCTGGGTTCTCTCTATATAGGAAAGACAGAGAAGGCAAGAAAGGGATTGGAGTGGCCCTATATGTGAAAGATAGCATAAAATCTAATCTAATACAAGTCAGCGAAACCAATTTAGAGTCAGTTTGGATTACGTTGCAGCTTGGTAATCATAAGGTAACTCGTGTAGGTGTCATATATAGACCACCTAGCCAAGTCAAAGAATTAGATGATCTACTAGTTGAGGAAATGGCTAAAATGACATTGAAAGGGGAAGTTGTCATTATGGGAGACTTTAATCTTCCTGATATAAACTGGAAAACCAAAATAGCTAGTTCTGCCAGGAGTACAGACATTCTAAATTCCCTACTGGTATTATCTCTATAGCAAGTAGTTGAGGAGCCAACCCGGAAGGAGGCCATTTTAGATTTGGTATTCACAAATGGCAATTTGGTATCTGGTATTACTGTAGGGAAAGCTTAGGATCTAGTGATCACCAGTCAGTGTGGTTTACTATAAGTACAGTGACTGAGTCACTCCACACAAAAACAAAAGTTTTAGATTTTCGGAAAACAGACTTTTCTAAAATGACATCAGTGGTATACGAGTCCCTATCAGACTGGAACAATTTCAATAGAGTCCAAGAGAAATGGGACTACTTAAAAGTGGCACTATTGAAGGCAACAGAAAAGTGCATTAGGCTTGTCAGTAAAACCAAAAAGGAAGAGACCACTGTGGTACTCAGCAGAAGTGGCCAAAATCATTAAAAACAAAAAGATGGCATTTAGTAAGTATAAAAACACCCAAAACGAGGATGACAGGGAAATCTATAAGATGAGGCAGAGAGAGGCCAAGCAAGTTATAGGAGCTTCTAAAGGTCAGGCAGAAGAGAAATTAGCTCAGTCAGTGAAAAAGGTGATAAGACATTCTTCAGATACATAAATGAAAAAGAAAATTAAAACAAGGAATTACCAAATTAAAAACAAAAGAAGGAAGGTATATGTAAGATGATAAAGAACTAGCCGACTACCTCAATGAATACTTCTGTTCAGTTTTTAAAAAGGAAAATGAAGGCGAAGGACCTCAGTTAGGAAGGAAGACTAATGAATCGTTTAATGCATGTGTCTTTACAGAGGAAGAGGTTCTAAGTCAGCTGTCTAAAATTAATACAAATAAATCACAGGGGCCTGATGGGATACACCCAAAGCTATTAAAAGAGCTTAGAGGTGTACTAGCAAAACCATTAACAGATTTATTTAACCAATCACTGGTAACAGGTGTCGTCCCAGAAGATTGAAATTAGCAAACGTTGTGCCAATTCACAAGAAAGGTAGTAGAGAGGAATCGGGCAACTATAGGCCGGTAAGCCTGACATCAATAGTGGGGAAATTAATGGAAACCATACTCAAGGAGAGGATTGTGGAACATCTAAAAACCCATGGGTTGATTGATAAAAAAACAGCATGGGTTTACTTCAGGGAGATCATGGCAAACTAATCTTATTGACTTTTTTGATTGGGTGACTAAAATAATAGATGGCGGAGGTGCAGTAGACATCGCTTATCTGGACCTTAGTAAGGCTTTTGATACTGTCCCGCATAGAAGGCTTATCAATAAACTGCAGTCTTTGAGCTTTGGCTCACATATTGTTGAATGGATTAGGCAGTGGCTGAAGGACAAAAAACAGAGGGTTGTAGTCAATAGAGTATATTAAGACCATGGTATTGTTACCAGTGGGGTACCTCAGGGATCTGTTCTGGGACCCATATTGTTTAATATCTTTATCAGCGAAATTGCAGAAGGCCTCAATGGTAAGGTGGGTCTTTTTGCTGATGACACAAAGATTTGTAACAGGGTTGATGTTCCTGGAGGGATCGACCAAATGGAAAAGGATTTAGGAAAACTAGAGAAATGGTCAAAAATCTGGCAACTAAAATTTAATGTTGATAAGTGCAGGATAATGCACCTGGGGTGTAAAAACCCAAGAGCAGAATATAAAATCAGTGATACAGTACTAACCTCAGTATCTGAGGAAAGGGATTTAGGGGTCATTATATCAGACGACCTAAAGGTGGGCAGACAATGTCATAGAGCAGCAGGAAATGCCAGCAGAATGCTTTGGTGTATAGGGAGAGGCATTAACAGTAGAAAGAGGGAGGTGCTCGTGCCGCTCTACAGAGCACTAGTGAGACCTCATTTGGAGTATTGTGTGCAGTACTGGAGACCATATCTGCAGAAGGATATTCAGAGAAGAGCTACTAAACTAGTACATGGATTGCAGGACAAAACTTACCAGGAAAGGTTAAAAGACCTTAACATGTATAGTTTGGAAGCCATTTCAATTTTTGCCTCAGGCAGCAGAAAGGCTAGGTGCATCCTTGCACAAACATGGAAAAGTTTTGTCTGATAACACTACCGTGGCATACTGTACATAAATAAACAAGGTAGCACTAGAAGTAAGAAGTTGTCTGCGGGGAATTCAGAGATGTTTGAATGGGCACAAAATAATATATTGTCTATCGGCTGTTCAACTCAGGGGTTCAGATAATTTAATTGTGAACTATGTCAGTAGGAAAATGGGAATGGAAACTAAATCGAAAAATATTTTAACAAATTTTTAAGAAGATGGGGTCGCCCAGAAGTAGATCTCTTTGCCTGTAAAGAAAACAAAGATGAAAAAATGTTCTCTCTTTTCAGGATCATCCGGATCAGATATATGCAATCTCTCTACCATGGCTAAATATCTCCTGTACGCATTTCCACCTTTTGTCCTAATTCCTAGCACCTATAAAAGTGCTGGAGAAGAACTCCCAACTAATCCTCATAGCTCCATACTGGCCAAGAAGATCCTGGTTTCCTCTACTCTTCATCATGGAGTCATTTTTTGAGTTTTCCCCACCAACCCTGATCTACTTCTGCAAGGACCAGTGACCCATCCAAGTGTTTGAGAACTGTGTCTGGCAGCCTGGAGGGTGAACGACGCATCTTAGAAAATAAAGGCTTATGTAGCTCAGTTATCACCGCTCTTCTTCTGAGCAGAAAAAAATTAACATCTACCTTATATCTTAGAATGTGGAAAGATTTCCTGTCCTTTTCAGATACAAGATACATGGGATCTGACTTATGGCTCATGCACACAAACTTATTTTTTTTCCGTTTCCGTTCCATTTTTTTGGCGGACCATATGCGGAACCATTAACTTCAATGGGTCCGCAAGAAAAACGGAAGTTACTCCGTGTGCATTCCATTTCCGTATGTCCGTATTCCCGTTCCTCAAAAAAAATAGAACATGTCCTATAATTGTCCGCATTACAAAAATAGTACTGTTCTATGAAGGGCCAGATGTTCCGTTCCGCAAAATATGGAATGCACATGGATGTCATCCGTATTTTTTGTAGATCTGTTTTTTGCGGACTGCAAAATACATATGGTCGTGTGCATGAGCCCTTAGACTAGATTTCCTTCAAGTCAGTCTGAACAAAGGTTTAAAACTATCTACTCTCAAGTTACAAATTGCAGCTCTAATTTATCAAACTCGTGTAAAGCAGAATTAGCTCAGTTGCCGATAGCAACCAATCAGATTCCACCTTTTATTTTCCAGCTCCTTTGGAAAATGAGAGGTGGAATCTATTAGTTGCTATGTGACAACTAAGCCATTCTACTTTACTCTAGTTTGATAAATCTCCTCCTAAGTGTTTTTCTGGATATGAAACTTGCAGAAATTCCTCTAGTCAAGAGACTTATCAAAGGGTCCTACAGGAAAAGACCTTCGGTCAGATTTTCAGTACCTCCTTGGGATTTAAATTTAGTACTGTCTGCCTTGATAGATTCACCATTCAAACTAATTGAAGACATCTCTCTAAAGGCATCGTGCACACCACCGTATGTATTTTGCTGTCTGCAAAAAATACGGATGACGTCCATGTGCATTCCGTATTTTGCAGAACTGAACAGCTGGCCCCTCATAGAACAGTACAATCCATAATGCGGACAATAATAGGACATGTTCTATTTTTTTGTGGAACGGAAATACGGAAAAAGAATGCATATGGAGTAACTTCTGTTTTTTCAAAAAAAACGGAACGGACACGGAAAAAAAATACGTTTGTGTGCATGAGGCCTAAGACTTGTAAAAACTTACTTCCTGCTAGCCATAACCACTGCTTAAAAGAGTCAGAAAAGAGTCAGCCCTACCTAACTATTCAAGATGATAGGATTATTCTAAAACATAATCTGGCCTTTTTACCTAAAATAGTATCTTAATTCCATTCAGCTTATATAGCTGAACTACAGTGACGCCGTGCGCTCCTGCTGTCAGCTGCATTCCAGGCCGGGATACCACGGTCCGCACACGGCCGTGTGCATGAGGACTTAGTTTAGATTCTCAGTTATGTGTGAATATTGCTTGCATATTTTGTGTCCTCTGTCACTAACAGGAGCAGATGATGGGGGAGCCTTTTAAAGTCTGTCTTCCAAGTGTATCCTGTCCCTGGGGGATCCTCCTGATTAGTGCCGTTGTGGAGGTTATGGAAAATTCAATTACCGGTAAGAGTAATTATCATCTTTTTCTCCACTGTATTCACTGTGTAAAATAAACTGTCAGATAAAATGCAGAGTGTAAAAGTAAATTCCCCTGTCTGAGCCAGGAAGAAGTGCAGCGGCGTCTTAAAAAGATTAAGATAGACAAATCCCTGGGCACAAACCCCCAAATCGTAAGAGAACTAAATAATGTTATAGGCAGACCCTTATTTCTGATATTTAAGGACTATAGAATGACAGCGAGTGTTCCACAGATTTGTGATTAGCAAATGTGGTGCCAGTATTCAAAAAGGGGTCAATAACAGAGCCTGGAAACTATAGGCCCGTAAGTAACATCTGTCGTGGATGAACTGAAGGTTTTCTAACAGATGCTATCTTGGAGTATCTCTATGAAAATAAACGTATAACACCATATCAGCACAGCTGTATGAGGGATTGATTTATTTTAGTCAAACTAATTTAATCAGTTTCTATGAGGAGCTAAATTTTAGACTTGACCGGGGTGAGTCAATGGATGTCATATATCTTGACTTCTCCAAAGCATTTAATACTGTGCCACATAATAGGTAAGTACATAAAATGAGAATGCTTGGACTAGGGGAAAATGTGTGTATGTGGGCAGGGGCGTACATAGTAATCATGGGGCCCCATAGCGAAACTCAGAATTGGGCCCCCCCCTAAAGGGTTAAAATGGCAGAACTGAAGCTTATTTACACCTGACAGTTTCAGCAATATAGCCGACACCAAAAGGCGATCACTGTGCTGCACATCAACATAGCAGAGCAGGAAACGGTTAAAAAAAAAACTGGTGTAAAGTAGAACTGGCTTAGTTGCCCATGGTAACCAATCAGATTCCTCCTTTCATTTTCCAAACGATCTGTCCAAAATGAAAGGTGGAATCTGATCGGTTGCTATGGGCAACTAAGTCAGTTCTACTTTACACCAGTTTGAATATATATATTTAGAGAGAGATCTCTCTTCCTCTATATATATATATATATATCTATCCATCTATAAAAATATATATAGAGGGTTCAGTCTCTGTCTCATTGCCCTATTACGAATAGTCTATTTCTAATAGGGCAATGAGGGGCAAAGACTGAATTCCCTGAATTTCAATCATATCTGTGAGTGGTAGGAAGCATATGGAGGCTGCTGTGTAGTCAGTAAGCAGTGTGTGTGTGTATGTATACACAGCAGCACTCCTACTAACCCTGTCCCTGCTACACATACTGTATATGACACCCCTAGCCTCAGCCAGCAGACACCTAGGATTATTGTAGTGACTAGTGAGCTCACTATCTGCTGGCTCTGTACCAGCTCAGTTTGGTCTCTGGAAGAGTTAATCCCTACCTCTGCAGGTCTGTGGTCTGGAGGCGGACAGGAGGAGGTCAGAGCAGTGAAGCTCTGCTGAAGTTGCTGGTATCGGAGCAGACAGTGAAGACAGGAGGACGTCAGGTCATTGTGTGTTGGTCAGTAAGCAGAGCAGGGAACACAGCCTCTCCCTGCTTACTGACCAGCTCAGTATCTTGGGCAGATGGCAGCAGCTGCAGGGGCAAAGAGGAAAGGAGCTCTGCATCTAGGTCGGAAAGGGGGCGGGGCCATTCAGCCTAGCCGGGCCCTTCATACTCACGGGCCCCATAGCAACCGCCTAGTCTGCCTATATGGGCGGTACGCCAGTGTATGCGGGTAAGTAACTGGCTAAGTGATAGAAAACAGAGAGTGGTTATTAATGGTACACACTCAGATTGGGTCACTGTCACTAGTAGGGTACCACAGGGGTATGTATTGGGCCATCTTTTCTTTCATATTTTTATGAGCGACCGTATATTTGAGTCTGCATCCGTTCCGCAATTGTCCTATTCCTGTCTGCAATTTCGGACAAGAATAGGTATTTCTATCATAGGGCCGGCCGTTACGTTCCGACATGGTAGTCTGAATGAGCTCTTTGGCTACTTTCACTCTCGCGTGAAATAATACTGAACCGGTTACACATCCTGATGGTTGCATAGCAACCATGCGGGAAAATCGCAACGCATCCGCACATGATTGCGGATGATTGCGATTTTCCCGCATCCCCATTCACTTCTATGGGGCCTGCGTTCCGTTAAAAACGCAGAAACTGGAGCATGCTGCGATTTTCACGCAACGCAGAAGTGATGCGTGAAAATCACCGCTCATGTGCACAGCCCCATAGAAATGAATGGGTCCGGATTCAGTGCGGGTGCAATGCGTCCTCCTCACGCATTGCACCCGCGGAAAACTCGCCCGTGTGAAAGGGGCCTAAGTGGGAAAATTGGCTTCTGCCTCACAGGGTTTTTGCCTTCCTCTGGATCAACTTGTAGGAAACAGGCCGAACTGGATGGACAAATGTCTTTTTTGGTCTTATATACTATGTTACTAGGTAACTTGTAAACCAATAAAAAGAGTTTAAAAAGAGAATGGCTGTATCATAAAATACTGTGATGCAATCAGTTCAGGAGAGTGTGGTTGGCCTAAGAGATGCGGCCTGCAAACGGGCCATGTTTCCTGGGCTGATCATGGTCATATCACACAGTGTATCATAAATGATAGGCCAAGATAAACACTGCAGCAAGCAGTACCAAAAAGATAGAATTAGGCCTCATTCACACCACCTTATTCAGTTTTGTGGTCTGTAGTTATGCATCTGCTAGCAATAAGGATACTGTCCATGTGCAACCCGCATTTCTTTTGCAGAGCTATTGACTTCTATGGAGTCTGCATTTTGAGGACCAGAATAGGACACGTTCTAAGGTTTACAGAACAGATATATCGATGTGGAAAACACATGGACATCATTAGTGTGTCAGTTCCACAAAAGACAGAACATGCCCTTTCTGGTCCTCAAAATGCAGACTTCGAACCTATAGAAGCCAATGGCTCTGAAAAAAAATGGGGTTGCACATGGACAGTATCCTTATTTAGCAGATGCGTGACTTGCAGACAGCAAAATGGATACGGTCGTATACATCAGGCCTTAGAAACACAGCTCAGCAGGCAGGATCATACAAGATGAGATTAGATACACCGCTCAGCAGGCAGGATCACACAAGATAAGATTAGATACACTGCTCAGAGGGAGGATCATACAAGATAAGATTAGATACACAGCTCAGCAAACAGCATCACACATGAGAATCTTTGATACAGAAACAGTAGACCGTATTGCAGATTATAGATTTAGATACAGAGGCACACCAGACAGTATCATACAACATGGGATTTGATACACAGCTCAGCAGACAGTAAAGTACAAAATGGGATTAGATACACAGGTCAGGAGGCAGTAATGTACCTAGGGCACCATAAAACCATGTCCAAACCCCGATTCTAAGTAGGGCAACTGCTAAGTGAATTCAAAATCCTATTTCAGCACGATCTTAGCTCTATGTTTCAAAAGAGATAGGGGGAGGGGTTTATCAAGACTGGTGCAACCAGTCAGATTACACCTTTAATTTTTCAAAGCTCTTTTGGAAAATAAAATGTGTAATGTGATTGGTTGCTATAGGCAACTGAGCTAGTTTTCCACAATAGCAGTTTTCATAAATGTCCCCAATGCTCTGAACTTTTTTTTTTAGGGCAACCGTACAGCATATTGAACATACTGAAACAAAAGTAGAAAAATTAAATGCACATAAAATGGTAAAACTAATAGTTTGGAAACAGTATTTAACTCTTTCCTGGCATTGGCCGTACAGATCATCCCACACTAAATGAGCCCTCACACAACTCTAGACATAAAAATAAAAAATGTGTTAAAATAAGCAAATTAGGGTGGCTCATCCCCAAATGTCTGTGGGGAGGTGCTCAAGTCAATAGATCTCACCCAAGGATCCAAAAATCGTATATTAGTATTTGATTGACCGGCACTCAAACAAATGGAATCAGTAGTATTGCACTGATGTTATACGATCTATACATGTATAAACATCAGTGCATCCTACTGATTCCATTTGTTTGAGTTCCGGTCAATCAAATACAAATAAAAATAAAGTTATGGGGTCAGAATATGGTGATGGGAAAATAATTCCAACGTTTTTATTTTTTTAACTATTAAAAAAAAGAAAACAAAACGAAGAAAAAAAGATGTCTGCGAATGCTGGTAATAGGCAGCGCGCAAAGGAGCAGTGCAGAAAGAAACCACTTTGTGGAAAACCGATCAGAAGACCCACTGAAAATGGTTTCTGGGAAGGCACATCAGGATATCATGGAGAGAACTGCAGTTGTGCCCCATGGGGCAAAGAAGTAGGGGTACCAGAAAGCAAAAAAAAAGCTCCATGCCTGGCCGCGGCTGCCAGAAAGAGAATGACACCCCAGCAGGACGATGACAAACAAGTCAGGGCTGGAGAAACTGGGTGTCAGGCATGACCGTGGTCCACAGAAAAAAAAAAAATCCTTGACAGAGTTAAAAAAATACCAGGGTTGTTTTGGTGTCAGCTCGAGGGGAAAACTAGGTGTTGGGGGGGACCTTGCCCCTGTGTTCTCTTTGTGAACACAGGAGAAAAGGGGGCGGGAAGATTAACCCCTTAGAACCCAGAAGAACAGGGGCCAGCAGGGGAAGATTAACCCCTTAGAACAAGGGCAGGTAATATACTTACCTATACGACAGTTTCTGCCCATTCTGACTCAAGTAGTGTCACCTTCCTCAGTGTGCTGGCCCTTGAGAAGGGAGGCTACAGCAGTAACAGGGGAACGTCCGGAAAGGCGGACAAGGTGACACTATTGCTGGCGGGGAACAGGCGATTTGAGATCTGCTGCTCCTCCTTGCCTTCCAGAGGTGGGAAACAAGCAGAAGACTTAAGGGCCGACTGGTCTCCCCCCTCATGTGTGGGAAAACAGGTGGTTTGAGATCGCCTGTACCCAGACCTGAAAAAGGAAAGATCTTTTGGCAAACCTGCAGAAAAAAAGTGTCTGCCTCCTACAGAAAATAAGCTAAAACTTATTAGCTCAGTGTACGCGGGGGGGTATAGCTGCTATACCCATTGTCTTCTGTGTCCCCCAATGATACAAGCGAGAAATGTAACTTTTACTTTCTAGCTTTTCTTTTAAAGGAAAAGAAAAGCTGGAAACTAAAAGTTACATTTTGCTGCAAAGTTAATGTTACTATAAAAAATAACAGAGCAAAAACCATTTCAATAAATGGGTCTTGTAACATAGTATTAAATATCAGAAAACCGTATTTAGTATCCCTGTATTGCTAATAACTCAATACAATATAGTATACAATTTAATTTTATGCTGGTGAAAGAAAAAGTAATACTATTTAGTAGCTTTTTAAGCACAAAAAATACTTTCTTTACAACAGCGCACTTCTATATTGTAGTGGTAGTTCTGCTGTATGCAACACAGAAGGTCTAGGGTTCAATTTCCAATGAAGACCTGTAAAATAACTTGTATATGTGTTGGGAGAGAGCCCCTTCCCCAACCCACCTTGAGGGTAAGTGCCACGCAGCACTGAAGTGAATACTAATGAGACTGTGTCACAGACCTGAAGTGGCTAGGCCTGGGCACCCAGTTTCTATGGGCCTGCGCCTGCAGTAGTGCTATGATGGCAGCCCTGTAAACCGTAGAAGCTCGGCAACAGGTTCTTGAAGGGGAAAAAAAAACGGAATTGGTCAACCCCTGCATCCCTAATTTAAGCTGCTGTTGACACATAAAAATACACTTATTTGCACATTTATAAACTGAAGTAGCTTTGCAACAGGTTTTTGGAAAAAAGACCTCCTGCACATTAAATAGTTCATGTGTAGTGAAAAACAGTCCGCTTCAACCCTGGCTATAACAGACACACAATACACTAACTCATCCTCTCCTGTCCCCAGTGATAATCTTAAATAATTTAATCTACCTAACTAAATATCTTCCCAATCCCAGACACATCCTAGCACATCAGTGGCTGAGTTCAGAACGGCGTCTCTGCTTGAGAGCGAAGATAGTGCCTGACAGACCAGCCAATATCCTGCGGCCAGGCTTATGTGTTCCTCACTGGGCATCTTTTGCGCGATTCATCTGTATTGAACCTGCAAAAATTCTGATTCATTTGAAAGTAGAATTTGTGAAATTCATAATGAATTCGATTAAATGTAGAATTTGATCATCTCTTCTTTTTTTTATTTTTATTACACTATACGTTTGTGTATGACTGAGAACCGGGCATCATGTAGACACTTTGATGAATTGCATCTAGCATTGTTACAGATTTTTCAGTACCTCTTTTGTGCTTTTCTGTGTGCAAAATACTTTCACAATGAAACAAAGATGTGCTTCCCACATCATTTACATTATAAACATTAATAGGCGAGACACAGGACTCTTGCACACGGCGAGTCCGCAATACACAAGGCAACGGCCATGTGCATTCCAGATCACGGATGCGGACCTTATCACTTGAATGGGTCCCCAAATCCCTAGATGCGGTGCGGAGTGCTTCCGCCGGAGTCCGTTCTGTGCTTCTGTTCTGCACAAAAATAGAGCTTGTTCTATCTTTTTGCAGAACGGACGGATCGCGGACCCCATTCAAGTGAATGGGTCCGCGATCCGCATGCAGCTGCCCAACGGTCGGTGCCTGTGCATTGCAGACTGCCAGCATGGGCCAGGCCAGCACACGGTCATGTGCAAGAGGCCTTATACAGTATAATATCCTAATTTGGACAATTTGTTCACAAAAAAAAAAGGAAATCAGATAAGCACAGACGTATCTAAACAAAAAAGAAAAAAAAAGAAAAAAACTCTGGAATCATAGTTTATTTTCACTTACAAATTATGACTTTTCATTTGTGCAATACAATTTACTCTAGACTGGGGATTCACTACACTCACACGCTAAATAAATCAGTCTTTTTTTCTCCAACATAAATGCCTTTTTCTCTATTTGGTTTTCTTAAGGTACCCATAGACATTAGTCTAAAGTTGATCAATACAGACAATTTTAACCAAAACGATCAATCGGCAGGGAAACTTAGTACTCAGTATAATACTAAGTATAGGAAACTCAGTATAGGTCTTCGATATCATGCCAAACAGTTGATCGGCAGGGGTGCTAGGAGTTGGATAGGATATCAACATCTTAGCAGTGCACAACCCCTTTAACAATGAACAATCAGCTTAGCTGACCAATGACGGTCCATCATCTGAAGAGTAGTCAGCTGTGTTTGAACTCAGCCTTATCTGACTATTGGCTGAAAATTTCACACAGTTATTTGCTCAGTTATTTTGATCAATTATTGTTAGCCCAAACCAGTGGCAGCCAAAAAGACAGAAGAGGAGAAAATCTTTACATCAGACCTGATCTCTGAGTAGGCTTCACTACTGGTTTTGGCTCACAATAACTAAAAGAAATAACTGACCAAAAACTGAAGTGTGAACTTGGCCTAAAAGATCTTTCTTGGTAAAGACTTTCCCACAAAGATCTTTCGTTTAGTTGAATTCAACTTCTATGGCCAGTGTTAACCACTAGAACGGCCAATATAAAGTAAAAAAAAAAAAAAGTATGGTTGTTTCAGAGAAATGTTTGTTCAACCATCAACCTAGTTCTGGCTAATGTGTATGGCCACCTTTAGTCCAATACTACAATGTCGGATTTTAACATTACTTTTATCAGATTTTCCTCTATTTTCATTTACTTTTTGAGTGCTTGGGAAAATTCCGTTTTCTCCCCAACCGGTTGTTTACTCTAGTACATAAGAAGGTATATTAAGTGTATAGAAAATTAAGTCAGAGCACCGCTAGGTATTCAACACATTTCTATTTTCAATTACATAAATACTGTCAGTAATAGATGAGTAGCAGTGGAAAGTTTAGTGTGTCCAGCACTCATCTTTATTTGTGCTTAAATGGTAGAGTGTTTCAGGCAAGGTTCACCGCAACCCTGATTTATCAGTCAGATAATATGATATAAATAAGACACAATGGTTTTTGTACCTTTGGCCTCTTCAATACCTGGATAACCTTAGACCCATTACAGTGGAGGACTGAGTAAACATTACAGTGGATGTGAGAAATAACAGCCACATCACCCTCCATCATCAATACTTCAAGAACCCTTTCGTTACATTTTGGTCTCATCCAGAAGAACTGTGGTCATTTTGGTTCCAAATTACACAATTTTCACAGATTCATAAATGGATAGCAATTATCCATATATTATCCAAATAATGTACCAAAGAAATCCAGCAAACAAACAATACACACAACATAATAAAAAGTGAACTTGATGTTTGCAAAATAAAAAAATAGTCTGTGGGAAAAAGACCATACTTTCCAGCTTATGTTGTCATAAGCTTTGTGTTTAGGCCAAATGCATGTTATGTTTTTATTACTACTAAAAGCAAAACACCTTGCTCCCGATACCAGCCCCGGCATGTCCTAGAACTTTTCTTTTTCTTTTTTTCATTTATATATATATATTTTTGTCTGTAACTATTTTCCTACACAGAAACTGTTGCCAGTGTTTGGGCCTACTGATAGTCATTGTGATGGTTGAGCCATGTACAGTGCTGCTGCCAGTGTTTCCCCAAGTATCTTTTGAACACTTACAAGTGTTAGGATTCAAGGAGAGTTTGGGAACGGTCTGTTGAATGATGCTACTGGCCACTCTTTTGTAATAGTTTGCAGTTTCCTCTCCCAGTACATTTTCTTTTTGTTCAGGATCTCCATCTTTATTCGGTGTTCCACCTCGGCCATTTCACATTCACGCTCTATCTGTTGCACTTTAGCCACATGCACCTCATTCATCTGAATTAACTGCAGTTGGAGGATAGACATCTGCTGATGATGCTCTTCCTCGTGCATCTTTGTCAGAATGCCATTCTGGGGTGGTTTGCTTCTATAGGTCCTGTTACCAGTTATTCTTGCAGTGGAACAGGAAGGTGATGCCAAATTTCCTTGACACTTCTGCATGTTCACAATATTAGACTTTTCTGGTGAATATATGTCTCTGTCGTGGATAACAAAGGATTCTAGGTAATAAACAGAAATATATTACAAATACAACCATTTTATGCATTGAGACTATTACTCCTACTTCTCTGATGATATCCGCTTGTTTTGTCAAATATACAGGCCCTACTTATGGCAGTGTGAATGCAGCCCAACAGTAATTTATGATTACTTTAATTGACATGTGGCCCTACAAAACTGACAGCCTATCCTTAGGTAGGGCCATCAATATCGGAATTCTTGGGGTTGGCTCCCAGCACTCAATTGATCATGTGATTCAACAGATCATGGTGTTCCAGCAAGCACCATGTCTACTTCATTGTTTACCAGGCTCAGCTCCATACTTTTAGGATTGGCTGTGTCTGGTATTATGCTATTATTCAGAACTGCTCACTCCCATTGTAGAGAATTGAATTTAACTGCCGTTCCAGGAACAGCCACTACAAAACATATAAAGCTGATTAGCAAATGTACCAAGAGATAGACCCCCACCGATGTGATATTCATGGCCCATCCTAACACCAGCCTACAATTTTGTAGGACACATTTAAGCAATTAATTTTTAGGAATATAATTCATACAAGATTATGAGAAGAATTAAATCCTTTCATATTCTATAAAAGCACTGACAATATTAAAAGGTTATTGTAAATAAATGTTTTGTAGAGATAGTTCAAGTAGGCGATTACTGTGTAAATAATATCATGGGCATCAGTAATCATGTTGTCAATACTCATTCCATTAGTTTAACTGTAGTCTAACACTCTGCCCATACTATCAAGAAGTTTAAAGGCAAGGGAAATAGAGCCAAATACAAAGGCAAATGATGGACAAAAGTGAACAACAAAATACAAAGTGAAATAATTTTTATTATTCTTTTAGGGTGCTTTCTTTTCCGGCGTAGAGATCCATCGTCGGGTCTGTACGCCGGAAAGAAACTGATCAGGATTATCCCCATGCATTCTGAATGGAGAGAAATCTGTTCAGGATGTCTTCCGTTCAGTCACTGAATGTTTTTTGGACGGAGAAAATACCGCAGCATGCGGAGTAAAACGGATCCGTTTTCTCTAGCACATTCTGCCACAATAGAAAACGGATCCGTCCTCCATTGACTTTCAATGGAGTTCAAAACGGATCCGTTTGGACAATGTTAAAAAATAGTTAAAGTTAATACAAGCGGATCCGTTCAAACGGATGCATGCGGTTGTATTATCTTAACTAAAGCGTTTTGGGCATAGAGCCCGACGACGGAACTCTATGCCGGAAAAGAAAACGCCTGTGTAAAAGTACCCTTACCTAGATGTTTTCCAGCAATTTGTATAATTTTCATACTCCTCAAAAAATAAAAAATAAAAAGAAAAAGGAAGAGACATAATGATGATGTCGCCAGCAGGGTGTTAGAGCTAGTGGAAAAAAATCCGCCACTCCGTTCTTCAATCTTCCAGTCCCCAGCCTCTAACCTTCTGGCCAGGGTTGCACGCTCCACTGCAACCAATGACTGGCCTCAGTGGCGACATGTCCCCAAGTTGCACTTGCCACTGCTGGGTCACATGCTCTTTGGGGATTTTTGCAACTTGCAACTGAGGCAATTGATTGGCCACAACAGCACGTGACCCAGTCTGGATATATCAAGGTCAGGGATCAGAAGATCACTGACTGGAGCCAGAACAGAGTGGAGAAGAGCAAGTCATTTTCAATAATATACAAAATGCCCAAAGGGGCAAACCGCCCTACATACTTCCCAATAACTAGCTTTAAGACAATTTTATTTAATAATATGCATACCATATCATTAATTCCTGGTCAATATTACAGATATAAGCATGTTGGAAGGGGCTGATCCATTTATTTTAACTTTGGCACACGAGTCAATTTGAGCAGATCTGTCTGCAGTGGATATGCTTCTGTACATAATCTATAAGTACTGTATAGCGCTGCTGATCGGGGCTGATTCCTGACAACAAAGCCCAATGGAATAGTTACAGTGCGCCTGCAAGGAGTAATTAGAATGATGGACATGGCAGAGGACAGTCTGATATAAACCAACTAAACAGAATAACATTATGTAATAAAGCACACACACTGCACTACCAATATATGGTGTTTATGAAATAAAAGATTGAGATTACTACCAGTTATATTTCTAATCTCAAATTGCTGGATAGCAAATTGATAGAGGGAAATATTTGAAGTGAATTTCTCTTGAGTGTGTTGGAATACTTTGCATCAAATTTATCAAACAGCACATGTTATTTGTTAAATCTGGTTTATCTTTAAACTTAACACTTGTCTAGAAAGGGTACTCCAGTTTTCTGCACAACCCCTACTGCAGTGGCTTTGGGAGTCCTTAATCTGGGGTTAAACTCATTAAAATAGCCAACCATGCCCACTTTTTAAAACTGCAGTAAGTAGTGTAAAAATGCAAAAAAAAGTCACAAAAATATTATACAACTGAACTAAAAAAAAAAATTTGCAAAAGTCCTACTTTGTGACTTTTTGAAGACAGAATTCTGGAGCGCAAAGCTTGATAAATCCCCCAAGTGTTTGCCTGCAAATTGTATACAAATAGGATAGGTCATCAATATTACAAATGTGGACAGTCCCTTTAACATCGAACATTTGCAGGACCCAGCCAAGCGTGCATGAATGTGTGGGAGTCAGAAAATAGTTGTATGTGTATGCATGGGTAGCCTTAAGGCTCTGTACATGGGACAAGGGTAATTATTAGGAACAAAGTTTCTAAAAACACTTATCTAATAAAAAAGTCAAAAGCATAAGGGGAAGAAAACAATAACCGAGGGAAGGAAATAATTCCAAACTATTACGAAAGGCCCCAAAGGGGCAAATAAGCCCACTGTTGACCCAGCTAATGGGCCAATAAAGAGATTTAAAACAACGTGTCCATGTGTATTATTAACTTTTACATCAGGTTATTGTATGTAAGTGAATTCATACAGTTAGATGGGATTACCGGTTTTCCGGCCTCCATAACATACATGCATGCATATAAACAGGATTACATGCTCGGTAAAAGAAGATTTGCTGTACTGTCCCCTCCTGACATGTTTCACTGCCGAAGGAGCATCCTCAGTTGAAAGAAAAACTAGCATATATGGCCTTTCCCCCCTTTAGGTCCTTTTCTGCATGGCTTTTGTGCGATTCAGTCACGTTTAAAATGAGACTGAGCTGCAACACCAAGTACAGCCCTATACAATGTAAGTGGAATGCTGCGGCCCCTTTCAAACATCTGACTGGTGGGAAGTAACCTCCCCCTCCCCAATCAAATATTGATAACCTATCCTGATTAAAGGTCATAAATATTGAATTCCAGAAAAAACTAAACTTCATTTGCAATTACATTTATAATCCTTTGCCTTTCTATACCATATGATTGGCAAATGTCTTTATCTCTTCTACCTATAAGGTGAAGCTTCCAAAAAGAAACAGCATCCCTACCATGATGGATGCACAAAGACACCTGAAATCAGAAGACTAGCAAGATATTTGGGGGTGAAACATTCTGCCGTGTCAGGAAATAAATGGTCGACAGATCCTTTGCTCAATTCCAAAGCGTTAGTTATTGAAATGTGTGTTTATTTAACAAAATGAAAAAAGGTACCAATAACTTTGGCCACATCTGTACATATAATTCAGAAAACATTACCTTTTTTTATACTGTTGGGGGACGTGCCTTCTGCACATACTGCGTCAGTGGCAGAGACATTCCTTATGGGTTCTGTCTGGATTTTTCCCTGTTCGTCAATTAGGATTTCTAGGTCTCCTTTGTGGAAAGCTGAAGAATAGTGAATATATGAAAAAAATGAGTTAGCAATCTGTGCCATTTCAGTAAAATTATGTTTTTCATAACAATACATAAAATACAAATTACATTTCCAAACAGTGTACATTTATGAATGGTACTAGAGAAACTTATGGGGGTCATTTATTAAGACTGGCGTTCTAGACGCTGGTCTTAATAACCCATTGAGCTGGCTGTCGACCTGACGAAGTTATGTACTGGCCCCCGGGCTTTAAATAACTTCAGCGCATCCACGCCAATCTAAATGTAATACAGCTTCCTTGCTGGCTTAAGTTTAGACTATTTTCTACACCTAAGACAGGCGAAGACAGACCTGAACTGAGTAGGGAAAAGTTGCAGTTTACGGCACAAATAACCATTGCGCCGCAAGCTGCAATAGATATACACCAGAAAAATGGCGTATATCACTTGGCCCGCTTAGAGTATTTGTTATACCTGTTTTGTTTCAAAAATGCTTTTATTGTGTAAAAATTAAATAAATGTAAAAAATAAACTTGATTTTTTTGTTTAAAAAATGCTGGTATTGTGTAAAACTTGAATAAAAAAAAAAAAAAAAAAAGTATGGATATTAGGTATTGCCGCTTCTGTAAGAACCTGTTGCATAAAAATATCACATTACCTAACCCCTCAGGTGAACACCGTAAAAATAAATTAAATAAAAACTGTGTAAAAAAAAGTGTAATACCAAGCGATCAAAAAGTCATATGCACCCTAAAATAGTACCAAATCAAACTGTTATCCTATACCGAAAAAAATAAGCCCCTACATAACAGTCACCCAACAAAAACAAAAAACACACAACTATGGCTTTCAGAATATGGAGACACAAAAAATTTTTTTTTTCAAAAATGCTTTATTATGTAAGACTAAAACAAAGCCAAAAACTGTCATATTTGGTATTGTCGCGTCCGTAATAACCTGCTCTATAAAAGTAGCACATGATCTAACCTGTCATTGTAAAAACAAAATAAAAACGGTGCCAAAACAGCTATCATTTGTTACCTTGCCTCACAAAAAGTGTAATATAGAGCAACCAAAAATCATATGTACCCTAAAACTGCCACCTTATCCCGTAGTTTTCCAAAATGGGGTTACTTTTTTTTTTGGAGTTTCTACTCTGCTAAAGGCAGAAGTCTGACCAGACTGTGAAAAGTAGAAAATACAGTGCAGTACACTATATAGTGTACTGTATTATATAGACACCAGATCCACTGGATCTACAAGAACCAAGTGGGTCTGGGTCAAAAATGTCAAAAAGTGAAAGAAAAAGTAAAAATCAGAATACATATCACTGAATAAAAATTAAAAAAATAAAGATAAACTACACATATTAGGTATTGCCGCGTCCGTCAAAATCTCCTCTATAAAAATATCACGTGACCTAACCCCTCACGCAAATACCGTAAAAAAAAATCACAAAAAATGGTGTAAAAGCCATTTTTTGTCACCTTGCATCACAAAAGTGTAATACCAAGTGATCAAAAGGCGTATGCCTCCCAAAATAGTACCAATAAAACCGCCATCTCATCCCGCAAAAATGAGTCCTTATATAGGACAATCGCCCAAAAAATAAAAAATATGGCTCTCAGACTATGGAGACACTAAAACATAATTTTTTTTCTAAAATGCTATTATTGTGTTAAAGTAAAATAAATAAATAAAAAGTATACATATTATGTATCGCGCGTCCGTAAAAACCTGCTCTATAAAAATATCACATTATCTAACCCCTCAGGTAAATACTGTTAAAAAAATAAAATAAAAACAATGTAAAAAAAAACATTTGTCACCTCACATCTCAAAAACTGTAATAGCAAGCGATCAAAAAGTTATATGCACCCAAAAATAGTGCCAATCAAACCGTCATCTCATCCCGCAAAAATGATACCCCACATAGGACAATCACCCCCAAAAAAAAAAAAAAAATAGGGCTCTCAGACTATGGAGACACTAAAACATGATTTATTTTGTTTTAAAAAATGATAATATTGTGTAAAACTTAAATAAATAAATAAAAAGAATACATATTTGGTATCGGCGCGTCCGTCGCAACCTGCTCTATAAAAATAACACATCACCGAACCCCTCAGGTGAACACAAAAAAAAAAAAAAATACGGTGTCAAGAGCCATTTTTGTCACCTTACATCACAAAAAGTGTAATAGCAGGCGACCAAAATGTCATATGCACCCCAAGATAGTTCCAATCAAACCGCCATCTCATCCCGCAAAAAATGAGCCCCTACATAAGACAGTCGCCCAAAAAAAAAAAATATATATGGCTTTCAGAATGTGAAGACACTAAAAAAATCATTTTTTTCAAAAATGCTTTATTATGTAAAACTGAAACAAAACCCCCCAAAAAGTAGCCATATTTGGTATTGCCGCGTCCGTAGCAACCTGCTCTATAGAAATAGCACACAATCTAACCTGTCAGTTCAACGATGTAAATAACAAAAATAAAAACGGTCCGAAAATAGCTATTTTTTGCAAATTTTCCATTTTAATCAATTTTTCCAGTAAAAAGCAAGGGTTAACAGCCAAACAAAACTTAATATATATTGCCCCGATTCTCTAGTTTGCAGAAACACCCCATATGTGGTCGTAAACTGCTGTATGGCCAAACGGCAGGGCGTAGAAGGAAGGGAACGCCATATGGTTTTTGGAAGGCAGATTTTGCTGGACAGGTTATTTGACACCATGTCCCATTTGAAGCCCCTGATGCACTCCTACAGTAGAAACTCCAAAAAGTGACCCCATTTTGGAAAGTACGGGATAAGTTGGCAGTTTTGTTTGTATTATTTTAGGGTAAATATGATTTTTGGTTGCTCTATATTACACTTTTTTGAGGCAAGGTAACAGAAAATAGAAATTCGAAATTTCATCTCCATTTGCCAATAACTCTTGTGGAACACCTAAAGGGTTAACAAAGTTTGTAAAATCAGTTTTGAATACCTTGAGGGGTGTAGTTTCTTATATGGAGTCACTTTTTTGTAGATTCTACTCTAGGGGTGCATCTGGGGGGCTTCAAATGGGACATGGTGCCAAAAATCCAGTCCAGCAAAATCCGCCTTCCAAAAACCATATGGCGTTCCCTTCCTTCTGTGCCCTGCCGTTTGGCCATACAGCAGTTTCCGACCACATATGGGGTGTTTCTAAAAACTACAGAATCGGGGCAATAAAAATTGAGTTTTGTTTGGCTGTTAACCCTTGCTTTGTCACTGGAAAAAATGGATTCAAACGGAAAATTTTCCAAAAAAATCTAAATTATGAAATTTTATCTCCATTTGCCATTAACTCTTGTGAAAAACCTAAAGGGTTAATGACGTTTGTAAAATCAGTTTTGAATACCTTGAGGGGTGTAGTTTCTAGAATGGGGTAATTTTTGGATGGTTTCTATTATGTAAGCCTCACAAAGTGACTTCAGACCTGAACTGGTCCCTAAAAAGTGGGTTTTGAAAATTTCTGAAAAATTTCAAGATTTGCTTCTAAACTTCTAAGCCTTGTAACGTCCCCAAAAATAAAATGGCATTCCCAAAATAATTGATACATGAAGTAGACATATGGGGAATGTAAATCAATAACTTTTTTGTGCGGTATTACTATGTATTATAGAAGTAGAGAAATTGAAACTTTGAAAATTGCTAATTTTTCCAAATTTTTGGTAAATTTGATATTTTTTTATAAATAAAAATAAAAAATTTCGACTAAATTTTACCAGTGTCATGAAGTACAATATGTGACGAAAAAACAATCTCAAAATGGCCTGGATAAGAAAAAGCGTTTTAAAGTTATCACCACATAAAGTGACACTGGTCAGATTTGCAAAAAATGGCCGAGTCCTTTAGGTGAAATAGGGCTGAGTCCTTAAGGGGTTAAAGATTTATGAAATATTAGCCTCTCTATGAAAAAAGTGCTTATATGCTAAAGCAGGTATATTTCCTTCTGATTTCGGCTAGGTAGCAAAAAAAAATTACATAACTCATAAAAATATAAGATAATATATAATATAATAAAATAAAAAATATACAAAAATATAAAAAATGAAAATAGCCCCTGAAAAAGTTGCTATGGCACTATGCACCGAATAAAAAGGGTCCGAATACTTTTCAATAACTTAGCAAAAACTTTGTACATTCTGTTTTCCCTTTGCCATTAAGGGGTATTGAGTGCAGAATGATGGGGATTATTATTTTTTTTTTTTAAATAAGAAAATGCTAAAAAGGTGTTTGGAGACTTTCCGAGTTCATTGTACAAAATCTGATAGGATAGCGTTTGCCAAAAAGTCAACAATTCTTCACTACCACAAACCAACATTCAAAACATAAATCAAGCTAATGACATCAATAAATAACAGAAGCAGAGCAACACTATTAGGCCGCTTTCACACATACAGTATTTGCTGCAGTTATTGTGGCAGTTTTAGTGAGCAAAAGACAAGAGTGGATCCAAAAAGAAGGAACGTGTACAGGAAAGACTGATGCTGCTCTATTAAAGAGGTTGTCCTCAGGATAGGTGATCAATACCACATCAGAGGGGGTCCGACTCCCGGCAACCCCACCGATCAGCAGTTTGAAGAGAAGGCAGTGCTCATATGAGCGCTGCCTTCTCTGATCTGTTTACCTGTTTGCTGCAGCAATTGCAGTGGTGAGAAGGTGTAATTACAACAGACAGAGCATTCCCATAGAAGTGAATGGGGACGCCATATTTGTAATTACACCTGTCCACCACTGCAATTGCTGCGGCAAACAGCTAAACAGAGCAGAGAAGGCAGCACTGCATTTTCTTCACAGTGGATCGGCAGGGATAAGTCATCAACAGTAAAAAGCAGACAACCCCTTTAAATCCACCACAAAAGCTGCAGGTGACAGATTCTTTACATTGTGACTGATCATAGTCTTGGGCATACCAGGAGGAAATGCCTTTGACTAGAGGATTCTTGGCTTAGACATTTTCAGAAACAGTGATTTATGATAGAGTATACATACATATAAAGGTAAATGCTTTCAGTCCACATATTACCTTTCTCTACTGAGCTGGATGGCGAACCCTCCCCACACAATGAGTCTGTTTCAGGTGCTTTGTTATATGGTTTGGTCTGGATTTTTCCTTGTTCATCAATAAGAAGCTCCAGATCTAAGAGATTAACTTTCTTGTTGCAGTCCATGTCTAAAGCATATATATGACAAATAAGTGAATACCAGTGTCAATAACAAAATCTATAAGCAAATAAATAAAAAACATGCACACATGCAAAAAAAGATAGGGGGATCCAGAGCATTATACTGAGGCAATATTGCACATAGCTACAAATAATAATAGCACAAACTATAAAATAAACACTTAAAGGGTCATCTCAGACTTGCACATTAATGACCTCTTCACAGTAACACCCATCCATCCAGTTCAACCGGTTACCAAGGCCATCAACGCTTTATCAATTGTTAGTTTTATTTATGGCTTACACAGGCAAAGCAGCCTCTCCATATGAGTAACTGCAATAGTACACACAACTTAAAGGGGTTCTCCAGGAATTAATAAAATGAAAATACCTATATATTACTTTATTATAAATATATTCCCAAATACCTTTCATTAGTAATAATGGCTTGATTTCTCCGGGGAGCAATCAGTAAAGACATGCTCTCTGCGAGTTCTGACACTTCTCTCCATCCACCAGCATCCACCCTCCTATCATGCCGAAAACGGCTAAAACAAAATCTAGGACCAGGTTTTGGGCTCCCTCACCATCACCCCATGGAGAGAGAGACAGTACTTCACCCATCCTCCAGGCCCTTTGACCGCACCCTTGCCTCACCTACCAGCATGTGTCCAAGATGGCCGCCAACATCTCCGGCTGAGTGAGCTCCATCCCTGGATGCTCCGTCCCACTCTCCAATACGGCTCCTACAGTGGGCACAATCAACCCCCTTCCTGTCTTCTACCACGCTGACCCTCGAGGACACATACCTGACAGCTCCCATTGTGGCATCAGTTTGTCCACGAGGAGAAGGTAGGCCTGCGTGAAGCAGTGAATCCTCGGTCTGCAGTGAACGCCACTGCCGATTGCAACCATGCTGTGCCGGCCATGTGACCACAACTGCCGGGCATCTTGGGTGCTAGTCCATTATCCCCTTCACAGGAGTACTGTACTTCTGCTGAGTATATGGACAACCCTCCACTGGGCATCATAAGAGGGGCTCTCCTCCCAACAGTCTTCAGTCCCTCATGCTTCTTCATAAACTCAAAGGACAGTACCTCCCCTTAGGGGATTATACCCATAGGAGGTAATAATCAACCACTCCTTGCTCCATGCCCATCTCTTATGGTATATGGAGGCTTATGCCAACAAACCTCCATAGCCTCCACAATCCCTGTAGCTGTGGGACACCAACATCTGGACTTCCATGCTACAAATATAGGGGATGGTATATCCCTTTACCCCCACCAACCATCATAAGGAAGGGGACAACACCCTCACCACAGTAGTCTACAGGATAATCTTGGGGGCCATCTCAACAAGGCTCCCCACAGGGGCGGATTGGGAACTTAAAGTTGTCCTGGAAAAAAAATAATAGTGGCCCCATGTTGTAGGCTGATCCAAATTGACAGAAGACGGGACAAAACAAGTAGGACAAGCAGAGTCTGGAATACCGTAGTGCAGCACAGAATACCACAACAGCAGGACCAAATACCACAAGGCAGCACAATATACTGTCTCTCCAACCAAATTATCCAACTGTATCACAGTTGAGTTCAGAAAGGCACCTTGCCGTTTAGCATCAGATCATTATGTACCTGGCCTGCAGCCATCAAGAAGGCTTCAGTGGCCCCCTGAGCATGGGCCCACCGAAAAGTTTCCCTGTAGGGTCTATGGCCAATCCGCCCTGGCTCCCCCATTTTGCCTCTGCATGCACCGCAGAATTCTCCTGACCCGTATTTCAACCCCTCGGGCTGCAATACCACCGCAGTTGATTCATATAACATGGTGGATTTTCATAGCCTTCTGAAATCCTTACCCACCAAGGAGTATCTCTCTCATTTAATGTAGACATGAGTTTGCATTCTTGCTCACTAAATTTTCCACAAACACTCGTAAAGTGGACTCTCTTGCACAAGTTCAACGAGTCTATGCTACTGAATTGGACTTGCTCCGGGATTCTGTTCAAAAAGAAGCCTCACATATATTTGTACTCCAACAACATCTGGATGATGTCGAAAATAGAAGCAGGCACAACAACATACCAATCAGAGGCCTCTCCAAGTCAGTCACCAACTCTGATTTACTCCCCACTACCACTGGCATATTTAACTGCATCTTGGGCCGACTCCTAACCTCTCCAATTGATATTGACCGGGCCTATGGAAGCTCTTAGAGCTTACAACCCAGATACTACTGAAGCCAAGAGACATTATCTGTCATATACATTTCTACACTATTGAAGCTCCACGCTTCAAATGCTACAAGACCTATTCTACCATACCTTGGCACAATGTGCCCCATTGAAACCTGTCTTGGATCTTTTACATGACAAAACAAAAAATCCCATACTAATGGGGTTACCCTTTTGCTCTCACTGAGCGACATGGCGGTAAATCTGCAGTTCCCGATCTCTCTCAGACCTTCCTAGGTTTCTACAGGATCTGGACTTGCCATTAGTCACGAATGGAAAGTAGCCTCCCTGATGTTTTCTCAAGTATACCTCCCTCAACAGCCAGGATCTACACCCCTTCTGCAAGAAGTTGAGATGGTCTTCCACCTAGAAGTCACAAACAAAGATCACGCCATTCTTCTTGATAGCCATATACCTCCATGTCTACTTCATCCTCAATTGCCTGAACTTTAAGTATCTCTCTTAGGGCTCATTCAGACGGTCGTATGCTGTCCGCAAAAAACGTATTGCATTCCGTTTTTTGCTGATCCATAGACTTCAATAGGGCCATGTCCTGATTTTCACACACAAGTATAGGACATGTTTCATTTTTTTACTGAGCCGTGCAATGGAAGAAAAGGGCCCTATAGAAGTGAATGGGACAGCATCTAATCCGCAAAAAAAACGGATCCGCATTTTTGCGGACAGCATACAGCCGTCTGAATGAGCCCTTAATATGTGTCTGTCTACTTTGGCAAAGCCCATGTGTGTGGGCAAGTACCCGGTTATATTGTTCTATACTTTGTTCTGTCATTGTTAGCATTAACAGCATTTTGTTCCCTTATTCATAGTCCCAACTAGGGGATCCCAATTTTTTTTTCAAGCCTATGGTAATTTTACTTGTTTTTTCATAGATTACCAAGGGAGGTAACCACTCATGCTCCTGTCTGTCATTTTCCCCCACTAGACAGAGGCTCTGGTTGGATCTTGAATCCTACTTTAGTCTCTACTAAGTTATTAAAGGGAGTCTGTCACCTATTCTGTGCCTTTTAGACTGCTCAGATCAGGTTATAGACTCCTTTACCCACATAAACATTCTGGTATTATGGCAACTACCAGCATTCTAAATCAAGAGGAGTGGCCATAGCCGTTCATAAATCACAAATACACCAAGCAGTAAGCTGTACGGAAGATGCAGAAGCTAGACACCTCATATTATATTTATCCACCAGGGGCCATTATTTACCACTGTAAAACACGTATATGCCCCTATCGTTCATTCTTCGATTTTTTACCCCTGGAAGACTCGATCATGTTAGCAGATTTATCTGTAGTGATCAAGAATCTACCCGGAGGAAAAAGCCCTGGCCTTGATGGCTAAACCCTACTGGATGCACTTGGAAGCACTTTGCTCAAAGCTGCAGTGTTGCAGGACTCCCTTTCCCTCCCAAACTACTTTGGCACAGATCATGGTCCTCCCTAAGCCTGAGAAAGATCCCCATGTGTGCTCTAGTTACAGACCAATCTCATTACTAAATGTTGACCTTATAATTCACGCCAAACTTCTGGAGAATAGATTAAATCTACATTTACCATCACTCATTCAACCTGACCAGACAGGGTTTGCTCCTGGGAGGGAGGCTCGTGACAATACTCTTAAGACCTCAGATCTCATGCAATATAATGTAACCCTACAATGCTGCCCTCTCCCACTCCTTTTAGATATTTTAATTATGGAGCATTTATTGGGGGCCATCTGGACCATGCCAGATATCAGAAGTATCTCCATTAGAGGGGAGAAGTACAAATGGTCAGCGTTTGCGGATGATGGGGCTTTCCCATCTCAGGCAATCGGGGCATATCGCTAGGATATGACCCATTGTCTGATGCACCTACACTGAGAACAGTGGCCCGAAAGCTGTGGAGATCGCAGGGATGTTTCCTGGTTTGGTAGGGTCAGATGACTCTGCTACCTAAGACTACTCTACCTACTCCAGAACATACCTATTCATTCTGAAGACACATTCAATGTTGCTTTGGATCCTTTGTATGGTCCTCTGGGAAACCCAGTATTAGGCTACATTCACACGACCGTATAAATGGTTCCGCATCCGTTCCGCAATTTTGCGGAATGGGTGCGGACCCATTCATTTCAATGGGGCCGCAAAAGATGCGGACAGCACACAGTGTGCCGTCCGCATCCGTAGATCCGATCCGCGGCCCCGCAAAAAAGATGAAGCATGTCCTATACTTGTCCGCGATCACGGACAAGTATAGGCATTTCTATCATGGGGCCGGCTACATTCACACGGCCGGTATCTGTGTTTTGCGGGTCCGCAATTTGCGGACCGCAAAACCCATACGGTCGTGTGAATGTAGCCTTAAACGTGAGATTCTTTCACGCCCAAAGGATGTGGGTGGGGTTGGCCTTCCTGACTGCATGCTATGTATATTTTCTCTCTGCGGCTTACGCTCGATTACTAGATTTACTTCATAATGATGGCTCCAGGGCATCGGTGGAAGTCGTGGGACTAGCTCATGTCGATTTAAACCCGCAGTAAATACTGTCCCTTCCTTGGACCTAGAGAAGACATGGTTTCGGGAAGAAAAAAACAGAGAGTGAGGACGCAGACTAATCACGGATAGCTGGGGTTCACTCGGCAGGGCGCCAAAGGAAGACAATTTCAGTGGTATGTCTATAGTACTAGGAGGATATAATTGATAACTTCTATATGTTTATCTAGTAATGGGGTGTGCGGCTGCCTAGGTGTAACTCCAACGGGGAAACATTGGAGGTATGTACAAAAGTTTCCAGAAAAATTGTTAAAAAGAACAATACACCTAAAAATGGCGCCAGAATACACCTTTGCCAGTATAAATAAAATTGTGTGTTAAGTAGAGGGTATATTTCAATAACTTCTTAGAAACTTCTAAAAAAGTCAAAGGATGACTAAACAAATAAAAATTAAAATATTTCCACAGGTCTTTGTAGTTCAATTCTCGTTGTATTGAGCCATGTGCAGGCTGGGATCTTTAGAGGTAGTGTGATGGTCTGTTGTGATGGTAGTCGCTTGATTTCTTTTATGATTCTGCCAAAAAGGTCCGGAAGATCCCTTGAGAGATAGGGTGGCTCTCGATGCGTCCCAGGGTGGAACGCATACTGGAAGTCTCATCACAATTCAAATATCTAGTCACCTTAAGGACAGAAACCACTATCTATACGACACCTCTTTTAGGAATGTTTATAGCTATCCCCATTGGCCTTTTGCATCTTTTCTGTGGTTTGAATGAATGTATACCTGTGGAACGCATACAACTTCCGGTGCGTCCCTAGGCGGAAGTGACGTCCACAAGGACACCGTAAGTGACGTCCCCGCCGAGACTTAGACTTTCATAGACTTATGATTATACACCTTTCTATACATCTCCCTATAATGTTTAGCGAAACAATATTTTAAAGATTACTTAGAAATATGTAGCCATGTGTTTCTACTTCTGGTGTTTATGTGTGACACCGGAAGTAACTTTACAGTGACACCGGAAGGGATACAGCCGCTGCGGCCTCTTCATACTCCGATCTAGGATTATGTATCCCATCAATGGTGAAATTTTAATACCTCTTAATGAAATGATTGTTATTGATTGTTTTTATTATTTTATTTTTATATTTAAATATGTTACTTCATGTGTTTGCGATCATGTGATGGGCGGAAGTGAGCGTCACCAGTTTTGAATTTGGGCGCAACTTCCACCCAATATACTATATATACTTGTATTACACACCATGTATACATGCTCCTGAGGAAGGGGACTTTACTACAGCCCCGAAGCGCGTTGAGCCTAACCTACCCCTACCCTGTGCTTATAATAAAAGGCTTTACCAGAAGTCCATGGAACTGCCGTGAATCCTTTACATCATTATACACGATCCAGGCGCAGGAGGTATTCGGAGCGGGTGTCTTGAGCTTCATCCCACTCCGACCCTCCTGGGTGAAGTAAGTCATCGCTATTTGGACCTTTTCATGCTTTTAAGCTAGTTTCTGACTATTTTAATTTTTATTTGTTTAGTCATCCTTTGACTTTTTAGAAGTTTCTAAGAAGTTATTGAAATATACCCTCTACTTAACACACAATTTTATTTATACTGGCAAAGGTGTATTCTGGCGCCATTTTTAGGTGTATTGTTCTTTTTAACAATTTTTCTGGAAACTTTTTCCTTCCTTGGACCTGCCAGCTCCCATCCCTGGATTCTTCATGTACTACCTTCACTGTCCAACACACCTTATATTATACATTCTACACAGAAGTCTGAGTTCTTGGTAGACAAAAAAAAAAAGGACATTTACTTCCCTCATGCCCACCTTAGCCTTTCCTCCTCTGTGTTTTTAGGGAATGTAGGCCAGAGACCGCTCCGTTTTCATCACATATTATCTGCATCTTCCCTTAAACCCCTTTCCGCACTACTACTTGATGCTGTTCTTCGACTCGCACTCAGGTCAAATATACCAAAACCCAACAATTCTACTCATCTATTCGGAAGCACACTGACTTTACACAACCTCTATCAACATTTCAGCATCTGTGCCTCTCTTCCTCTCATGCCATTTCCGTAATTTAAAAACAGTTATTAGAGAGATGGGATATATGTCTTCCACCATTCTGTCAAGCATGAGAAGCAGAGTAAGGGCTGATGCACACAAACATACTTTCTTTCCGTGTACCGTTCCGTTTTTGCAGACCGTATGCGGAACCATTCATTTCAATGGGTCTGCAAAAAAAATGGAAGTTAGTCCGTGTGCTTTCCGTATGTCCGTTCAAAAAATAGAACATGTCCTATTATTGTCTGCATTATGGACAAGGATAGCACTGTTTTATCAGGGGTCAGCTGTTACATTCTGCAAATTTTTGCGGACCACAAAATACATGCGGTCGTGTGCATGAGCCCTCAGGCGAACAAATTTCGAAGACATAATGGTCAAAGTGCTTATTTCATCTTATAAGGCTTCTATTGCAACTAAAACACAAGAAACCTACTCTAAAATAGCTTTCCGGTGGCGTGGAGTACCTACTCTTCTTCATCACTGGTTTCCAGCTGTATCCCTTTTATGTTGGCGATGTGGTGCAGCAGAAGGCACTATCTCGCATATTTGGTGGAGTTGCCCTTCTCTTTCAAATTTTTGGAACATTGTACTTAGAGCGATTGGCGAGGTTACTGGGGCCCATATTCCTAAGCACCCTGAGAAAGTCCTCCTCTTTATGTTTAACGTGTCTATTCATACATTTCAACACAAAGGTATGACTGAGGCAGCTTATACAGTCATACCCAGATGGGCTCAACAGTTCCCCCGTTTGGAGTAGTGGTTTGAGGAAATTGCTTCAATTCTGCAGACGGAGGAGCTCATTGCACATACCCAATGCAGACAATTCTAACTGTATACAAACTTGGGCTGCTTGGGATTCATTCCGTTCTTCTACCCACTAGCTCTCCACCCAAACTTTCTCTTACTTTTGACATGACTATCTCTTTTTTATCAATACGTGTTCACCAAGCTACATGTACTTTAAATGAAGACAAGCTATTTCACATTTTTATGTTACATTTGGATCAGGGCTGAAACGATTACGCGATTGAATCAAGTAATTCGACACAAAAATCCTTGATGCAAATATTTTGCACCGAGATTCGTTTGTGTCATGTGACCACGGAGTGGGAGTGAGCGCTTGCTCACCGCTCCGTGGTCACCCGCTGGCCTGCACCGCGCTGCCCTTCCCTCCTGACACATCGTCGGGACATAGTGCACGTAGGCACGTTCAGTGACCTGAAGATGTGTGACGTCAGGACGACAGCGCAGCGCGCAGAAAAGAAGATAGACGAGCTGTGGAGCGGCGTCCCTACAGGAGAGGTAAAGATCATAAAGAAAGAAAATTTCTTCTGCTCCCCATGTGACAGTGGCAATAATACTACCTTGTGCGTTCCCAGAGATCATGAGGGGTTGGGTATTACATGAGCTGTTGAGTCTTAGCAAGCCCAGATCAGTTCTGCAGTGCATGCCAGGAGGCTATATTCCTACTGTATATGGGGAAATATGTCAGCACCAGTTACAAGATAAAAAAAAAAAAAAAAAGTGTAACATTAAATGTATCCCCAAATGTTGTATGACCTCATAAAGGAAGCACAAAATGCTAAATAAAATAAAAAATTATAATAAATGACAGTGGCCTAGACAGCCTAGACAGTGGCATCTAGCCATTCCGAGCCCCCGTAAACTATATATCTCATATATCAAAAAGTCCATAGTGGAAAGGGAATGCAATTCACAAGAAAAAATATATATACACCGTGTTTTCTGGCGTATAAGACCACTGGGCATATAAAACAACCCCCTACTTTTCCTGTTAAAATATAGGGTTTGGGGTATACTCGCCGTATAAGACTACCCCTCTTCCAACACACAACAAATAAAAATTAAACAGACGATCTGCGCATGAGAAAACCACCGAGAGCAGGGAGGGTGCTGCTTCAGGAGCGACTGGCCGGGATGCAGCACACGGGGGCTCAGCTAGAGGGCGCCTGTCCCTGAAGCTGAAGAAGGACTGGAAGTAAAGAGGACCTTTCACTGGTCCAACAATTGTTAGATAATGATATATACCGTATGTGTAGAGCGGCGCCCAGGGATAATACTAAGTGCAGGGAGATCCCTGGCCCCGCTCTACACATACATATCATTATCTAACAATCGTTGGACAAGTGAAAGGTCCTCTTAAGTTTCAGCACGCAGTATACCGGTGTATAGGACGACCCCCGACTTTTGAGAAGATTTTCATGTGTTAAAAAGTAGTCTTATACGCCAGAAAATACAGCATATATTTTCATAGCATTTTGTGCTATTAAAAAAAAAAAAAGAAAAACAGACTATTTTACTTTAACATTTCCTGGGTATAAACAATAAAAATACAAAAATAACCAAATCCCCACGTATCATAGAAAAACTAGTGTCTGATCTTGAGGCAGGTGTATTTGAACTGGTTAAAAACTACACTACTGCTCCATTTACACAGAGGACTCAGGAACTACTCTGGATTGTGGGGGATCCATCCTCTGGTGTGCCATTATTTATCACCTGTCCTGGAGACAACCCCTTTAGGGTTCGTTCACACGACAAATTGATATTTGTCGCGTGAGCGTACCCTTAATACTAAATGTATTTTGATTATGGATATGTGCTTGTTCAATGCAACAATGGAAGCATTTTTAAAAATGTCTTGTTCCTTAAGGCCCAAAATGGGTAGATGCTTAAACAGGTTAAGTTCTGGAGAACCTCTCTGCATTATGACCAAAATATTACCTAGTAAGCACACTTATTAACAGTGTTTATGGCTGTTACAATGCCATGTACATTAAATATCAGACACTACATTACCAGCATTTTCTTTAGCAGCGAGCCAACAAGCGTCAATTAAATGGGTTGTCTGAGAGTAAAGAGTCATTTCCAGGTAGCTGGGCACAGTGTAAAATAAATAAATGAAGGTCAAGGTCTTACCTTCCAGTCCAGCAGGCAGTGATGCAAGTCACTGCTGAGGGAAAATAGCCCCAGCAGTGATGTCAGCTCAGCGCTGGACCTGGTACACTTTGAATGGGTCAGTGTATTTTCAGTACTTGACCTTAGAACACTGGGTCGAGGTGTCCAGCCAGCAGGAAATTACTTACCCTCAAACAATCCCTTTAAGTACACCAAGCTTTTACAAAGCCCCTATTGGCATGGTGTGCTAAATGGGATGTCTGGCTGATTAAATGTTCTTATAATAGGATTACAACACAGTAAGTCTACTTTCACACTGGCGTTTTGGCTTTCCGTTGGTGAGATCCATTCAGGGCTCACACAAGAGGTCCAAAACGGATCAGTTTGCCCTAATGCATTCTGAATGGAAAGGATCCGTTCAGAATGCATCAGTTTACCTCCATTCATTCTCCATTCTGCTCTGGAGGCGGACACCAAAACGCTGCCTGCAGCGTTTTGGTGTCCGTCTGATGAAAGTGAGCCAAACACCATGCCAGATTGCGTCAGTGAAAACGGATCCGTCAACATTGACTTACACTGTGTGCCAGAGCGGATCCGATTTCTCTGGCACAATAGGAAACGGATTCGTCCTTCATTGACTTTCAATGGTGTTCAAGACGGATCCCTCTTGGCTATGTTAAAGATAATACAAACTGATCCGTCATGAATGGATGCATGCAGTTGTATTATCTGAACGGATCAGTCCATGAAGGAGCTGCACAAAACGCGAGTGTGAAAGTAGCCTAAAATAATAAATGGATCCCTGCTGCTCCTGATCCAATGCTTCCTGGTTTGTCCCTTTCTGGTCCCTCTAAACATACAGGTAAAGAGACAAAAACTGGCTGAGGCAGGGCACGTTGCAACCAGTCCTTGTGTCAAGAAAGACTAGGAAAAAGGGACCAGAACGTGTCGGGAAGGTAAAGGATACGTTTTTACAGGGATCAGCAACCTTCTGCACTCCAGCTGCTGTGCAAACATGCTCGGCTGTTCTTCTAACTCCCACAGAAGTGAATAAAGCACTCTGGGAGCTGAGGTTTCTGAACAGCCGGAGGTTGCTGATCCCTGCACTATTTTATAGCAGCCTCTTTAAATAATGATAATAAAAAATAAAAAAATCAGCCAGACAACCCTTTTAAATTTTGTTAGCTAAATGGGGTGTCCAAGATTTTTATACTGATCAGTATCTGATCGATGGGGGTCCGCCTTCTAAATACAGCTGATCAGCAGGGGTTCTGGGTGTCGGACCCCCAATCAGATACTGATGACCTATCCATAGGTCATCAGTATAAAGATCCTGAAAAGCCCTTTTAATATGGCATTTGTTATAAAGCAATTACCTGGATTGGAAGAGTCATGATTATATTGAGATTCCTCTTCAGATTGGGTTTGTACATAGTAGATCTGCTCTGGAATCATACTTGCTACCTTTTCTTTTATGCTGTTGGAAGCAAGGCCACATCGCATGACTTTTTCTCTTCTCTCGTGGGCCATTATCTTTCTGGTCCTTGCCTTGATATTCTCCCAGCATTTTTTTAATTGTTTGAAATCCCTCAGAGATACACTGGGTTGTGAATTGTATTCGTGGGCTAGCGCTTGCCAAGTGCGCTGCTTCAGAGCAATAGTCCGAGCATCGCTTTTCTTACACTCCAGTACGTATTTGTATTTCTCCACCAGGGCCAAGAGGACATTCTTCTCCAGCTCAGAAAAGTATTTGGCTGGTTTCAGCACTTCGTTGTTTTGCATTTTCCACGGTACTGCAAACATCTTGAGAGGAAAAAGATAATTTCAGAATTCTGTGATATTACAACTGATATTAACCAGCTTTTAATACTTTTTATTGGCTAAAACGGAACAGAAAAATCAACAAAACATTGGCCCAGGTTTACTAATATATTTCCGCCTAAAATCGGTCTAAAAAGTGGTGTAAACTGGAGCAAAAAACGGTTTCTACACTTTTTTCTGACTTGCTTGAAAAGGGGTTGTGGCTTGGGTTGAAGGATGGGGCATCTCGCGGAAGGGGTGAGGTCTAATATATTCAATTTTGCACCAAAATTGCGCCACAATTCTGGCATAAATTTTAGTCTCACATAAGCCAATTAATAGCTGGTATAGAGCTAGACAAGAGGGTCTATCCCTGTACCACATTTTCGTTAAGGCTAGATGCACACGTCCGTAAAACCCGGACGTGACCAGTCTGTGGTAACCAGGACTGGATTTCTTCTTTACAGCCAGAGCGCACAGCGTCATTGGTTGCTATGATGCCGTGCGCTCCCTGCCGCCGCTGCAGGACAGTAATACATTGGTATGATCTATATGAGTGTATTACTGTCCTGCAGCGGCGGCAGGGAGCGCACGCGTCATAGCAACCAATGACGCCGTGCGCTCCGGCTATAAAGAAGAAATCCAGTCCTGGATACCACAGACTGGTCACGTCCAGGTTTTACGGACGTGTGCATTTAGCCTGAGCCTGGTGCGCTCTGATAAATCTGGTGCAGTCTAGACAGCCTAAATTTACACCATCTATAGAATTAGGAAATCTGGGCCAATGTACTCTATTAATCTCACCCATTTTTCTAAATGTGGAAAGTGACATGTTAATATGCTATCTTCACATCATGCACTATACAGTAAATTCCCATTGCATTATTATAGCACTTCCAGAATCTGTGGGCATTTTCAACCAATTTGTTATATCTCTCAATATATCTTAAAATAAAACAAATAAAGGAACATTAAAAAATATCTACTGTTTTGTGTGACTCCTATGTAGACCCGTGTGTGTCCATGACTTACAGAGGACCTTTCATCAGTTCTGACATATTCTAACTATGTCAAAACCTTGTAGTTCGGCCCCCACTGATGTGATGTGGTTTTTGTTTCCAAACCACAACCCCCTTTCGTCCGCTGTGAAGCCCCGTTCGGTATTGTACCGACCTGTAAACTCGCAACAGGGCGGAGACGCAGTCTTCTGCTATGGGCGTCTCCTTTTCCCTGGCCTTGATCGCAATCCAATCAGGGCGGACCGCTCAAAGCCTAGCATTGAAAAAAAACACAAAAAAAAAAAAAAAAACACACACATCGCATCAGTGGGGGCCGCACTACAAGGTTTTGACATAGTGAGTCTATGTCAAAACTGATGAAAGGTCATCTTTAAGACTACAAAGAAACTCTGGGGGTCATTTATCAAACTGGTGTAAAGTAGAACTGGCTTAGTTGCCCATAGCAACCAATCAGATTCCCCCTTTCATGTTGGACAATTTTTGACTAGCTTAGGATCTCGCATGCTCCCCAACATCTGAGTAAGGCCTCATGCACACGACCATTTTTTTATGCTGTCCGCAAAAAGGGGTTCCGTTGTTCAGTGATCCGTGTCTGTTTTTGCCTTCTGTTGTGTTTCCGTGTGTCTTCCGTTTTTTTAGTGGACATGACCCAAAAGATTTTACCAAAAGACAGGCTGACAATTTTTGCCAAGTGCCTGCCAAGGGATCCGCAAAAAAACGGACGCGGAACGCGGATGACACACGGATGGCCATCCGCATTTTTTCACGGTCCCATTGACTTGAATGGGTCCGTGAACCGTTTTTCACGGACAAGAATAGGACAGGTTATATTTTTTTGACGGACTGGAATCACGGACCACGGACGCGGAGGACAAACGGTGCATTTGCCGAGTTTCCCACGGACCCATTGAAAACCAATGGGTCCGCAGAAAATCACGAAAAACGGAGTAACGGACATGGAATCAAACAACGGTCGTGTGCATGAGGCCTTAGAAACTAGAAATGCAAAGAAAAGCGTGTCAGTTTTCTACATATGGATTAATACTGCTAGTCATACGATAAAATATTACTAAACCTGGCGACATGCCATCTTGAATGATAAAACCATATCTGACAACAGTAAGGCCCCTTTCAGACGAGTGTGAGCGGATTAGGTCCGGATGCGTTCAGTGAAAACTGCGCGATTTCACAAGTACATTCAGTTTGGTTTGCGATCGCATTCAGTTCAGTTTTTATCGCGTGAGTGCAATGCGATTTAATGCGTTTTGCACGCGCGTGATAAAAAATGGAAGGTTTACAAACAACATCTCTTAGCAACCATCCGTGAAAAACGCAAGCAAGTGCGGATGCGATTTTCACGCAGCCCTATTCACTTCTATGGGACCAGAGTTGCGTGAAAATCGCAGAATATAGAACATGCTGCGATTTTCCATTTTACTAAGGACAGCTTCTGTGAAAATACAACTCTTAACATGCACACATACTTGGCTGTTCTTAAAAGGAGGATTCTGGGAGTTGTAGTTTGAGAACAGCTGGAGTGACGGAGGTTGGTGATCCCGGGTCTATAGCGTCATGATGGGTGGTAGCATTCTCTTTCGTGAAACATCAACTCCCAGCATACATCTGTTCAGGACATTCTGGTAGCTGTAGTTTCACACTGTACCATGCTCGGCTCCGGCGCTGCAGTCACCTGACGAGCTCGGCGACGGCGCTGCAGTCACCTGACGAGCTCGGCGACGGCGCTGCAGTCACCTGACGAGCTCGGCGACGGCGCTGCAGTCCCCTGACGAGCTCGGCGACGGCGCTGCAGTCACCTGACGAGCTCGGCGACGGCGCTGCAGTCACCTGACGAGCTCGGCGACGGCGCTGCAGTCACCTGACGACCTCGGCGCCGGCGCTGCAGTCACCTGACGACCTCGGCGCCGGTGTACCATGAAAAAGCATTAACTTATGAAGAAACATTAAGCAGCTGATTTCAGGGGGCGTGTCGCTCTGCTCTCGGCCCAGATTGGCTCACATTCAGGGGGTGTGTTCTACGCTCGCGCTCGGCTCAGCTCAGTAGCAGAAGCAGGTCTGCAGCCAGCGCGACGAGAGGGGTTTATGAGGAGGCACGGGGGTTTAGGAGGCAGGGATGTATGAATAAACCTGTGAGCCCCCATGTTATGCAGAAAACCGCAGGTCAATTCAGACCTGCGGTTTTCTTCGTGACAGTCTCTGATCCCCAGTGCCACTGCGCGGGGTTGGCACGGGTGTATGAATAAACCTGTGAGCACCCCCCTTCATGTTGCGCGAAAACCGCAGGTAAATTCAGACCTGCGGTTTTCTGTGCAACATGAGGGAGAGACTCACAGGTTTATTCATACATCCCTGCCTCCTCATAAACCCCCGTGCCGCGGGGCTTCAGACCTGCTTCTGCTACTGAGCTGAGCCGGCGCGAGCGTAGAACACACCCCCTGAATGTGAGCCAATCTGAGCCGAGAGCAGAGCGACACGCCCCCTGAAATCAGCTGCTTAATGTTTCTTCATAAGTTAATGCTTTTTCATGGTACACCGGCGCTGCAGTCACCTGACGAGCTCAGCGACGGCGCTGCAGTCACCTCACGAGCTCGGCTCTCAACTAGTTTTAGGCCCCTTGCACACGAAGGTAACCCCTCCGAGACATACAGTCAGTAAGCGGGCCATATGTCCCGGCGCGACATACATCGTGCGCACGGGAGCCCACAGCATCATAGGTCACTGTGTGCCAACATTTGCGACCTATTTACACCACAAAAGTGGCATAAAGAGATTAGTAAATGTCCCCTCTTTAGTGTTGTGGTTACAGTTTAGCGTTTCACAACTATCATAAACTACAATGGACAGAGTCGCAGGCATTTACGCCCACCTCACTCACACTCCTTTCCAGAGTGCAAGACACAGGTGAAGGGATATACAAGTGCACAATTAGGACTTACCCATCCCGACCGCTGCAATAAGTGCCTCTCCTCTCTGACATGGAAACTACATGCAAGCAGCCACACACAGACGTGCACTGTTGTATCCGGGTGTTTGGGGGCCACATGTGGCCCCCAGGCTGTAGGTGGAACACCCTTCTTTAACACCTTAGTGACCACAAATACATCTTTTTACTGATGTAAAAAGGGGGTTTAGGCTACATAGCTGGCTTTAATGAATGGTTATATGTCCTGCAAACAATAAGCCCTCATACAGGTATAATGATGAAAAAATAAAAAAGTTGTAGGTCTTAAAAGGCAATGATGAAAAAAATGTGCGTGGTCACTAAGAAAACTGTAATCATACTCTTAACAGGACCTTTCTAGTGTTTTTCTAAACAAAAGTTTCTAAAGATTTAGCATGCATACATGGATTTTTCATTTTTTTTTTGTTTGTTTTTTTATAACCTACATTTTTTCCCCTCAAAACAGGTCATATGAAAATGCCAGCAGCGTCTATTATTCTGATAGAGATGACCTGGCCATACAATAGACTACATGTCATGGCGGACTATCCAGATAGAAGAGAGGGAAGCAGGCAATGCCCTATAAGGCCCCTTTCACACGAGCGAGTATTCCGCTTGGGTGCAATGCGTGATGCAAACGCACGGAATCCGGACCCATTCATTTCAATGGGTCCGTGTACATGAGCGTTGGTTTTCACGCATCACTTGTGCGTTGCATAAAAATCGCAGCATGTTCTATATTGAATGGGGCAGCGTGAAAATCGCATCGGCAAGCAAGTGCCGATGCTATGCGTTTTTCACGGATGGTTGCTAAGAGATGTTGTTTGTAAACATTCAGTTTTTTATCACGCGTGTGCAAAACGCATTAAATCGCAATGCACCCGCGCGATAAAAACTGAACGCGATCGCAAACAAAACTGAATGTACTTGCTTGCGAAATCGCAGTTTTCACTGAACACATCTGGACCTAATCCGCTGACGCTCGTCTGCATGGGGCCAGCAGGAACAAAGCTATTGGGATAACAGGTCGGGCCATATCAGCCCAATCCGAAGTAGAAAGAGATGATGTCACCATAGCAACCAGGGCAAGTTCAAAAACACCCAGGACTGCGAAAAATGTCACTGGGAACATGGTGACATAGTGGAAGAGAAGGCAAGGCCTGACCCTGCCACACACCAGTGCCCTAACTGTGCCCCGTGGGCGCCTCCTGCCAGCTTCAGTCACATGCATGAGAATCAATAGACGGGGATGGGAAATAAGGGAGGAGGGGTGCAATGCCGTAAAAAAGAGGGAAGAGTGGGAGGAGAATGCCCGGGAAAGGGTGGAGGGAAGAGAGAGGGGCTATAAACAATTCATTAGGAAACTAGCCACCAATATTCACAGGGTGTAAGTCCTACCAAGCATCGGGACTGGCCTGAGCGTGTCCTCCTCGGCCTGGCGAGCAGCTGGCTTGGAGCCGTCCGTCTAAGCCTTGCCCGGACAAAGAGCCTCGGCTGCCCCCTGAAAGGAGACGCTCCGGGGGCTGCTCACCATTAGTCTCAGACTGGTCGCCGTCGTTAATGTCGCCTGGCCCAGTCTGGAGTAGTTATGGCTGCTCCTGATCAGAACAAAGGACAAAAGCAGCCCTTCCTCCAGAGCCAGATCATTTCTCTGCCATTTGAGGCTCTTCAACCTGAGTGCATGCAAAAGGCCTTCCTCCCAGTGCTGCCAGCTGCGGAGTGGAAGAGCCGGACTGGATGAGCTGGAGGGGAGTGCAGGGATGTGGTGGAGGCAGTGCTTCATAGTGGAGGGGCTCCAGATCTGCAGCCAGAATATTGCCTAGAAATCCCAGATCTGTTCCATTCAGACGCTGGAGAGCATCTCCACTGACAATCTAAAGAGTATTGGTGAACATTTTTATGTTGGCTGAAGGTCTCTGGGAAATATGAAACCCACCGCACACAAAACAGTTTTTTTTTGGCTGAATTTTTCTTAATTAAGTAGCTTTTTTCCTTTGTTGTAGATTTTAGGTGACCTGCACACCGGCATAAGATCCGCACAAATTTTCATGTGGATTTACGCGCAGATTCCAATTGCGGATTAGATGCGGTTTTGCCGCAGATCTCACCCTTCATTGGGTGAGTTCCGCAGCTAAAACCGTAAACATGGATGACATGCTGCAGGTTTGGAAATCCACATGGCAGGTCAATTTTGGAAAAAATCTGCAAAGTGTACATGATATTTGTGTGATCTCATACGCTTTGCTGGTACTGTGCTATGCTGCAGTTTTTCCGCACAGGAGTCCGCGTGGAAAAACTGCACGTATTCTGCGGCCGGCGACCATAGTGTTTTTTAAATCTGTTTTCACATCATCTCTATAGGGAAAAAGACCAGGTAAGAAACGCACAAGGCATGAGCCTAAATTAAGCGCAGCCTCTGGCAGCTCTTGGGGATATCACAGACCGGCGTATATTATTTATTTTCAAATTATAAAACGTGAATGAATCATAAGGCTGTAAACACTATAAGTATTTTGTGGGGGGTTTCCGCTGTTTTCAATATTTTGTTTTAATTTTTTTTCTACACTGCAGTTTTTGCTGAAAAAACATTCTAGCTCCAGATATTGATGTTCAAAGTCTATAGTAGGGGTCAGAAACCTTTGGTGCTCAGCTGTTGTGAAACTGCAATTCCCAGCATGCTCTATTCATTTCTATGAGAGTTGAAGTATGCATGTTGGGGGTTGTAGTTTCACAGCAGCTGGAGTGCCGAAGGTTGCTTATTCCTGGTCTATGGGAACAAACAGGCATGTACCTATTGTGTATCCTCATCATCCGGAGGCGGAGAGCCTCATGGGGCCCATCTCCCTCACAGCCCTGGTGTGCAGAGTTTGGAAGTTCGGTACTCTAAGGCCTCTTTCACACGGGCGTCATGTTTGACGCCCGGATAAGAGGCGGGTGCGTTGCGGGAATATGTGCGTTTTTCCCGCGCGGGTGCAAACGTTTGCAACACGTTTTGCACGCGCGTGAGAAAAAACGCCATGTTTGGTACCCAACCCGAAGCCGGACTTAATCACTGAAGTCCGGTTTCGGGTCTTCTGGAGAATTGATTATTTTCCCTTATAACATGGTTATAAGGGGAAATAATAGCATTCTTAATAAAGAATGCATTGTTAAATGAAGTGGAAGGGGTTAAAAATAATAAAAGTTAACTTACCTTAGCCACTTGATCGCGTAGTTGCGATCTGTCCTCTCTTCCCTGCATCATCTATGATCTAAAGGACCTGTGATGACGTCACATCACATGGTCCATCACCATGGTAAGATGGACCATGTGATTGGACCATGTGATGTGACATCATCACAGGTCCTTTCAGATCATAGATGCTGCAGGAAAGAGAGGACAGATCGCGACTCACGCGATCAAGTGGCTAAGGTAAGTTAACTTTTATTATTTTTAACCCTTAGCAACCGTGCGCTCCGGCAGTAAAGACCAAATCCAGCCCACATTACCACAAACTACTCACGTCCGGGTTTAACGGACGTGTGAAGCCAGCCTAAATCAGTGGCTTTGTCACTAATCTATCCTGCCCTCAGTGCAAGTGACAGGTCCCGTTAAAGCTGTTTTTTCCAACCTTTTAATTTATACTTTAAACTGATGCCAAACAGTGGCATCGTTTCACCATAGAGTTCCATTGTAAAAAAAAAAAAAATACGGGTACGAGAACGTGATGTGCTGCGTTTTTGTATTATTATTATTTTTTTGTCACATATACTTCAAATAGAGGCCTAAAACGTGATGTGAACCCACCCTTATCGATTTTACCTTCATCCTGCCAAAGCCCCTGATGTTCCAGCCAGTTTCTTACTCCAAATGTGCACTTTTCAATGTTGCCTGGCAAACTGTACACCATTTCTATGTCCGTGGTGTATGGATTCCAGGCTCTTTAGAGTCTGTAGTGCTTTCGTGGGGTTCCGTGCCTTCTATCCGCACCACAGTTCTGGATTACGAACCCATTCAAGTGAATGGGTCCGTATCTGTGTTGCAGGGAGCACATGGCTGGTGCCCGCATATTGCTGACCTGCTGTTTGCGGGCCGCAATACAGGCAACGGCCATGTGCATGAGGCCTTAGGGTACTTTCACACTTGCGTTATTCTTTTCCAGCATAGAGTTCCGTCAAAAGGGCTCTATGCCAGAAAAAGAACTGATCAGGCATATCCCCATGCAATCTGAATGGCTAGAAATCCGTTCAGTTTGCATCAGTATGCCTTCAGTTCAGTCACTGTCAGGCATTTTGGCCGGACATAATACCACAGCATGCTGCGGTATTATGTCCGTCCAAAATGCCTGATCAGTCGCCGGAATGCCGGATCCGGCATTAATTTACATTGACTTGTATTAGTGCCGGATCAGGCATTGCGAAACAACTGAAGGACTGATCCGTCCTTCCGGGCTGCGCATGCGCAGACCGGGAAAACTGTGAAAAAGAGTGCCAAAGCATGTCCTATTTTTTTTCTAGTTTGCGGACACGGATAGGCATTATTACAATGGATCCGTAGAAAAACGGATGCCATACGGAATGTCATCCGGTTTATTTTGCAGACCGCTAAACACATACGGTCTTGTGCATGTAGCCTAATACTAGGGATGTCCCATTACCATTTTTGTAAGACAGAGTACGTGTACCGATACTTTTATTTAAGTACTCACCGATGCCAATTATAACTGAAATAAATAACACATTTATTTTGTGACCACTGACCAACCATCAGGCCCCAGCCATCTCATGTGCCCTTCAGCCGATCGGTTACCATGGAAGCCAGGACGCTACTGAAGTCTTGGCTGCCATGGTCAGTTAGTGAGCAGCATTATACTCACATGCACCTTGGCCGCCGGGCGCTCCTTCTTCTGTCTGTGCGGAATGTGAGTCACAGCGGGCACAGCTCCTGTACAGAAGTCCCACCTTCACGCCGATCTATTGAGAGCGCCGCCGCTTGCAGGCCAGCAGGTATCGGCAGTGGTATCGGCGACATTTGCACAAGTACAAGTACTCGTGCAAATATCCGGTATCGTTCCCGATACCGATACTGGTATCGGGACATCCCTACCAAATACAGTATCAGCAAAGTGAATGAGTTTTGACAAATCTGATGTACAGTTGGCATATATTTTCTATACAGAAACTAACTGACCAATACAATGCAATACAAAGGGTAAGATCTGGAAATACAGCAACAGAATCAGTAAGTAACAAATGCAGAGAATTCCACACAAAAATCCAAGAGGAAATTGCGGTTTGTAAATACGCATGCATGTGCCAGGGTACTTTCACACTAGCGTTTTTTCCGGCATAGAGTTCCGTCATTGGGGCAATCAGTATTATCCCCATGCATTCTGAATGGAGAGAAATCCATTCAGTATGCATCAGGATGTCTTCAGTTCAGTATGTAAACGTTTTTAGACATTTTTATCTTTGTCTAAAATTCCGGAACACATGACAGAATGCCGGATCCGGCATTGATTCAAATTGACTTATATTAGTGCCGGATCCGGCATTACAAATACCGCAATGACGGATCCGTAAAACTGATCCGTCTCTCCGTCTGAAAACGGAGAGACGCATTCAAACTTGCAATGCATTTGTGATCCGGATCCGTCTCCAAATACTTTCAGTTGTCATGCGGTATGACGGATCCGACACAATGGTGATGGGACCATGTGACCCAGTGACGTCACAGCTACGCGCTCAATTGGAGGAGGTGAGTTATTTTTTTCATTTTTTTTAACCCTCAATCGCCCTTTTTACTTTGCATTCTGTATTTAGAATGCTATTATTTTCCTTTATAACCATGTTATAAGGGAAAATAATAAAGATCGGGTCCCCATCCCAATCGTCTTCTAGAAACCATGCGGGAAAATCGCACCGCATCCGCACTTGCCTGCGGATGCATGCGATTTTCCCGCAGCCCCATTCACTTCTATGAACATGCACGAACATTTTAAGTGGTAGAAAGGGTACTTTTCAGCAAACAGGTGACTCACAGAAGGCAGAAATACTAGAGAAAGCATTTCAAAGCACACATTTGTAAAAATGAGAAATTGCTAGCAGACTCCAATTTTTCACTTTCACAAGGGGTTAAAGGAGAAAATGCACCCCAGTATATGTTCCCCATTTTACAAACACCCCATATGTGCTTGTAGCCTGTTGTATTGGCACACAGCAGGTCTCTAGAGGCAAAGTGCAAAAAATGGTTTTGCAGGCCTGAATAAACAGACATGTATTTAAGGTGCCATGTCGCATTAAATTAATTTCCTGAGGTCCCCAGAAATGAAAAACCCCAACAAGGGACCCCATTTCGGAAAGAGCACCCCGCACTGAACATTTTAAGTTGTGGAAAGGGTACTTTTCAGCAAACAGGTGACTCACAGAAGGCAGAAAAAATAATCCCCAGGTGCTGATCAGGCAGGTATGCACTGAACAGCACTTAGCGATCAATACTAAGAAGAAAAAGTTGTGGAATTATGGAAATTACAGGATCAATAGACATGTTATTGATATGCAAATGATGGAAGACTGGAAACTAAATATCTCAATTTATTCAGTAATGAGTATGAATGCCACAAGCAAAAATACATGCCTTGGTGGGAAATGTCTGGGGACTGTTCTGCCATGCTGAATGCACTTAGTCACACAAATCATTAAGATCTACTGCTGGCAGTTCCTTTGCAATTGGTGACCAATGACGTCCCAGATGAGCTTGATGGGGGACAAGAGATGCTGCAGGTCATAGTGACATGTTTAGACCACGCATGCTGCTCACAGCAGCACAAGCGACATACAGCCTGGCATTGTCCTGTTGAAAGATGGATCCTGGGACACTTTGGAGAAATGGCCAGAGCACCAGATCCACGATCAAATTAATATAAGGCGTCATGCACATATACGTGTTTTGTGGTCCACAAAACACAAGTCCGTGTGACATCCATGTAATTTTTTTTTTTGCTTGCTGACCCATAGAAATAAGTGGGTCTGTGTGCTATCCACAAAACATGCAGATCGGATACAGATACAAAATACAGTGTGCGCAATAAGGCCTTACAATGAGATGTGAGTGCATCTATAATGGAGACTAGATGGGTCTGGCTACAAACATTATGCCATCTCACACCATAATCCCGTGAGTAGGACCAGTGTGACATTCTTTTGTGAAAGCCCCTTCATGGCATTGCCCACTTGGACTCCAGAGCAATCTCCAGCTACCCGAGACAAAAACGGAACTCTGCTGAAGAGGATAGACCTTCATTCCAGCCTCCATTGCCATCTTGCTGTGCACCATGATAGCCTTTGAGAGCGGTGGCATGAGGTCAATGGGACACCTTTAGTCAGACATCTGGCTCCTAGCCCAATGTCGTGCAGATGCCTTCTGATTGTGTAGACCCTGCTGCCCTAGACTTGAGGTGGATTTACACTGCCCAAATTTCAAGCAGATTATTGGGAACTAACTGCCCATCTAAATGTGCCGCCGATCACATGATGAAGGAGCGAAGTGCTCGTTCATCGGGTAAGTCTGTCATTTGTGCATACACATCAATCATCGTTTCTGGGCAGCAAATCATGCTGTTTAAATGATTATGTTGGAGGCGAGTGATTGCATTAGAAATCCTTCATCCTCGTACTGTGAAGGAGATCGCTGCATGTAACTGAGAAGCGTTCCTTCCTGACAAATTGGCTGTAACATTGGGATGTGTAACCCGCCTATGGGATTTTACTTGCAGTACAGAATAGATCGCTACTCTCCATTCTTCTAATCAGACAATCTGTCTGTGCAGAAGTTCACCTCTGTGCACCTCTTGCTATCATTCCAGTTTGTCATTGTTCTCCCAACCACCAGGGAACACATTGTTGAACAGTGCTGACATATTGGCCTAGGAGCGTAGTAATCTGCTGGCTGGAGTAATAAACTAAGGTCTTTCAGTTCAAGGATTCTGTCCCTCTCGGTTTACAACAGATCTTAGTGACACCTGCTACTTCCTTAATTTGCATACCGTACAGCTTGTCTTTATTGGTGTTGCAGTTTCCATGTTGAGGCATGTAAATGGGGAAGTACGTATAGAGCTGCATGAGCCAGCCAACATATGTAGTGCCTTTGAGTGAATGGGCTGTGGTGGAAACAACACTGAATAGGGGTGAAAGGAGAAGGGTTAGATTAGAAATTGTGATTGGCCACCCTAAAAATATGTGTTTATAGGGAGCTCCTAAAACTGTGGGAGTTGGGAATTAACCTGATTGTCTGGGGTAGCACATTGTACAGAACTGGTGCTGCTAGAGAGAATTCTTGGAGACAGGAGTAAGAGGTTTGGATTATGAAGGATGTTAGTGCAGCTACCGGGCCGCAGGGGCAATATGTGTGAGTTATAGTGGGCCAAAGGGGGTAGTAGCAGTTTGACTCACGGTTAGCAGCGCTCCCTGGGCCGGCGTGCAGTGAATGGAAAGACAGCACTAGTTCCTTCGGGGCACACTCTGTTGTCCAGGGACTCCCACCAGATGCTGGTTGAGGTGCCCTTGGTGGTGTGGGTTTAAGGTGCCTTGGTGGCAGGTTCCTTGGTATTCGTGACGCTGACACAGTTAGGTGCAAAGGAATGTGGTAGAAAGGATGAGGAGTCAATGGTTGTAAACAACTGAACTTTTTACTTAATCAATTGCCTTGAGGTAGTTAGTGCATTACATTTACATGGCAAGGGTGACAACTCATATAATGCATACACGATTGGCTTAGCTGCAATCCTAGTAACAGGCTTGACAATAGGTGCATTGAGATTTTCATTTGGCTGGTATGAGAGATTTCCTTTCTAACTGTGCTCACTTTGTCCACACTAACCGCCAGATACTGGATATAATAATAACTTTTACTTGTGTTTGGCAACCCACAGGGCGGTATCCATAATGGCAGGCATGAATCCTTTGCTTCATTGTTTGCACTTTTTAGAAACTCTGGTCCACAATATTCATAGAGGTATGTGGTAATGGACAACCTTGCGCCTAGTTGTCCAGCTGTGTCCAGGTGCTTTTAGGCTTCTCCCGGTCACTGGTGCTGTGGAGTCCAAAAGCTAATGCTGCTTCTATCTCAACTAGACTTTCTCTATATCCACAGTTTACTCTGGTCTGTGCTAGGTAGCTGTAAGGATGTTCTGCCTATTCCCTCAGCTGCGCCAGGGCCAAGGAGCTAAGATAGCAGCTACATATTGGACTTAGCCTTTCTTGCTCCTTACACATCACTACCTCTTTCCTTACTCCTCAGCTAACTTCCTTCCTTCTACACACAACTGACACACCCTAAGGTATATATCTATATGTGGTGCCAGCACCACATAGGGGTGAATGGATGTAATGCAACTACTAGCCTGTTGTAGGGAATTTGCAGCTTAACCCCTTAAGGTCTCAGCCCCATTTCACCTTAACCACATCAGACCCCTAGCTTAAACACCCTTAATGACCATGCCACTTTTTACAATTCTGCACTACACTACTTTCACCGTTTATTGCTCGGTCATACAACTTACCACCCAAATGAATTTGACCTCCTTTTCTTTTTACTAATAGAGCTTTCATTTGGTGGTATTTCATTGCTGCTGACATTTTAACTTTTTTTGCTATTAATCAAAAATGACCGAAATTTTTGCAAAAAAATGACATTTTTCACTTTCTATTGTAATTTTTTTTTTAAAAAAACATTTCTATATAAATTTTTCTCTAAATTTATTGTTCTACATGTCTTTGATAAAAAAAAAAATGTGTATATTTATTGGTTTGGGTAAAAGTTATAGCATTTACAAACTATGGTGCAAAAAAGTGAATTTCCGCATTTTGAAGCAGCTCTGACTTTCTGAGCACCTGTCATGTTTCTTCAGGTGCTAGAATGCCAGGAAAGTATAAATACCCCCCAAATGACACCATTTTAGAAAGAAGACACCCCAAAGTATTCGCAAAGGGGCATGGTGAGTTCATGTATCATTTCATTTTTTTTCACAAGTTAGCGGAAAATGACACTTTCTGAGGAAAAAAATAATAATAAAGTTTCCATTTCTGCTAACTTCTGGCAAAAAAAAAAAAATCTCCCACGGACTCACTATGCCCCTCAGTGAATACCTTGGGGTGTCTACTTCCCGAAATGGGGTAATTTGTGGGGTGTGTTTTCTGTTCTGGCATTTTGGGCGGGGCTAAATTGTGAGCAGCCATGTAAAACCTAAAGGTACTCGTTGGAATTTGGGCCCCTTTGCGCACCCAGTCTGCGCAAAGGGGCCCAAAAAAGTGTCACTCATGTGGTATCGCCATACTCAGAAGAATTAGGGCAATGTGTTTTGGGGTGTATTTTTACATTTACCCATGCTGGGTGAGAGAAATATCTCTGTAAATTGTCAACTTTGTATAAAAAAAAAATTAAGTTGTCATTTACAGAGATATTTCTCTCACCCAGCATGGTATATGTAAAAATACACCCCAAAACACATTGCCCTACTTCTCCTGAGTACGGCGATACCACATGAGTGACACTTTTGCAGCCTGGGTGCGCAAAGGGGCCCTAATTCCAATGAGTACCTTTAGGATTTCACAGGGCATTTTTACGCATTTGGATTCCAGACTTCTTCTCACGCTTTAGAGATCCCTAAAATGCAAGGGCAGTATAAATACCCCACAAGTGACCCCATTTTAAAAAGAAGACACCCCAAGGTATTCCGTGAGGGGTATGGTGAGTTCATGTAAAATTTTATTTTTGTCACAAGTTAGTGGAATATGAGACTGTAAGAAAAACAAAAAAAAACAATTTCCGCGAACTTGTGCCAAAAAAAAAATCTTCTATGAACTCACCATACCCCTCATGGAACACCCTGGGAAGTCTTCTTTCTAAAATGGGATCACTTGTGGGGTATTTATACTGCCCTGGCATTTTAGGGGCCCCTACAGCGTGAGAAGAAGTCTAGAATCCAAATGCGTAAAAATGCCCTGTGAAATCCTAAAGGTACTCATTGGAATTAGGGCCCCTTTGCGCACCCAGGCTGCAAAAAAGTGTCACTCATGGGGTATCGCCGTACTCAGGAGAAGTAGGGCAATGTGTTTTGGGGTGTATTTTTACATATACCCATACTGTGTGTGAGAAATATTTCTGTAAATGACAACCTTTTAAAAAAATTTATACAAAGTTGTCAATTTACAGAGATATTTCTCTCTTTATATTCTCTTTTTATTTATATGATATTTCTAAAGTGTGCCACTTTATTGCAGCCAATATGCGCAAAGCGGCCCAAATTCCAATGAGCACCTTTAGGATTTCACAGGGCATTTTTACGCATTTGGATTCTCACGCTTTAGGGCCCCTAAAATGCCAGGACAGTATAAATACCCCACATGTGACGCCATTTTGGAAAGAAGACACCCCAAGGTATTCCGTGAGGGGCATGGCAGGTTAACAGAAAAAAAAAATTTTGGGCACAAGTTAGCGGAAATTGATATATATATTTTTTTTTTACAAAGTCTCATATTCCACTAACTTGTGACAAAAAATAAAATTTTACATGAACTCACCATACCCCTCACAGAATACCTTGGGGTGTCTTCTTTCTAAAATGGGGTCACATGTGAGGTGTTTGCACTGCCCTGGCATTTGAGGGTCTCCGCAATCATTACACGTATGGCCAGCATTAGGAGTTTCATGCGATTCTCCGTACATTGAGCATACGGTAATGAGATTTTTTTTTCCGTTCAGCCTCTGGGCTGTGAGCACACTATGTGCTCGCCGCATCAGCATTTGCGGAGCTGCGGCCGCGAACTACCAGGTTTCGGCCCCCAAACAGCCGGTCGCAGCTCCGCAAAAGATAGAGCATGTCCTATTCTTGTCCACAATTGCAGACAAGAAAAGGCATTTTCTATATAGTTCTGGCAATGTGCGTATCCGCAAAATACGGAAAGCACATTGCCGGTGTCCGTGTTTTGCGGATCCGCAAAACATATACGGAAGTCTGAATGAGCCTTACAGGGGGGTGATTAGTGACAGGGGGTGATCAGGGGGGTGACATGGGGTGATCAGGGGTTAATCGGGGGTTAATCAGTGACAGGGGGGGTGTTGGATGGGGGGGTCTGTGTGGTGATTGGTGCACTTACATATGTTTCCTTTGGTGGTCCCAAGCAAAAGGAACCACCAAAGGAACGAGCAGCAGGCATATCAGACGCTGTTAACAAAACAGCATCTGATATGCGATTTTTTTTAACTTCTACAGCCTGCCAGCGCATGATCAGCCCTGGCAGGCTGTAGTTTAACTTCTCCCCGACACGATCCTGTGAGCGCATGCGCGCGCGTTTACAGGAAATCTTGCGTCTCGCGAGATGACGTGCGGATGCGTCCAGGAGGAATAAACCTGCCACCGCCTGGACGCATCCGTGCGTGCAGCGGTCCAGAGGCGGTTAAGGACTCGGCCATTTTTTGCAAATCTGACCAGTGTCACTTTATGTGGTGATAACTTTTAAACGTTTTTACTTATGCAGGCCATTCTGAGATTGTTTTTTCGTCACATATTGTACTTCATGACAGTGGTAAAATATGTTTCAATTTCTCTACTTCTATAATACATAGTAATACCGCCAAAAAAGTTATTGATTTACATTCCCCATATGTCTACTTCATGTATCGATCATTTTGGGAATGCCATTTTATTTTTGGGGGACGTTACAAGGCTTAGAAGTTTAGAAGCAAATCTTGGAAATTTTTCTGAAATTTTTAAAAACCCACTTTTTAGGGACCAGTTCAGGATGGAAGTCACTTTGTGAGGCTTACATAATAGAAACCACCCAAAAATGACCCCATTCTAGAAACTACACCCCTCAAGGTATTCAAAACTGATTTTTACAAACGTCGTTAACCCTTTAAGTTTTCCACAAGAGTTAATGACAAATGAAGATAGAATTTCAGAATTTCGATTTTTGGGAAAATTTTCAATTGTAATAAATTTTTTCCAGTAACAAAGCAAGGGTTAACAGCCAAACAAAACTTAATATTTATTGCCCTGATTCTGTAGTTTGCAGAAACACCCCATATGTGGTCGTAAACTGCTGTATGGCCAAACGGCAGGGTACAGAATGAAGGGAATGCCATATGGTTTTTGGAAGGCGGATTTTGCTGGACTGCTTTTTTGACACCATGTCCCATTTGAAGACCCCCGAGGCACCCCTAGAGTAGAAACTCCATAAAAGTGACTCCATCTAAAAAACTACACCACTCAAGGTATTCAAAACTTATTTTACAAACTTTGTTAACCCTGGAATTTCAGAATTTCTATTTTTTGTTACCTTGCCTCAAAATAGTGTAATATAGAGCAACCAAAAATCATATTTACCCTAAAATAGTACTAACAAAGCTGACATCTTATCCCGTAGTTTCCAAAATGGGGTCACTTTTTTGGAGTTTCTACTGTAGCCATGCATCAGGGGGGCTTCAAATGGGACAACCAGTCCAGCAAAATCTGCCTTCCAAAAACCATATGGCATTTAGGGCTGAAACAAATACTCAATTAAATCGAGTAATTCGACACAAAAAAATCCTCGATGCAATTTTTTTGCATCGAGGATTCGTTTGTGTCACGTGACCACGGAGCAGGAGTGTCCCCTCCATGGTCATCCCCTGCTGCGGGCAAGTAGCGGGCCCTGCTGGGATACCGGAATTTAGCACCGGCCCTGCAGCTCCTATCCAGTATTTATGTGGTAAATGTCTTTAGTAGTAGCCCGACCTTATTAACTATTGTTGCGCAGGCTCCCCGGGCAGCTTGAGTTAAACATCTCTGTTCCTCCATGCGCCGTCTCCCCTTTCATTCATAAAGTGGGCGGAGCAGACAAGCGGAGCATGGAGGAACGGAGATTTTAAACTTAAGCTGCCTGGGGAGCCTGCGCAACAATAATTATTAAGGTTGGGCTACTTCTAAAGACATTACCAACATAAATACTGGATAAGAGCTGTGGGGCCGGTGTATTACTGCAGCCCCAGTGCCCCCCCATAACAGTGCGTCAGCCCCAGTGCCCCCCCATAACAGTGCGTCAGCCGCAGTGCCCCCCCATAACAGTGTGTCAGCCACAGTGCCCCTCATAAAAGTGCGTCCATGGTAACGCGGCCTGGATTTCTGCTTACTGCATAGATCATACCAGTGTATTACTGTAGTGCAGCGGCGGCAGGCAGCGTATGGCGTCATAGCAACCACTGACACCGTGTGCTCCTGCTGAAAGCAGAAATCCAGGCCGCGTTACCACGGACGTCTCGCGTCCGGGTTTCCACGGACGTCCGGCGTGGCTTTATATAACTGGGTTTCCTCTCGGTTACCATGGCAGCCAGGACGCTACTGAAACCCTGGTTACCATGGTAACATTCTTATTAGATTACTCGATTAATCGTAAAAAATAATCGATAGAATACTTGATTTGTAAAATAATCCCTTCCTTCTATGCCCTGCCGTTTGGCCATACAGCAGTTTACGATCACATATAGGGTGTTTCTGCAAACTACAGAATCAGGGCAATAAATATTGAGTTTTGTTTGGCTGTTAACCCTTACTTTGTTACTGGAAAAATTAATTAAAATTGAAAATTTGCAAAAAATAGCTGTTTTGGGACCATTTTTTTTTTGTTATTTACATCGTTGATCTGACAGGTTAGATTGTGTGCTGTTTCTATAGAGCAGGTTGTTGCGGATGCGACAATACCAAATATGACTACTTTTTGTGATTTATTGTTTTAGTTTTTCTTAACAAAGCATTTTTTTAAAAAATTATTTTTTAGTGTCTCCAAATTCTGAAAGCCATATTTTTAAATTTTTTTTTTTGGGCAACCGTCTAATGTAGGGGCTCATTTTTTGCGGGATGAGATGACGGTTTGATTGGCACTATTTTTGGGTGCATATAACTTTTCGATCGCTTGCTATTACAGTTTTTGAGATGTGAGGTGACAAAAATGTTTTTTTTTTACATTGTTTTTATTTTTTACGGTATTTACCTGAGGGTTACATCATGTGATATTTTTATAGAGCAGGTTTTTACGGACACGGCGATACATAATATGTATACGTTTTATTTATTTATTTTACTTTAACACAATGACAGCATTTTAGAAAAAAAAAATGTTTTAGTGTCTCCATATTCTGAGAGCCATATTTTTTTTTTATTTGGGTTGATTGTCCTAACTAGGGGCTAATTTTTTGCGGGATGAGATGGCGGTTTTATTGGTACTATTTTGGGAGGCATACGCCTTTTTGATCACTTGGTATTACACTTTTTGTGATGTAAGGTGACAAAAAATGGATTTTTTTTACACAATTTTTAAATTTCTTTTGTTACGGCATTTGCGTGAGGGGTTAGGTCATGTGATATTTTTATAGAGAAGATTTTTACGGACGCAGCGATACATAATATGTGTAGTGCATTTTATCTTTTTAATTTTTATTCAGTGATATGTGTTTTTTTTATTTTTACTTTTTTTTTTCACAGGGTGAGCTGGCATATTGGCGCAGCCCAAAGGTGATGGCTGTACTGTATCATCGCCGGGGGCTGGTACCAGTCCGGGCCTAGGCATAACATGGTCTGGAGCGCTGTCTCGAGTGGCTGCAACTCTGGCCCGCTCCTCTGTGATTTTGTCTCTGGGGTCAGGTTGTTCCTCCCCTTCATGCTGTGCCAGTGGACTGTCAGCCATAATCATGTTTTGCTCCTCTCCAGCAGCGCCGCAGCAGCACACTTCTCCTCTCTCAGAGGGACTGGCATACCCAGCTCTTTCAGGGCCGCCATCTAGGTTCACTTGCATAAGGGGGGCAGCACCACCATTTCCTGCTGCACAGGGAGCAGTACAAGCACCGAGAGGCATAATGTTAAGTATATGATGTTGCAGCAGGAATTATTTTTCTCCTCCTAGAAAGGGGCGGAAACTAAATTTTTACGTTTTTGAGGGGTGTCACTACTTTTCCCGCCGGTAGCGGGCGTTGGCACAGTGATGGCGCAGTAAAAATAACAAGAAAGCCCTCAGGCGGCCATTTTGGTGCAAATTGAGAATCCATTCAATAACAGGAAGCAGTGGTAGTGACACAAAAATATGCGATTTTCCAACTTTTGACAAAGCGATTCTGTAGTAGGGGTCCTGCACAATATCCCCATGCAATGACAGTCTTTCAATATAATGCAAGTTAAATACAGATTTACATACTTTTTGTGTTGCGTTTCTATGGGCAAGATGGCTTATTTTGCCACAGTTCTGCAACTGATGCAGATACACCCTTTCCAGCAGCAAATAAATGCAATAAAGTAACTTGTATGGGGTTTTACAGATGCTGTGGGCTTCAGCAATAGTCTGAGAGCACATATATATTGTTTATATATGTCCCCAACAAAGCACCTCTCCGGACCTCCAGTCAAGAACAGGTTCATGAACACGAAGCCATGAAAGTCTCGGGAGGAGAGGATGACAAAGACTTGAGAGAACCAGGAACAAAATCTCTTCAGTATAAAGCGTTCACACGTGTAATTATATAGGTTCAGTGATGAACTGTATGGACTCAGATAGAGCCCTTCCATCGACTGACGATACCGTCAGAGGACTCTGCAGGCGCCAAGCAGGAATCTGATTATGATACACTAGTCCTAGTTGCAGGAAATTCACCAGTGCAGTGATGGGCAACGTGCGGCTCTCCAGCTGTTGCTAAACTACAACTCCCACCATGCCCTGCAGTAGGCTGATAGCTATAGACAGGCTTTGCATGCTGGGAGTTGTAGTTCTGCAACAGCTGGAGAGCCGCACGTTGCCCATCACTGCACTAGTGCTCTGGAATTCAGGAGCACCATCTCTGTGAATCAAACATCTCCTAACGACAGGGTTACCGGCAGAGTCAGAGGGGGAAAGGAATTGTGTTCACCTAAGGTCGCCTCAACAGACCCTAGGCTCGGGAGTTTCCCAGCTTCAGAGTAGAGGAACGGGGAAGATGTCCAGCACCGTAGAAGCAAAGTCCCTTTGTGCGACACAATACACCCAATGGATGCTGGGAGGTCAGAGACTGCTCAGACAGAAGCATAGTCAGGGTACAAAGTCAGAAATCAGAGCAGGCGACAGTCAGGCAAAGTACGTAACGTAGATTAGGGTCAGGGCAGGCGGCAATCAGGCAAAGTTCGTAAAATGTAATTCAAAGTCAGGTACACAGAATGACAAGAATCAACAGAACCTTTGCTCAAACAGGAAATTAGACAAGCTAGGAACCTAAGAGTTGCTTAGGCGCCTTTCTGGTGCAGGAAGCGCCTTTAAATACTTCCTGCAATCCAGCCATAGGCCGGGTAGATAAAGGGTGTGTAATTAAGCTACCTGCTGCCCATGCTTGTCAGCACTGTGCATGGCAGTAGGAGGGAAAGAGGAAGCCCGGTACCCATGTCCGCAGGTAGGGGCAGCAGCACTGGCACGGACTGCTGGGCTAACAATGAGTCAACAGTAGAACAGACATTCCAGAAGTTAAGAAATCTGAGATGGCAATATATCGCTGATAAAAGTAAAAGAAAAGTAAAACCTTTCAAACAGTGAATATTTTCCTTTTAGGTTTACTAAATAAAGTGCTTTTGATTGTGGAAGCAGTTGGTTATGTACTTAGGTGTCTTTTAGGGAAAACTATGAAATCATGAATGTCATCTGAGGACAGGACTGCCCCTACATTTTATACAGATTAATAAGTAAAGTAAACAATGGCTGGTAGCCATTAGATCACTGTAAAGTACTAGAAACATACTTATACTCTATTGCTTCCCTGAAAAGCAGTAAAGAAGAAAAAGTTTGAAAAAAATAAAACACGTCTGTCATGTGTAGAGACTTACATTAACCACTTCGGCCCCCTAGCTTAAAGACCCTTAATGACCAGGCCACTTTTTACAATTCCGCACTACACTACTTTCACCGTTTATTGCTCCGTCATACAACTTACCACCCAAATGAATTTTACCTCCTTTTCTTCTCACTAATAGAGCTTTCATTTGGTGGTATTTCATTGCTGCTGACATTTTTACTTTTTTTGCTATTAATCAAAAATGACCGAAATTTTTGCAAAAAATGACATTTTTCACTCTGTTGTAAATTTTTTAAAAAAACTACATTTCTATATAAATTTTCTCTAAATTTATTGTTCTACATGTCTTTGATAAAAAAAAGTCCAATAAGTGTATATTTATTGGTTTGGGTAAAAGTTATAGCGTTTACAAACTATGGTGCAAAAAGTGAATTTCGGCATTTTGAAGCAGCTCTGACTTTCTGAGCGCCTGTCATGTTTCTTCAGGTGCTAGAATGCCAGGAAAGTATAAATACCCCCAAATGACACCATTTTAGAAAGAAGACACCCCAAAGTATTCGCGGAGGGGCATGGTGAGTTCATGTATCATTTAATTTTTTTCACAAGTTAGTGGAAAATGACACTTTCTGAGAAAAAAAAAAAAAGTTTCAATTTCTGCTAACTTCTGGCAAAAAAAAAAAATTCTCAGACGGACTCACTATGCCCCTCAGTGAATACCTCGGGGTGTCTACTTTCCGAAATGGGGTCATTTGTGGGGTGTGTTTACTGTTCTGGCATTTTGGGCGGGGCTAAATTGTGAGCCGCCATGTAAAACCTAAAGGTACTCGTTGGAATTTGGGCCTTTGCGCACCCAGGCTGCAAAAAGTGTCACTTATGTGGTATCGCCGTACTCAGGAGAAGTAGAGCAATGTGTTTTGGGGTGTATTTTTACATATACCCATGTTGGGCGAAGAAATATCTCTGTAAATTGTCAACTTTGTATAAAATTTTTAAAAGTTGTCGTTTACAGAGATATTTTTCACACAAAGTAATGGGTATATAAAAATACACCCCAAACACATTGCCCTACTTCTCCTGAGTACGGCGATACCATGTGTGCCACTTTTTGCAGCCTGGATCGCAAAGGCCCTAAACCAATGAGTACCTTTAAGATTTCACAGGGCATTTTTACGCATTTGGATTCCAGACTTCTTCTTACGCTTTAGGGGCCCCTAAAATGCCAGGACAGTATAAATACCCTACATGTGACCCCATTTTAGAAAGAAGACACCCCAAGGTATTCCGTGAGGGGTATGGTGAGTTCATGTAAAAAATTTTTTGTCACAAATTAGTGGAATATGAGACTTTGTAAAAACAAAATAAAATGAAAAATATATCAATTTCCGCTAACTTGTGCCAAAAATAAAAATTCTGTGAACTCGCCATGCCCCTCACGGAATACCTTGGGTGTCTTCTTCCAAAATGGGGTCACATGTGGGTATTTATACTGACCTGGCATTTTAGGGGCCCCTAAAGCGTGAGAATCCAAATGCGTAAAAATGGCCTGTGAAATCCTAAAGGTACTCATTGGTTTTAGGGCCCCTTGCGCACTCAGGCTGCAAAAAGTGTCACTCATGTGGTATCGCCGTACTCAGGAGAAGTAGGGCAATGTGTTTTGGGGTGTATTTTTACATATACCCATGCTGCGTGCGAGAAATATCGCTGTAAACAACAACTTTTTACATTTTTTATTCAAAGTTGTCAATTTACAGAGATATTTCTCTCACCTAGCATGGGTATATGTAAAATACACCTCAAAACACATTGCCCTACTTCTCCTGAGTACGGCGATACCACATGAGTGACACTTTTTGCAGCCAAGATGCGCAAAGGGGCCCTAAAACCAATGAGTACCTTTTAGGAGGGCATTTTTACGCATTTTTCTTCTCACGCTTTAGGGCCCCTAAATTGCCAGGGCAGTATAAATACCCCACATGTGACCCCATTTTGGAAAGAAGACACCCCAAGGTATTCTGTGAGGGGCATGGCGCGTTCATAGAAGATTTTTTGTCACAAGTTAGCGGAAATTGATTTTTATTGTTTTTCTCATAAAGTCTCCCTTTCTGCTAACTTTTGACAAAAGTTAAATTTTTCATGGACTCACTATGCCCCTCAGCGAATACCTTGGGGTGTCTTCTTTCAAAATGGGGTCATTTGTGGGGTGTTTGTACTGTTCTGGCATTTTGGGTGGGGCTAAATTGTGAGCAGCCATGTAAAAGCTAAAGGTACTCGTTGGAATTTGGGCCCCTTTGCACCCAGGCTGCAAAAAGTGTCACTCATGTGGTATCGCCGTACTCAGGAGAAGTAGGGCAATGTGTTTTGGGGTGTATTTTTACATATACCCATGCTGGGTGAGAGAAATATCTCTGTAAATTGACAACTTTGAATAAAAAAATTTAAAAAGTTGTCATTTACAGAGATATTTCTCACACCCAGCAGAGGTATATGTAAAAATACACCCTAAACACATTGCCTACTTCTCCTGAGTACGGCGATACCACATGAGTGACACTTTGCAGCCAAGATGCGCAAAGGGGCCCTAAACCAATGAGTACCTTTAGGATTTCACAGGCCATTTTTACGCATTTGGATTCTCACGCTTTAGGACCCCTAAAATGCCAGGGCAGTATAAATACCCCACATGTGACCCCATTTTGGAAAGAAGACACCCCAAGGTATTCTGTGAGGGGTATGGCGAGTTCACAGAAAAAAAAATTTGGCACAAGTTAGCGGAAATTTTTATTTTTTTTTTACAGTCTCATATTCCACTAACTTGTGACAAAAAATAAAATTTTGCATGAACTCGCCATACCGCTCAGCGAATACCTTGGGGTGTCTTCTTTCTAAAATGGGGTCACATGTGGGGTATTTATACTGTCCTGGCATTTGAAGGTCTCCGCATTACACGTTATTACACTTATGGCCAGCATTAGGAGTTTCTGTGATTCTCCTTATATTGGGCATACGGGTAATGAGATTTTTTTCCCCGTTCAGCCTCTGGGCTGAAAAAAGAAAAAAAATGAACGGCACAGATTTCCTCATTCGCATCGATCAATGTGGATGAAAAAATCTCTGCCCAAAAATGTGCAAAAAAAAAAAGGCACAGATTTCCTCATTCGCATCGATCAATGTGGATGAATAAATCTCTGCCAAAAAATGTGCAAAAAAAAAAAAGTAGTAAGGCCCCATTCACACGTCCGCAAAAATTTCCGCATCTATTCCGCAATTCTGCGGAATAGATGCGGACCCATTCAGTGTGAATGGGGCTGGAGGCGAGATGACGCGCCCACGCGTCAAGGAGGAATAGACCGACCGCCTGCAGGACGCAATCCTGCGTTAGGTGGTCGGCAAGAAGTTAACTCAACACTGGGGCTCACAATCTAATTTCCCTCAAACATACATACATTAGGGCACTGATGGAAACCCTCTGGCACTCCAGCTCTGGTGAAACTATGACTCCCAGCATGCTCCATTTATTTCTAGGGAGTTTTGAGAACATCCAAGCAAGTGTATATCTTGGGAGTCGTTTTACAGCTGGAGTGCCGGAGGTTAGTAATCACAGCACTAGGTCCTATTCTATACATAGTAACATAGAGTTTGTAAAGATGAAAAAAAGACATCTGTCCATCCAGTTCAGTATGCAAGTTGATACAAAGGAAGGCAAAAAAAAACATGAGGTAGAAGACAATTTTCATCATTTTAGTGGGGAAAATTCCTTCCCAACTCCAATCAGGCAAATACTCAAAAGCACTATTCAGTTATTCCACCAGGACCCAAGTGCTGTAAGCAACAATATTAACACCCTTCCTGCCTAGCGCCGTACACAGACTGGTTTTGTAGGAAGATGCTTAGACAGATTCAATAAAAGACGTTTACCCAGATAAGACACCTAGAAATGTGCTGAGTTAGTATCTGAAATAAATAGAAAGAGATTTTAATGTTGTTTGTGATTTTCATATTAACCGCTATATGAGTAGATTTTGATTTTTATATTATCGAGTTAAATATGTATGTTTTATATATCTAAGAGTGTGGTCATTATATATATATATATATATATATATATATATATATACAGTGGAGGAAATAATTATTTGACCCCTCACTGATTTTGTAAGTTTGTCCAATGACAAAGAAATGAAAAGTCTCAGAACAGTATCATTTCAATGGTAGGTTTTTGTAACAGTGGCAGATAGCACATCAAAAGGAAAATCGAAAAAATAACTTTAAATAAAAGATAGCAACTGATTTGCATTTCATTGAGTGAAATAAGTATTTGAACCCCTACCAACCATTAAGAGTTCTGGCTCCCACAGAGTGGTTAGACACTTCTACTCAATTAGTCACCCTCATTAAGGACACCTGTCTTAACTAGTCACCTGTATAAAAGACACCTGTCCACAGAATCAATCAATCAAGCAGACTCCAAACTCTCCAACATGGGAAAGACCAAAGAGCTGTCCAAGGATGTCAGAGACAAAATTGTAGACCTGCACAAGGCTGGAATGGGCTACAAAACCATTAGCAAGAAGCTGGGAGAGAAGGTGACAACTGTTGGTGCGATTGTTCGAAAATGGAAGGAGCACAAAATGACCATCAATCGACCTCGCTCTGGGGCTCCACGCAAGATCTCACCTCGTGGGGTGTCAATGGTTCTGAGAAAGGTGAAAAAGCATCCTAGAACTACACGGGAGGAGTTAGTTAATGACCTCAAATTAGCAGGGACCACAGTCACCAAGAAAACCATTGGAAACACATTACACCGCAATGGATTAAAATCCTGCAGGGCTCGCAAGGTCCCCCTGCTCAGGAAGGCACATGTGCAGGCCCGTCTGAAGTTTGCCAATGAACACCTGAATGATTCAGAGAGTGACTGGGAGAAGGTGCTGTGGTCTGATGAGACCAAAATAGAGCTCTTTGGCATTAACTCAACTCGCTGTGTTTGGAGGAAGAAAAATGCTGCCTATGACCCCCAAAACACCGTCCCCACCGTCAAGCATGGGGGTGGAAACATTTTGCTTTGGGGGTGTTTTTCTGCTAAGGGCACAGGACAACTTATTCGCATTAACGGGAAAATGGACGGAGCCATGTATCGTGAAATCCTGAGCGACAACCTCCTTCCCTCTGCCAGGAAACTGAAAATGGGTCGTGGATGGGTGTTCCAGCACGACAATGACCCAAAACATACAGCAAAGGCAACAAAGGAGTGGCTCAAGAAGAAGCACATTAAGGTCATGGAGTGGCCTAGTCAGTCTCCGGACCTTAATCCAATCGAAAACCTATGGAGGGAGCTCAAGCTCAGAGTTGCACAGAGACAGCCTCGAAACCTTAGGGATTTAGAGATGATCTGCAAAGAGGAGTGGACCAACATTCCTCCTAAAATGTGCGCAAACTTGGTCATCAATTACAAGAAACGTTTGACCTCTGTGCTTGCAAACAAGGGTTTTTCCACCAAGTATTAAGTCTTTTTTTTGTTAGAGGGTTCAAATACTTATTTCACTCAATGAAATGCAAATCAGTTGCTATCTTTTATTTAAAGTTATTTTTCGATTTTCCTTTTGATGTGCTATCTGCCACTGTTACAATAAACCTACCATTGAAATGATACTGTTCTGAGACTTTTCATTTCTTTGTCATTGGACAAACTTACAAAAATCAGTGAGGGGTCAAATAATTATTTCCTCCACTGTATATATATATATTTTTATTTATTTTTACTTTTAAAGGTTGCTATTCCTATGTAGTCCAGAATGCATGACAGAAACTGGTACAAGCTAATGATCTTGTTCCCTGAGGATTTCTTGAATGGAGAAATTTCTTGATAAAAAGCAAATACTGGGTTTCCCTGAACAATGGCCTCAGTGTTGTAATGTATATCTTGAATTAAATAGGTCTGGTCAGAGATTAAGGAAAAGACTAGGTGATTTCCCAGATATGAAAGTCATTGTCTTTTCAGGTCTCATCAAGGTTTTGTCTGGAACATGGGTTAATGTTTATACCTTGTTCAAAATAATAAGAAAATAGAAATAATTGCCCAGATTTTATGTGAAGCCTTGGTGCCACCTAGTGTTAGGTTAAAATTAAGGATTAAATTGTGAAAATCACTAGGGGAGGTCCTATTGGTTATCAAGTGATGTCACTAGTTAATGATAAAACTTGACCAATCCCATTCCAAAATGGAATAAAAGATGGCATGGGATGACAGAGACAGATCATCTTCTTGAATCAGCTTGGGATGGTCATCTTGAGGACAGAAGGATCCATCTTTGAACCAAGAGATCCTTTTCTTCCTCTTCTCCTGAGGAAGCCATCTGACCAGCTATCCTACTATCTAAGAGGCTCCAATATCTCCATTTATTTGAAATTCCCGGTCACATCCCTGAACCGTTACGTTGATCTTTCCAGTCCAGTTATCTGGTATAGTATAAATTTCTATACTTTAGCTTTATATTATACATATATATATATCTTGTATCAACCATATTGTATGGGTAAGATTTATACTGAATTGAGTCATATTTTGTAACTGCAGTAACTTCGTTAGTATAAAGAGAAAATTCTCTGTATCATCTCATAAGAACAGATTTTGTTCTAGTTATATATGGTTGAATAAATATATATATATATATATATATATATATATATATTGTGAGGATTCGCTCTGGTAGACAGGACCAGCGGGTGCAGTACAGAGGCAACGTTCAAGCTTGTAAATTAAATGTCCGTGTTTTATTCACACAACAAAAAGAGCATCACAAAAAACAGGTGGCTTGGTGTTTGTTCACACACACAAAAGTCCATAAACGGAAGAGTCACCTTAGCTCCTTGGTGTTAGCAAGTCCATAGACAGGCTTTTCAGGCAGCCTGTTCGTTTTCACAGGGGTTTGAGCCCTCCAGCTTGGCTCCAGCCGCAGGTCCCAAAAACACAGCCCTCAGCTCCCAGCACTATTAGCAGCTCCAGGACAATCACTCCCCCAGCTGCTGGTGCTGGCTGAGTTTTAAACCCAGCCCAAAACCAGGACTGGACCGTGGGGAGCAACCACCCACCCTACACTTTAGCTGCTCCCGGTAAGAGCCGGCCCGGATCGGCTTTGCAGCCATGCTATCTATCAATGTCAAGCAGCACTAGCTGCTGCTGACACAAAAACCCGGCTCTCACCTCACCGAGGCCAGGAACCTCGGTGACACGTATCTTCCGTCCATGACGGCACCTTGCGCCCTCTTACATACCTCCCCCTTTGTTCAACCCCGACAGGGTGAACACACGCCAAACACTGTACTCGAGACAGTGCATCCGCATTTCCTTGCAAGCGGCCTGCCCTGTGTTCCACTGTGAACTTGAAGTTCTGCAGAGACAAGAACCATCTGGTGACCCGAGCATTCCTGTCTTTCGCCTGGCACATCCACTTTAGAGGGGAATGGTCGGTCACCAGACGGAACTTTCTCCCTAGCAGATAATAGCGGAGAGACTCTAGTGCCCACTTGATGGCCAGGCACTCTCTCTCCACTATACTGTACCTGGTTTCGGCTGGGGTGAGTTTGCGACTCAGGAAAACCACGGGATGCTCCTCCCCATTGATTTCCTGAGAGAGTACAGCCCGAGGCCCACTTCAGAGGCATCGGTCTGTACCACAAACTCTCTCTTGAAGTCGGGCGTCACCAAAACCGGGGACCCACACAGGGCCGACTTCAGAGCAGAGAAAGCCTTATCCGCCTGCTCATTCCACTGGATCGACACTGACCTGCGTCCCTTTAAAAGGCTTGTCAATGGAGCAGCAATTGTAGCAAAGTTGGGAATAAACCTCATGTAGTATCCCACCATGCCCAGGAATGATTTTACTTGCCGCGTAGTGACAGGTCGGGGCCAATTCTTAATTGCCTCAATTTTGTTTACCTGAGGTTTGACCACCCCCGCCCAATGACATACCCTAGGTATTTGGTCTCTTCTAACCCTATCACACACTTTTTGGGTTAGCAGTTAAGCCAGCTTTCCTAAGGGAGTCCACTACGGCCTGTACCTTCGGTAGGTGACTCTCCCAGTCGGTGCTATGGACAATGATATCATCCAGATACGCTGAGGCGTACCGTCGATGTGGACGAAGCACAATATCCATAAGCCTTTGAAACGTGGCGGGGCGCCATGTAGACCAAAGGGTAATACCTTGTACTGATACAACCCCTCCGGTGTGATAAAAGCAGTTTTTCCTTGGCAGCCTCCGTTAAGGGTACCTGCCAGTACCCTTTGGTGAGGTCCAAGACAGAAAAATACCTGGCTTGGCCCAATTTTTCAATGAGCTCATCCACCCGCGGCATGGGATACGCATCAAACTTGGACACCTCATTCAGCTTGCGGAAATCGTTACAGAACCTCAATGTCCCGTCCGGCTTGGGTATTAAGACTATCGGACTGGCCCAATCACTTTTGACTCCTCGATGACACCTAACTGGAGCATCAGCTGCACTTCCTTCACAATGGCTTGTCGCCGAGCCTCGGGTACCCGATACGGCTTTAACCGGACTTTGGCCTGAGGCTCAGTGATAATGTCATGCTGGATTAGGGATGTGCGCCCAGGAGGTCGAGAACACATCCGTGTTCCGACTAATGAACTCCTTAACTTCCTGGACCTGTTTGGAGGACAGGCTATCTGAAATTTTTACGGTGGCGGCTGCTTCCCGGACTTCGAGGTGAGGGCTGGATCCTTCTCACCTAGAAGCCCTGGCCGAGGGCTGTCATCGCTGGGCGAGTTCCTATCCTTCCATGGCTTCAGCAAATTCACATGATACACCTGCTCCGGCTTCCGCCGCCCTGGCTGGTGCACCTTGTAATTTACTTCCCCCACTTTCTCGAGCACTTCATAGGGCCCCTGCCACCTAGCTAGAAATTTGCTGTCAAGGGTGGGTACCAGAACTAAAACTCGGTCTCCGGGATTAAAGTCTCGTACTCGAGCCTGACGATTATAGACTCTACTTTGGGCCTGTTGTGCTGCCTCCATATGCTCCCGGACCAGCGGTAACACCCTCTCCATACGTTCCTGCATCTGGGTAACATATTCAATTACGCTTTTGTGGGGACGGGCTGTTGCTCCCACGCTTCCTTAGCGATGTCCAACAGGCCCCGTGGGCGTCTGCCATAAAGCAGTTCGAAGGGTGAGAACCCAGTAGAGGCCTGGGGCACCTCTCGCACTGCGAACATGAGATAGGGCAGAAGCAGATCCCAGTCCTTCCCATCTCGGGACACCACCCTTTTTAGCATATTTTTTAAAGTTTGGTTAAATCTTTCCACAAGGCCGTCCGTTTGCGGATGGTAAGCGGACGTCCATAATTGCTTTATATGCAACAGTTTACACAATTCCCTCATAATCTTAGACATAAAAGGGGTCCCTTGGTCCGTCAGAACCTCCTTAGGTAGGCCCACCCGGGTAAACATCTCCATTAACTCCTTTGCAATGAGCCTAGCCGATGTGTGTCGAAGAGGCACCGCCTCTGGATACCGAGTGGCATAGTCCAGAATCACCAGGATATGTTGGTGACCCCTAGCAGACTTCGGTGCGGGTCCGACCAGATCCATGGCAATACGCTCGAATGGGACCTCAATTATTGGGAGAGGGACCAGGGGACTTCTGTAATGCGGATGGGGGCTATTTACCTGACAGGTCGGACAGGACTTACAGAACTCCTCTACTTCCTTAAACAAACCGGGCCAGTAAAATCGCTGTAGTACGCGGTCCTGCGTTTTCTGCCACCCCATGTGTCCCCCAAGAACATGTTGGTGGGCAAGCTCCATAACAAGCTTGCGATATGCGGTGGGCACCACCAACTGTTCAACTGGCTCACCTCGGATTTGGTTCACCCGATACAACATATCCTGAAGAATAATAAACCGTGGAAACATTAATTCAGCCCCAGGTTTCTGGGGTTTACCGTCAATTATTACAACACTTTCCCAGGCCCTGGTTAGGGTTTGGTCCCGGTGTTAGGCGGTCCCAAAATTTTCCCCGGAGACATTGAGGTCTGCCAACTCAGGTCCCGGTGGCAAGTCCTCCGTGTCTCCCACCATTACACTCAGTGGGGTTGTCTCCCCCTCTACCGCTGGAGCAGTGGTCACCCCTACCGCTGGCCCTTCAGATTCGGGCTCCCAGGGTTCTGGCCTTCCAGTGGTATCGGGCCACTCTACTAGGGTTACCCCTGTCTCGGGCCCATCAGACACTTTTATAGCCGGCCACAGCGCCGGAAACCTGGGAAGTCCCTCCCAAGAATCAGTTCATGTGGGAGTTTGGTAGCGACAGCCACCTCGTGGGTCCACTTACCAGCAGCTGTGGACAAAGTCACTAGTGCAGTGGGGTAGTCTTTTAAGTCTCCGTGGATGCATAGGACCCCGACTTTACGGCCGGTATACTCCGCAGGCCGTACTAGGGCAGCTCTTACCAGGAGACTAAACTCCCGGAGTCCAGCAGGGCCACCGCCAGAGAATCTCCCACCTCTACCTGACACAGGTGGGTATTGTCCTGCCCCTCACGGGTGCCAGTTGCACACAGCTTCCGTGCATACAGGGAGTGGCGATACCCGTAGTTCACATCCATCGGCTCACCCTGATGCGGACAGTCGGCCCTGATGTGGCCTGGCTCCTGACACCTCCAGCATACCACGGGAGGCGGATCCGCAGGGGATACATTCCGTGCAGGTCTCTCTGTCGCCGGTCGTCGGAACTGGGGTGGAGGCCTCCGGGGTTTGACTGGCCCCTTCCCAGCAAGACTCCCCTGCAGGTTTCTGGTGGCCTCGTAACGCTCCACCAGGTCGACCATCTCCAGGGCACTTACCGGAGACGCCTGGCCGACCCAGTGCTGGAGGGGATAAGGCAGGGCCCTCCAAAAGATGTCCGCCAACAGTCGATCCAGCATGGCAGTGGGACTTAGTAGATCAGGCTGCAGCCACTTTTGCAGCCTGTGCAGCAGATCGTAGTACTGCGGCCTAGCAGGTTCAGTCGTTTTAAAGTCCCACTGGTGGACTCTTTGAGCGCGGACCAGCACGTTCACCCCCAGTCTGGCTAGGATCTCTCCTTTCACGGTGTCATAATCGGCCGCTTGGTCGTCCGACAAGTCGAAAAACACCTGCTGGGGTCCGGAAGCCAGGAACGGAGCGACCACCTCAGCCCACTGGTCACGGGGCAGCTTCTCCCTCACGGCCACTTTTTCGAAGACTGCCAGGTAGGTCTCGGCATCATCCTCGGGGTCATCTTGGGAATTGCTGCACGGACCGCTTTCCGGGCATCATGGGCACGGTGAGAGGCTCCAGTCGCTTGCAAAGCCATTACATGTTGCAACAGCAGCTGGTTTGTCTCCTGCTGCTGCTTGTTGGCCTCCCGCTGCTGTAAATTGGCCTCCACGAGAGCCTTTACAACTGCCTCCATCTTGTCAGAGTTCACGTGTTGAAACTTTGCCGGCTTGACATATGACATTCACTTTGGAAAAAAACTTCGGCGTTTACGCCAGCCTCACTGCGCATGCCCGCATCCGACACCAAATGTGGGGATTCGCTCTGGTAGACAGGACCAGCGGGTGCAGTACAGAGGCAACGTTCAAGCTTGTAAATTAAATGTCCGTGTTTTATTCACACAACAAAAGAGCATCACAAAAAACAGGTGGCTTGGTGTTTGTTCACACACACAAAAGTCCATAAACGGAAGAGTCACCTTAGCTCCTTGGTGTTAGCAAGTCCATAGACAGGCTTTTTCAGGCAGCCTGTTCGTTTTCACAGGGGTTTGAGCCCTCCAGCTTGGCTCCAGCCGCAGGTCCCAAAAACACAGCCCTCAGCTCCCAGCACTATTAGCAGCTCCAGGACAATCACTCCCCAGCTGCTGGTGCTGGCTGAGTTTTAAACCCAGCCCAAAACCAGGACTGGACCGTGGGGAGCAACCACCCACCCTACACTTTAGCTGCTCCCGGTAGAGCCGGCCCGGATCGGCTTTGCAGCCATGCTATCTATCAATGTCAAGCAGCACTAGCTGCTGCTGACACAAAAACCCGGCTCTCACCTCACCGAGGCCAGGAACCTCGGTGACACGTATCTTCCGTCCATGGCGGCACCTTGCGCCCTCTTACTATATATATATATATATATATATATAGTGACACAGTGAGAGGTTTGGTGGTAAAAAAACAGGTATTTTCCTCTCAGCCTGTGCTGCTGGGTTGATTGCAGCCAGGTGAGGGACAAATACTGGACCGATTTTAGGTGCCGGTCCGGTTTTTGTGGTTAATACCTAGCTGCCTTTAAAGACAGCTGGGTTTATGCAAAGCTCTCTCTCTGTGTTTGGGATCTGGAGCCCTGTGCTGGGCTGAAAAGCTGAGACCTGTGTGCCAGGAGGCAGGCCATGTAAAGACGGTCAGTGGACTTTTTGTGTTGCCGAGCATTCAGCCAGGTGTGAACTGACACCTAGGATTTGAGGTGATTTAACCTGGAAACTGCTGGTGTTCCGTGGAGCTCTCAGGGCTGGAAGCAAGAGCTTGCAAAGAGGCGTGCAGTCTGCCTGGAAGCCTGAGGTTGGACTTTCCTGCGGCTGGGCTGACAGCCAGGTGCTGAGACACGCACCTAAACCACACAGGTGAATTTGATTCCGTCTTGGACTTTTGTTTTGCCTCAAGTTTTTGCTATGTGTGTGAAGTAACACTAAGTGACTGTTTTGAGTTTTGTTTGTGCAAGTGTGAAATAAAACACTGTTTGCTGCACTAGGGTTGGGCAATATACCGGTGGCTGTGATATACCGCGGTATTAAGAAACTGCGATATGGCGATATCACAGTTTCCTAATAACCTGCGGTATTTAATGACGTCATAGGAGCGGTCGCTACGTGTGCCGACCGCTCTACAGCATCCATGTCAGGGCCGAATTCCTGGCGCCCGGGACATGTAGTAAGTAGCCCGACCTTAATAACTATTGTGGCGCAGGCTCCCGGGCAGCGCTCTGTTCCTCCATGCGCCGTCTGCCCCTTCATTCATAAAGTGGGCGGAGCATGGAGGAGCAGAGAGCTGCCCGGGAGCCTGCGCCACAATAGTTATTAGGTCCGACTACTTCTACAGAGATTAACTACATAAATGCTGGATCAGAGCTGCGGGGCGGTGTATTACTGCAGAGTAACACTGCACCGGCCCGCAGCTCTTATCCAGTATTTATGTAGTTAATCTCTTTAAATAGCAGGACCTTAATAACTATTGTGACGCAGGCTCCCGGGCAGCTCTCTGCTCCTCCATGCTCCGTCTGCCCCTTCATTCATAAAGTGGGCGGAGCATGGAGGAACAGAGATTAACTACATAAATGCTGGATCAGAGCTGCGGGGCCGGTGTATTACTGCAGAGTAACACTGCACCGGCCCCGCAGCTCTTATCCAGTATTTATGTAGTTAATCTCTGTTCCTCCATGCTCCGCCCACTTTATGAATGAAGGGCAGACGGCACATGGAGAGCGAGAGCTGCCGGGAGCCTGCGCAACAATAGTTAATAAGGTCGGGCTACTTCTAAAGACATTACAGTGTTGGGGGCACTGTGGCTGACATTGTTATGGGGGATCTGTGGATGACACATATATGGCATAAGATGCTATATATGTGTCAGCCACAGTGCCCCCATAACAGTGCGTCAGTCACAGTGCCCCCATAACATTGCGTCAGCCACAGTATCCCCCATAACATTGCGCCAGCCACAGTGCCCCCATAACAGTCGTCAGCCACAGTGCCCCCATAACAGTGCGTCAGCCACAGTGCCCTCCCATAACAGTGCGTCAGCCACAGTGCCCCCATAACAGTGCATCATACAGTATAATGTCTCCTTGCGGCTGCCCTGTGCCCCTTACAGTATAACGTCTCCTTGCGCTGCCCCATACAGTATAACGTCTCCTTGCGCTGCCCCCATACAGTATAATGTCTCCTTGCGCTGCCCCCATACAGTATAACGTCTCCTTGCGCTGCCCCCATACAGTATAACGTCTCCTTGCGCTGCCCCCATACAGTATAACGTCTCCAAGTGTTTTTTCTTCTAAATGGGCATTTATCGTGATATATATCGTTATCGCGATAAATTTCTTAATATCGTTATCGTGGCAATATTTTTGATATCGCCCAACCCTATGCTGCACTACCTGGACTCCCTTTGCCTCTGTACTGCACCCACTGCGCTGTCTACCAGAGCAACTCCCCACAATATATATATATTTATAAATATAATGAACATCTGATCCATCTGTTGGCTGAGAAAAATCAAGGGTGACGGTTAAGGAAATGTGTTATTAGGATATCCTTAATAAGAGTATATTCTTTTGAATGATCTTGGGTTCCTGATAACATATTTTTTGACTACTGTTTCTGATTGTAAATTGATTATTATTTGATTATCACCCACTTTATATTACATTATATTTATATATTATTTTGCACTAAATTGTATTATTAAATTCTATATATATTTGTTTACAACTGGATCTTTGTCTTCATTTCAATGCAGATCACGAGCTTGTTTTAAATTAGGTATTTATGACAATAATTTAGAATTTCCTCCCTTATAGATTCTAATTTATTTACATAAATAATATAGACTGTTAATCGGAGACAGTATAAATATCCCGAAAGAACTGATTTTCAGTCGTGGAATTTTCTGCCACAAAATCTGCTGTGTGTGAAAGCGCCCTTAGGCTACTTTCTCACTTGCATTGTTAATTATGGTTTTGAAATCCGGCAGAGGATCTCAATACTGGAATTAAACGGATCTGTTTTGATTTTGCACATCAGAATGCATCCGTTCCGTTAGAATGCGGTTGTGTGAAATCAAAATAGAGAAGAACGGAACCGTCACTAAATACATTCAAAGTCAATGGGTGACGGATCAATTTTTTTAGGCTCCTAAAAAAAATGGATCCATCACTATTGACTTACATTGTTTTCACTGCCAGATCGTTTGCAGCTTGCATTGGTTTTGTGTCCGGTCACAAAACAGAATGCTCCTGGAACAGAAGACATCCTGATTTATCCTGAACGGATCTCTTTCCATTCAGAATGCATGAGGACCAAACGCAAGTGTGAAAGTAGCCTTAGGCCCCTTTCACACGAGCGAGTTTTCTGCGCGGGTGCAATGTGTGAAGTGAACGCATAGAACCCGCACTGGATCCTGACCCATTCATTTCAATGGGTCTGTGTATATGAGCATTTTTTTCTCCTGCATCAGTTCTGCATTGCGTGGAAAACACAGCATTTTCTATATTCTGCGTTTGTCACGTAGCCATTGCCCCAAAGAAGTGAATGGGGCTTAAGTGAAAAACGCATTGCGTCCAGATGCAGTGCATTTTTTTACTGATGGTTGCTAAGAGATGCTGTTTGTAAACCTCCAGTTTTTTATCACACGCGTGAAAAACACATCAAAAGGCATTCCACCAGCGTGGAAAAAACTGAACAACTGAACGCAATCGCAGACAAAACTGACTGAACTTGCTTGCAAAATGGTGCAAGATTTCCCTGAACGCATCCGGACCTAATTCGTCACGCTCGTGTCAAAGAGGCCTAAGGCCTCTTTCACATGGGCGTCACGCTTGACGCCCAGATAAGAGGCGGGAGCGTTGCGGGAAAATGCGCGATTTTTTGTATTATGCGTTTTGCACGCGTGTGAAAATACACATGTTTGGTACTCCAGACCCGAGCCGGACTTCATCACTGAAGTCCGGTTTCGAGTTGAGTATTCTTTAAATTTTATTATTTTCCCTTATAACATGGTTATATGGGAAAATAATAGCATTTTAAATACAGAATGCTATGTTAACAGGGCAATAGAGGGTTAAAAATAAAAATAAATTCAACTCACCTCCTCCCATTGATCGCGTAGATGCAAGGAACATCTTCTATCTTTATATCTGTTGGTTGAAGGACCTTCGGTGACGTCACTGGGTCACATGGGTCACATGGTCCAATCATGGAAGCTTTTGATTGGACCATGTGACCCAGTGATGTCACAGAAGGTCCTTTACCCAGCAGAATGAAGAAAGAAGAATGATCCCGGCACCTATGCGATCAAGAGGAGGAGGTGAATTAAAGTTTTTTTTATTTTTAACCCTCTTTAACCCTCTCTTCCCCTTTTTGCATAACATTCTGTGATTAGAATGCTATTATTTTCCCTTATAACCATGTTATAAGGGAAAATAATAAAGATCGGGTCCCCATCCCGATCGTTTCCTAACAACCATGCGGGAAAATCGCACCACATCCGCAGTTGCTTGCCCACAGCCCAATTCACTTCTATGGGGCCTGCGTTGCGTGAAAAACGCAGAAAGTGGAGCATGCTGCGATTTTCACCCAACACAAAAGTGATGCGGGAAAATCACCACTCATGTGCACAGCCCCATAGCAATGAATGGGTCCAGGTTCAGTGCGGGTGCAATGCGTTCACCTCACGCATTGCACCCGCGTGGAAAACTCGCCCGTGTGAAAGGGGCCTAAGACTTTCATTGGGGTGTGCAAATGTTTGCAGTATGGTCTTGAATCAATTTGTTTGTGTGTGCAAATTAACAAATCTTGTTTGCAATCAATGGCCCACATTTGTGGGAGTATTTTGTAGTATGGTATCTCATAGAAAATGTTGATTCTGAAATTAAGGCTACAGGCACACGACCGTATGAGTTTTGCTGTCCACGTTTGATGACGTTCCGTTTTTTTTGCGGATCTATTAATTTTGTGGATCCATTGTAATAATGCCTATCCTTGTTCACAAACTAGAAAAAATAGGACATGCTCTATTTTTTTGCGGAACGGAAAAACGGACATACGGAAACTGAATGCACACAGAGTACCTTGCGTTTTCTTTGCGATCCCATTGAAATGAATGGTTCCGCATATGGCCTGCAAAAAAAACGGAACGGACACGGAAATAAAATACGTTCGTGTGCATGAGCCCTAAAGTAAAGGTTTTCTGACAAATCTGTACTCATTTATGCTGAACACTGTGTGTGTGTGTGTGTGTGTGTGTGTGCGTATATATATATATATATATATATATATATATATACAAACGTAAAAACAAAGGTGCAATGGCACACTGCAGCTAGAGCTCCGTCCTGCCACTATTATGCTGGATGTTAGATGAGGCATTAGTTTATATTTTGGCCAAATTATGTAAGCCACCCACCACTTCACGGTTGCCTCTACGAGTGGTTCCTAACATTAATTCTTACCTTTTATGGGCCATATCAGCCACACAAAACCCAGGGAGTGCAGGTGCAGCATGCATGCCAGATACACTCTGCTTGTAACCCCGTCTGGTGCCATACAGCGTTCATCAGATCAAGGGATGCAAATACCAACATGCATGCTGAGCCCACTAGTACTTCTCCTGGAACCAAATGGCTTCTGGTAAGTTCAATAAAGCAGACTCAGTTTTATACAGACTTTAAAACCAGCCTACAGGGCGGATTCACTAGTCAGGTGTGCATGACTGCATGGAGGTCACCACGCCTCCCATATATGCTACAAAGGAAAAAAAAATGGGGATTGCAGTCAGCACAACCCAATCACGCAGGTGCACGTTGCTATGGTGAAATACACATACAAACGTAAAAACAAAGGTGCAATGGCACACTGCAGCTAGAGCTCCGTCCTGCCACTATGCTGGATGTTAGATGAGGCATTAGTTTATATTTTGGCCAAATTATGTAAGCCACCCACCATATATATATACATACAGTTGTGTTCAAAATTATTCAACCCCCACTGAAATTGAGTGTTTTGGCCAGTTAGACATTGATTTTGATCATTTCAGTCATCTTGTTTACAATTAAATCAAAGAGGCACTTGTAAGTCATACAAATATAACATAACATTTATAATGAAATAACCACAAATGTCTTTTTCTGTGCTCACATCATTATCAGTTTTATTCAACCCCAAGTGACATTCAATCTTAGTACAACATCCTTTTCCAGTTATAACAGCTTTTAAACGTGAAGCATAGCTTGACACAAGTGTCTTGCAGCGATCTACAGGTATCTTCGCCCCTTCTTCATGGGCAAAAGCCTCCAGTTCAGGCACATTCTTAGGCTTGCGCGCTGCAACTGCTTTCTTTAAGTCCCACCAGAGGTTCTCAATCGGATTTAAGTCTGGTGACTGCGATGGCCACTTCAAAATGTTCCAGCCTTTAATCAGCAACCATGCTCTAGTGGACTTGGAGGTATGCTTGGGATCATTGTCCTGTTGAAAGGTCCAACGCCTCCCAAGCCTCAGGTTTGTGACGGACTGCATCACATTTTCATCCAATATCTCCTGGTACTGAAGAGAATTCATGGTACCTTACACACGCTGAAGCTTCCCTGTACCTGTAGCCCCAAAGCATGATTGACCCCCGCCATGCTTCACAGTAGGCAAGGTGTTCTTTTCTTCATAGGCCTTGTTCTTCCTCCTCCAAACATAGCGTTGATCCATGGACCCAAACAGTTCTAATTTTGTTTAATCAGTCCACAGAACACTATCCGCAAACTTTTGTGGTTTGTCCACATGACTTTTGGCATACTGCAGTCGACTCTTCCTATTCTTTGGAGACAGCAAGGGGTGGGCCTGGGAGTTCTGGCATGGAGGCCTTTATTATGCAGTGTGCGCCTTATTGTCTGAGCTGAAACTTTATTACCCGTATCTGACAAACCTTTTTCAGTTCCTCAGCAGTCACACAGGGACTTTTCAACACTTTGCACTTCAGGTAGCGCACAGCAGTCTAAAGTCAGCATCTTCTTTCTCCCAGGACCAGGTAGCGTTTCAACAGTGCCCTTTGCCTTGAATTTGCGAATGATGCTTCCTATGGTGTCTCTTGGTATGTTTAACATCTTTGCAATCTTCTTATAGCCATTGCCCTTCCTGTGAAGATTAATCACCTCTTCTCTTGTCTTCCTGGACCATTCTCTTGACTTCACCATGTTTGTAAACACACCAGTAAATGTCTAGAAGGAGCTGAGTATCACAGTCATTTTACATCTGCCTAATTGGTGCTTATTATGCTTGATTGCTGCTCCTTGACATCCACAGGTGTTTTCAATACCTGATCGAAAACACTTGACTGAACCTCTTTCTTAAGAGTGGTAGTCTTTAAGGGGTTGAATAATTGTGTCAATGAAGAAATCACAAAAAAACATTTAATACTGTATTACAAAAACAATTGATGTCATTTTAGTTGCATTTGGTTCTTTAAAAAGTCCTTGTAGGATTTCATTCTGAACACAATTACAAATGTACACTAAATTCCCTAAAACCCTTTACAGCATTGGGGGTTGAATAATTTTGAACAGAACTGTATATTAGCAGAATGACCCGCCATCTATTTAATTTAATGTCTGTGTGTGTCGTTAAAAGATATCGACAGTATCCCCATAACAGTGACCACTACAGCACGCCGTCCCCTTAAAACAGTGAACTCCACAGTGCCCCACTCCTTAACACTGACCCCCAACAGTACCCCGCCACCTTAAAATGGGACATCCACAGCAGCCCATCCCCTTAACTTTGACCTTCACAGCAGCCTGCCCCTTTAACAGTGAATTTAATAGCACCCCACTCCCTTGACATTGACCTCCTCAGGGGTTTGACAGTGACCTCTACAGCACCCCGCCCCTTAACACTGACCTCCATAAGGGACCATCCCCTTTTCTGTGACCTCCACTGTTCCCTGCCCCCTTAACAGACTTCCACAGCACCCGTCCCTTTAACAATAACTGCCACAGTACCCCGTTCCTTAACAGTGACCTCCACAGTACCCCGCTCCCTAACAGTGATCTCACAGTACCCTGCTGCCTTAACAGTGACCTCCACGGCAGTAGCCCCTTTAATAGTGACCCCTTCCCCCATAACAGTGACCTCCACATTGTCCGCCCCTTTAACAGTGACCTCCACTATCGGCCTGCCCCCTTAACAGTCACCTCCACAGTGCCCACCCCTTTAACAGTGACCTCCACAGCAGCTGCCCCTTTAATAGTGGCCACTGCCCCCTTAACAGTGACCTCCACAGCGCCCTGCCCCTTTAATGCTAGGGCTACACAACGACATGTGTCGCGCAACATTTTGTCTCAACAATTTTTTATAATGATCGGCTATAGTGTCGCACTGCGACATGCTGCGACTGTGACACTTCAGTCCCAAAAAATCCATCCAAGATGGATTTTTCTGCAACTGTTGTGTCGCAGTCGCAGCATGTTGCATGTCGCAGTGCAACACCATAGACTATCATTATAAAAATTGTCGCGCAGGTCCTTCTACCTTGGGCAAGTCTTCGCCCTCCTGCCCAGGCCATTTTTTTGCAAATCTGACGTGTCAATTTGTGTGGTAATAACTTTAGAACACTTTTATTTATCCAAGCCATTATGAGAATGTTTTCTCATGAGACATTGTCATAAATTTGGGTCAATATAGTTCACCTTTATTTATGATCCCGCACCTATCAGACAATGGGGGCATATCCTAGCGATATGCCCCCATTGTCGGAGATGTGAATACCCCTTTAATGACCAGTTCAGGTCTGAAGTCACTTTGTGGGCGTACATAGTGGAAACCCCCATAAATGACCTAATTATAGAAACTACACGCCTCAAGTTACTCAAAACTGATTTTACAAACTTTGTTAACCCTTTAGGTGTTCCACAAGAATTAAAGGAAAATGGAGATGAAATTTCACTTTTTTGACATATTTTCCATTTTTATCAATTTTTTTCTTTAACAGAGCCAAACAGCCAAACAAAACTCAACATTTATATCCCTGATTCTTCGGTTTACAGAAACACCCCACATGTGGTCGTAAACTAATGTAAGGGCACACGGCAGGGAACAGAAGGAAAGGAGCGCCGTATGGTTTTTGGAACTCCGATTTTGCTGGACTGTTTTTAGATGCCATGTCCCATTTGAAGCCCCCTAGATGCACCCTTACAGTAGAAACTCCCAAAAGCGACCCCATTTTAGAAACTAGGGATAAGGTGCCAGTTTTTTTGGCACTATTTTGGGGTACGTATGATTTCTAATTGCTCTATATTACGTTTTTGTGAGGCAAGGTAACCAAAAATGGCTGTTTTGGCACTTTTAATTTTTTTATACATTCATCTAACAGGGTAGATCATGTGCTATTTTTATAGAGCAGGTTGTTAGGGATGCAATGATATCAAATATGTCTACTTTGTTTGTTTCAGTTTTACATAATAAAGCATTTTTGAAAAAAAATGTCTTTGTGTCTCCATTTTCTGAACGCCATATTTTTTAATTTTTCTGCCGACCGTCTTGTGCAGGGGCTCGTTTTTTGCAGGAAGAGTTAATATTTTATTGGTACCATTTTTGGGTACATATGATTTTTTGATCAATCATTATTACACTTTATGGGGCAAGGTGACCAAAAAATTGGTTGTTTAAGCACAGTTTTTATTAATTTATTTTTACAACGTTCACCTGAGGGGTTAGGCCATTTGACAGTTTTATAGAGCAGATTGTTACAGATGTGGCAATACCTAATATGTATACTTTTTCTTATTTATTTAAGTTTTACACAATAATAGCATTTTTGAAACAAAAAAAATGATGTTTTAGTGTCTCCATAATCTGAGAGCCATAGCTTTTTTATATTTTGACCGATTGTCTTAGGTAGGGTTTCATTTTTTGCGGAATAAGGTGACGTTTTGATTGGTACTATTTTGGGGGGGGCATATGCCTTTTTGATCGCTTGGTGTTGCACTTTTTGTGTTGTAAGGTGACAAAAATGTTTTTTTGGCACTGTTTTTATTTTTTACGGTGTTCACTTGAGGGGTTAGATCATTTGATATTTTTATAGAGCAGGTTGTTAAAAACACGGTGATACCTAATATGTGTGTTTTTTTCTTTTTTCATATTTTTATTATAAAATCAGGGAAAGGGCTTTTTTCCCTTTTTTACTTGAAACGTTTTTTTTATTAAAAACACTTTTCTTTGCTTTTTTAAACTTTATTTGTGTCTCACTCTGGGACTTCAACTTTTGAGGGTCTGATCCCCTCTGCAATGCATTACAATAAATCTGAGTTACATTATTACATTGAGTAATACATTGAGTTCTAAATTACATTGAGTAATACAATAACAGGTTGCCTAGGAGACCCAGCCTAGGGCTGGATCTCCTCATCTCCCGTAGAAGGCAGGTCCTGATGCCGTGCAAGGCATTGGGCAGCCTGTGTAAGGCATCGAGCTGCCTTGTCACCCATCGGGTCCCTTCCACAGCAGAGGGGGGACCCGATCGGCTCCCTCACCCGCAGCATGCACCTTCTATGCCGCGGTCAGTGCTGACAGCGGCATAGAAGGGGTTAATCCTTTTACAGTGATGCCAGCGAATACAGAAGGGGCCGTCTCTCAGGGACTGCCGGGCCCCTTCAGTAATTGGAGCAGGCACCATTCCGGTTCCTGCCCGATCACCATGACGTAATAGCACATCAAAATGCGGCAAGTTACTTGCTGTCATGACGTACTATTACGTCATATGTCGGGAAGGGGTTACAGGGGCAGGGCGCTATGGATGACACTGTTAAGAGAGCAGAGTGCTGTGGAGGTCAAAGTTCAGGGGGTAGGTAGGGTGGCCATTCAGGCCACCCTCAAAAGACAGACTTAAAAACCCCGCCCCCAGGTCCCGGTAAACCATGCCCACTTCCACTCCGCAGCCGACAGGGATTGAAAAAATGAAGGTAAAAATCAACTTCTGTCAGCTGCAGGGCTGGGAGGGACGGTGACTTTTTCCCTGCCGCTCACGCTCAGACAGCAATGTGCTGCTGTCTGAGAGTGAGCTGTTCAAAAGGACATCCCTGCTTGAGATATTCCCAAAAAATGCATTAGCCAATAGAAGCCTGATTACATGACCCTTATCAGCCAATAGAAGCTCACAGACCCTTAGTCTCCACATACATACAGTTTTACACCAGGTTTCCATAACAACCCAGCCATTTTTCTTCACTGCTGTAGGTCAGCTTTAAAGGGGTAGAGCGCTGTGGATGACACTGCTAAGGGAGCGGAGTGCTGTGGAGGTCACAGTTCAGGGGCAGATAGGGTGGCCATTCAGGCCACCCTTAAAAGACGGATTTAATAACCCCACTCCCACGTCCCGTTTAGTCACTCCCACTCCACAGCCGATGGGGATTAAAAAAAAATGAGGGTAAAAATTAACTTCAGCTGCAGGAGTGGGAGAGAGGGTGACTTTCTCCCTGCAGCTAACGCTCAGACAGCATAGTGCTGCTGTCTGAGAGTGAGCTGTTCAAAAGAGCATCCCTGTGTCCGTCGAGGCCCTGCGCCAGACGGAGGACAGGGAGTCTGAAAGCCAGACTGTCCGGCCTAAAACTGGGCCTCGCCACCCTTGGGGCAGGCTGCTGTGGAGGTCACAGTTAAGGGGACAGTCCGCTAAGGAGGTCAGTGTTAAGGGGCGGGGTGTTGTAGAGGTCACTGTTAACCACCTCAGGACCGCCTAACGCACGGATGCGTCCGGCCGGCGGTCCTGTTGCTCTGGCTGGACGCATGCGTGCGTCATCTCGCGAGAGCCGAGATTTTTCTGTGAACGTTCACAGCAGCTCAAAGATCGCAAGTTATACTGCAGCCTGCCAGCGATGATCAATCGCTGGCAGGCTGTAGATGGGAAATAAATCGCATCAAACATGTATATCAGACGCTGTTTTGTTAACAACATCTGATATACCTGCTACCTGGTCCTCTGGTGGTCCCATTTGCTGGGATCGACCACCAGAGGACCAGGTAGCTATGTAAAGTTGCACCAAGCACCACACTACACTACCCCCCCCCCCCGGGTCACTTATTAACCCCTTGTTAACCCCTTGATCACCCCATCTAGATTCCCTGATCACCCCCCTGTCATTGATCACACCCCTGTAAAGCTCCATTCAGACGTCCATATGTGTTTTACAGATCCGCGGATCCGCAAAATACGGACACCAGCAATGTGCTTTCCGCATTTTGCAAATCTGCACATTGCCAGAACTATATAGAAAATGCCTTTTCTTGCGGACAAGAATAGGACATGTTCTATATTTTAGCGGAACGGAAGTGCGGATCCGCAATTCCGGATCCGAGCGGGACAAAGTCTGTCCCCATAGAAATGAATGGGTCCACAATTCCGTTCCGCAAACAGAATTGCGGACGTGTGAATAGGGCATAAGGGTCCCTTATCACCGCCAGTTAGTTAGCTACTTGTTAGGTAGTTAGCGCCCAGCCCACCGCACCGCAGTCACTGATTTTGGCAGAGATTTATTCATCCACATTGATCGATGCGAATGAAAAAATCTGTGCCGTTCATTTTTTTTTTTTTCAGCCCAGAGGCTAAACGGAAAAAAATCTCATTACCCGTATGCTCAATATAAGGAGAATAGCAGAAACTCCTAATGCTGGCCATACGTGTAATGATTGTGGAGACCCTCAAATGCCAGGGCAGTACAAACACTCCACAAGTGACCCCATTTTAGAAAGAAGACACCCAAGGTATTCCGTGAGGTGTATGGTGAGTTCATGTAAAATTTTATTTTTGTCACAAGTTAGTGGAATATGAGATTTTGTGAAAAAAAAATATCAATTTCCGCTAACTTGTGCCAAAAAAAAAAATCTGTGAACTCGACATGCCCCTCACGGAATACCTTGGGGTGTCTTCTTTCCAAAATGGGGTCACTTGTGAGGTATTTATACTGCCCTGGCATTTTAGGGAACCTAAAGCATGAGAATCCAAATGTGTAAAAATGCCCTGTGAAATCCTAAAGGTACTCATTGGAATTAGGGCCCTTTGCGCATCTTGGCTGCAAAAAAGTGGCACACATGTGGTATCGCCGTACTCAGGAGAAGTAGGGCAATGTGTTTTGGGGTGTATTTTTATATATATACCCATACTGTGTGTGAGAAATATCTCTGTAAACGACAACTTTTTAAAAAATTTCAGATCAGACCCCCATATAAAGTCCTAAATGAGATCCCAATCTCAGACCAAACCCGCTTTAGACCTCTATGTCAGACCCCATATAAGACCCCAGTTTTAAACCTCAGATCAGACCCCCATTAGACCTCCATGTAAGACCCCGACCCAATATCAGATCTCAGATAAGACTCCCATATAAGACCCCCATTAGACCTCCAGACTCACATATCAGACCTCAGACCAGACCCCCATATTAGACCTCCAGACTCACATATCAGACCTCAGACTAGATCCCCATATTAGACCTCCAGACTCCAGGTAGTCCTCCAGACCCCCAATTAGACCTCCAAACCCCCAGTCAGACCTCCAGAACCCCATTAGACCTCCAGACCGCCCAGTCAGATTTCCAAACCCCCAGTCAGACCCCCATTAGACCTCCAGACCCCCAGTCAGACCTCCAAACCCTCCATAGACCACCCACATTAGACCTCTCCAGAACCCCCATTAGACCTCCATATCAGACTTTAGATCAGACTGTAAAATAATAGAGTAACTTACATCTGCTGTCGCCACTCTCCCTGTCCTGGCTGTCTTCTCTTCTCAGGGCCCGTGCTGCAGTCACCTGACCTCCTGCAGCGTCAGGTCAGAGTGTGCTCTGTATGTCCTGACACTGCAGGTAGCCAGGACACAGCAGTGCTAGCCCTGAGAAGAGCGAGCCGGAGAAGGGTAAGTACTGTACAGCACTCACAGCGCTTCTCTCCCCTCCTACTGCTAACTAGTGAGCACTTCTACTATGGAAGCGGTCACAAGTTTTCCCTTTTATAAAATGCACTGCATTTTATAAAGGAAAAGCAATAAGCGCTTCCATTAGTATTGATGGAAGTGCTCATTACTTCTGTTCTGGCACCCCCTGAGAGCTGGCACCGAGGCTCTGTTAAGAGGGCAGGTAACAGTGGCGGTCTCAGTTAAGGGCAGTCCGCTAAGGAGTTCAATTTTAAGGGGCGGGGTGCTGTAGAGATCACTGTTAAGGAGGCGGGTGTTGTGGAGATCACATTTTAAGGAATGGAGCTCTGTGGAGGTCACGGTTAAAGGGTTGAGTTATTGTGGAAATCACTGTTAAGGAGACGGGGTACTGTGGAGGTCACTAATAAAGGGGCGGGCGCTGTGGAGGTTACTGTTAAGGACTGTGCAGGTCACTATTAAAGGGCAGCTGCTCCGGAAGTCACTGTTAAGGGCAAGTTATTGAGGAAATCACTGTTAGGAGATGGGGTACTATGGAGGTCACTAATAAGGGGCAGCCGATGTGGAGGTGACTGTTAAAGGGCAGCCTCTGTTGATGTTATTGTTAAGGTGGCAGACCACTGTGGAGGTCACTGATAAAGGGGTGGGCACAGTGAAGGTCACTGTTAAGGGGCAGGGACTGTGGAAGTAACTGTTAAAGAGACGGGATGCTTTATAGGTCACTGTGATGGAGAACACTGTGAATACCTTTTAACCTCACACACAAACATTAAATTAAATACATGAAATATATCCATGCGAAGACGGGTCCTTCTGCTAGTATATATATATATATATATATATATATTCATATTGCTCCCATAACAATGACATCCACAGTGCCCTGTCTCCCTTAACAGTGACCTCCACAGCACCCCACCCCCTTAACAGTGACCTCCACAATGCCCCACCCCTTAACAGTGACCTCCACAGCACACCTACACCCTTAACAGTGACCTGCATAGCGCCCCACCCCTAAACAATGACCTCCACAGCGCCCTGTTAACAGTGACCTCCACAGGGTCCCGCCTCCTTAACAGTGACCCCCATTGAGCCCTGGCTGAAGAACTGGCTAGCTGCTATTGGCCAATCACTGTCATGTGCTTATGTGTATGTCAGTTAGGATATGAGTGAAGGACCAGCAAGCTTCTATTGACTAATAAGGTTCATGTGATGGTGCCATATTTGCATTTGTTTGTGTATGTTAAAGGAAATATTAATTGTTAATATTTTATGCACATCAACAATTAATATTCATAAATAGGCGTGAGTCGTCTAGTGATGTCTCCGCCTATTTATGCCAATTAATCAAATAAACGCTGATTACCTCACTCTACACTGAACTACCTGCGGCTATTGCTGCTACTCCTACTATAACAAAAGACTTCACACTGTGCTTAAATAAAAGGGTATTTTTTTTATTACTCTACACGTTACAGTCTAATAACAGCTTGTAAATATATATATCTAAATCAATGGGAATAGATATATATATGTTTTTAAAAGCTAACAGCGATATATAAAATCACACTACAACAACACAGCAATACGATCCTATCTACGCTAACACAATCCCAATTTCCACCCGCAAACTATCTAATACATATACACATACACACACACAATAGCAACCCACCCCACCTGGTGCTAAACTATCCCTAAGGGAGCAAACTGTGGAGCTGCAGGGGGTATGCAGACCACAGACACAGGGTTACAGGGGTGAGGCAGGGGTTAAAGGGATCCTGTATAAAGGGAGCAGGGATGCTCCTGCAGGGCAGAAGGGGTTAATGGGGCCGTTGGTGGTATAGGGTAGGTAGGGGTTAAATGCTGGGATAGGGTAGCTAGGGGTTAATGCTGGGGAAGATCGTTGGTGGTATAGGGTAGGGTAGGTAGAGGTTAATGCTGGGGACGATCGTTGGTGGTATAGGGTAGGTAGGGGTTAATAGCAGTAGACCGTTGGTGGTATAGTGGTAGGTAGGGGTTAATAATAATGATACTTAATATTTGCTCGTTGTCCAGGGCTTGCTCGTCTTCTAGGGGGTCCTCAGGGTCCGGGCTGCAGGCCTCTTTCTTCTTTCAATACTGTGCCACAGGCAGGGACACGTGGGTCAGCGCGGCGATATGACGTCATCGCGCCAGCCCGCGCGTCCCCACACGCACAGCAGGGCGCGCCACTTGCTAACAGGCGGGAGAAGCCTTTGATCTCCCGCCTGTAGCATTTTGCATTCCGGGCAGCGCGATAGTAATCGCGCTGCCGAAATGTGCATAATAGGAGGAGGAGAGGTTTCTCCCCTCTTCCTATTATGCATAATTATCTCCAGCAGCGCTGGAGGTAATTACTACAAAGGACTCCGATTCTATTGAATCGGAGTTCTTTGAAGCATACAGGATGACCGGACTCTTGTCCGGTCATCCTGATGCAATTAACCAGATGATATCCATGTGAATGCTTTGGGCACATTCACACTGATACCTCTGGTTTCAGGTGAATCAGGGGGCATCATATATAATATACATGCATATGGATGCTTGGGACACATCTATATACATGTATACATTAAATAGATATTTGGGGAGTATACACGCATATGGATGCTTGGGGCCCATCCATACACATGCATGCATCCCCTATACACACATATATACATGTATGTCTATATCTACATACATATATACATACAGTATACCCAGGCCAGCAGCCCACATATATTTCAGGGGGCACTTCCCTCAACAATCCCCCTGTTGTCGAGAACACGACAATATAGTTTGATGAAGTGCTGGGACCTATTTGCCTCCTCAACCCCACTTAACTGTTGGTGACAGTTCAGGAAGGACTGAAGTAATCTGGCCCTTAGGTACCTAGACATCGTCCATCGCGGCTTCCACCTCTGACCTGCCCGTTACTGTAACAAAAATTTTTCCATCTATAGGATACACCATCTTTTTCCCTCTGGCTTGGCCAGGCGCTTCCTTTGGCTCTTTCTTTACAACCTTAAGGTGAACAGTCTTCAGGTGTCAGCCACCCCCAATATTCTGGAATGGCCTTGCCCTCAGTCTTTAGGTCGATCTTTCTTTCTGTAACGGTCTTCGGGTGTCAGCCACCCCCATTGTTCTGGAATGGCTTTGCCCTCACAGTCTTTAGGTCAATCTTTCGTCTGACCTTTCCTTTTCCATCTTGATTGAAGGATCTGTTGAATAAGAGGTTCTCCCATGGACAGATACGCAAGTTTTTCTTTTCTCAAGGCAGGTCAGACTTCCAGAAGAGGCGATGTCAGGGTATCTAAATTCTAAACTGCGGGAAATAACACCGCCCTAACTGACATTCAGTCCAACCCTTACAAACTTCACTGTTTGTCGAGTTAAGGTGGCAAATCACATGTAAAAGGGGCGGCCTGTCCCTGAGGGATCTATTCCTCCTCATTCACACCAAACAGAAACACATTCCTCCCCTTCAAAATTAGGTTTAGTGTGTACCCATAGAGACTCATGCAACCTGGCATATCTCTCTACACTTCCAAAGACACCGGTAATATAGACCCCCATGTCAATGGGAAACGCCTATAGAATGCAAGTGTGTGTCCATCCATATTGTAGTATAGGCTATCACACATTTGCATCTAGAATGTCCATGGATACACAACTAATCCCCATACAAATAATCAATATATAGACATATAATACTATGAGGTGACGGGATGGCAATGGATTACATCCCGAACCCTCATATGAAAACACAATACAATTATATATATATATATACAGCGTGCATCATACTAAGGGGTTTCCGGATGACTTTGGATTTTCATCCTGAATCCTCATAGGAAACAGTATGTCCATGTGATCTCTGGCTTCAGGACATTGTTGAAACTACGTCCTGAGCCTCCTACGATTGATTTCATGAAGCTTTGTCTGGTTCTGGTTTATTTGGTCCATAAGTCTCTTGACCCTCCTATAAATTAGACACAGTCCCATGTACATAATGATTACCAGAACCAGAAGAACTATCACCAGGTGTATCAATAGGTTAAAGAAGAATGTTGCCTTTGAACTGTAGCCAAACAGACTTTCCCAGCAGGAAACCTTGGAGTCCTTGTCTAAGGCGGTAGTGATCGCAGTTATTTTATTCTTGTCGTGTGACAGTTGAATGGTGGCCTGTTTTTCTGTCCCCCGGAGCTTCTGAAGTACTTCATCCTCTTGGCTGAAGTCTAGTAGGAGACGTTTGAGTTCTATCCTAAAGCCCAGGGGAATCCTCTGGAGTCTCACAGGAACGTCAGGGCGGATGTCAAGTCTCTTTTCCGGGGTGATTGGTGTCCTTCCTTGCTGCTCTGCAATGTCTAAACCTAGGACGGGACTAAGGGTGCAATACGCTCCGGGGAGGAGTTCTCCTCTCTCGGTGCAATTAGTACCATAGATTGCATAAGACATATTCGGCCTTTGGTACCAACACCAATACCCCTGTCCCAAGTATTTAGGGGTGGAGGGTACTGGGCTGGCCTTCATCTCACAGGACCCCTCGGTGCTCCAACACTGGTGTCTAAGCACCCTATCCTGACTCGCTTGACAGAGGATAGCATCTTCTTTCTTCCAACATCCCTCTGTGTCAAACAGATAAGGATGGCCTCCCTCGTAGGTCAGAACGCCCGAGGGGAGCTGTGGATGAAGTACCGTCTGGTTATTTATAACAATCCCTAGGTGATGACACTGTATCCCTGTCTGAGATGGCCAGATACAGGTGCCAATGACGAAGCCGTGCAAGTGAGGTTTTGACATCCGTGCCACTGGATCATCCACCAGTTGGTGTGATTGGCTGCAAAAGGGGAGATCAGGGGACTTACCCGTTGACGGAGGTTGAATAAGAAATGGACATTGTACAAGGATGATACAATATGTTTAAGGTTGTCCGAGAGTTCACTTTGGACCTGCGTACACGCCAGAGCAAGCAGAGTTCTATCCTGCTCCTCCAAGAGCCCCACAACTAACCTTCTAAAATTCTCTCTTAGAGCCGAAGATAGAGAGGTAGTGGCATCTATGTGCGAGTGTTGCAAACCCTCTAAAACGTGGTTTACATCAAGCTGGGTACTGAATCCTTCCCCGGCGTGTCGTGCAACATCCCCAAGTTTACTTCTCAGGACTTCCATATCCATAGTGTTCAGGGCACCGACTCCCAAAGCACCTCCGCCTAATCCCAGTGCAACCAGATCTCTCTTCCTCCTGAATTTCCCGTGCCGAGGGCACTCTTTTCTTACCTCTTGCCCCGCCTCTATCCAACCTCTGATCATTTCAATTTGGTTCCTCACAAACTCCCTACATCTGTGGTCCCAATGATCCACTCTGAAGTCATCCACGGAAATTCTCCATGTGAATAGGACGAATTTTGTACCAGTGATGATCTTCCATGGGGATGACAGTTGAGGAATAATAAAATCTGCCAATTGATGGATAGGGGAGTTGCAAGAGTCTGAATGCGGTTTCACAGGTTGAAGACCTGTTGTTTCATAGGGGATCCTGACCATGGTAATACACACTTGCCCTCCGAACGGATACCATTGGTCACTTTCTCCAGCCGGTAACAATAGTTTTCCTATGGGTTTGGATTTGGACAGGTAGACCCACTGTGTAAATGTCCAGCACCCTTCATCTACTGCCTCACAAAAAAGCCATTTAAACAAACCATCTATAATGATGTCAAAGTTAATATCCCTGCCCTGGGGTCCTTCCAGTAGGAAGACACATACCTACCCCGGTATTTCTCAGTCATAGGGGTACCGTCCATCCATACATCCACAGTGGGGGTATCCACCCCATTGCACACTAAATCCCAACTCCAGGGATTAGTGTCCAACATAACCATCTGGGTGTCTGGTTCCCAGTGGTCATAGGTGACGAAATAATAACCAGTCACCTCCTGAACACAATTGTCCCTCATGATAGTGATCATGAAAGAGCGTATGGATGGAAATCCCTTTAAGTGATGTAAGAGGGTTCATACAAAAAAACCAGAGACCTAACTGGGACACACTATACAAAACAACCTACAAAAATGTGTGCTAAATCCCTTGCAATGATCAACAAAAATAAATGGTTCAAAGGCAATTTTATTAAATCTTACTCCATAAAATCCATAGATAACATATAATAGACATAGAAAAACATCCAATGAGGGAACATATACAGTATGGAGAGATGTACTGGAGAAAAATCCAGTGGAGGAGGGACAAAGAACAGTATGCATACAGTGCTATCAAATAAGCTAGTACTAATCCGGCGCCGGGAAGTACAAATGAGATCCCGGTCCAGATATGCACATGCTACAGGATCTGTTTCAAACTGTGACAGTATTTCCTCACAAGAAAGGTAAAAGTGTCAGGTCTATATGTATACACAGATACAATATCACATCAATGGAGACAAAAGTGCCTAAGCAGACCCCTAATAATGGAAAATCCTAAAGCAAAAGCATGTAAATGGGTTAAAGAGTATTCTAGCCCTCCGTCCCCAGACCCATCTCACCTACCCAACGCGTTTCGCCGCACTTGGCTTCGTCAGGGGGAGTTGGGTGGGTGCCTATTCCCCACGGTCCAGGCCGGTTTTTCCCGGGCCTTTAAAACACAGCCAGCACCAGCAGGTGTGGCTGTGATTGTCCTGGAGCTGCTAACAGTGCTGTGGAGCTCTCTGACCTGGAAGAAGGAGCTCAGCAAAGTGGGGTTTTTCCTGGAAGCCTGAAGGTGGTTTGTCCTGCGGCTCGGCTGACAGCCAGGTGCGAACCCGCACCTTAAACCTCACAGGTGATTGGATCCTGCTTTGGACTCTTTTTGTTTTGCCTCATGACCTCTGATGTGTGTGTGAATTAACACCAAGAGACTGTTTATCGTTTGTTTTGTGTCAGTGTGAATAAAACACTGTTTATTGCACGTTCTGGACTCCTTGTTTTGCCTCTGTACTGCACCCGCACCGCTATCTACCAGAGCGACTCCCCACACTGAGTATACCTAGGATCCTTTGCATCAGTCCGTACTTTTAAGATGCTGGCTCGGTAAAAGCTTTCCAGCTTCACCGGACCACTCTGGTCATTCCATAGGGCCTGACCAGAGTTACTGCAGTTTAACTTTAACATCATTACACTGGTTCGTATGTAATCTGTGGACACATGTCCTTGAACATAACTGGATTCCCTAGTGATAATCATCTGGGAATCCCTTTAACATACAATAAGCTTTTAGGGTGCCTTTTACCGGAATGGGTCTATCAAAATATGTCCTTACCTTTAACCCATCATGGCTATCCTTCCTTATGAAGGTAGCTTTATGGATATACCAGCCACTATACTCTGCCCAAGGGACATCCTCAGGACTCAGAACCCCTTCTTTATTACACAACACCGTGGTAGTGTTGGCTTCCACTTGTTTGTAGGGGTGCAAGTGAGGGTCTCTAGACACCCATCTTAAAGATGTTATAGGTGTAGGGTCTGAGTCCTGAAAATGTCTAAATTCCTTGAGGCAGAGGGCATGTAAGTCATGTTGTATGGCAGTCACATTCTCCACAGGGGTATAATGTTTAATTACACCTTTGGCAAAACCCTCCCTCTGGAAGCCATACAGATACCATTGTCCCGGTGTAAAGGAGAAGTTCTCGTATGGTTCCAGGATTTTGCCATTCACACACTTCACCATCAAAAGACCGGGTTTACTAAATGACATGTTGGCCATATTACCAACTCCCAGGCCTACCCTCGAAGAGGTTGAGCCCGCCATCATCATGCTTACCACCAGTGTCACAAGCTGAAGATGTGCCATGTTCAGAGGGTCCCTAAATCTTTTCTGGCTATTCGGAACCTTGGCGGGTCTCCCTCCCGTGATCTGTCAATTCAATGTATATGTGTCAGTACAAGGATTCCACTGTTGACCCCCCCCCCTCTTCACCCAACTCTAAGCGGGTACCCATTATTGAGTTGGGGAGGCTCGGGTGGCCTTGGCCTGGTCTATGTGGAGCCACAAAGCGTCCTGTCGCCTGCGTGACTTTTTCTTGGTCGTCATCAGCCTTTGTACCTTTAGCATTGTGTCACCCATTACTTCAAGGACCTGATAAGGTCCTTCCCAGTTTGCGTCCCAAGGACCAGACCGACGGAAGATTTTAACCATCACCTGTTCTCCTACAGAGGGCATAGGTGTCTCCCCCTAAAGATACGGTTTGTGAAGCCGTATCGCTGCATGGGGCAGTAACTCTTTCAGGTTCAGTTGGACCTGTTGGAGAAACATGTCTCTAGCGATGGCCTTCTTCAAGGGTTCTGACACTAGAGGTTCATTGGGCAGGCATAGGGGCATTTTGTGTCCGGTCATAAGTTCGTATGGTGTGATACTGGTAGCCTCGGTAGCTCGGATTCCCATTAGCACAGCTGGAAGAGAGGTTACCCATGAGGAACCTTTCTCCAGTAGCGTTTTGGAAAGTTGTGTCTTAATGGTCCGGTTCATCTGTTCCACGATGCCCGCAGACTGAGGGTGATAAGGTACATGAAACCTTTGCTTTATGTCTAAGAGACCACAAAGCGCTTTCATCACCTTACCCGTGAAATGGGTTCCTCTGTCTGACTCTATCACTCTGGGGATACCCCATCGTGACAGAACCTGTTCCCAAAGAACATGGGCAGTAGTAGTAGCCGAATCATTGACCGTGGGGATGGCTTCTACCCATTTAGAAAAGACATCCACTACCACCAGTGCGTAACGACAGTTACGACTTCCAGTTGGTAAAGGTCCGATAAAATCAATTTGAATTGCTGACCACGGACCATATGCAGGAGGGACTCGCTGCAACACCGGCTTCAGGGCAGACGCCCTTGTGTTTACCTGGGCACATACGAGGCACTGTTATGTAACTTCCTCTACTGTATTGGACATTCCTGGCCAGTATAATTTGTCTCTCAGGAGAGATAAGAGTTTATCCCGACCAGGGTGTCCAAACAGTTGGTGGTTCAATCTCGTTAGCTCTGCTTGCAGATGCTGCAGAACCACCGGAAGAGGAAGTTGCTGTGTATCGGTATCATAACACAGGATACCTCGCTGTGTTGACCAGGGATGTTGTGGAGATGTAAAGTGTGTCATTAGAAGAGGATTTTTGGCTTGTTCCTCCTCAAATGACAACAGGCCTTTTTTCAGGTTGGTACGTACTGCAATCTGGTAAACTGGTATTGGCTCAGTGTCTGTTTCCCGAAGGAACCCAGACACTGCCGCTAGTTTGGCCAATTCATCCACCTTGTTGTTACCTAGCGTTAAAGGCTCGTCCCCTTTCTGATGCGCAGGGATTTTAATGATGGCTGCTTCCGCCGTGTGTGCCATGCCCTATTCCCATAGTTCTTTTAGAACCGATAAATGAGCCAGAGGTTTGTTTTGGCTGTCCACAAATCCTCATCTTTTCCATATGTCCAGGTGCAGGGTGAGAGAACGAACTACATATGAACTGTCGCTATATATAGTTAGTTTCCCTGGGGGTTGAAGAAGCAAGGCTTCCTTGACCCCCTCAGTTCTGTCCGCTGTGCCGACATGTGACCTGGTAACCTGACGAGACTCTGGGTACCTGTGGTCTCATCCAGTACAGCAAAACCTGTGACATAGGTACCATCCATGTAGAATCGAGAGCCATCAACAAAGATGACTCTGTCTTCTGGATGTCAATCAGTCCTGAACATATATGGCTCATTAATATGCGCTGGTTGGCCACAATCATGTTCGGTTCCAGTCAGATTCAGTAACTGGGACAGAACATACTTGCCTTTGTGGTTCACCTGCAGACTCCTGCCGCTGAGATCCATGATCCACCTCCCGAATCTTTACTGGGAGACTCCAGGGAATGTATCACGGAGCAGAGGGCCAATGGAGAGTGTGGAGTCTGCAAAGTGAGGGGCCTGAAGCCTACAATATGCTCAGTGGTTTTGACGGCATAGTGTATGGCCGCCAGTTGTTTGGCACACTCGTCAAACCCTCGTTCAACGGGCAAAAGCAACCTGGAGAAATATCCCAGCGATCTAGTGTCATACCCTATCTGCTGTAGGAGGACCGCTGAGATAGCCTTACAGGCGCATGCATGGACGGAGTCTATTTCCCCTTCAGGATGGGGAGTGGCCAGTACAGGGGCAGAGGAGAGGTCCCTTTTCAAAGTAGAAAAAGCCTCTTCCTGTGCATCAGACCACCCTTTGATTGAGGGGTCTTCTCCAAGGAGGCGTTCATAGAGGGGTTTCGCTTTGGTGGCGAAATCCTCTATGAACTCCCTCATGAAGTTGGTGACTCCCAGTAATTTTCTCAAATCCTGTAGAGTGCCAGGCCTAGGTAACTTTACCATGGCTTCCACTCTGGCTGCCACAATTCCTTTGGCTCCAAAATAAATTTAGACCCCAAGGAAAGTCACCTCTGTTCTGGCCAAATTTGCCTTGTGGGGACTCAACTTGAGTCCTCCTGACCTGGCCAGGAGTCCCAATAGCTCTCTCAACAGAACCAAGTGTTCTTCTGTGGTTTCTGTGTGCAATAGAAAGTCGTCCACGTATTGCAGAAGACATTCCGGCCGTGAGAACACACTTGCCCTCTATGACCACACCCCTAGTTTTTAATTCCTGGACGATGTCCAAAATTGAATGGGTGGCTTCTGGCGGAAAGCGGTATTGGCGTTGAGGTGGAGGGTCGGGACTTTGTATGTCCACCTGAACTCCAATCAGTCTGCCACAATCATTTTTGCTCTGGGCCCACAGATCGGGGTACTCATACAAAATAGGCTCAAGATCTGGATTATGTGAGATCTCTTGCCATTTGTGTTCAAGTACTTCAGTAGAATTTTCTACTGTCGGCAATGGTGGTCTCAGACATCGTCGGATGACTAACACCTTTGATTGTCTGGGACCCTTCCATACAATACCATTTGCCAGATCCAAAATCCACCCATTGTGTGTCATTACATCGGTTCCAATGATGTTATCAGAACCGGGGTAATACCACATTGGGATCTTAAGGGTCATGCAGCTGGTAATCTGGACAATTACCTCTTCAATTCTGTGGGCCTTCACCCCCCCTTGTTGGTGATCAAATCCGATCACCACACACTGAGGGCTGTTGGGATGTAAATCATGTTTGACATTGGTAATGGAGATTTTCCCATCCCCCACGACAGCACCCTAGAGAGATGGCTCCACCCCTGGGACAGGAAACCTGCAGCATAAAAAAGGAGGAGCCACTCTCCCACCTCAGTGAGGTTTCCTGTCCCTGGAGTGGGAGACCTGCAGTTCTTTTTACAGCTTATCCCCACCACCTGCAAGTCCCAGATAGGTTCTGGAGGGTGTGTGGTTACCTGCAGGGGCCCATCACCCAGAGGCTGGGTTCGGCAGGGCCCTAGGGAACCGAGGCATTCCGGGGATGCGGAGGTTCCTTGCTGCGGGACGCAGGGTCTCCTCAGTGGGGGCGAGACATGCGGGATCCGGCCACCAGTATGAAGCCCGAAGGAGGAGGGGCATCCGGCCGCAGAGTTCAGAACAGCCAGTGGGGCTGGGAGCAGTTTCGCGCGTCGGCGGGGGCGGTGAGTGGCCTGGGCATGCGTAGTACGTGTAACGCACCAAATTGATCAGTTAGGATCTCAACTGCGGTGTCCTTTGACATCCACTTTTGGCACACTGATTGAGTGCTGGTGGTGTCTTTGCGGCTGCTCAGTGTGTACCCCAGGCGGCTCTCTCAGTCTTAAGCGGAGAGTATGGGGTTAACAAAATCATGTACCGCGTACTAAGGATAGAGTGTAAAACTAATAGTGAGGAAAGTTCCTTTTAGGAATGAGAGTTCAGATTAAAGTTCATGTGAATAACAGCTCTTGGCAACGTTCAGGAATCCAAGGCCTGCAGTACTAATAACCACCAGCGCGAGTCCCATCCTTTCAGTGAGCAATGTCAGTGAAACAAAATGACAGGCTTGATACTTGCTGTTGGAAGTCCTGCAGGGATCCTGCAGTGGTGGAGCCGGGTAAGGTAGGTGAGGGTTTCTCCTGGAGGTTCAGAGTTGCAGGTAGTTAGGATCTTGAGTCCTCGTGGTGAATGGAGCAGGCAGGGTGCGCACTCCATTAGTGGAACCCCTGTGCAGCACCTGGCTCCTATTTATTGACCAAGTGTGGGTGGGCGGAGCCACCTTAGACGGCCCAGCGGCCACTGCTTCCAGCCTGGGAGGCAAACAGCGATCGTTGTCATGGTTACACAGGGCATGATCCAGGCTGGAGCGCAAACCACCGTATCCTTACAGTACCCCCTTAAGGGGACCCTCTCCGGGTACCCCAGTAGGGAAGGTCGGTCAGGAAATCTCCTGTGAAACAACCTTTGGAGTCTGGGTGCATGGACGTCTCGCACATCTTCCCAAGAGTCATCCTGAGACCCGTAACCCTTCCATCTAACGAGGTACTGGATCCTCCCCCGTCTTCTTCTGGAGTCGAGAAGCTGCTCAACCTCAAATTCCTCCTCACCTCGGACATTTATCGGGGGGGAGGGTTGAGGAACCCGTGAGGGGAACGGGCTAGGTCTAAACGGTTTTAGCAACGATACATGGAATGTGGGATGTACCTGTAGTCGAGGAGGAAGGGTAAGTCTCACCGTGTTGGGGTTGATAATTCTTTCTATCAGAAAAGGACCCAAAAATTGCCTACCCAGTTTCTTAGCAGGTACCCCCAACCGAAGGTTTCTCGTTGACAGCCATACCGAGTCTCCAACCTGATAAGGAGGATTTTCTCTTCTGTGACGATCGTAGTAGATCTTCTGCCTTTCCTTTGCCCGTTGGAGGTTGTCTTTCAGCATCCTGAGGGTTGTTTGCAAGGTAGTTACAAAATCATCTGTGGCAGGAACGTTTGTAGGAAGGTTGATTTCAGGGAGAGACCTAGGGTGGAATCCATAATTAGCAAAGAATGGACTATGTAAAGTGGAGGAATTCACAGAATTGTTGTAAGCAAATTCGGCAAGAGGGAGTAGGCTTTCCCAGTCATCTTGAAGGAATGAGCAGTGACATCTGAGAAATTGTTCCAGACATTGGTTCACCCTTTCCGTCTGCCCGTTAGTTTGGGGGTGGTAGGCGGTAGACATTCTATGGTCGATTTGGAGTCTAAGACAGAGTGCTCTCCAAAATTTGGATACAAATTGTGAACCCCTGTCTGATATAACTTGGCTAGGGATTCCATGTAGTTTTATGACATTGGACAGAAAGGCCTCGGCAGTTTCACTGGAGGAAGGTAATTTTTGAGGGCGATGAAGTGTGCCATCTTAGTTAGTAGGTCTACTACAACCATGATGGTGTTGTTTCCTCTGGAGCGGGGAGTTCTACAATGAAGTCCATTGAAACCCATTCCCAGGGTCTGTTAGGGATAGGAAGACTCATAAGAAGGCCATATGGTCGATTTCTATCACTTTTGCATGAGGCACATGTCTCGCACGTGGAAACATATTGCTTAATTTCTTTGGTCATTTTTGGCCACCAGAAGTTCCTGCGTATCAGGTTTATGGTTTTGGCAATGCCAGGGTGTCCCGCGAGGGTGAGTCATGGCAGAGTTTGATTACCTGGGTGGTGAGAGGAGTTGGTATGTACAGTAGGTTGTTTTTGTAGAGGAAACCCCGTTGGTCTTTCAGAAGTCCCGGGGGATGTTAGCACAGTCAATTTTCAGAGCATCCTTAAGCTGGGTTTCCAATTCGATGGTGGCGAAGATAATTTTGTTAGGTGGTATAATGCATGTGGGGGCTGTGACTGCGGCGCGGCATTCAGCCAGACGTGATAAGGCATCAGCCTTCCCATTTTTGAGCCTGGTCGGTAAGTAATTTGAAAGTCAAATCTGTCAACAAAAAAACTCCACCGTACCTGACGTGCTGACAGTGTTTTACTGGTTTTCAGGTATTGTAAATTACGGTGATCCGTGTATATTGTGATGGGGTGTGTTGAACCTTCAAGTAGGTGCCTCCAGTTCTCTAGGGAACATTTTATGGCAAGAAGTTCCTTTTCCCCTATGGGGTAGTTGATTTCAGCGGTGGTTAGAGTCTGGGAGTAGAACCCGACAGGATGTAATGGGGATGAGAAGGAGCTCCGCTGGGACAGAACAGCTCCTATGGCTGCCTGTGATGCATCTACTTCCAGCACAAAGTGATAGTTTGGATTCGGAATGGTCAGAATTGGTGCTGAAGTGAATTTGTCTTTAAGTAACTCAAAAGCTGATTGGGCCTCCATGGACCAAACAAATTTCGTGTTGACACTAGTTAATCTGGTTAGGGGTTTGATGGTAGCGGAGAAGTCTTTGATGAATTTCCTGTAGAAGTTCGAGAACCCTATGAAACGCTGGAGGGCTTTCCTGGAGTCCGGAATCGGCCAGTTTTGGATGCAAGTGATCTTTGACTGATCCATCTGAATTCCCTTGGGTGAGATTATATAACCAAGGAACGGAAGGGTAGTAGTCTCGAATATACACTTTTCTGGTTTGACATATAAGTGATGGGCGCTTAATCGCGCAAGTACCCAACGGACGTGTTTCCTGTGATCTTGTAGGTTATCGGAGTAGACCAATATGTCATCTAGATAGATGACAACACATACATCTAGTAGATCCCTGAATATGTCGTTGATAAAATTTTGGAAAGTGGCCGGGGCATTGCACAAGCCGAAAGGCATTACCATGTACTCAAAGAGTCCGTACCGGGTGCGGAAAGCAGTTTTCCATTCATCCCGGTTCTAATCCTAATCAAGTTGTATGCACCAGTTTAGTGTAGATAGTTGATGTTTGAAGTCTTTCAATAAGCTCGGATATTAGCGGCAGGGGGTACCGGTTTTTGATTCTTATTTTATTTAATGCTCTGTAATCAATGATGGGTCTGAGGCTCAAGTCTTTGTTCCTTACGAAGAACATACCAGCGGCTGCAGGGGAGGTTGAAGGCCGAATGAATCCTTTCCTTAAGTTCTCTTCGAGATACTGTTTGAGGTGGTCAAGTTCTGGTTGTGCCAATGGGTAGATTCTTCCTGTGGGTATTTCACTGCCTGGCAGCAGGTCTATGGGGCAATCGTAGGGTCTATGGGGCGGTAGGGATTCCGCCATCTTTGCACTAAATACCTCCGAGAACTCTGAGTATTGGGTAGGGACCTGGTTCACCCCTACATGCATGAGCGTTTTAATAGGGAAGCAGGTCTCCCTGCAATAACGTGAGAGTAAACCCAATTCTCCCCTGTTCCCATAGGAGAACTGGTTGATGTAACCGGAGCCATGGCAAGCCTAAAATGATGGGGAACGAAGGGAGTGTATGACATCAAAGGATAAAAATTCTGTGTGGCTATTTTAGCTTGTCACCAAAAGGGGTTGAGTCTGGCTATGGATAGGTCTAGAGGTTGTACCATCAATAAAACTCACGGATATCGATACATTTTTCCTTGTATGGGAATTTTATTTCTCTCTACTAGATGCTTATCGATAAAATTCCCGAAGCTCCCGTGTCCACCATTGCATCAACGATAGTTCGGTTTTGGTCCCACTGTAAGGTAAGAGACGTATAAATGTAACCACTTGTGTTGTTATTTTTCTGCCTAAGTTACAGAACGTCATCATTTTACCTTCATGTTTCTTTCTTATGGCAGGACATCCATCAACCGAATGGTCAGCCGGCGCACAGTATAAGCAGAGGTTGAGGTTCCGTCTCGGGTCTTCTCTCTCTCAGTCAGAGGACCACGAATTGCCCCAATCTCCATCATCTCTGCTACAGGATCTGGGCTGGTCTGTCTCGGGGTGGGTGTAAACCCTGAGACTCTCTCAGCCCTGCGTTCCTTAAGCGTCTGTCAATGGTGGTGACCTTCTGCATCATGGCGTCGAGTGTATGTGGCAGCTCTCCGCGGGCTAACTCATCTTTCAGGGCCTCAGATAGACCGAGACGGAACTGATTTCTAAGAGTGAGATCATTCCATTCCGTCTCACGGGCCCAACGAGTGTATTCCGCAATAAAGTCCTCTATGGGTCGTCTCCCTTGCTTTAGGGTGCGAATGGCGGTCTCCGCAGTCAGCTGCTTGTTGTGGTCCTCGTAAAGGAGGGCCATTGTTTCAAGAAATTGCGGAAAGGAATTCAAGACCGGGTCTTCCTTTTCTAAATAGGTGTTAGCCCATGCTCTGGGCTCCCCCTGAGGTACGAGATCATGGTGAGTACTTTGGTTCTATCGGTAGGATAGGTCCGGGCGTAACTGAAACATCAGTTTGCACGCATTCAGGAATTCGCGGAACTGCTTCCGGTCTCCTGAGAAAAGTTCAGGTGGACTGACCTTGGGTTCCGGTCCATCGTGGGGGTGTCCTGTGCGCGACGTGACGAGATCTCGCAACGTCTGATTTTCCAATTGGAGATTCTGTACGGTCACGTTAAGGGTTTCCACCCTCTCAGTGAGGGCGACCATATGCCGCGCGAGCTCCGCTGGATCCATGGGGGTTCCACTAATATGTAACGCACCAAATTGATCAGTTAGGATCTCAACTGCGGTGTCCTTTGACATCCACTTTTGGCACACTGATTGAGTGTTGGTGGTGTCTTTGCGGCTGCTCAGTGTGTACCCCAGGCGGCTCTCTCAGTCTTAAGCGGAGAGTATGGGGTTAACAAAATCATGTACCGCGTACTAAGGATAGAGTGTAAAACTAATAGTGAGGAAAGTTCCTTTTAGGAATAAGAGTTCAGATTAAAGTTCATGTGAATAACAGCTCTTGGCAACGTTCAGGAATCCCAGGCCTGCAGTACTAATAACCACCAGCGCGAGTCCCTTCCTTTCAGTGAGCAATGTCAGTGAAACAAAATGACAGGCTTGATACTTGCTGTTGGAAGTCCTGCAGGGATCCTGCAGTGGTGGAGCCGGGTAAGGTAGGTGAGGGTTTCTCCTGGAGGTTCAGAGTTGCAGGTAGTTAGGATCTTGAGTCCTCGTGGTGAATGGAGCAGGCAGGGTGCGCACTCCATTAGTGGAACCCCCTGTGCAGCACCTGGCTCCTATTTATTGACCAAGTGTGGGTGGGCGGAGCCACCTTAGACGGCCCAGCGGCCACTGCTTCCAGCCTGGAAGGCAAACAGCGATCGTTGTCATGGTTACACAGGGCATGATCCAGGCTGGAGCGCAAACCACCGTATCCTTACAGTACGGCGCTTCCGGGACCTATGCGTTCCACGGATGCGTTCCACTGACGCACTTCCGGTGGCGACAGGAAGTGGATGGAAAACGCGCCAGGAGGAGCTGGTTTAAAACAGAGGCAGCCGGCCAGCTATCAGGGCGATCATGAAAGAGCAGGCTGGCAACATGGAGGAGGAAAAGCGTTTTGAAGGGGCAAAGGGAGAACAACTGCCGGTACTAAATGCCGCTTAAGGGGTGAGTGCACTCTGTATATGATATGCTATTAATGCGGGGTCATTTATTGTCTAGATTATCCCCAAGAAAGCGGTGGCAAAAAAGAGGAATAAGGAATGTGCCTTATGTAAATGTGCTTTGTCATCATCCTATTCAAAAAGATCGTGTCAAGCTTGTATTGAAAAAACGGTAACAGAAGAAACACCGAGCTTTATGAAAGATATCAGATCCTTAATAAGATCAGAAGTAAAAGACTCCCTTAGGTCCCGTAAAAGACCAAGACCAGGGAGGAGGAGGAGGATTCTGATTCTCTAGTATCTGAAGCTAGTGAAGATTCCCTGGAAGCTAATGAGTCAGGTAGCGCTTCATTTTCAGGAGACGAAGTGGAAGGAAAATACTTGTTCCCAGCAGAAGACACAGAAAAATTACTAAAAGCAATCAGGTCAACGCTAGAGCTGGAGGAGGTTCAGGAAAATAAATCTGTAGCAGATACAGTCTTTGAGCGGTTCAGAGAAAGGAAACGAAGATGTTTTCCCATTCACAGTAGTATATCTTCAGTGATTGAGAAAGAATGGAATAAACCAGACAAGAAAGCCTTTTTGACTAGAAGGTTCAAGCGAAAGTATCCGTTTGAAGAGGAAGCCACTACATCTTGGGATAGGGCCCCAAAAATAGATGTAGCTATTTCTAAGGTAGCAAAGCGGTCTGCTCTTCCCTTTGACGACTTGGGATCCCTACGTGACCCACTAGATAAAAAAGTTGATACGTGTCTCAGAAATTCTTGGGAGGCAGCTGCTTCCTCCTTTAGGCCTGGGATTGCGGCTACGGTTACAGCCAGATCGGTTGGTTTATGGTTAGAAAGATTAGAAACACAGATCAAGGAAAAATGTCCTAGGGAACAGCTTTTGTCTTCTCTGCCTACTCTCCAGAAGGCGGTAGATTTTATTGCGGATGCCTCCATGGATTCTGTTAAACTGTCGGCAAAAGCTTCTGCCCTTTCCAACTCTGCTAGAAGAGCCCTTGGCTTAAGAGTTGGAAAGGGGGTGATTTGGCATCTAAACAGAAGCTTTGCGGTATTCCGTGTCAGGGCCAATATCTCTTTGGGCCTGAATTGGACGTGCTTCTGGAGAGAGCAGCTGATAGGAAGAAGAGGTTCCCTGGGGGTCCTCAGGAGTACTTTCGTTCCTCATCCAGAAATTTTAAACAGCCATTTCGCAGAAGAACGGGGGGATATAAGGAGAGAAAGTCCAGCGAGAGGGGATTTGATAGGAAAGGTTTTCTGTTCAAAAATTCCTCTTCTCAGCAGGCAAAACAAACAAAACAATGACGCCAGATCAGTGGGGGCAGGCTAATGTTTTTCTTCCAGCTTGGGAGCAAGTGGCAGGCCCCTGGGTAAAGAAGATATTAAACGAAGGATTAAGGCTAGAATTTCTAAGAAATTCCCCCACAGATTTATTACCACCAGTTATTCTCAAAATATGGAGTCAGAGATTGTAAGCCTATTGGAAAAGAATGTATTAATCCCAGTTCCAGAGTCAGAAAGAGGAAAGGGTTATTACTCGACGCTTTTCCTGGTGAAAAAGCCAGACGGATCATTTCGAACAATAATAAATCTAAAACAGTTGAACAAAGCCTTGAAGTACAGAAGATTCAAGATGGAGACCTTGAAAACTGCGGTACACCTGCTATTCCCAGGGTGTTTCATGGCGGTCATAGATTTAAAGGACGCTTATCACCATGTCCCTATTTTTCCAGATCACCAGCAGTACCTAAGAGTGGCAGTGAAATTAAAGGAAGCGGTTCAACATTTTCAGTTTCAGGCTCTGCCATTTGGCCTGTCTATGGCGCCGAGAATATTTACAAAAATAGTGGCAGAAATGGCGTCATTCATACGGAAACAAGGAGTAACCTTCCTCCCTTACTTGGACGATTTTTTGATTATAGCGAACACGGAGGCAAAATGCACAGAGTCAGTGGGAAAAGTGGTAAGCATCCTGAAGAAGCTAGGATGGATGATAAACACCAAAAATCGAGGCTGGTCCCAGTCACATCCCAGCTGTTTTTAGGGTTCCTGCTAGACTCAGTGAGACAGAGAACCTTCCTGACCGAAGAGAAGATCTGTCATGTTCAGAGAAATAGTTCAGGAGGTACAGGTGAACCCGAATTTGAAAATCAGGAAGGCCATGTCGGTATTGGGGACTTTAACTTCCTGCATACCAGCAGTACAGTGGGCACAATTCCAGTCTCGCCAAATCCAGAAGGAGATTCTGTATTATGTGAAAAAGAAGGGAGGAAGATTAGACGCTGTAATGAAAATATCAGAAAGGACAGTCATGGCTCTTTCCTGGTGGAGGATCAGACGAAACTTAGTCCAGGGGAAGCCTTGGTATCCACCACAACCAATAATTATAACAACAGAACGCCAGTCCGTGGGGTTGGGGAGCACACTTCCTAGATCAGATGGTCCAGGGCACATGGTCCCCAGTCCAGAGAAGTTATTCATCAAACAGAAAGGAGTTGCTGGCAGTCAGGTTGGCCCTGAAGGCGGCCGTACCCTTTATTACCCAGAGATCAGTCAGGATAATGTCCGACAACAGAACAACAGTTGCTTACATCAACCACCAAGGGGGAACAAAGTCGGCATCCTTAATGAGGGAAGCAGATTTTCTGTTTCAGGAGATTTGCAGTCAGGTGGTACAGATATCAGCGGTACACATAAAAGGGAGTCAGAATCTGAAAGGCCGATTTTTAAGTCGTCACACTTTGAGAGAGGGGGAATGGGCCTTGAATCCAGGGATCTTTCAGATGCTGGTAGATCTTTGGGGGCTGCCGTTAATAGATCTCTTTGCCTCAAGGGAAAACCGGAAGGTGGACCATTTCTTCTCTCTCAATCCCAGGGAATTCCCAGATGGGGTGGATGCTCTGGTTCAGAAGTGGGACTTCAAGTTAAGTTATGCCTTTCCTCCCCCTCAGTTGATACCCAGAGTGCTGGAGAAGATCAGGTTAGAGAAGGCAAGAGTGATTCTAATAGCGCCCTTTGGCCAAAGAGGGGTGGTTTTCCTTCTGACGAGAAATGTCCATTTCAGACCCTTGGATATTGCCGGAAGTTCCGGACTTGCTGATCCAGGGCCCAGTATGCCATCCAGAGATAGGCCCCTTACATCTCACGGCTTGGAACTTGAGAGGTCAATGTTACTGAATTTCGGTTTTTCAGTTCCAGTTGTAGATACACTCCTGAAAAGCAGAAAGCAGGTGACATCCACAATTTATGCGAGAGTGTGGAAAAAGTTTATTTCCTTCTTAGGTAATTCACCAGGACAGGAGTTGGCTAGACCACCCATTAATAAGGTCTTAGAATTTTTGCAACAAGGACTAGCCTTGGGGTTAGCGAAAAGTACTCTAAAAGTACAGGTTTCTGCTATTTCAGCCCTGTGGGGAATTAAAAGGGAATTTATGGATCATTAGATTTTTTAAAGCGGTCGATAGGATTTCTCCGGTGTCAGGGCCTAAATTTCCACCGTGGGATTTGAATCTGGTATTGAAAGTTCTTGCTAAAGATCCCTTTGAGCCATTAGAGTCCCTATTCATAAAACTCTTAACTTGGAAACTAGTATTGTTAGTGGCGCTGACTTCTGCTAAGAGAGTAGGCGAATTGCAGGCTATTTCTATTAATCCACCTTTTATGACCATTTGTGAGGATAGAGTGATTCTCAGACCAGATCCCAGTTTTTTGCCCAAAGTCCCATCTAAGGCGAATAGGCTGCAGGAGATAGTCCTTCCCTCGTTCTTTATGAATCCAAAAGATGATAGGGAAAGGGTTTTACACTCCTTAGATGTCAGGGGAATCCTGATCCATTATCTGAAGACTACAAAAGAATGGAGAAAATCTTCATCCCTGTTCGTGGTGTTCTCAGGGGCAAACAGGGGTAAGATAGCGTCTAAAAGCTCCATTTCCAGATGGATCAGATCTGTCATTTCCTATGCTTATTCTCTATCTGGGGCCTCTCCCCCATTGGGTCTTAGGGCCCACTCTACTCGGGCTGTCTCCACTTCCTGGGCGGAGAGGGCCAATGTATCAATTGAACAGATTTGCAGAGCGGCAACATGGTCCTCGCCTTCCACTTTCTATCGTCACTACAGACTCCAACTTGACTCGGTTTCTGATATGCTCTTTGGTAAGAGGGTTCTGGAAGTTGGTTTCCACCCTTGAGCTTTCTCTGTAATCTCTCTCTAGGGTGCTGTCGTGGGGGATGGGAAAAATACCAATTACACTTACCGGTAATGGGTTTTTCCTGACCCCACGACAGCACCCGGTTATTCCCGCCCTATGGGTGTGTGTGTGTGTGTCTCACGTGGTGTTGCAAGAAAAAAAGAAAATAAAAAATTTATGAATTATATATGATTGTCTAAACTAATTGGGAGTCCCTCTCATGCTCTGAAAACTCACTGAGGTAGGAGAGTGGCTCCTCCTTTTTTATGCTGCAGGTTTCCTGTCCCAGGGGTGGAGCCATCTCTCTAGGGTGCTGTCGTGGGGTCAGGAAAACCCCATTACCGGTAAGTGTAATTGGTATTTTCCGCACCAGTGTCCAGCATGATTTCAGTGTCCTGATCCTTTATTTTGGCTTTTATGTGGGGTCTCCCTGAAGAATCCAGTATGATGGGACATACTGGCTCCAGGTCTCTAGGGATCCCTGTTCTTTAATCAATTTCTACCAGACTCCCAGTATGTACCTGTGTGGTACATACTGCCACTTGTGGGTTGTTGCCATGGACACTTGGTGTGGATTCCTTGGATTCCACACCCCTTTCTGAACGTGATGGGACATTCACCACAGCAACACGTTTTGGTGTCTGGACCTGTGAATGTCCCAGACTTTTATCAACATATTCCCCCACTGATTTGGCATAATTAGGTTTTATTTTGAAACCATTGTTATTGCCCGTTCTCTCAGGATTTGTCCGGTTATTACGTGGCCATTGTGGACAATTCCTCTTAATGTGCCCATATTGTAAACACAGGAAGCATCGAATGCACCTGTCTTTTCCAATGGCGGGGCTGTGGGGCGAACAGCTGAATTAGCCTTTGTGTTCTGTACCCTGTTGAGATGAAACATGTACAGGTACACGCTCCGTCACTTTGAGAGATTTCTTATTGAGCAGTGTATCCTGTCTACACTGCTCAATAATCATAGCTGCATCCGTAAGGGATGGCTCCCTAGCTGCACTTAGCCGGATTGCAGTGTCAAGGTATGGGAATTTTTCCACAAACATACGTATCATACCCTGTGGAATTCCAATACCATTATCCTTTGTAACCCTCCTGTACATTGCTTCAAACCGACTACACAGAGACAGAGGTTCGTCATGTATAGTGGGTCCGAACTTGGACAGGATATCTGGAGTGACGTCCCAATGGCCCGTTGCCAGTCTCATGAGTATGGAGAGACGTTCCTCCTTATCATAAAACTGTCCATTCATGGGTTGCATCCTCCCTGATACTTCATACCTTTGGTTTAGGTGTGTAGCTAACCATAACTTGAATAACTCCATGAGATATTCGGGAGCCACTGAATACTTGTTACAGTGACCCTCGAAAGATATCACATGAAGTAAACAGATCTACACTGGGATCGTATTTTGGAATCTCCTTGCAAATCCGTAACAGGAAGTTTATCCTTTCCATACTTAAATGGTTAGGATAGAAGTCTTCCTGTCTTTCCAGACGCGTTGGCGGATTGGAAGTGGTAAATGGCCAACCAGGACTCCCCAATTTTTGTCCTGATCCTGGAAGCGGCTGCTATATCTATTCTCCCTGGATGTTTGGGTGAAATGTAGAGTCCGTTCCACCTGACCTCTAGTGTCTACCCCCTCGGATGTTTGATCCGTGGGAGACCTTGGCGCCGACGCCGCTGTTTCCCCCTGTGCCATTCCCGAAACACAAACCTGTTTCGTAGGCATCATGCTGTTAGCACCAGGCCGTGACAGGTTCAAAATGACCTGCTGCAAATCTGCTATGGTTTGCGTTTTTGCAGCCAGGTCCTCTCGAAGTTGAACCATCATGGTATCCGTAGATATCGCATTGTTCCTGAACTGATTTATCTCAGTGTACAGTCTGAGCAGCTCTCTGTCCATGTCAGAGTAGAGACTCTCCTTGTCCGAGAGTTTAGACTCTAACACGCAAATCTCTCTGCCCCTCTCGACTGTACACTGGGCCTTTTCTTGTAGTTATGTTTGTAATGTGTGTAACTGATGTTCTCAACACAACAATTGCAGTGAAAGTTTGCCATGTTGGAAACTTCCTCTGCCTTTGTAGTTGTAGTGCTGGTGAGTTTTTCAAGATGTTCTGGCTTCCAAATGGTATCCTCAAAGGTAAGAACCAATTTGGCTAACATTTGGAGCCGTTTTTTGGTTTTCTTGAAAATACTATTATTGATACAGATTTTATCATGAGCGTATGCCTGGTTCAATAAAGTGGACCATAGCAGCTCAGTGGATTTGTAAGTGGTGGGGATGATGGGATTGAACGTGCTACGTTTACTGAGGTGTTGCAGTGTTGAGAAGTCCATACTCACTTTTTGACGAGAGGTCATCTTTGGTGCCGTTCTTTGTTGTCCTATGTTTCTGCGTAGAGGAGGTCCTTCAATATTCGGAATGCCTTCTCCCGTCCAGCCAGACGATTTCTGTTCAGCTCCAATGATGATGTTTCTCTCTTCAGTGATGTATAATGACTTCTCTCCGGTGTTCAGTAGGCGAGTAAGGGAAGCACCAAAATACTTAATACAGAAATCAGAAAGATTTAAATTCTCTGCTGTAGATTTTGGCCCGTGCCCAGCTCTCATTAAAAAGCTGCGTTCTGTTTGAATTATCAGGCCCTGGACGCTCAGTAACCACTGACCGCGTCTCTCTTGCCTGACTAATTCACAGAATGAGCAGCTTTCCTCACCAAAGCTAAACACAGACACAAATTCCTAGCAGTGGGCCTGGCTCGCCAATGTTAAAGGAAATATTAATTGTTAATATTTTATGCACATCAACAATTAATATTCATAAATAGGCGTGAGTCGTCTAGTGATGTCTCCACCTATTTATGCCAATTAATCAAATAAACACTGATTACCTCACTCTACACTGAACTACCTGCGGCTATTGCTGCGACTCCTAACATAACAAAAGACTTAACACTGTGCTTAAATAAAAGGGTATTTATTAATACTCTACATGTTACAGTCTAATATTAGCTTATAAATATATATATCTAAATCAATGGGAATAGATATATATAACAGCTAACAGCGATATATAAAATCAAACAACAACAACACAGCAATACGATCCTATCTACAGATGTAGCATGGTTAGCACTCCTTTTTTCGGAGATTTCTGAGTTTGGTTATCTAATCTAAGCAAACACCTTCAATTGCTTTTCAATGGCTTTTTTCTCAAGATAATGAAATGAGTTAAGAAATTTGAGTTAACAGCGGGAGTGCTAACCCTGCTGCATCTGTACACTAACACAATCCCAATTTACACCCGCAAACTATCTAATACATATACACATACACACACAATAGCAACCCACCCCACCTGGTGCTAAACTATCCCTAAGGGAGCAAACTGTGGCGCTGCAGGGGGTATGCAGACCAAAGACACAGGGTTACAGGGGTGCGGCAGGGGTTAAAGGGATCCTGTATAAATGGAGCAGGGATGCTCCTGCAGGGCAGCAGGCGTTAATGGGGCAGTTGGTGGTATAGGGTAGGTAGGGGTTAAATGCTGGGATAGGGTAGGTAGGGGTTAATGCTGGGGAAGATTGTTGGTGGTATTGGGTGGGGTAGGTAGGGGTTAATGCTGGGGACGATCGTTGGTGGTATAGTGTAGGTAGGGGTTAATAGCAGTAGACTGTTCGTGGTATAGTGGTAGGTAGGGGTTAATAATAATGATACTTAATATTTTCTCGTTGTCCAGGGGTTGCTCGTCTTCTAGGGGGGGGTCCTCAGGGTCCGGGCTGCAGGCTTCTTTCTTCTTTCAGTGCCGGGCTGCCGGATGTTTATATCCAGCAGCCCGCACTCCAGGGCCGGCCGCGCGCCACAGGCAAGGACACGTGGGCCGGTGCGGCGATATGACGTCACCGCGCCAGCCCGAGCGTCCCCGCACGCGCACAGAACGGCTGCGCCACTTGCTAACAGGCGGGAGAAGCCTTTGATATCCCGCCTGTAGCATTTTGCATTCCGGGCAGCGCGATAGTAATCGCGCTGCCGGAATGTGCATAATAGGAGGAGGGGAGGTTTCTCCCCTCTTCCTATCATGCATAATTATCTCCAGGTAATTACTACAAAGGACTCTAATTCTATTGAATCGGAGTTCTTTGAAGCATACAGGATGCAATTAACCAGATGGTATCCGTGTGAATGCTTGGGGCAGATTCACACTGATACCTCTGGTTTCAGGTGAATCAGAGGGCATCATATATAATATACATGCATATGGATGCTTGGGGCACATACATATACATGTATACATTAAATAGATATTTAGGGAGTATACACGCATATGGATGCTTGGGGCACATCCATACACGTATATATATCCATACGCAACTTTCTGGGAGCATACATCTGCATGGATGCTTGGGGCCCATCCATACACATGCATGCATCCCCTATACACACATATATACATGTATGTTTATATATACATACATATATACATGCAGTATACCCAGGCCAGCGGCCCACGTATATTTCAGGGGGCACTTCCTTCAACAGTGTATATCTGAAGAACCATACATTCTAGAGCTGAGACCTGGTCTAAAGCCTTTCTAATCACCTAATTTACCTATAGGCCAAATGTGGAATGGTATCATACTGACATAAAGTCCAGAATAAACAATCCCTCTCTCTAACGGAACGTGATTTCCGCAAGAGACACGGTCATGTGAAAGAGACCTAAAGGAGGCCTGAGTTGCATGTCCGATCGTTCTAAAGTGTATGTTGCAGAGAGATGTGGTTGCTGCCTGTCTATCATGGGCTCACTTGAGACCCGTGAGAAGCTAGTGTTATATACCTTCTCTCCTCCTCACATTGATCAGCATGCAGTGTTGTATCTTGGTTTTGTGCTGCCCTAGGCGAGACTAAACTCGGCACCCCTCTAATATAAATTTTACCCACCCCTTCCTGTCAAGGCCAAACCCCTTCCTCTGTAAACCCCACCCCTTCCTCTTTAGGCTCCACCCTTTTCTGTTAGAGCTTCACATCTTCCTTTTTTTTTTATCAGATACATTTTCATTATTATTTTGCAAAAATAAACAGTATCATTCTACAAAATTCTTGTCTCATAGAGTATGTTCGATATAATGCAAATATATGCATTTTACTAAACGGAATAATCCAAAATCAGGATCCCTAACATAAAGATCCCGACAACCACACTCCCCTCCCCCCCCCGCCCACCAACTGTGAGACCTTATCATGAGTAGGTAAGCATAAACCTGTATAAGACCTCATTGGTTTAGCAGCAGACCATAACATCACCTGCATAATATAGAGCTTCAACACACTAGGCTTAAATAGATACAATCAGCCCCACCCAGGATTAACCCGAGAGAACCCTCAGACTACTTTGCAAACTTAACCATGTGCTACAGACTCCAGATCTGTCGATCCAGGGGCCCCAAACGGCATCAAATTTCGACATGCAATTGCACTTCATGTATACTCCTCTTTCCAATCTTATAACTGTATTCATTCTGCCAATGAGTTCCGATATGCTTGGGGGAAGCGGTTGTATCCATTTAGCAGCTAGAGTTTTGCGTGCCTGATACAGGATTCTGTTAATTCCAATTATAGCAGTTGGTGGCAAATTATCCGAATCTAACAGACCAAGCAAGCAAAACCCAGGATCCAATTTATAAGTAGCGCTATAAATTTTGTTTAATAAAGTGATTATATCTGTCCAATAGCCCTGTAGCGCACTGCAATTCCACAACATGTATCATATAGAGTTGGGATAATCTAGCCGCTTCACTAAGGGTTAGAGTAGGAATCTGTGCAAGGACTTCCTCCCATTGGCTATCTGAGATGGGGCCCACATCCCTCTCCCACTTCAACTTAACATTGAGCGGATATTTTTTCAGCTGTTCATGTTGCAAAGCATTATAGGTATCCGAAATAGCTTCTTTTACAGGACCTGGTTCTATCAGTTTTTTAAGTATGAGAAGTGAGCCAAATTGTAGGGGGCGCACTTTATCCTGCGAGCTAATAGCATGCCTTAACTGAAGGTATTTATAGAAATGGGTAGACTCAAGACCATATGCAAAGTTGGGCAAATTGTTTTAGGATACCTTGTGAATATAGTTGATCTAAATTCCATAGTCCTTTACGCTCCCAATCAGTAAATCCCTGAAGTTTGGACAATTCCATTAAATGAGAGTTATTCCAAGCAGGAGACAGGTCCAATAGGTCCTGAACACCCAGAATTTCCCTAACTTTTCCCCAGACCTCTTCCTTTCTGTATTTAAAAGTGAATAACGAAGGCCAATATTTGGTGTTTTCTGTAGCAAATGTTGCATCTATTATTTAAAGAGAATCCTTAAATATAATAATATAAGGTGTAAATTCAACCACTTTACAAAGATCAGGCATCCATGATCCACAGATCCCCCTCCCCATAACAGTGCCATCCACAGATCCCCCCTAAACCGTGCCATCCACAGATCCCCCTCCCCATGACAGTGTCATCCACAGATCCCCCCTATAACAGTGCCATCCACAGATCCCCCTCCCCATAACAGTGCCATCCACAGATCCTCCCTAAACAGTGCTATCCACAGATCCCCCTCCCCATGACAGTGTCATCCACAGATTCCCCCCCCCCATAACAGTGCCATCCACAGATCCCCCACCCATGACAGTGCCATCCACAGATCCCCCCCCCATGACAGTGTCATCCACAGATCCCCACCATAACCGTGCCATCCACAGATTCCCCACCCATGACAGTGACATCCACAGATCCCCCCCCATAAGAGTGCCATCCACAGATCCCCCCCATAACAGTAATATCCACAGATCCCCCCACCCATGACAATGCTATCCACAGATCCCCCTCCCCACCACTCACAGGATTATATAATCTGTAACTTTAACTTTAAATGAGCGCTTATCTCTTTACTAGGGTATTTTACTCTCAGCTCCGGTAACAGGGAGTTCGGGCCTAGTGGGAGGAGCAGGCACGTGACATCAGTGAGTGAGCGCCGCCCGCACTGCCTGTTACCGGAGCTGAGAGTAAGATACCTTAGTAAAGAGATAAGCGCTCATTTAAAGTTAAAGTTACAGATTACAGTTAATAAATGTATAATCCTATGAGCGGCGGGGCCCTGTATATTCTAACCCCAGGCAAGCGTTCCCGTCACCATGGGAACGCCTTGCTGGGGGTTAGAATATACCATCGGATCTGAGTATACCGGCATTTTGCACAATGCTAGTGCATTGGAATATATGAGAATAGCAATCAGATGATTGATTGTTATAGTTCCCTATGCGAACTATATAAAAAAAAAAAAAGTTTAACAATAAATAAAAAAATACATAAAAAGTTAAAATTACCCCTCTTTTCTCAAAATCAAAATAAAAGAACAAAAAAATAAATACACATCATGGGCGTCGCAATGTGCTAAAACGCCGATAGTATAAACATATAAAAATATATTCCCCATACGGCAAACAGAAAAATTCCTTCAAAAAAATTAAATAAAACGTGATAAAAAAGTCATGCACACCCCATAATGGTATCAATGAGCCATACAGCTCCGAACACACAATTACAAAAAAGTTATAGGGGTCAAAATATTGCTACAAAAAAAATAAAACAATTTTTTTTCCCCACTTTCGAATTATTTTTCACTATCAAAACGCAAGAAAAACCATACATATAAGGTATTGTCGGATTCGTACTGTCTATCGCCATGGTGATGGACCATGTGATGAGCTCAGTGACATCACCAAAGGTCCTTTACCCACAGCTGAAGAGAGAACAGGAGACCAACACCTACGCGATCGATTGGAGAAGGTGAGTAAATATTTTTTTTTTTAACCCTCAATTATCCTTTTACTAAGCATTCTGTATTGAAGAATGCTATTATTTTCCCTTATAACCATGTTATAAGGGAAAATAATAAAATCGACATAACATCTAACCCAAACCCGAACTTCAGTGATGAAGTCCGGGTTTGGGCTTTTCCACTAGCGGTACCTCCGCAAATTCACTCTATATTGCGCTAGATCTCTCCTACATCACTGCGGCATCAGTCTGAAGAAGGCCGCACGGCCGAAATGTTATGTTTAAAGCCGCAGTAACCATACAATAAAAGAAATCCAGTCAATCCATATTATGCTGGCGTCTTTTTCTTTATTTACAATTAGGTCTTGGAAGGTTGTAAGAAAGTCTAATAATAATAATTTTTTTTATTCACTCCAGTTTTGAAAACTGCTTGCCTCCCGCTTCCTCATGCAAGTAGATATTATATCCAGTAATGTTTCCTTTAGCCATTTTAGGGTGTTCATATTTTGCATATTTTAGAAAGTACTTTTCACTTGAATGGAAGGTAATTTTAGTTTAGAAAATTCTCCATGTCAAATACTGTGCAGGCACTTCCTTTACCCATTTTAAGGCCAGTTTCAGACGAGCATGTTCACTGCATTAAACACGTTCCATGTGGGGGTGTGAATTCCCAATAGTGAATTATGCTTCTTTCACTGACTGCACAGCTTTACTGAAGGCAAGTGAGTACAAATCATTACAGTCAGGCAGAAATATGCTGCATTATAAATCATTATAATGCCATGCGGTCCGGTCAGTGTACAGAGCGAAAGAAGTACGCTCCATATACTGTGCAGTTTCCAGTGCTGGTGTACTGCAGCTCATCTCCCAACCAAAACAAAATAGCAAATACTTTATTTACTTCTATATGGTTAAAATAGAGGAGCAAAATACCCAAACCCAAAAAGCGTCAGGTGAGAATATACAACACGTACCCCCCGGTTATAACAATACTGTGGAGGTATATGGTGACTTCTCATCACATTAGTGTTGCAGTTCCCACCCAAAAGAACGAAGAGGGTTGTCCGGGAACCCGTCCCACCTTTTGGGCGTGTCAGCTATGATGTGGGTGCACCTGGTGTTGGTGTGATATGACTGCCTGGGCAACCAGATTGATGATAGAGTAGGATGGATGAAGGTGGATGCCAGTCAGATAATTGAGTGCTACTGTGTGGATATCTTTCTGGTTAGTGATGCACTACCGTGCCAGGATATGTAGAGCCAGTACAAGTGGACTGATGCTGGCACCCAAGGCAAGGAGTCATCAGTTTGCAATTGGGGGTACACCAGGCAGGCTATCTAGTGTATTGATACCTTACTGTGCTGGAATACTGAGGCTGAGCTCACCAAGATTCTAAGACCCCAGCTTTTATACAACTCTGTCCCTCAAGGAAGATTGGGAGAAATAGCTATACCAGCCATGTCTTAGTTGCTAACATCATTCATTGCTGGAATAGGGTTACCCACAGCATATTTCGACAGGGGCTTACCAACATTTCTTGAGTCAGAATAGCGACTCCTTGTTGAATCCTAGGAGCCGCAATGAGGAGAATGAACAGGTCCACATCATAGAGAACTATGATGCAGCTCACAGAGAGGTCAAGGAACCTCTCCTGCTTCTGGGGTATATTAAAATCTGACCCAGACGTGGGACATCTAGTGGCTGACCGCCCCTTCATCACTTATCGCTGTGGCTGCAATTTAGGGAACTGTTTGGTCAATAGTTTCTTTCAAACCCCACAACCACATACATGGCTCAGATCCAACCTGAAGTGCACATTCAGATGTAGTGGCTGTTTGGCATGTGCCGCCATTGCCATGGGCAGCACATTCACAAGCATGGTTACTGGCAAAATGTTCCTATTTAGGACCTTTATCAATTATAGAACGACAGCTCTGGTGTACCTTGTTACCTGTGGCTGTAGACTACAGTCTGCCTTTAGACTCTCTTTTTGGCTTCAGATATTTTGTTTCTCTATTTTAACCATATATAATTGAATAAAGTATTTGCTATTTCGTTTTTAAGCATTTTCACAAGGTAGTGACAAAAAAGCTTCCATTGAAACGCAAACCAAATAAATGTTATTTGCAGTGTTCCTCATCTCCCAATCACTTGAATGGGAGTTAAGCTGCAGTACCTCACAGCCACTACACAGTGTATGGAGCTGTCTACTTCCATCTCTGTACACTGTATCATTTCCAGCGATGGCTCACTGAAACAGCTGATTGGTCTGATCCCCACCAAACTGATATTGATGACCTCAGGATAGGTCATTAATATCTGTAGCCAAGACAACCCCTTTAATCTTAAAAAAAAAACGAAAAAAAAACCCCTTCCCTATAAAAGTAAAGCAATGGATCCAAAAGTATATAGCAAACAGAACCCACAACGATATGTAGATATATAAGCCTAAAAATTAATATGTTTGTATCATGATTTTCATAATTATTGCATTTAAAACAAAAACAAAAAAAAGGGGTTTCCAGTGGTAGAGCACTGGTGGGAGTCTGAATTATAAGCAGAAGCCCTTCATCTACAAAGGCTCATCTGTACATATGCCTTTATATGTACAGCTCTGCAATGCTTCTAGGAAAAATAGCACTGTAATATGGCCTCTAGAGGACAATAAAACTTTCACACTGCTTACCCATGAACTGCTACAATATTTACTGCAAATGTTTCCTCCTCTCCCCATACTGATATTTGCGTGTTACGTCACTTGTCTCTTTTAAGATGCTGCTCTTGTGTCCTTTTGTGTAGAAATATGTGAATCTTCAGATACTGTCTTATAAGTAGTCTCAAAAGCGGCACCTGCACACCAATACCGCATGGCTATTAACAATACAGATCAACTAAACAGTGCGGTCCCAATTAGCTTAAACGGGTTGTCCCACGAAAAATATTATACAGTTTTCAAATCAGCACCTAGATCTGAATACTTTTTAAATTGCATGTAATTAAATATTTAGCATAGCCACTGAGTTAATAAATAAAATGTATCTTTATAGCGCTACCTGCTGTTTATTTTTTTATTTCTTTGTCCTGCTCACTGAGATGGCCGCACATGCTCAGTTTCATCCTTCAACTGCCTCCTGAGCTGTGATAGGGAGAGCAGAGACACGCCCCTTGAGCTGTCAGCTTGATATAAATCTAGCAGAGCAATGAATGGGGAAATCTCTGGATCCAGGGCTGGTTCTAACTTTGTTGGAAAGATATTGTCATGTTCGATATGATGTCTGATTTAAATTTTTTATATTAGTCATGGGATAACCCCTTTAATTGCATAGGGAAAGAGAAGGTAGGAGTGATAATAGCAAGAATTGTGGTTGAAGTTGTTACTCACTCTGACGCTCCCCTAGGCCATGCAATGATGGGAAGGGCAAACATTGCATCCCTTCAGGGCACATCCTGGTCCTTAGATTCTCCTATCTAGTGTTGGTTCGGAGTGTCCTTGATGGTGATAAATTATGAGGTGCAGAACTGGAGCCAATGATGAGGCAATTGCAGTTGAACAGTTCTTTACTGAAGAATAAAGTTCAGGTACATTAGTCACAGTTCTCATCATGCATGGACTGGCAGTGTGCAATTTCCACAGATCTCACATGTTACATGGCTGCAGTAACAATTAATAAGCTTATATTTCTCTTTAAAGCAATTTTCCTTACACCTGACTTCTTCCTCAAGCATAAGTATCCAGGACCACAATGTAAGGCTCCATTCACATGTCCGCAATTCTGTTCACCATTTTGCGGAACGCAATTGCGGACCCATTAATTTCAATAGGGACAGACGATGTCCCGCCGGATCCGCAATCGCGTTCCCGAAAAAAATAGAACATGTCCTATTCTTGTCCGCAATTGCAGACAAGAAAAGGCATTTTCTATATAGTGTCGGCAAATTGCGGAATGCACATCACCGATGTCCGTGTTTTGCGGATCCGCGGACCCGTGGATCCGCAAAACATTTGCTGACATGTAAATGGAGCCTTAGACTAAACTCTGTACCTTTAGTACAGAATGCCATATTCACAGTTAAGGTGGGATGTAGTATGGTGGCCATATCCAGTGTTGTTAAAGGTTATCCAGGGCCAGAAGCCTTTCTTTTCTGGATCATGTCTGCTGTGAAGTCTATAAAGTCCTTTTAGACAGCTTATCTCCACAGGGCTTTTCCTAACACCTCTTTTCAACACTGGAAATCCTCTCAAGTATATATTTTCTCCACTTTAGCTGGTGTTTCTTGTGGAGCTGTGTTTAGCTGCATGTGCATTTATCAATGTCTACGCATCTATTATCTTTATACTGACTTGAATGTATACATTCCTCCCTATGGGACGAGGTTAGCTCCACTGAGTGGCTGATTGCTACTGCCCATCAACTGTTATCTGCCTTTTACACAGAAAATGCATAAGCATACAACAAAGTACGGTTTTAACCCATTTGAAGCCTAAATACAGGAAAAACACAGGAAAACCATTGCAGAGACACACTACGATAGCAGAGATACTCTGCATTGACTGCTGCAGCTTGTATGGCCACATGGTAGATTACTGCAGCATGGCCGCTTCATAACTGAGACAAGAGCGCACCATGTGGTCGTACCCTAAGGTTCCATTCACACGACCGTATGTTGTCCCCAAAAAAACTGATCCGTTTTTTTGCGGATTAGATGCTGTCCCATTCACTTTTCTTCCATTGCACAGCTCAGCAAAAAAAATGAAACATGTCCTATACTTGTCAGTGAAAATCAGGACATGGCCCTATTGAAGTCTATGGATCAGCAAAAAAACGGAATGCAATCCGTTTTTTTGCGGACACGGATCTGTTTTTTTGCGGACAACATACTGTCGTGTGAATGGAGCCTAAGGGTGCCTTCACATGCAGCAGATTGTGATGCAGAAATTCTCTGCAACTGAATGTCAGTTCCATCAGCCCAGATGAGCTGCACTCGGTCCAGGAAATCATGTCTGTCACGCGGACTGTATTTTACAAAGTGTATTTTTAAGTTGCATTTGAGGTGTCATTAAAACCATGATGGAAAAAATGTGTGCAGTTTTATGCTGGTTTTCAGTTCCAGTGTGATTTTTACTGGTAAAACACTACTTCACCTGTAGTAAGTTTCATAATTTCAAAATGAGTTACAGCAAACATCGTCCTGTGATTTTTTTTTTATGCAGCAAAAATTGCAGTATTTTTTCTAAAACATTTTTCCCATTCAAGCAAATAGAAAATGAGCTGCAAGAACCAGGCATGGCTGCTAAACTTTAAACTGATCTGTGATCCCAGCTCCATTCAAAGTGCTAGCTCCAGTACTGGCGGCTGCAGGGAACAGTTGATCAGTGGGGGAGCAGAGTGTCAAACCTCCACCAAACGGATAATGATGACCTATCTAGGATAGGTCATCCATATCAGGAATCTGGAAAACCCCTTTAAGGGGTGTATTCATATCTGGACATTTATGGAATAGTAATAGAATGTGCCATAAATGTCTAACAAATGCGGGTCCCACCTCTCTCCTATCTCAAGAAAGGGGCCCCAGCATGAATGGAGAGAAAGCTATTCATTCATGGGCCATTCACTGCTATAGAATTATGAAAATAGCTGGGCGCTGGCTCAGCTATTCTCAAAAGTCCCATGTGGGTAATGCGCACATTGCTCTCTTTTCATTGCTATGGGATTTCCAATATAACCAAGTACTATTTTAAAAAATGTTCAGCGTTCAGGAATTTACCATAGACTGCATCTAACAACTGCATGTTAAAGTCCCCTAGGTGCAATAAAAATAAAGGAGCCGGTCTTAAAGGGGTTCACCAAGAGTATAAAATGTCCCCTCTTGTGCTGGACACCCAACATGGAATATACTTACCCCGGTCCCTGCTCCTGACGCCGATCCTGGTCCCCGCACCGCCGCTGCTTCTCCCTGCACACAGATGAAAACATCCGGTGTCGGGGGGAAGCAGCCAATGGCGGACGAGGACAGGGACGAGTGTCACCGGCGATGCTAGGGAGGCTTGTCCCCATATCCGCCTGCCATTGGTTGCTCCACCTTGACACCGGATGTTTTCATCCGTGTGCAGAGAGAAGCAGCAGTGGCGGTGCGGGGACCAGGAGTGGAGCCAGGACCAGGGTAAGTATATTCCATGTGGGGTGCCCGGCAAATGAGTGGTCATTTTATACTCTTGGAGAACCCCTTTAATAAGCCCCTACACTGGCGGTGGATCTGCCAATGTTATGTAGAGACACCGGCATTCCTTGCTGCCTTACATTTAGACCATTTTCTATGCTTAACCTGTTGGGGACACATGACGTACCGGTACGTCATGGTGTCCTGGTACTTAAGGACACATGACGTACCGGTGTGTCATGTGTACTACCGATCACTGCTGCTCAGCCGGCGGTGATCGGAACAAGGTACCTGTCGAAATCATACCCATATCGGCGATCGCTGCAAACCGCAGGTCAATTCAGTCAAATAAAAAAAAAAAGTATACATATTCGGTATTGCTGCGTCTGTAAAAACCTGCTGTATAAAAATATCACATGATCTATCCCCTCAGTTAAATAGCGTAAAAAAAATATATAAGCAATGTAAAAAAAACAACATTTTTGTCACCTTACAGCACAAAAAGTGTAATACCAAGCGACCAAAATGTCATATGCACCCCAAGATAGTGCCAATCAAATCGTCATCTCATCCCGCAAAAAATGAGCCCCTACATAAGACAATCGTCCCCAAAAAAATAATAAAAATATATGGCTTTCATAATGTGGAGACACAAACAAAATCATTTTTCATGCTTTGTTATGAAAAACTGAAATAAAACCCCCCAAAAAGTAGTCATATTTGGTATTGTCGTACACTGCTGTATGGCCAAACGGCAGGGCATAGAAGGAAGGGAACGCCATATGGTTTTTGGAAGGCAGATTTTGCTGGACTGGTTCCTTGACACTATGTCCCATTTGAAGCCCCAACATCCCCCCCCCCCCGATGCACCCTAGATTAGAAACTCCAAAAAAGTGACTCCATCTAAGAAACTAGACCCCTCAAGGCATTCAAAACTGATTTTACAAACTGTGTTAACCCTTTAGGTGTTCCACAAGAGTTTTTGGCAAATGGAGATGAAATTTCAGAATTTCAATTTTTCGTTACCTTGACTCAAAAAAAGTGTAATATAGAGCAACCAAAAATTATATTTACCCTAAAATATTACAAACAAAACTGCCACCTTATCCCGTAGTTTCCAAAATGGGGTCAATGGGGTGCATCAGGGGGGCTTCAAATGGGACGTGGTGTCTAAAAACTAGTCCAGAAAAATCTGCCTTCCAAAAACCATATGGCGTTCTTTTGCTTCTGAGCCCTGTCGTTTGGCGATAAAGCAGTTTACGACCACATATGGGGTGTGTCTGCAAACTACAGAATCAGGGCAATAAATATTGAGTTTTGTTTGGCTGCTAACCCTGGTTACTTGAAAAAATGGATTAAAATTGAAAATCCCCCCCCCCCCCAAAAAAAAATATATAAAATAAAAAAATAATTGAAATTCTGAAATTTTATCTCCATTTGCCATTAACTCTTGAGGAAAACCTAAAGGATTAACGACAATTGTAAAATCAGTTTTGAATAGCTTGAGGGGTGTCGTTTCTAGGATGGGGTCATTTTTGGGTGGTTTCTTTTATGTAATCCTCACAAAGTGACCTCAGACCTGAACTGGTCCCTAAAAAGTGGGTTTTTGAAAATGGGTTTTCTAAACTTCTAAGCCTTGTAACGTCCCCAAAAAATAAAATGGCATTCCCAAAATGATCCATACATGAAGTAGACATATGGGGAATGTAAATTAATAACTTTTTTGGGCGGTATTACTATGTATTATAGACGTAGAGAAATTGAAACTCGAAAATTTGCACATTTTTCCAAATCTTTGGTAAATTTGGTATATTTTTAATAAATAAAAATGATTTTTTTTACTCAATTTTACCAGTGTCATGAAGTACAATATGTGACGAAAAAACAATCTCAGAATGGCCTGGATAATTAAAAGTGTTTTAAAGTTATTCATACATAAAGTGACACTGGTCAGATTTGGCCTGGTCCTTAGGGTGAAAATGAGCCCGGTCCCTAAGGGGTTAAAACAGGCATAGAAAATGAAGAATGAGACGGCGTTCTGCCGGCCTGTCCCATTCCCCACCTTTTTTAGACCTGGTGTGAGCAAGAAATATTCACAAATTGCAGGGCAAATAACCTTTGCACCGCAATCTGCTCCAGAAATACGCCTAATATAGGTGTATTTCTGATCATAAATGACTCCAAAAAAGTTTAAATAAAAAGTTTTAACAATATAAGAAAGAAAAATGAATTAAAGTGTCCCTAGATTTTTAATGTAATCATAATCGTGCTGACACCCCCACAAATCACTAGAACAAGGAAAAACACATACACATACAGCACTCTCTCTCCTTGTTGCAGAAGATGGGTGAGCCTGCCTTGAGTCTGTCTCCCGAGTGCTTCATTCTCCTTATTCTAGAGGTCAGTGGGGGTCTTTGCACTTGTACCAACACTGATCAAAACCTTTGATATGTTACTATGTTTTTTTGAAAAGTACAGGAACACTTTAACAATTCCAATCACCCCTCTTCCCATTTTACAAATAAAAATAAATGTAAAAAACTAAACATTATTATTTTTAACACATCTGAAAATGAACTGAACTAATAAAATATTGTAACGTAACGTGAATTCAAAAGATTTGAGAATGAATAAGCTTACACAGGCTAAGTGAATAAATATATTTACTAAGTGTGATTAAATATACAAAAACACAAACAAATCACATACAGAATATTAAAAAGTAAATTAAAATTACTAGCCTAAATATGGGGTAGGGATCCAGTTGATCATATATCACACTATAACACATGGCTGTCTACCACGTTATAACATATGACCGACACCAAGGGTGTCCAAGAGATAGGGCAAATCAATACTTACATCCTACCTAGGATGAAGTTCCAGGCGGAATCCCACTTAGTTGTTAGTGCAGACCACAGTTATTCCCATCAGCCCTTCCTCCAGTGTGCATCACGCATGTCTCTGAGATCACTCAGAAATGTGCTCTTATTAGCACAATGGGGGATGGGTAATAAGTATAACCCACTACATTACATAAAGTATTAAACATAATATAAAAGAGGACAGAATTAAAGAGAGCAGACCCAATCAGTACTTAAAAATACCCTTACAATACGAATATAAAAAGCAGTGAGCACTGTAATGGAAAAAATGAAAATAGGCAAGTGATCAAATGATCAAAAGGTGATACATACCAAAATAGTGTCAATAAAACCACACAACTCCATAGATGAATGAAAAAATTTGCAGGTGTCATAATATGGGGAATATATATATTTTTTCTAAAAGTATTAAAAAACATAACCGACTTTGTAAACTTAAAGGGGTTCTGCAGTTCTTTTAAACTGATGATCTATCCTCTGATTGGGTGGGTTCCGACCCCTGACGATCAGCTGTTTGAGAAGGCAGCGGCGCTGGCAGTAGCGCCACTGCCTTCTCGCTGTTTACCAGAGGCCCAGTGACGTTACAACTAGTATCATTGGCCTGGGCACAGCTAAGCTCCATTTAAGTGAACAGAGTTTAGCCCCACCCAGGCCAGTGATACTAGTCGTGACGTCACTGGGCCTGAGGGAAACCGAGAGAAGGCTGTGGCGCTCCTGGAGCGCTGCTGCCTTCCCAAACAGCTGATCGGCAGGGGTCCTGGGTGTTGGACCCCTGCCGATCAGATGCTGATGATCTATCCAGAGGATGTGATGTGTAGTGTCCGCATTTTCCACGGACAGCATACACACCCATTTATTTTAATGTGACTGTTCACACATCTGTATTTTTTTTACTGACCATGGGTCAGTGAAAAAAATCATGGAGACATGCACTACTTTGGTCTGTGATGCAGATCAAACACGCCCATTAAAGTCTATGGGTCCGTAAAAATCATGGGCAAAAAACAGACACATGGACCAAACACGGACCTTTCACAGACTTCTTTACCGATGTAACATGGACATGAAACGGACACGGAAATGTGAACAAGACCTTATCGAGGCTTTTTTTTTTTTTTTAAAAGTCGCAATCTCACTCTGGTTCTACTGGTTCCACTGTTGTACACCAATAGTTCTCTCTATGCAGATGATATTCAATTTTTTATCCATCAAACAGATAGTACACTTCCTCGAGTTATGGAGTTAGTTAATTTATTTTGTCACTCCTCCGGTTTGGAGGTTAATTGGGCTAAGACTACTCTTCTTCCAATAGATGAACTGCGAGGATCTCCTGATGATCTGATCAATAGATTATCAATCTCCGAGACAATGAAGTACCTGGGGATAGTAACTTCCGCCAAGGCTCAAGACTACCTGCAACTGAATCTGATCCCTCTATTGCAAAAGTTGAGATCAAAGATTAAGGTATGGCAAAGAATTCTGTCTGCAAGAGCAAATAGAATTTCGTTAATAAAAATGGTGGTGCTGCCCCAGGTTCTTTATGTTCTTCGGAATTCTCCTATATGGATTGAAGATAAGTACTTTAGACTGATAGAGCGGCTGATTAATGATCTATTATGGGGGAGGAAGCGGGTGAGATTAAAGGCAGTTTATTTTTCTATGCCTTACAAGCAGGGAGGTCTTAATCTTCCCTACTTTAAAGGTTACTTTATGGCATCTCAACTTTGCTTTTTTGACGACTGGGAAAATAGCCATCTCTGCAGGAAACTGGTTAAAGACTCAGGCTTTCCGGACTTTTTTACAGTACTGGAGTCTGACTATTTACTTAATTTTCAGAATCACTATAAACCTTTCTGCAGAATGGCTATGAAAGCCTGGACGGTCATAAAGAGCTGGTTTAAAGTTAGGGCATCACTTACTTGTACCCCGCTGTGGCACAATTTGAAACTTTTGAATCTCGATGACCCGAACTGTCAGCAATATTGGAGGAATAAAAGGATTAACTACTTGAGTCAAGTGGTTGAAAATGGACAAATTCTGACCCTTGTGGAGTTAAAACAAAGGGAAAATGTAGGTGAGGTGGCTTGGTATGCATACTTTCAACTGCTGTCTGCACTTTCTAGTATTTCTGATAATCACTTACTTAATATAGATACCCCTGAATTTTTGCAAAATTTGATCCAAAATAAGGATGATATGAAATTTAAGATATCACATTGTTATAGGCACTTGATAAAAAAATTGTTTTTAGACAGTCTCTCTCTCAAAGGCAAAGATCCTGGTCTACTTCACTGTTAGGTTTGGGTCCCCCGGATTGGGAGAATATAGGTAACAGTTTAAGTCAGGTTTCGCACAATTTCAATCACACTGTGGTTCAGTTTAATATTATGCACAAAATATATATAACACCCCTGTGGCTCCACAGGAGAGGACTTGCAGCTTCCTCTGAGTGCCCCCGCTGTGGGGATCCCGGGGCAGATCATTTACATCTGTTCTGGGATCTGGGAACTCTAACCCAAAGACTCACTATCGATATTCCCTTATCTCCCAAATTATGGGTTTTGGGGGATTTATCGGAGGTTAATTGTCAGGCTATGAAGGGTCGACTGCTGACTAAAGTGATTTTTTTAGCTAGGCTTCTTATATCTAGAAAATTGGCTTAACTTGGTTAATAAGGTCAGAAGTTACGAGAAGATTCTGTATAGACAGCGAGGATCCTACGAAAAGTGGCATAATATATGGAAGGAATGGGACGATTAATGAAATGGTGTAATTTTTTTTTTTTTTCCTCCGCAAGGCAGGGGGGAGGGATCGGTTGGGGGGGGGGGTGGGATGCTTTTGTAATTATTTTGTTTTTTTCATAAATTATATGTTATGATGCAAATTGAAAAATAAAAAAGTATTTATAATAAAAAAAAAAGGATGCAAAAATCAAAGCATAAAAGAAAGAGTGAGGTCGCTCAGTTGCATAAAATCCAACAAAAATGGGGGGGAGTTCCAAATTAAAGGTCACTGTTCCTGTGAAAATAAAGGAATAATATACGCATTGGAGTGCCCTTGTGGGCTCCAATATGTAGGTAGGACAGTCCGGAAACTGAAAGTGAGGATTCAGGAACATATTGGCAATATAAGGAGGGGGCTCATGAGCCACAGTGTAACGGCCCATTTTAAGCTGAAGCACGAGAAGAACCCACGGGGTTTCAAGTTTGTAGGACTAGAACTGGTTAAACCATATTGGAGAGGAGGAGATGTGATTAGGCAAATAAATTATAAAGAGGTACAGTGGATATACCAATTGGGTACCCTACAACCAAACGGCTTAAAGATAGAATTCGACCTGAAACCATGCCTAGTTTAAAATATCCCTGGAGAATATAATGAGTAATAAGAGACGGCTCCCGGTGTTATAATGAATGTTGCCTTTTGTGGAGGACCTTCCAGTGACGTGCTACAAGTAGTGAATGATAATTGGGTGTCCGGGTCATGCGATATGATCCATGTGAATGGGAAGAGGTGGGGTCGAGTCTTTGTTACTACCAGTGGGAGGAGAGAGAGTCAGGTGACTAAGGGATGAATGAAAGGAGGAGGAGTCTCACCGCCCGACCAATAAAAGGATCCCTAGGTGCTACAATGACGGAGTTTAACCATTGAAAGCATTACTAAAAGAAGGAGTAGAGGAATGGGACACAATGATGAATGTAAAGTTAGGGCTTTCGGCGATATGATGTCAGCGGGATATGATGTGATTGACTTGAGGTTAACCTTACCATGTATGTATGGTAAGGTTATGGTATGTATGGTGTTTTAGATATTATTGTGTGACTGGATTCTGATTCCCATGTTTTATGCCTCTAATGTGCGGATTTTGACTATAAAAAGGGCCCTGCCTTGGACATGCGCAGTTGTCGCCCCTGAGGAAGCCAGAGAGCGAAACCCGGGTTGGGCGAGCATCGGATTTTACATTGTGATACGCTTTTATCAACCTCTGTTTGTAAGTAGAATAAAACCTTTTATCGTAACAACTAAAAGGGTGTTTTACTATTGTCGATTATTGGATCCTACAGAGGAAGTGGTCTCAGAAGGATCGTATCCTTTGGAAGTGGACGACAAGCACGAACACCTGAAGCACTTTACCTGTGTACTGGATGGCAAGAGTAAAAAGCAGCGCGGTTTCATCCTTTACTACATATACCTTTGAGTGTGAACTGCCCACCACACTGTGTCGGAACCAGCAGCGCAAGTATCTGTCCGTGTCTGGGACGCAAGACTGACATTTTTATTCATTAAACAACATGAGACATTTGATAAATGTGGCATAAAGTACACCAACACAAACTCGGGCAAAATTGTCTTCAGATATTCCCCTCATGATAAATTCCTCCTATGGTACGGAAAGGGTTCTCCAGTTTTGAAATTTTCAGCATCAATTGGAAGGATTCAAAACATACTATAACAAACACTTTAATATCTGCCATGTTTCCCTTAATGCTAGCAGCCGGGACTTATCTGTATATAGGACCAGTCAATCCCTTCCACAAGTCAGAAATAAACAGCCAGGTGCAAGTATGCATCCAAAAGTTTCTTTGTATTAGTTAATTCATAGACAAAAATGAACTGTGAGAAGTCACATACCAGTCCATTTAATGTGCAACTTAAAAGTTAATTGCCGTCAGTAGTGTCTTAGTTCAAGAGGCATGTTTCACCAAGGAGGTAGTAAAAGCATGGCGTACATCAATTGTGATGTTTCAGGAGCCAAGCCCCCTTTCTCAAGCATGTATATTCAGTATGACATCAACAAAAGGAATACACTTGATTTTGAATACAAAATGTTATAAAAACATTCAGATACTTTAATAATTCAATTAAAAACATCAATCAAAACATACAATCACTTACTAAGGGCTCATGCACACGACCGTAAGCTGGCCGTGGTCGTATTGCTGGCCGCATTCAGCAGGTCCGCAATACACGGGCACCGGCTGTGTGCATCCCACATCACGGACCCATTCCCTTGAAAGGGTCCGTGATCTGGAAGATGCGGTGCGGAAGGACGGAGCGGAAACCCACGGAAGCACTACAGAGTGCTTCAGTGGTATTTCTAGCTGTGTCTCCACATTGCAGAATGGACGGATCACGGACCCATTCAAGTCTGCAGCAGCCGCACGGATGTTGCCCGTGCATTGGGGACCGCAATAGCAGTCCCCAATGCACGGAACGGCCGGCACACGTTTGTGTGCATGAGCCCTAGTAGTGATTATCTGTCATGCCCCATTTTCCTGCACTCCATTGTGGTCATGTGACAATGTCCGCTGTGTTGGCTCCTCCTCCCAGTGACATTATGTCGACATCTGAGGTGTGGCAAGGCTTGTAAGGCTCTGCCCTGTAGACACATTATCAATGATCTTGCCTCTCAGGCCATAAGCCTTAGAGCTCATGCATACGGCTGAGTGCATCCCACCATTTTTTTTAACTAATGCAGAAATCTCCTATCCTTATCTGCAAAACAGATGAGAATAAAATATGTTCCATTTTTTGGCGGGGCCGCAGAACGTACTTATGGATGCGGACCAAAACTATCGCCGTGTGCATGAGCTCTTATTAACACGTCAGTGATTTCCATCTGTAATTGTGAGCCAAAATCAGAAGTATCCTCCACAGACATAAAGTATTTGGGAAAGATTCTGCACTTGTTCTGTGTTCACAATTACTGATGGAAATCACTGATTTAGGCCTTTTTCACACGTCCGCATATATGTCCGCATGTATTCCGCAATTCTGACCCATTGATTGTGAATGGGGCACAGAACGATGCGGAGAGCACACACTGCGCTCTCCGCATCAGTTTTTGCAGAGCGCGCCGCCGATCTTACGGTCGCAGCTCCGCAAAAAAGTAGAGCATGTCCTATTCTTGCCCGCAATTGCGGACAAGAATAGACATTTCTATGGGGCTGCCGCCGGGTGTGTTTATGGATCCGCAATTTGCGGATCCATAAACACTACGGACGTGTGAATAAGGCCTAAAACACTTAGGACTCATGCTTGTGCCCGTATTGTGGCCCGCATTCACTTGAATAGGTCCGCAATCTGGAAGATCAGGTGCTGAATGGAACGCACTGTAAAGCAAAAAAGTAGACCATGCACTTTTTTTTGAGGTGCAGACTGACGGATGCAGATCGCGGACCCCATTCAAGTGACAGCAGGCACACGGTATGAGCCCATGCATCGTGGACAGCAATTTGCGGTCTGCAGCATCGGCACGGCTGCCACACCGTGTGCATGAGGCCTTACAAGCAACTTGGCAACTATGCGATCAAGTGGATAAGGTGAGTTAATTTTCTTTTTCTTTTTATCCCCTCAATCCACATTTTACTAAGAATTCTGTATCGCGAATGCTATTATTTTCCCTTATAACCATGTTATAAGGGACAATAATAAAGATCGGGTCCCCATCCCGATTGTGTCCTAGCAACCATGCGTGAAAATCGCACCGCATCTGCATTTGCTTGCGGATGCTTAAGATTTTCACGCAGCCCCATTCATTTCTATGGGGCCTGCTTTGCGTGAAAAACGCAGAATATAGAGCATGCTGTGATTTTCATGCAACGCACAAGTGATAAAGGAAAATCACCGCTCATCTGCACAGCCCTATTGAAATGAATGGGTCCGGATTCAGTGCGGATGCAATAAGTCAACATCCCGCATTGCAACCGCGCGGAATACTCGCCCGTGTGAAAGGGGCCTTAGTGCCGTCCGCATCTTTTGAAGTGAATAGGTCTGGACCAAAAAATGCAACTCAGATGCGGAGCCAAACCACGGTTGTGTGCATGATGCCTTAGGGTGGGATTTTTCCAGCAGGACTTTAAGCAGTCCTGGGTCCAGGGCTACCATCAGAAATTTCAGGGGTCCATACAGACAAACTGTGTGCTTGCCCCCATTTTTATTCACACTGTTAACCAATCACCATAAATAGTATGTTCACTATATTGTATGGGTTATTATGATTACAGGGATATTAAATACTGGTTTATGATATTTACTTAAAAAGAAAAAAAAAAGTTAAACTATAAGGCATAAGCAGAGCTTTACTATAGAGGATTGGGTAAGGCAGCTGTTTACTGTACAGACGGACAGTTTGGGGATGAAATGTTACTGAAACCTGTAAAATAATTTTTACTTTCATGGTAAAAGTTACATTTTTAGGGCTCATGCACACAGATGTATTTTTTGTCCGCATCCAATACGCATTTTTTGCGGGTGGGATGTAGACGCATTCACTTCAATGGGGCCGCAAAAGATGTGGACAACAAACCATGTACTGTCCGTATCCACTTGTCTGTTTCTTGGCATCTGCAAAAATATAGAACATGTCCTATTCCTGTCCGTATTATGGACAAGGATAGTTCTGTTCCATTATGGGCCCGGTCATTGCGTTACACAAAAACAGCTACAGCCGTGTGCATAAGACCTTATGCAAAGTTAATGTTACTGAAAAAATAACAAAGCAAAACCCATTAAAGTTTTGGTAACATCCTATGAAATGTCACAAAACATGCTATTGGATCAGGCCTCTTTCACACGTGCATGACGGATTAGGTCCTGATGCGTTCAGTGAAACTCGCACCATTTTGCAAGCAAGTTCAGTCAGTTTTGTCTGCGACTGCGTTCCCTTTTTTTTTTCACGCGGGTGCAATGCGTTTTGACGCGCGGTGATAAAAAACAACTGAAGGTTTACAAACAACATCTCCTAGCAACCATCAGTGAAAAACACATTGCATCCGCACTTGTTTGCGGATGCAATGCGTTTTTCACTGAAGCCCCATTCACTTCTATGGGGCCAGGGCTGCGTGAAAAACGCAGAATACAGAATGTTATGTTTCAGTATCTTGCATTGTGTATTGGTATGCTCCTCTCTTCTCCTCCCCCCTCTGTTTCAGCTTCTAGTTGATTCAGTCTAACCACTTCCTGTTTTCCCAGTCATGCATTGCTGTTAGTGTGTGCTCTAATTCTGAGGAGAATCTGAGGGGAATCTCATCTTTTTATCAAGGAAAATATTGTTGGCATAATTCTTTTATCATCTGGATTCCCTGCACATTTTGTAATACAATCTCCGGATTAAAAGACTACTTGATTAACTCCTGGGTGTCTGATGCATAAACTGTAAGTGGAGAATGTCTGATTCAACAAGTCACCTTACAGATGCGTGATTGTACAAAGCTGACATTTCAAACGCCACAGTAAAAGAATTGTCTTAGTACTCTCCTTCTCCCGCTAAGAAAAGACTATTCTCCTCCTCCAAGTAATAGCCATCATCATTTGTCTCCTGTTATGCAAAAGTGGAGGGTAATATCTTATACTGCCCAGTACTGTATTCACTAGGATCGCAGAAGCTTATAGCAATTTCAGTTTCATACAGGCTAGGAACTGTATTCAGCTTGTTTTCTGAGGTAAATATCGTCTGCCTGCTATAAGCTATTAAAAGACTGAACCACCACTAGAGGTCGCTGTTGTGTTACAGATGGAAATGCAGGACACAGCTAGAAGGATTTCTAAGCCCTTATTAAAACTGAAAGAGACCCTTCTAAACGAAAAAATGGAGGTATGCAATAATTTATCTATTTAGTGGGATAAGACTGAACAATGTATGGATGCAGCACATGGATCAGGCTATAACGAAGATCAATTAAAGGCCATGTGTACAAAATTGAATAAAACCTATGATAGTTATAAGAGACTGTCTGAAAAATATTCTTTTCTGTTATCAAGTCTCAACTCAAAGGAATTAATCCTAGAATTAAAGATCCACACTGCACTTAATGATGAAAGATATAGCAGATTTATGGCAGTCAAGTCAATGCTAGAGGACAAGATATCACAAAAATATGAAACTGGGTCCCGCCATTCTAACCTTTCAAGGCACTCCAAGGCTTCATCCCGTTCCTCAAAATCTATTGCTCAGTCCTCATTGCTAAGGTCTCGCTCACAGTACTCTTCGCTGAGTCCCTGATTGGTGTTGACACGTGCAAAAGCGGAAGCAGCGAAGGTATAAGCTCACTGCATTAGAAAGAGAGCAGCTATTAAGGCACAAGTCGCAGAGACACAAGCCCAATCTCAAGCTAATCAAGCAGCTATACAGGCTCAGGCGCAAGCTACCACAGCCAAGGCCGAAGCTGAGTTGGAGGTCCTTCAGAAGGAAAGGCAAGCAGCAGCAGCCATGGCATATCTAATGACTCAGAAGGCCATACCCTGCAATTCGTCCTAGACCAAAGCAAAGTCAATGCATTTGCACCAGAAGATTTGGGCTCTGCACGCCAGTCTGCTGAACTCATGCGAGTAGAAAAAGAGGCAGCTGATAGCTATATAGTTGACCCCAGTCCGGTGGACATTTCTCTTTCTTTCAAACGTCTGGCACCTTACACAGTATTTTAGGCACTATTAGAGACCAAGCCGCTTCAAGCTCATCAAATCACATTAAAACCTCCCAAGACTAGTTACATAGCAAACAAGACGCTGGCGCCAACATTCCCGGATGTGAAGCCTTCACTTACGCTCAACCCAGCTACCACTCCATTCCATCTTCCAACCCCGAAACATAGGGTATCAGATGGTGCCAACAACACCAGCCAGGGAGAAGTTCCCATCGCCATGATGCAGGAAAGAAATGACGCATCAGAAATCGCTAAGTACCTCACCCTCAGGGACCTCATCAGTACTAGCCTTATGAACTTTGATGATCGCCCAGAGAACTATAGAAGTTGGAAGGCCACCTAAAGACAACAGTTCAAACCCTTGGTGTACCGCCTATGCAAGAACTTGATTTACTAATTAGATGGCTAGGTCCATGGTCGTCAAACTGTTAAGAGACTCAAAACCGTTCATATCTACGAACCAGTCAAAGGCCTTCGTCTTGCATGGGAAAGATTAGAGCAGACATACGCCGGCTCGGAAGTAGTTGAACGTGCCTTATTTAAACGACTATACGACTTTCCTGAATTATCCAATACAGACCGCCGAAGGTTCCAGGAATTAAGCGAACTTCTTCTTGAGGTTAAGATCGTCAAGAAAGACCCGCAGCTACCAGGTTTTAGCTTTCTTGATACCTTCCATGGTGTGGGCCTGATCGTGGAGAAATTACCCCTCAATATTCAAGACCAATGGGCAACAACAGGTTCAAAATACAAGAAGCGACATCGTGTTCCCTTTCCACCATTTTCAATCTTCTGTAAGTTCATCAAGGACTTGGCTAGAGCTATAAACGATCCGAGCTTCAACACCGTGGGAAACAACATCTTTGGCTCTACTAAACAGAGACACGAGACTTTCAGTCCCAGACAGAGAAACCCTAAAGGTCTAATTTCAGTAAAAAAGACAGGGGTTGTGCCCACTGCTAACAATGGAAATGAAAGCCCTAAGGAACCTGATCATCATTGCCCTATCCATGATAAACCACATCCTATAAGGAAATGCCATGTCTTCATAGCAAAGGCTTTTGAGGAACGTAAGGAGTTCCTAAGGAGTCATAATATCTGTTTCAGACGCTGTGCATCCACTGAGTACTTCGCCAGAGACTGTAAAGTTCCAGTCAAGTGTTCTGAATGTAATCGTAATGTACATATGTCCGCTGTTCACCCGGGACCAATCAGGCATAACCTAGAACCAGTTAGCTGCACAAGCCCCATTCCAATCAAGGCGGGGAGAGTGCCGACCGACCAAACACAACCGTCACGCCCAGATGCACAAAGGTATGTGGAGAAGGACTTGTGTGTGGTAAGTCTTGCTCTAAGATTTGCCTCGTGGATGTGTTTCCTACTGCACAACCAGAGAAGACCATAAGAATGTATGCTATTCTAGATGACCAAAGTAATCGTTCCCTAGCTAGCCCTAAGTTCTTTGATCTGTTCAGGCTAGAGGGAGAAACTACACCCTACACCCTAGGAACATGCTCTGGTCTTGTGACAACCTCAGGAAGAAGAGCTAATGGTTTCACCTTGAAGCCCATCAAAGGAGATAAGAAACTCTCTCTTCCAACCCTAATTGAGTGTGACAAATTGCCGGCACAAGGGATGAGATTCCCACACCTGAAGCCCCACAGCATTACCCTCATCTCAGGAACACAGCCAGCGAGATTCCTTCCCTTAATAACCGTCCTGAGATCTTACTCTTGCTAGGTAGAAACATTATTGAGGCTCATAAGGTCCTTGAACTTCGCAATGATGCATTCAACGCTTCATATGCCCAGAAACTTACAGTGGGTTGGATCATCGTGGGGGATGTATGTCTGAACAGAACCCGCAGACCCTACCAAGTACACTCCTTCAAAACTGACATATTAATAGGGGGATGAACTTCTTACTTCAGGCAGTGTCCTAACCACTACTATGTGCAAGAGGTTCCTTGCCCAAATATTCTAAAAACATCAGAAAGCAGCTTAAATCCCAAGGAGTCAGCTGCAGAAGAATGTTCCTGAACAGAAGGGCAGCTTGTAGAAAGACCTTCAGGATTTCAATTGGAGTCCTCTTCAAGCCCTTCCCAGCTTTGCAGTCCTCACACAGTTTATCATAATGAATCCTATATCATCACTTACAACAAGCCTTCTGATTCATGTAGTTCTGATGAGATACCACAGAAATGTGAGCCTTCCAGTCAACTGATTGACAATGAGTTTAATTCTGTAAAGGAAGTATCGTCTGAACGATTGTTGTTGTTTGCACCCAAGAGGATCACAGTTCTTCCCAGTCTTTAATGGATGAACACCTTCATATTGCTCAGCCTTTTCTGGAAACCACAGAAAAAAGTTCACCGTCAATGTCTATGACAAATGCTGCATGTCAACAACCCAAGTCCGTACGTACAAAGACAGATCCCATTTCAGAAGT